>CM067324.1:136401500-137020500 GCA_034376525.1 Nicotiana benthamiana
AACTTTGAACAATAATATGGCTCTCAAAAGCTTTATGAATTGAGTAGAAAATGATGAACAATTGAATGAAAGCTTAAAGCAATGTAATGATCAGTTAGTGTATGTTGTTGTGTGTAAAACACTGAGTTGAAGCTGTATTTATAGGTGCAAAACTTGGTCTTACCGTTGTCTAATTGCCAATTAAGAATTGCTGAATTTACTCAGTGATAATCGATTGTCAAGACCGAACAATCGATTATCTGCCAGTCAGATAAAAAATCAATCCCAGATTTAACGCTTCACAATCGATTATACATAATCTATAATCGATTACTGGCAAAATTCAAAAACAGATAATCGATTACACCAAATCCATAATCGATTATATTGGCAACGTTCTAAAAATCATTTCCGGATTTTAAGCAAAACATCGATTATATAAAATCAATAATCGATTACTTTGAGGTATTTGAAAATCATTTGACAACGGTCAGCTTCAACAATCGATTGTCCTTTGCAACAATCGATTACTTGTTATTTTCTGAAAATCATGAAACTTACTGTCTCAGTGATAATCGATTATCTAAAGACATAATCGATTACTTAATTAAATTTAAAATCACTGAAAGACATTGTCTCAACATAATCGATCACCATTAGTTCATAATCGATTATTTTGAGTATTGAAAAACTTTACCTCAACACCAATCGATTGGCATTTGATCACAATCGATTATCATGCAGATTTGGAAAAACCTGATGTTCACTGTCTTACTCACAATCGATTACCATTAACTCATAATCGATTGTCATGCAGTATTGGCTCGGAAACAGTCGATTATCATAAGTTCATAATCGATTATTTTAGCCAAGATTTTTGAGGCATGTTTATAAAACATTTTGTCTAATGTAAATATGCATCATTTGAAATTATTTGATACAGAAATAAGTATGCATGATTTTGGAAAATAGTTTTATGAGAGAAGCCATGTTATGGAGTCAAGTTATAGGATCAAGATCACATTTAAGAATAACTCAATAATAACAATTAAAAACAACGTCTTGAGCTTCAATCTCAACATTTGTGCTCTTGTACTTGAACTCCGTCATATATCAATTTGTGCTTTGTTTGTCATTCATCAAAACCTACAAAAGAATACACGTTTAGTATATTGCATTGAGAACGTGTTTCCAACAATATATTGTTGGACCTGGGCATTGGATTCAGGAAGGTTCTACTATCCTACTTCTTTAACTTGCTCTACTTCTGCACGCTAGTATAAATCATGTCTCTAGGAATTGATCACACCTCACCTAATTTGACCAATACTGGTACACTATCATCTCCATACTTGTTATTATTGTGCATTTAGACAGCATGCCTATAGGACGTATATTATATGGTTTTGCTAACCTAGATATCTTGCCAATAGGACTTCAAATAATTAATTGATCAAATTGCTTCTATTATCTTTGATGCACTATCAATCTGGATATCATGACCATATGATACTAATCTCTTAATCAACTGCTTCTGCCATTTTATTACACTTCCACTTGGATAACATGCCATACTAATCTCTTTCCTATAAAATACTATTATTCGCCTAGAAAGGATGTATATAGAATCAAACGCTGGTAATTCCCAGATTTAATAACTTTCACTGCCCACTTAGCAAATAACTTAGAAATCATACCTATAAGACAATGTCACTCGCCTAAGATGCCTATCTATAAAATCAGTGCTAATAATCCTGAGTTTGCAAATAGTTTACTGCCTCCTCGCCAGGGTTGTAAATAGCGCTCGCTACAGCGCTAAAAGCGTGTAGCGAGGCGTGGCGAAGCTTTAACGCCACAAAGGGCAGTGTGGCGAGGCGAGCCAGAATAGCGAGCGCTACAGTAGCTGTGGCGAGTGGCGAGGCGAGGCGCTGCGAAGCGCGCTATTTTGATATTACAGCATAATTAAAACACAGCAGCAAAATTAAAACACAGCAGTTGCTCCAGTCAACAAATTAGGTTTTTCACTCCTTCTTCTTCTTCCAGCCTCTACAACAGCACCAGTGCCCAGGTATGTTCTTCACTTCTTCTTTCTTCTTCTTTCTTCTTTCTTCTTTCTTCTTTCTTCCTTCTTCTTTTCTCTTTCTAGAATCGACATCACCAGGCTCTGTTTTTCACTTTTTCTTTCTTTCTTCTTTCTTCTTTCTTCTTTTCTCTTTCACAGTCTCGACCAGAAACAGACTCTCTGTTTTTTCTTTCTTCTTTCTTCTTTCTTCCTTCTTCTTTTCTCTTTCTGGAGTCGACATAATCGGGCTCTGTTTTTCACTTTTTCTTTCTTTCTTCTTTCTTTCTTCTTTTCTCTTTCACAGTCTCGACCAGAACCAGACTCTCTGTTTTTTCTTTCTTTCTTCTTTCTTCTTTCTTATTTTCTCTTTCGCGACCAGCACTGTGTGCTCTGTTTTTCGCGACCAGCACTGTCCAGTGCTCTGTTTTTTCGCGACCAGCACTGTCCAGTGCTCTGTTTTTCGCGACCAGCACTGTCCAGTGCTCTGTTTTCGCGACCAACACTGTCCAGTTGCTTAAATTAACCTGCACAGATAAAACAAGAAAAATTAATCTGCAATTCTGCTAAGTTGCTTAAATTTATTTGATTTATTGCTCTATTTTTCTATAAAACAGCGCTGAAAATTGAAATGGCGTCATCCGATAATAGTAAACGAAGTGATATAGCTTGGAATAGATGTTACTTATTTTATGAGTTTATGACTATCTATTGAGTTTTTAATTTTTAAATTGATATATTTATTACTAACATATTATTGTTATTGAGTTTCTAGTGTTATATATATATATATATATATTGTTTTTTTTTATAAATTGTCGCCTCACATCAAAAAGGCAAGCGCTTCGCTGCGCGCCTCTCGCCTTACTAAAGCGAGCCTGGAATTCAGAATCACATAGAAACCATTCCTATAGGATTTTAAGTCTTGATTCTGAATATGTGTATTGCCTAAATTGCCCGCATGCATTTCTTGTCTATGTTTGGAGACTAACTTAGTCAATGTATTATTCCCATGAATCACCCAAATGCTGGAACTAATTAGAGGCAAAAGGTTAGTTTTTGTTGGTGATTCCACTAACAGAAACCAATGGGAATCAATGATGTGCTTATTATTCGGAGCTATTAAAGACCCAAAAAAGGTTTATGAGACTCGTGGTCGGAGAATAACCAAAGAGAAGGGAAATTACTCTTTCAGATTAAGTGTAAATTTCTTTTTTATTTTTACTTGTGGATAGCTAATATGCAGAAAATTGGCTAGAAACTTTTGGTGTCAATTTTGCAGGACTACCAATGTAGTGTTGAGTACTATGTAACTCATTTTTTGGTTCATGAGGGCAAGTCAAGAATAGGCAGCAAACGAGTGCAAACGCTGCGTATTGATGTGGTTGACAAAAGTTCATCAAGATGGAGAGGGGCTGATATTCTGGTATTTAATACTGCTCACTGGTGGAGTCACCATAAAACTAAAGCAGGGTAAGCCTTTTGGAAACTATATTCCTATGGACTATTACTTCCAGTTTGACATACTAATAGTAGGAATAGAATCTGTTCTTGTTGAGGTTCTTAGTATAATAAAATATCTGAAGATCTGTTTTAGACTACTACACTTTGGACTAACTAACAGGTTATTACTAATGGTTAATTGGAGAAGCCTATATTTGATTGAGATGAGCTTAAAAGGTGCGAGATAGTCATAGCTGAGTCCAACTTGTTTGGGATTGAGGCGTACTTGTTGTTATTGTTTTATTGGATAAAGCCAATATTGATATAAAAATGTAATCATGATGAGATAGGACATAGAAAGAACTTAGCAATACCAGTTAATGAGCTGGATTGTTTCTTGGTTCATCCCGTCAATTTTTGTTATTAAGCTAGAAAACAAGTTAGTACTTGTGTTATATTCTTCTGAAAACTCGTCTCTAACCAGTAGTGTCATAACAGAAAAAATTACTACCAGGAAAGGAATCAAGTTCTTCCTCGCCTTGATGTTTCAGCAGCTTTAGAAAAGGCCCTGACTACTTGGGCACAATGGGTAGATAGACATGTCAATCCAACCAAAACACAAGTTTTCTTCCTAAGCTCTGCTCCTTCTCATTTCAGGTATGCTTAATTTGCTTTGAACTAAGTATTGGCTTCAATTCTTTGTATGGCTCATGACACTTCTTAAATTGGATAGCGGAGGTCAGTGGAACACTGGTGGCCACTACAGAGAAGCTTCTCAACCTCTTCCTGAGACTTACAAAGGCGAATACCCAGAGAAGAATATGATAGTGGAACAAATGATAGGGAAGATGAAGACTCCAGTTATCTTTTTGAATATAACTGGTTTGTCAGATTATAGGATTGATGCTCATCCCTCTATATATGGAAGAAAATTGGATAATGTTGTACAGATGCCCATCTTGAAAGGCTCCATGAAGGTTGAATGCTGGTAGTGCACTGCAGTATGTTTCTTAGGTTCCTTCAAACCACTGTTTAGTAGCTGTAATTCAAAGTAGTATCTGGTGAGATTGCTATGCTGTTTCAGTAGTATTTTTGTATTCTTGGAGGCATGTATGGATGAATAATTGGTGCAAATGGTACAATTTCATCAGATTGAGCACATAAGTGCTAATACCACTGGTGGAAACTACACTTGCAGAGTTAAACACAATTGTACCTGCAGATATGAGTATTATCAGATGCAACTATACAGCATGACCATATAGGCTTGCTTCTCTATTCCTCAAGTAGTGGTTTTTTGTTGATCTCAAACTCTGTAGGTTATTTCTGCATTGTGTAAAGGTTATAGGACATGATTCGGATGAAGTATAGGAAATACAGTAACCAAAATAGAATGGATACACATTTTCTAAATGTGGTACATATGCAGCATTTAAAATGTCCCATGCGCAGTATCCAATTGAAGTGATTGCCATCTTCTTGGTACAGAACACTTGCAGAGTTCTTGATACATATCACCTGCAAATGAATATTAATACAATTATTATAACCATATTTGTTAACGAATTTGAAATTTGTTTGTAAATTGAGTACAATTTACTAAATAGAACTTTTCTATAGACAAAATTACCAACCGATTGCCAATGTATTTTTAAAAATATACTATCAGATTTACCAACCAAATTGGTATCCATTAGTATAGTTGCTAATGTAATACTAATGGAATTTTTCTTGTTACTATATTTATCAACCAATTACAAACACAATTTAAATAATCAAAAATTAATTTTACTAACTCAATTTCTATTTGTTAGTAATACTAACGAACTTCCAACTGAATTTTTGTTAGTAAATTTACCAACGAAAATCTTGGACTCAAGATTCAAAAATTGCCAACAAATTTATTTGCTGTTTACTAACTAATTTTTAGTTGGTAAGTTTACCAACCAATTCAATATGGTTGGTAAAATTTACCATCGAGCCTTTTAGCAACAGGCCAATTTTCGTTGGTAATCGGTTAGTAAGTCAAAATACCAACCAATTTGATCAATTTACCAACATTTTTTTTGTTGGTAATTGAGTTTTTTTGTAGTGATTATGCAAATTAATTAAACTTTTCCAGAGTATATTATGTAAATTATAGTGATTGCTAGCATATATGGCAGACAAAATCCAAGGTGGTTTAGTGGGACATACCTGGACCATGCAGTGTATTTCTTGATCAGATATTCTCATCTTTGTCACCTTGATACCCTCCTTATTCCAAAACATAACTAATCTGCATATCAGACCATTAGCAGATTCTTGTGACATGTTGGTAAAATAGAAGTCATCACGAAGTCTTGTATGATTATGCATGTGTGTTTCAAGCAGAATTGCTAACACTGGTCTATGATTGTCTAACAAGGACCTAAACTGATGTCTAAACTCAAGATTATGTGATCCTCAGCAATTTCAGACTAAGAAATTCATATAGAAATTAGGATTGTGGATCTGCCCTATTGAAACTAGAGTGATCGGAGTGACAAGAGGTATCATCTGCTCCAAACTTACTGGCTGAGTAGTCTGATGAAGTGTTGGTATTATGACCATAGCATATTTCTCCACTTCTGGATTTGTTGTTGGACAAAAGTTTAGACTGCATGCTTCTAGATCTGGTGGGCATTTCAGAATAAACATTTTTTCGTACTACTCTTTTAGGTCGTAAACTAGAATCCCCTTTAGCCACCAAAATTGTGTTCTTGTTTTCCTCATCTTCGTCAGTATTTCTGACAATTCTTGCCTTATTTGACTGTCTAGTATGTGTGGTAAGTATGGTGGTGTTTGTGGTGGAATCTCCTATTAGGTGAAGCTAACTCATTGGGCTTGCATATGGGAACAGTGGATTGAAAGAGTGGAGTGACTGAAACTAATGAGCAAACACCTGACCCATATGGTGGGGAGGGTAAAAGGGCATCATGTTGAATATTGGGTTCCCATGCAGGTTCATTGGGTTCATAGGGTAAGCCCAGTGTTGTTGATTCGAAGTTGAAGCATAGTTCTCCAGTATGAGAGGGGTTTGGGTGGTGAACCACTGATTTTTAGTATAGGCTTCCATTCCAAGTTGCATTCCCTCTGGTAAAATCTATGCTAAGTGCGTAGGATTCTGAATGAGGAGAATAACCTCTTGATTGTTCATTTTCATAGTGAATATCAGTGCATAACCCTGTAATACCATCGCCATCCAAGATTAGAGTGGCTGATCCATTGTCATTGATTGTGAAATGTAAATCATTGGGGTTGAGATGTGTGGCATCTATGGCCCCTGCATGGTTAGCTTTTGTAGATGAAAAAAATTGGCTATTGGTTTGGATATTCTCCTGTAGAGACATATTATGGTTGGAGTTTGGAAAGGAACGCCTTTGCATCGTTAATGCTAATAGCATTCTGTGTGTGTTCCTATTGGAGAAGGAGTATGATAGTTATCTAGGGAGGACTGAGTTGGAGTATATAGTGAAGAAGATATCAACGGGTGAGTTAAGTAAGTATAGTCATGTAGGTCTTCAAATGGTTTGTAATGATTATGTTTGCATAGAGGTTTGAGTGTGAATTTGGTCTAGGGTAGTTGAGGTTGCTGTAGCATGCACGATATCTTTGTTTTGGTTTATTGACACTAGGGACGTGTCCTGATAGGGTGTGAGTAAATGGGATTTGTCCAATGATTGATCTTGAGAGGTGAGATAATACCACGTGGAGAAGGCAGTTGATGTGTTGGTGTTGGGTTAAGTAACGTGTTAGGGTCATTTAGGCATGGTATAGAGTGTTGTGATAAATGTAAGGCAGTATTATTTTGGTTAGCACCTTGCTCATTAGGCATTGAAGGTTGTGAGCCTATGGTTTTTGTTGATTGGTTAGCTATGGGTAGCAGCATTAGGGTTGGTGTTAGCTGTGAAATACTTACCATATTTGGGTCTTTATAGTTTGAGCCTACACAAATTTTATCCTCCCCTCCCCTAGTTGGGTCAAAGTCAGTTAAACACTCAAACTTCTTTTGGAGATCCTTATTGGGCTTAGTGGGCATGTAGTTAGCATTGAGTATCCAGCCCAACTGTGGCCTAGTAGGGTTAGGGTACATACCTGGGCCAAGCTGCTTTTGTGGTTGTTTCGCTACTGTAGCTGCCTTGTTTATAGTGGTTGTGGGGTTCCTGTAAGTGTAGTTTGATTTCCTTGCAAAGTTGACGAGTTTCCAATCACATTCCTGTCATCATCAGGAAGAGTTGGAGATGATGTTGTTGTCTCCATTGAGGGAGAATCAGTAAATGAGCAGTTTGATTTTGCATGCTCAAAACGTCCACAACTCGTACATAGTAGGTTTAGTCTCTCATGGTGAATTGTTTGCATGTGGTGACCTATATTCACATGAGTTTTTAACGGCTTTTCCAGGGGTATTTCAATACATATTCGTGCATATCTTCACCTAGTAGTAGAGGAAGTGCATGTATCTACCATTAGTAGTTTCCCCAGCTTCGACCCTAACTCTTTAAAGAATTTCTAAATTGTAGAATTCAGTTGGAAGTTTAGGAAGCCTCACCCATATATTTGAGTATGTAATCTGTGTAGATGATGCTATGAATTTAGATTCCTATTTGCGAACATGCAGAAAATGACTCGGTATGAACCATGGACCACCATGAAAAGCCTTCATCGTATTCTCTTCCTTTTGATATTTTATAAGAAAGAAATCAGATCCTAAATAATAGGGAGTTCCGCAGTTGACTTCTATAGGTCTAGGAGCTTGTTTCTTAGAATATGATGTGCAATCCTCCTTCGAAACAAATTTATTATAACCCAGTATTTCCAAGGTTCATATAAATGTGATTTATCATTCGCACTAATTGGAATAAAATTGTCTTCATCATCAGCGTGTAGGATGAGTTCATCAGCTAGGTCAGTTAAAGGTATTGTGTTTTGGTGATTTTCTAGAGTTGGTGAGAGGCGCTTATTATGTAGAAGGGTTTCAAGGAAGGTTTTTGTTTTAGTAGGTGTATTGGTATATCTATTTGCATAGAGCTTATGTTTGGTGGTTCAGTGATTTCTTATGATTTTGGTTGACTAATACATATGCACATCGCATAAAAAAAGAAAAAATTACTCCCCGCCAAAAAAAAATATTTTTAGAATTCGAACCTACGAATGTCAATTGATCTTTAAAAGCTGACTAAACTAATTGACCTGAACCGTACCAAATCGATTATTAGATTTTTTTAATAAAATTGTAGGTTTTTATATAATAATATAACTATACCGATAATTAGAGTATGTTTTTGTATATTAAGTTAAAAATAATAAAATACTAATTTTTTTTCCTTAGGCCTTGTGATTATAGAAATGTTTACAAGCCAACAAGCAATTAAAGCTCAAAGTCTCAACTCTCAAACCTATTATGCTACTCTTTCTGAAACTAAATTAGCTTTAGCTATGATTCTGAGTAGTAAGCCACAGGTATTCTAGTGATCTTGAGTAGCAAACCATAAGGTATTGAATCTCTTTTCTCTCGTATGATTTAGATTTTTCTTATTGTATACTTAATCTTCTAATAGACTATATTTCTGAGTCCAATCTTGATTAATATATTCCAACTCATGTGATCTATATTTCTTTTGTCTTTCCTCGGTTTATCTTAAGGTGTTGTTTAATAATGGGATAAATCTATTATGGCTATCTTTCGTATTCCTTGATGCTGGGATTGGAGGTTGGTGAATGGGAATGAGGAAAGAAATGTGAAGGGAAAGTGAATTGTTCACTTGGAAAAGAGGTAAGCTTCACGATGTCGTCGTCATCACTCGCGCTGCTTTGGCTTCTTTGACTTCGGTTTTGGCTTTCTTTCAATTATTTAATCAATTGATTTAATTAATTATCAAAAATTCAACCCGGAATAACCGAGGACCCGCGCAACACGACCTGGTCTATTTATTTTCCTGGATAGTTTTAAACTCTTTTCTCAAATTGTTTTAAATATTTTCTCCTACTCAAACAGCCATGGGTGTTCTACAAAGTTGCAAATTCAGAAATAATGCCAGAAAGTGGCTATAAGTTCTCTTTTATCCCAGAATTATTCCTTACGAAAATTTTCAAACTTCTTCTTCTTCTTTTGCACAAATAAATCCACTGTGATTTATAGTTATTGAGTAGTTCGCAGTTCACTAGAATTTTAGATACTATAAGTTTTTGGGATCGTGGGTCGCCCATATAAACCGATCGGATCCAATCTTACTTAATCGTAAATAAAGGATTATCTGAGTTTTTAATAAGCGATAAAAAGTAGTGTTATAACTGTTCAACCCTATCCTTAAAAGGAGAGAGAACATTTATAATTGTTCAAATCCTTTTTTGAAATGGGGAGGGAAGAGTTATATGATAACTGCTCAACCTCTCCTAATAAAAAGGGAAAGGGAAAGTCTTCAGCTTCAAAAGAGAGAGCACGAGAGACATTACATAGAAAACAAAACGAAAAAAATTGAAAGAAGGAAAAGAAATTCTGACTTTCTAGATTACATCATCATGCTAAAAGATATTTGGCTTGTAAACTTTAACCTTGATTTCCTAGTGAAATCAAAGGAGACTTGGGGCAGATTCTTTTGATAGAAACAATAACAATATCCGCTACAAATTTAAGGTATACAATCCGTTATTTTTGCTCCAAATTATATTACATTGCTATCAGATCATGGTTAAATGATCGAGTTATTAATGTAAATTGTCTTGAAATCGATGTTTTATAAGTTTAGGTTGAGATTTTTTTTGTTGGCTAATTTTTGACAAGTTTCAGAGAAACTGTTTATGGGTTTTTTGCATTTTGGCTATCTCTTGTTAAATATTTTGGCGTAATACTTATATAATCATATTCTACTCGTTTTGAGCTTTCTGAAAATATATTATATGTGAAAAATAGATTAAAACGAGCGAGCTGTGATTTTTTGAAGATTTGTAGTTTTTGACTATTTTTCTGACGAAAAACTGCTTCTTTTTTCAACGTTTTAGGAATAACTTGTCAAATATTTTTGCCTAAGACTTATATATTCATGATCTACTCATTTTGGGTATTCCAATTTATTTATTTTTGTGAAACACCTCCTTCAAAAGAAGTGGATTTCGGGTCACTCTCTTCTTCCGAAATAGATTTCTGGAAGGAAAACATCAGAAATCTATTTCTAGATCCGGTCGAAATGGAGTCCTCCATCTTTAAAACCCCTTTTATGATCCTTCTTATCTTCTACCATAAATTTGTGATATACGTATGTCACAAAAAAAATGTTAACCACCATATTTCTGATTTCTTTTTTCTATTTAAAATATGGCTAAATGAGAAAACGCTCAAATTGCTCTAGGTGGGAGTGATATTAGTAGAGGAACAAAGAAAAATAGAAGAATGTGTTGCAAGAGGATCAAAACTCTAGTTGATTCAGATTCAGAACCTGAAGTCATAAGAAATTATTCAAGGATAAAGCAGAATCTGAACAGATAAATAAGAGCCCATAAAAAGGAAGGATGAAGACTTCTTGAGGATTTCAAGAAAATAAATGGCTCCTTTTGACTCTTTTCTTGATTTTCTTATATTTTTATGATAAAATTAGATGAAATCATAACAAATTCCTTAGTGTTGATGATAGGGACGCCTTCGTCATTCTATATCATTCTTTATCAAATTTCTGGAAGAATGAACTTATTGAAATCTATGGTGAAATTAGGCCTAATGAACCATTATGGAGGTTCTTGGTGGATCTAGGAGTGAGATGGATAAGAATTTTCCGTGATAACTTAATTTAGTCAAGTATTTTTTTATGAACTCCTTTGTTTATTTTTGATATATTATGAACATATATATATATATGTGTGTGTGTGTGTGTGTATGCGTGTGTGTTTTATCCTATTTTGATTGGTTGTTATTCTATGTCACTCTAGAATATGGAGTTAATAATAAGACTCAAAATCCTAGTGATTATAGTCGTCATCATATTAATGCACGTTAAGAATTTAATTTCCTATTTTGGTTAAATATTTATATCGTAGATGATAATTGGATACTTACATATCCTTTCGCTTTATACTAAATGTGAAAACCTTCATTAGAATAATTTGCATGAATGTGTATGACACATGAATAATTGATAAATAAACTTGTGTGATTGTTACTTAATTACATACACGTCATCAAAAAGTATTATTATTGATTTACACAAAGGTGAGAAACTAAATGGTGACAATTACGACATCTAGAGTCGTATGATATGATATGTCCTAGATGAGCAGAACGCTTTCAAAGGCATAAACCATGTTCTAAGTCTACCAGAAGAAGGTAACACTACTCAATACAGAGATCTGAAAGCTTACAAAGCTTGGAAAAGGACATATTCCATTGCACGTGGAATCATTGTGAAATTTGTGGTTGATGAACTAATTCGTGAATGTGAGGAATTTCTTAATGCTCATTCTATATGGGCACACTTACGAGGAACATATAGGGGTACCTCTGTGACCCGCCTTAGACAGCTCATGTTTGACACTTTCAAAAAGCATCATGATCAAAGCATCAAACAAACACCTTAGGGTGATGTCAAACATGATAGCACAACTCAAGAGTGTTGGTCATGTTCTCTTGGATGAGCAACATGTTCAGGCAGTTATTTGGTATTTTTCCAATAGTTGGAAATATTTGAAGGTTAACTTGAACCACAATGAAAGTATAAAATTTTATCCTGATATTGCTCGACATGTTAAACTTGAAGACGATCGGCTTGGTGCTGCTAAAGCTACTTCTAATGCCTTTCTAGCTGAATCTAGTGGTACAAAGTTTTCAGGCTTTAAGCGCAAGAAAAATTGAAAAAAGAAAGGAAAGGGTCAGGAGACCAAAGAAGATCCGTCTGAGAAAAAGAACAAACCAAGTTCCAAGAAGGAAAAATGATCTTCGAAGAAGAGAGACACAATTGCCAAGTTCTAGGGAATTTTCCTCGTGAATGTATCGAGCAGAAAAAGGTAGCATTCCTAAATGCATCTCTGAGTGCTGCGTATTTCAAGCACTTCTTTGCTAACTAAATCTTATCCTATGTGGATTATAGACTCAGGATCTACCGACCACGTGAGTCGATATCGAGAAGTGTTTGTGGAGTTTCGTCGAGTTTCACCTGGATCAAGGTAGATTTATATAGGAAATAATGCTAGAATTGAAGTCAAGGGAATAAGCACTTTCAAAGTAGACTTGCGTGGTGGCCGATCTTTGATGTTGCAAGACGTCATATATGGTCCAGAGATTCATCGGAATTTAGTATCTTTCTTTGTTCTATTGGATGTTGGTTTCGATTTATTTTTGAGTCGCAATGGTGTAAGAATATCTCTAGATAATGTTTTATATGGTTTTGGATTTTGTTATGATCGTTTTATCGTTTTAGATTGTAATCTTTCAACTTATGACTATTATGTTGATCGTTGAGTTATGACATGTTATTCAAGTAATAATATTATAGATGTTATTACATGGCATACAAGATTAGGTCACATAGGGCAAAATCGAATGAATAGGTTGGAAGGAAAGGAATTTAGGTTCTTTCTCCAAAATTGATATGTCAACTTGTGAAAATTATCTTGCTACAAAAATTACGCGTAAACCATTTGGGATTTCTAAAAGAACTGAATTCCCACTTCAATTAATCCATTATGATATTTGTGGTCTAATGAATGTGAGGGCCATGTCTGGTGTTGCATACTTCATTACATTTATTGATAATTTCACACACTTTTATAATGTCTATATGACTTCTCATATATCTGAAGCACTTGAGTTCTTTAAAAGATATATGAATAAAGTTGAAAATCAATTAGATAAAAGTATAAAGGTTTTAAGAACCGCCCGAGGACGTGAATATTTATAAAAACAATTTGAAGAATTGTCATATAAAGGGCATTATCAGACAGTTAACTACTCCTTATACACCTCAACAAAATGGTGTAGCTAAAAGTAGGAATAGAACATTATTGGACATGACAAGATCAACGATGGCGCAAGCAAATTTTTCTATCTCTTTCTAGGAAGATGCATTATTGACTGTGGCATATATATAGAATAAAGTGCCTTCTAAATTAGTATATTTCACTCCTTATGAACTTTGGACTGGTCATAAAATAAACCTGAATAATCTACGACCTTGGGGTTGTGCTACATATATTAAAGATCGTTTTGGTGAGTTTGGTAAACTAAGTCCAAAAGGAAAGAAATGTATCTTTATTAAGTATTTAGGACGCTCCAAAGAGTATGTGTTCATTGATGAATTGGAGGATGGAAGTACTACTGAAAGTTTATCGCCAGAATAGATTATGAGGAAACTTTTTTATCAGTTGTGAACTTTACCTCTATACGATTACTTTTGGCTATTGTTGCACGTTTAGATCTAGAATTACACCAAATGGATGTGAAGACCACTTTTAGCAATGGAGAACTAAACGAGGAAATCTACATGGAACAACTTGTAGGTTTCGTTGTTAAAGTCCAAAAAAAGAAAGTTTATAAATTGAAAAGATCAATTACGGCCTAAAGCAATCTTCAAGGCAGTAGTACTTGAGATTTCATAAGGAGGTGATTTCACCATGATCGGTGAAGACCATTGCATCTATGTGAAAAATTCCAATGAAGAGTTTGTAATTCTTTCTCTTTATGTGGATGATATTTTATTAGCTAGAAATAATTTAGAGTATGTAAAAAATGTTAAGGCTTTTAAAGTCATTTGACATGAAAGATATGGGTGAAGAAGATTGCATATTAGGTGTTAAAATTCAAAGAGATCATTCCAAGAAAACAAGTTTTTGAGTCTATCTCAAGAAACATACATCAAGAAAATTTTGCAACGTTTTTGAATGAATAGTTGCAAGCCTATGCATACTCCAATAGCAAGAGGTAAAACTTAAGCCTTGAAATGTATTCAAAGATTGAAAACGAAAAGGAAGAAATGTCTCGAGTTACATATTCTAGTTCTATCAGGAGTCTAATGTACGCTATGATATGTACTCGTCCATACATTTGTAATGTCGTAGATCCGGTAAGCATGTATCAATCTAATCTCGGAAGAGATCATTGGAAGGCAGTGAAGAGAATATTTCGATATCTGAAGGGAACTGTAGATTATTTACTATGTTATAGTGGATATGATTTACTCTTGAGAGGTTACACAAATGTTGATTGGGGTGGTCTGATTTGTGCTTTCGTAGCTTGTGTATCTACAGTACAAGAAGCTGTTTGGTTATAGAGATTCTTTGAACATTAGAATGTTGCAAAGAATTCGAAGGGCCCCATGACTTTATATTGCTACAGTCAGGCGGCCATAGCATATACAAAGGATCCTAAGTATCACAGTAAAACCAAACATATTGATATCAAATATAACTTTTTGAGACACATAGTAGCTAGTGGAGAAATGAATTTGCAATACGTTGCTACTCACGAAATGATAGTTGGTCCTTTTCCAAAGGCCATATGTAGAGACTTGTTTGAAAAACATGTTAAGACTCTAGGTTTGCGTAGGAAATGATGATATTTATGTATTGTAAAATAACTTTGTTGTTATGATATCAAAGTAAGACTATTGAATTTATGTCTCATATCCATGTGATAATATTTTTAAAGATAAATGTCTCGGACAAGTCGCGGGATCGACTCTCTCACAGGAGAAATCGCCTCTTACGTCAGAGAACATGAAGAGATAATTCTCACTGTCATGCTAGGACTTGTTTTACAACAAAAAAAAGAGTCTCTCTAAGAAAATGAGTTTGAGGATCACTGAAGAGAGAAACTCAGATTAGACATCAAGAGGCGTCCAGACTAAGATCTGCATGATGTTGGATAATTAAAAGAAATGAGACACATGCACCAGGATAAGATGACAACATCGTTCCACACGTGTTTCATACTACGTGTGTTAAGCGACCAATGGGTTAATGAAAAAATGGTTCCTGCTTCTTCATTATGTGAAACCCTAAAAAGTTAAAATTAACTTTTTATTAGAATACCCTTTGACCTTTTACTGTTTCTTGAAATTTCAATCAATTTTGCTACTTTAGCATGTCACTAATAGCTATGCATGATTCGCCTGTCTAGTGCATGTCTAAGAAAGCAATTGATTTGAAACAGATAGTTTCGAATAGAAAGGGAAGACGATTAAATTAAAATAATCCGACTTGTGTACACAAGCCGACTATTACACTGACCATATAGATGTCGCGTGTAATTGTATATATAAAGTTAAACTCGAACTCGAGTTCAACTCTTAAAGAGGATGGGGGATTGAATGAGTAACTGCTGAAATAGTGAAGTCTGGGGTATTGTGAGTACTAATATCCTTATATTAGAAGTGAATTCTTTCCATACGTGATTGAATTCCTATATATGTCTTATAAAACCTTGAAGGCAAGCGTTGATGCTCACAGGTCGCACGAACTGTTTATCGTATGAATTGTGTGTCTAGTTGATGTAATATTAGCTTGGGTCTTGTCCACCATGCGCGAAGTGGGAAATGTAAGTGTTTGGGACCGTGGGTCGCCCATGTGAACCGACCCGATCTAATCTTACCCCACTCGTAAATAAAGAATTATCTGATTTTTTAAATAAAGGATGAACAGTTGTGTTATAATTGTTCAACCTTATCCTTAAAAGGAGGGGGAATAGTTATAACGGTTCAAATCCTTTTTTGAAAAGGAGAGGGAACAATTATCTGATAACTTCTCAACCTCTCCTAATAAAAAGGGGAAGTCTTCTGCTTCAGAAGAGAGAGCACGAGAGACATTACGTAAAAAACAAAACGAAAAAATGAGAAAGAAGGAAAAGCAATCCTGACTTCTAGGCTACATCATCACACTAAAAATATTTAGTTTGTGAACTCTAATCTTGATTTCCTGGTGAAATCAAAGGAGATATGAGGCATGTTCTTTTGGTAGAAACAACAACAATACCGCTGCAAATTTAAGGTACACAATCCATTATTTTTGCTCCGAATTATATTACAGGTACCAATACTTTTTCGAGTCAAATCGTTCTATCCTGAGAAGATAATGTTCCAACACCTCGGGTACTTGATGGGAATTATTTTCTTAAGAACACATTGTGCATAATTTATTTTCTGATTATGGTTTCGAATTATTTTCAGTTTATGCCTTACTTTTTTTTTCCTCTTTCTGTTTTTTTTTTCCAGAAATTATTGTTCATAATGTTATAATCCTTCCATTTCAAATTAGAAAAAGTACTTTCATTTTTAGTATGTTACAAAATAAATGAAGTATTTCTAAATTCGGAAACAATTCAACTTTAAGCTCCTCATTTTACACATCTTACCATTAATGAGAAGCTTTTATAACAACACAAAACCGCTTAAACTCTTAAGACCGCAAGTTTCAAAAGTTCTCTTCTTTTTTTCTTAAACGATGTGTCCTGTCAAACTATTTCATCTAAATTGAAACGGAGGGAGTAGTTAATACAGATTGATAACACGTGGTTCATATGTATAGAGAGTTCTGTCGAAGACCTAAGTAAGTTAGTATTTTATCGCATCCAAACTTCTTTTAGCGCTCTTACATGACATTTTAAGAAAAATACTGGATATTAACTAGACCGTACCCCTATCGAAGAGAAATCGAGATGATTGGGACGGCTTCGATCTTGCAAAATAAAAATAACCGAAAAATTGATATAATACATATTTTATAAAATAACCGGCCGAATTGAACCATTGACAACCTTATTCGAACCTAATGAGATATCTAGTTAATGATCTTTGATTAAGAGTAGAGGAATTCTATCTATCCGCCAGCGGAGGCGGATACAGTGTTTACCGGCGGATTCAACTGAACCCATAAGTTTTGACGTAGAGTAAAAATTTATTAAAATTATAAAAATAGTAAATATAAACCCATAATTTTAAAAATATAATGGGTTCAAATACTAATAACCTTAAAAGTTGAACCCATAGAATTTAAATCCTTTGATCCCTCTCTTCCCTTTGGGTTATTTGGTTTGTGAATAAGTTTTAATATTCATCGAATTCACTGTTCAATTAAGTATAAGAGGGTAGACCGATAATGAAAGCATAATGGAGTGCGTAGGATTTGGAGAGGACGTTGAGTTTCACTCCAGAAGAAAAAGACGGGTCAAAACTTAAGCGAATCCAGCAGTCAAAGTCCAAGGTCGCCTTTAATTGTTTTTCAGAAACTTAACTAACACTGTCCTTTACGTGGCTGCAATATTGGAGACTTAGACCTGGGAGATAAAACTTGACTAGCATGAATACTAATTACACAAAATACTTATTAATGGCTAATACTATTAAACTAAAAAGTGTTAGATTCATTAAGTTGTTACTTATAACAGATGGATAATGATCAGTTGAGTTAACGCTAATGTGTTCGACCGAAAAAGTGTTAGACTTTTCGTTAAACTAATTAATGAAGAAAATAAAGAGATAAATTTTATTCAAAAATAATTAACTCTAGACCAGAGCACATCAAATAAGGAAATTAGATCTAATCAACATTATAAACTTTATAAGATATTAAATGTAAATGATATGCTTGCATTTTTGACATATTATCCCATGATATAGTGATAAAGACAGAAAAGATGAAATGCCATTGGCGATAACTAGATCTATCTTTATTGAGTCAATAAACACGATTACAGAGATTTGTCTTCACTATCTAAACCCTTTCTTGATTTTCTTCACTTCTCTTCTTTTAGAGAGAAGAAACCCCATTTTCTTGTCTTCTTACCTCTATATATATCGTCAGTATTCCCTTTTGTCCCGCGGTCCTTAGTCAGAATGTCTTTATCCCTTGATTGTACTTCACGTCGCCTTCCTCAAATATCATGATATTTACTTTGCCATACAAGCTTTTTGATGGCTTGATCTCGACAGTGGTCGGGGTGCTCGTTATTATTACACCTTGTGGGTACAACCGACCACGGGTTAATGGACCTCTTACCATTTCTTTTAGCACTAATCCACGTATGTCGAATTTTGACCCTTACATAATGTCAGATTTTTCTCTATCAGTAAAGGTTAGCAATATTAAGCACATGGCTCTTATTACAGTTGTTGTAAACTCTTTCCAGTCCACAATAAGTGATGAATTTTTTTTTTATTTTGGTCCAAAATAAGTGTCCATTTATATAATCAAGAAAAATTCAATTTGTTTTACCGTTATGTATATATCCTTAAAAGGTTTTCTTACTCCTTACGTTAAATATTTAATTCAAGGGTTTAGCCATACTAGGTATTTTTGTATAGAATTTAATATTTTCTTAATAAACGTGCCAAAAATAAATTAATTACGTATTGTGGACCAAAAGGAGTACACTATATACTCCTATATTTACTTTGGGAAACGCTATTATGTTTTTGTTGAATCTTAATTTCGAATGAATTTAATGTTAAGGATAAGACTCCATTCTGCTACTATTAGTACTTCCTCCGGTCCAAAATAAGTGATTTTTTGATTTTTTTTTTTTTGTGGTTCAAAATAAGTGATTTTTTCATATTACAAGAATGAATTAATTATTTTTTTCCTACATTGTCCTTGGAGTAAATAATGTTAGAATATGTGTTAGGAGTGTTTATGTGAGATAGTAAAGGTTAATATGGTCAATTCTATTTCTAATTAATGCTAAAAGGTGAATTTCTTAATCTGTATGACAATATTCAAAAAATCACTTATTTTGGACCGGAGGGAGTATGCTCTAAGAATCCATTTTAGTTGTAATATTTAAATTCCTGGATATTGCAAAATACATATTGTAAATGCTTGTAATCTAAAGAAACCTATAAACGGTAGATATAATTGTACGGGCCAAAATCTGACCAAACAAGAATCTACGTGTGAAGGGATGGAGAAAAGTTATTTGGAACCATCATATCCATACCACGCTATAACTATACGTACCTCGTCCATGGCCGAGGTCATATATTTAGAATGTTTGAATGGCGAATTGAATATTATGACATTTCAAGGGGACCGTTGGGTAAGGGAGAAGACCTAATATATAAACTAAGTGAGAAGAAACAAGGGGAGACATGTTCTCTAAGAGGAGGGGGATCTCCATCTCTCTGTCTCCATGAAGGATATACAAGCAAGGAAGTTCAAATCTTCAATATATATCATTAGTCTCGTCACATCAAATGTATGGGGTTTTACCTTGTTAAATATCAGTGACCCTTTTTTTCATCCATGTATTTTTTGTTGTTGTTTAATGTTATGGAAATCACTATCACCGTCTTATACAATGAGATTTAATCAATATTACAGTTAAAACTCATGCTTGCTTTGTTTGCTTACTTATATCTTCTATCTTAGATCTAGAGTACATAATCTTTGGCCAGAATTTATCCAAAACCTTCTTATCTAATTAGTTCAACCAAAAGTCTAAATATTTTTAGTCGAATAATTTAGTGCCGTCTGTGGCGATTTCTTACCCATAATTTTAGTTCCCTCTATGTCTGAAGTCAACTAGGGTTTCATTCCTTGGCTGTCGCAGCCTCACCCTTTCATTTACACACATCACCTTGAGAACTTCGTAGGCAAGCTTTTGAAATACTCGAACCAATCAGGGACAGGTCTTTCCCTAAAATCGAAATTTTGGTATCTGTAAAAAACCCACATCTCGCATTAGCGATGGGTTTGGTACGTCATATGAGTACTGAAGGCAAGGTTGCGGCCACTACGCACTTAAGTGTAATTCATGTACGGAATATAACTTATATTTCCTTTATTTTTGTGCACATCAAATATTGGATCGGACCGGGACTCGAGTTGGAAGTCCTAACGAGCAAAGTAATTCAAGCTTATAAGAATCCAAACACGAGGTTACCAAATTTGAAGCCGCCATTTGAGTACGGGATAAAATGGGTCATCCTACAGCACCACCCTCCCTTCACCGACTTGTCAGGTCAAGGTAACAAGCAATTTCGTTTGGGTTTAACTTGTTATTTCTCTTTTTTGGATTGGTATAGGAACACGAGCATTCTCACAGGTGTGTGAACAAGGAACGAACACATCAAGAAAACGTTCTACACCATACCATCCCACATACAACAGTAGAGCAAAACCCTCCACACCGCACCATATTGCAAATAGCAGAAAAATGGCTCAAAACAAGCCGGTATTTTTAAGAAAATCTCCATGAGTAGGGACTAAGCGATGAGCCCATGAAGCGCACAATAATCTCTAATGAAACCAAAATTAAAAAAACTGGGACTCATCCCAGCGCATAGTACTCTCCAATAAAACCAAAATTAAACAAACCGGGACTCATCCTGACGCACAGTACTCTCTAACAAAAGCAAAATTAAACAAACCAGGACTCACCCCGACACACGCATATACAATGCATTAGCGAGTAATGTTCTCCAATATAATTAATACAATAGGAAAATCTCACTATCTTACCAAACCCCCACGTCGCCAAGAGAAAGAAAAGTTTGACTTCGCTCGAACTCACAACGGTTTATAATTTCGACCTCACTCGAATTGACACCCTTACGGCCGTCGTCCCATCGCCTATGAGAAAAATTTGACTTCGCTCGAACTCACAACGGGTTACAATTTTGACCTCTCTCAAATTGACACCGTTGCAACCATCGGCCTCGTCAAGTGAGGAAAATTCAACTCCGCTCGAACTCACACGGGTTACAATTCTGACCTCGCTCGAATTGACACCCTTACGACCATCAGCCATTGCCAAGTATGTAAAATTCAACTTCTCTCAAACTCACAACCAGTTACAATTCTTAGCTCACTCGAACTAAAACCCTTACGACCATGGAAAGTGAGGAAAATTTGACTTCGCTCGAACTCACAAAGGGTTAGAATTTTGACCTCATCCACATTTACACCCCTACGGCCCCCGCCATCGCCAAACGGAAGTCTGAATTCGGCCTTGCTTGAATATACAAGTCAAAGCTAACTTCTCCCAAGTTGGAAAGTCTGAATTCGACCTTGCTCGAATATAAAAGTCAAAACTAACTTCGCCCAAGCTGGCAAGTCTGAAATCGGCCTCTCTCGAATGAATAAGTCAAAACTGATTCAGCCTAAATTGGCAAATCGAAAGTAAATCTTGCTCAAATTTGCATATAAAAAGTGACTTCATTCGAGCTCACAAAACAAAATATGGTCTCACTCGAATCAAGCGAACTAAACTCGACCTCATTTGAATTCCCAATTAAAAATTAGGGACTCATCACAGGGAAGTCCGATGATCTTTTTTTTTAAAGGGAGAAAGAAAGTCAAAAGATATGTAACCAAAGGCAAAGCAACTAGTTTATTCAGAAGATGTACATGCGCAACAACTGTGCCTTACAAAGAGCCAAAAGCGTGTCCCCAAGAAAAAGATTAAACAAACAACAAAAGAACAACAAAAACTAAGTACAATAGCTGCAAAAAAAATTCACTCAGCATCATCTGCACCACCGTTCTCCCTAGCATTATCTTCATCCGAAGGAGGCCCATCTTCAATCTCAGCATGATCACCGGCCTCCGGTGTTGCAGGGTCGTAACAGCAGGCAAGGCGAGGCTCGCGTGCCTTCACCCAAGCATTTTTAAAAGCGGCCTCAGGAACGCTCCTCGACTCTCACAAACCCTTGTATATATATCGTTGGGCCTCACTATGGACCCATAGATCATACAAACAACGTGGGACAATAGATTTTTTAGGGGGAGCCTAAGCCAACAGCTATACCTTCTTGGCCTCATGAGCCGCAACTCGATCTCCTAGGCTCGAAGCCTCCCGTTCAAGTTCACCAATCCGCTCCTCGATCCGTGCTCCCTTACTGTGGTTGTCGCCCTCTCAGATTCCTGCTCAGACGTGAGGACGCTGATAGTGTCTTATAGTGTTGCCGCATTTGCCAAAGGCGATACTCGAGCCCCTCGGCTCTCTCAAACTCGGACACCTTCTTTTCTAGATCAGCCACTTTCTTAGTCCATTTTGCTCTTAGGTCGGCGACTCTGGTGGCATTTTGTTCTAGCTCGGCTCACAAATATTGCACCTTCCCTTAAGGTCTTCATACTCTGTTGCAACCCCTTTGCCCACGTCGAGCTCCTCGTATTTTGCATAGAGTAACTCCTCAAGCTCGGTGCATCTGCAGATAGACCACATCAGTTCTTCATTCCTTTTCTCGAACTCTTCTCTAATAGATTGAGTATTACCGCCAGCCCTAAGCTACGAATGCATCTCACACACATTTTTCGATACTAATGATACTTCGCGGCTATTTTCAATAAGACTACGCCCCTACTCTCGGCCCTACGAACACTCTCGATCTCTAGCATATAAGTCTAAAAAAAAAGAGGGTAAGAATCAGCGAATGCAAAATAGCACAAAAAAAAAAGAAAATGGAAAAAGGAAACTCACTTTCAAGGCCATCTTGGCCACACCACGTGACAAAAGCAGAATCATTTATCTCCCGAAGAGACTCACTTTCAGCGGCGGAACACAAAAGGTCGAATTGTGGCACCAACTCCATTGTGTCCTGCAACAGGTTAAAATCGGATGGAATCTCGAGCACACGAGAAGAACCTTCCGCCCTCACATCGACCCTAGTAAAGCATTCCTCGAACATCCTCGTGTCCCCAGGGTCGATGTCAAAATCTATTTCGTAATTATCCACAACGACGCCTTTCAACCTCTCATTAGCCAAAGAAGGGGCACATACCTGTCGAGAAGACGATGGACCGCTCGGAACAATCATGATATCCCCCGAACTCTATCCTCATACCATGGTGGTCTCCTCCACGATCGAAATAGGCATCGCCTCCGCACCCAGGTAGGTGTCACCGCCAACTCCAAATACCGCTGAAGTAGGGTCGCCCTTCGAGGATGTCTCAACCAAAGTCGCCCCCTCTGACAACATCCACCTCTTTGACAATGCCTCTTCGCCACAATTGTGATAAGGTTCATCCATTGAACAGACTATGAGAACCAGAGTGTCTGACCAGGGAGCGACTCCAAATGTACAAGCCCAATCGCGGACGTGGTCCACCGAGAAACCAAACTCTAGGTGCCCTCACCCGTAGTTGCCCTTAGAACGGGCTGGGCAGAGGAGCCAGCTGTTAGAAAGCAAGCGCATGAGCCCTTGTCTTCCTCACTTCTCTCCGACCTGCCAATGATAAGATTCGATCAAACAAAGATAAGGCAAAAGCAAATACGAAGCAAAGAACAAAATAAAGAACCACGGTGAGTCGACTCACCAACAAGAGGCTTGCGCCCAAACTTCTCATAGAAAGGTGCCCATTCATGAATCCTCATCGTATGGGGGAGAATCGCGCTCACCCGCTCGCGAATATAAGAAACTAGCGGAGGAGGTACTCTCTCAGCTACAAAAATAGAAAAAAAAACTCAATGAAGTCATTAAAGGGAGACGTCCGACGACCATATTAAGAAAAAATGCATAAAATGAAAAGAAAGGAAGACCTACGGGCAAAATTCCACGTCTCAGAGATCCCCTTAGGGTTTGACACAACGTGCTATTTTCGGACGTCGAAGAAGCTCTCCTAAAAGCGGAAATTTGCCTTGTCGTCCATATTTACCACCTAAATCTTGGCTCCTCGGTGACACATGTGAATCATCATACCCCTAAGAAAATGGGGAGTGAAGAGGTGAAACATGTGCTGTAGAGAAAGCCCTCCGCTGGACAGTTGCAAAAATATGAGAAACTGAAGGAGAAGGAGAGTTGCAAAAATCTTTCTTGAGCGATTGAGAAGCGTAACATTCAAATGAGAGATTCTCCCCTATTTATAGGTGTCACAACCCGAATTTCCCACCGTCGGGACCGTGATGACGCCTAACAATATACTCGCTAAGCAAGCTAATGTTACTGATTATTTTACCTTTTTCTTTTATTTTTTAATAATTTACAAGTTAATATAAGATAAACAAGAGAAAAGTAAGTCCGAAAGAATAGATTTTAACAGAATAACTTGATAAAAATGCGAAGTCGTAATAAAAATCCATCCAAAACCGGTGTTGCAATCTTACGGACAATCTACGAATACTTCTAACAAAGGTCTAAATAAGGAAATGTACATCTGTGTGGAAGTAGATAAACAGAAAAGAAATATGATAGAAAGGTACGCCAAGGCCTGCGGACACATGCAATACTACATCGGGTCTCCACTAGACTGAAGGTAGCAATCTCGAACTATGGTCCATAGGATCCAGTACCAAGATCTGCACAATAAATGCAGAGTGTAGTATTAGTACAACTGATCCCATGTACTGGTAAGTGTCGAGCCTAATCTCGGCGAAGTAATGACGAGGCTAGGACACGACAAACATTATAAACCTGTGCAGTTAAACAATATCGAACAGAATAACAATAATAGAAGCTAAACAAAAATTAAAAGAAATGGGCAACATGCTACAGGGATTCTAGCGTAAGGAAACACAAAAATAATGGAAATGAAGCAATTAAGGCACTTGAACCAACAACAAAAAATAATCATAGCAGGCAGAAAATGAATGCACGGTATTACTCTTCGTGATGTTACTCTCAATCCTCACCATGCAGTCAATAATGAAAATATGTACGGCATCATCCTTCGTGCTTTATTACTCCTCCTCACCATGTGAATAATAGGAACGTGCACGACATCACCCTTCATGCTTTATTTCTCTTCCTCACCATATGCATCAATATAAATGTAAATGTGCTCGGCATCACCCTTCGTGCTTTATCACTCTTTTCTCACCCAAACAGCAGAAACAATAATAACCCAGAAAGGGAATCAACAATAGAAATAAATACATCCCGTCAAGGGAATCAACTATAACTAATCTCCTTCCAATAGTTAACTTCACAAAATAAATCTCAACTTGAGCCAATACTCAATAATGGTCAATTACCAAGTAATTATCATAAGTCTTGTTCCACATGGATAATCATCAATTTAAGAATGAACAGTACATAATAAGAATCATAACAGTCACAGTATATGACTTACGGGCATGCTCGACATCAACATATAGATACTCGTCACCACACCTCTCATACACAACAATAAACGTAGAAAATAAGATACAACACGTATTCCCTCAAGCTAAGGTTAGACCAAACCTTACCTCTAATTTCACGGCCAAACTCAAGACTCAAATATCGTTTTCCCCGTAGATTTCGCCTCTAATTCACTTGTATCTAACTATAATTAACTTAACAACATCAATAAATGCTAAAGAATTTGACTCCAATACTTAATTATAGGTTTTCTACCATCTTCCCCAAAAAGTCAAAAATCGACCCGGGCCCGCTTGGTCAAAACTCGATGTTTGGACCATAATTCGATACCCATTTATCCACGAGCCCGAATACGCAATTAGTTTCGTAATCTGACCCCAAATCGAGGTCTAAATCCCCAAATTTGTAAAATTCCTAATTCTCCTAAAATTCATAATTTCTACTAGAGACATAATGTCCTGAGCGGGAAAGCCAAATGTCGCCAGTTAGAAAACAATAGGGCACGAGAAACGACGCAATGCATAGAAAATTTATGTCAATGACACATGAGAAATATTAATGACATTTTGAACTAACATGACGGTCAGACACAACTTCCAAAATGTCACGTCGCTACCTCGCCATGAGGTGCTCGTCCCTCGCAGAAAGCATTTCAGATTTCTCCTAATTTACGGATCAACAAAGTCCGCCCATCGAGCTCGCCAAGAGGAGACCGTAACGGGCGGATGGACTAACTGTATGCGTCAAATCTGACCAGACAAAAATCGACGTGAGAAAGGACGGAGAAAAGTTATTTGGGACTGTAGTATCTATACCACGATGTAATGATACACACCTCAGCCACTATTGAGGTTATATATTCGGAACGCCTAAGAGGCGAATTGGATATTATGATATTTCATGGGGTCAGCCCATAGTATAGTCAAATGACTTAGCTACTGCAGTTAATGATTGTTGGATAAGGGAGAAGACCTAATAAATAAACTAAGTGAGAAGAAACAATGGGAGACATGTTCTCTGAGAGGATGGGGGATCTTCATCTCTCTCCATGAAGGAGAAACACGCAAGGAAGCTCAAATCTTCAATATATATCATTAGTCTCATTACATCAAATGTTTGGGATTCTAACTTGTTAAAGATCGATGACTCTTTTTTCATCCATGTATTTGTCATTGTTGTTTAATGTTATGAAAATCACTATCCTTGCTTTATACAATGTGATTTTATTAATATAACAGTTAAAACTCATGCTTGCTTTGTTTGCTTACTCATATCTTCTATCTTAGGTCTAGAGTAAATTAGCTTTAGCCAGAATTTATCCAAAACTATCTTATCTAATTAGTTCAACCAAAAGTCTAAATCTTATTGGTCGAACAATAATATCCTGTGACCGGTTACGATTTGAACAGATACAAAAACTTACAAAGATCTCATGTTATTTCGTTATGTTATTTTGTGTCATTTTATTGCTATTTTTTTTATAAAAAAGAATCTGTTATGAAATAACATAAGAACAAGAACAATAATACAAGAACAAGAACAATAGAGAGAAAAGTAGAGAGAGAGGAGTATTCTTATTGATACTTTTTGGATGATTTACAAAGGGGTAAGACCCCTCTATTTATAGGCATAGAAAAGACTTAGCCTCAAAGTAGAACTCTTCTATAAGATAGACATTCACTCTAATTAGAGTTCTATTTATAACACCCCCCCTTGAATGTCTATTCAATAATGTGCCTCGTTAAAACCTTAACTAAAACAAAACCCAATAGGAAAAAATTAAAGAAAAGGAAAAAGAGTACACATGCTTGAATATGCGCCTATTGGTTGCCTCGGTAAAAACCTTGCAAGGAAAACCCAGTGGGACAAAACCTTGTAAGGAAAAAAGAATGCAACGCGCATTAATTCCCCTTGAAAAGAGCATTAATTCACATCCTTGAGCATTTGCATTCTAATCTTGTGCACCATCTTCAAAACGATCTTTTGTAGAGATTTGATAAATAAATCAGCCATATTGATTTGAATAAATATTCCGCACCTTGAAATTATCATTCTTGATAGATATGAACATCTTCATATAATGTCGTGGAATGACTCTTCAATATCTCCATAGAGGTATTCTCTATGCCATCATGCTTATAGTTATAGCAAGATACATATGTACACAAGTTGCACTTAGGATGTGGTACTTCAGGACCAAGAATTGTATATGCTTCAAGCAACTTCAATCATTGACTTTACACTTTCAAGTATTTGAACTACATGTCCAAAACTACATGTCTTTCATATGGAATCAATTCTGCTTGAATTGTATCTCTTCCATTTAGCCAATATTTTTTGTTTGTATTCGACAAACATAAGATCCTCATCGATATTTAGCGCTATCATAGACGTCGTCGACGGACATTTTATATCGGTTCCAGTAAATTTTCATAAAGACATAACATGGAGATCTCTTCATTCATATATTCAGGTACGTGAATCTCTCATGAGATTTTATGAAGTGTTATGTCATGTGATCTTCTAGATCACTTGCCTCCTTATTATGATCACTTTGATCATTTGCTCATCTTCTTTATTAAGAAGTTCTTTTGAAACCGATTTGTCTATACGCTTTAAGCGTATCAAAGACTTTGTCATTATAGGGCTTAATATGAGCATTTGCAGTGAGAATATAGTTACTTTCTTTGGGTCAGCAAATGCGTATGGCATGCTTTGCAATATGTTGCAATTGAATTATCCTTTTATGAACTTCAGGTTCATATTATGATATTCGAAGATCTATATATACAAATGATAATTCATCCCATGTAACCTTTTCTCAAGTGTTTATCATGTCTCCCCCTCATGTTAGGAAAACTAACTTGTTTCCTCAACTCTGGGAAATCATCTTTGTGCATCATCATGTTAATATACACAGCACATTAATAATAATAAGATGAAATTATTTGGTTCCTGACCCTGAACCACTTGTGAGGGGAGAATATAATATACTCTCGTGTATAACGTATATCAAATTGATATAGATAACTTTGTTCTCATAAGCAATAATTTAGCTATTAAGTGGAGGCACTCAATAAATTATTTTGCCAAACCAACTATGATGTAAAACAACTTATCAAGATGAACTATCTTGAATAGAAAATCTGGAAATTATGCTCGAAATTAGATTACTGAGCAATTTACCTCGCAAGCACCGGCCAGGTTGCAGGTTAATAATAATCGCACATGTAACCATATCATAGATGCATCATATGTGGTATACATGGCAGGTGAATGAGCTCATATTTACCTTTGATATTTCCAGAATTTATGGGATTCAACTCCAACTTTAGTTGGTTTAATAATTAATGAGAACAAGCAATATAAGAGAATTCATAAAGAACTTTCTAGTTCTTTAATATTTACCCATGTGAATTCTCTATTATTTTTGCACAATGCTTAAATTGATATGGGTAAACTGATTATGCCAACTAAATAAATTTTCAATATTGATAAGTTCATGTTTACACCATGACATGTGCAATTATCAATAAAACTCCATGTTTATTATGATATGGGTTTTTATATCAATAAACATCCACTTTATTGTGGCATTGCTTTATTTGTGTAGTACAAACTGGAGAATAAAGCGGGTAGCTTTTCGCATACATATTATTCCGCTATAAGTTGTAGTAATAGAAGATATCAAATCTTTCCTTTATTTATAGTCCCAATACAATCAGCCGCTTTCGCGTGTACTTTGGAAACTGAATAAGTTTCTTTGAGACTTAGTACAACACAATACCTTATTGTTAATCAATTGTGTTTCTCCAACATAGTAATAATTAGCTCTTCTAGAGCTCTCAATTAATTTTGTACTACCACAAATTCATCAACATCCATGTGGTGAATATCTCTTTTAAAGAGAAAGTTATACCATTATGGTCATGGTCAAAATTATATGCAAGATATGTTTCTTGTATTATCGTTGTCCTTTAATAATCATATTTCCAAAATATTTTGGCGTACAATAGGTACGTGACCAATGATCATTCATGCCATAATAATGACATTATTTTCATATATCATCTCAAACCTCCTTCTAGAGGTGATGTGGTATATTCACTACCACTAGCACGTTCATATTCTTCCAAGAATGAATATGTATTCATAAATTAGATGTTATCACACTCACATCTTGAATGGACCATAATCATCTATAAGTGCTTTACAAAAAATCTCATATTGTCAAATTGATGACAAATATTACTTTCACAGAGTGAAGGATTATTTTGAGAATCCTTATTATCTCATTATCACAATGATGACGATTATAATTTCGTCTATTGTCACGTCCACATCCATTGATACCTTCACGGTAATAATTTTGTCTTCTTTCTGACTTATCACATACTGCTATCACATTCTCTATAGGGAATGAGAATGGAGCAAATTCAATGGGACGGATTTTCAATTCTTTTCCTACAATCATACATGAATTTGATCATGGAAAGACATAGAAAATTTATCACGTTGGGTGGTTATAATATCTTTCAAGCTACCTTAAAGTTGCAATCAAAATTTACCGTCTATGCTTGTATTTAAAATCAAATTATAGAATTACAAGAATTTGAAAGAGAAAAATAAAATACTTACCTTAAATTCAGAATTTAATCTTGAAGGAAGTTCATAGAACAATTAACAATCATTATACTCAATCCCAAAACTTCTACTCAATTGCTCAGACTCGTTATTCAAAACCCAAACCGCAGATTTTAACAACCCATGAAAATTTCAAGTAAGGTCGTAAATATATTTACTCATTACATTTGGTATTCCCAACATGGGGGTCGAACACATGACACAAGGTTAAGAGCCTTCTGCTCTACATTAGTTGAACAATTAAAATTGACTTACCTACCAAGCAACTATGTTCTCTGTTTGAGCTTCTTATTTTTACCATCTTTAAAAAAAAATTATTCCTGCAGATGTTAGCAGCAATTTTAACAAACCTAAAAGCTCATGAAAACACACACAAAGTCATCAATACAAAATTGCAACATTCTACATTCTACTGGAGCCACTCGCATTGAAACTCCAGTTCTACTACTAAAAATTGCTTTTTAAAGGCTCGGAAACTAAAACTTATCCTCGCCGTTAAACCAAGAGATCAACAGTACTAAAACCAACTCTAGATTGTTTTAACAACATAGTACTAAAACTCAGTGTGCAGGAGTTATTCATATATGATCTTTCACATTTAAAAGTCCTAATTAATGAATTCTGATCCAACTGGCACTAACAAGCAAAGAAAGAAAAGGACGACAAAAACAAAGAAAAGAAAATCAAGGAATCAATACCTAACACCAGCATCACCAACAATACCAATAGCCATTCCATCAGAAAGGCCAGCAAGACCACAAGCAAGACCGGAGGAGAGATGAGCATAGCCATCAAATAGGTAATACGACTTCGTTTTGGGGTTAATCCCAGTACTGATGATCACAGCAATAATCAACCCATAAATACCTAACACACCAGCCATAACCACTGGCACAATAGATTTCATCACCAACTCAGGTCTCATCACTCCCATTGACGCCACACCAACACCACTCTTTGCTGTTCCATAAGCTGCCCCCATACAAGAGAAAACGAGGGCCGCGGCGGCGCCAAGGAAGCTGAAGAAAGGAGCAGTTTCATCTCCGGCGAAGGTCGACATTGTCGTTAGGATTTGGATCTTAATTTTCTCAAAAGATTCTTGAGATAGTAGAGCTTCGTGCTGATAACGTGTTATGAAATAATATAAGAACAAGAACAATAATACAAGAACAAGAACAATAGAGAGAAAAGTAGAGAGAGAGGAGTATTCTTATTGATACTTTTTGGATGATTTACAATGGGGTAAGACCCCTCTATTTATAGGCATAGAAAAGACTTAGCCTCAAAGTAGAACTCTTCTATAAGATAGACATTCACTCTAATTAGAGTTCTATTTATAACAGAATCATATTAATTAACATTTTTAATGAGTTATACATCGACTTCGTTTCTGGGGTTGTTCCGCATTTGCCCATAGTGTAAGATATATGGACTTATATCTACATACATATGAACAACATTTGGACTAATTATATGTTATGTGCTATCTTTTGGTTTGGCCTAATTTTGTGGTCTTATGGACATTAAGTTAAGGGGGCCAATGTGTTGTCATACAAAGTGTAGGACTAATGTGTAGATACCCAAAAGGGTAACCTTAGTTAATGATGGGCTAACTAAGGTTACATAAATGTAACCATGGTTACATACTCTTATAACTTTTCATATGTTATAAGAAGGGGGGTTATGGTTCCCATTTGAAGCAAGTAATTCCAATTCTCTTCTTCATCCCATTAGATCAAGAGTTATAATTTGGTTTGCTATCAAGTGGAAAATCATTCCTCTAATTTTGATCTTTGAGATAATTCTTGTGAAAGCTAAGGAAGGACTAAGGAGCTTTCAAACAGGATCATTGAGGAGGACTTCCGATATCCACATATGAATTCAGGTACGCTTCCGCTAATTCAGTTTTAATTCCAAATTATTCAATATGAAGGATATTGTGTTTTTATGTGGATTCATAAATGTTTTCTAACACATAGTGGTCTAGTTCCATGTGGCCGCTGCAGATGCAGTTGGTTAAGGCGAGGTTGTTCAGCTCCAAAAAATTTGGTTTTGACGATTCAATTTTGTTTTCATAATCTAAATTATTTCTTATTTATAACCTTCCCCCCCCCCCCCCCCCCCAACCTAATTTACGTGTGAATTTGGCCAACTTTTAAAGTTGATTGGAGTTGGATTAGTTAATTTGCATAGTTAAAAATGTATATATTTTAAAAAATATATAAAACAAAAGACAGTGCGTGTTGTACTTTCAACCATTAAAATAACACTGAAGCGCACCTTCAACTACTGGGTATACATAGGTCGGGCTGATTCGAATTTTACAATTATCAAACCAAATCAATTGTATTCAATTATTAAATTTAAAGACCAGACCAAACCAAACCAATAAAACTAGGGTTTTCACTCTCGATTTTGCGCAGGTTTTCTCGTGTTTTTGGGCTATTCAGTTTTTTTCAAATTTTTTTCAAGTAAAATCTTCATTGAACAAAATATATAAATTGTGCTCAAAATATTTCTTTAGTCCTAGTAAGATACAACTACATAATATATTTCTAAGAAAATAATATAAAATATGAGATATATCATGGTATATTCCTAAAATATTCGACAATAAGACAATAAACTTATGTAGTATAAATATCGCAAATTAAAAAACCATAATATTAATAAACATAATCTAAAAGTACTAACTCATGCTAAAATAAGTAGACTAATAAGCGAGTTTTAATTACATGACTAAACAGTAAAGAAAAAATAAAAATATATTATGCATTTTTATCTAAATTATTGCAACTCACATTCGTAGTATTGAGTTGAATGTCTTTTGTTAGCATAAGTATTGATTTGATTTTGGTTTAGATTTTTATTAGCACTATTTAATTTTCTAATATTAATGGATATACAACTTATTGGAACATTCAAAAGTTTTAAGTTCAACCTTGAAATAATACCTCAAAAGAAAAAATTATGAATTCTTTTAAGAAAATTTATAAATTACATTGCAATAAGTATATTTATATATTAAATATATCTAAAATTTCTATAATGTAATGTCGGGTTAGTTTGGTTTCGGTTTGATTTTCTTTAGTTAAAACCAAAACAAACCAATTATGATCGAATTTTTTCTCCAGCACCAAAGCAAATCAAACCAAACTATAGTTGAATTTTTTTTTCTCAGTTTGACTCGGATTATCGGGTTGATGCGATTTGTCGCTTTCCTTTGTACACCTCTACTCCTTAGTGTAACCTAATAAATTATTAAAAAGTGATAAACCCTTTGAGGCAAAAGTATTATAATATTAGGATATATTTGAAAAGCCATCCGTAATTATATTTGCTGAACTTCAGCATTTTATACAGCTGAAGTTCTAAAACAATAATGAAAAGTTGTCATTAAGATCCAGTCGCTATAATGGAATTATCGTGGAAATTTAAAAAGCAATATTCCTATAAAACAAGACCATTAGTAAATGTAATATCTTCACCTAATGCATAGGGAATCAAGTCGTGCTTTCATGTTTCAGTAGCAATTAAAATTAGATTTTTCAAACTGAACGGTCCAGAAGCTAATTCCTAGCTGTACAGAGCTAAAATAACAAATATAAGTTATGCTAGAACGCATAACGATATCTTAATCTTTAGCATTCGAAAAACAAAGGAGGAGGAGAAAAAGATATGGAGTTGTTTAAACAGTGGGTACAAGTTAAAACTTTTTTAGAAAGTATGTATAGGTTAAATGGAGACAACCAAATAGGATGCCCGTGTAATTTTTTGATCACTTTGAGATCATTTAGTTATGTAAATATGATTAAATTAAACTCATTTTGAATATAATTCAATTTGTGTCTATCATGTAAATTGAATTGAATACTATAACAAGAAAAAGAAAATCACATAGTAAATTTGCATTTATATGTGTGCTGCGACTTCTATGGAGCTTTTGTTCCATGGAATTTGATAGAAGTAGGGATTTTTTTTTCAGTTGAAATTTTTGTTCGAGTGGGGTTAGTATTTGAAGCGGGTTAGTACAAAAAATTATTAATATGGCTGATTCTTTCTAATGGGTTAGATACTTTAATTTTAGCCAAGAAGAAGTTGCCACATGCAATTTTAATTATTATTATTTTTAATTTAGCATTGACCTAATGGTCAAAGATATAAGTAAATCAAAAAAATATATAAAGAGATATTTTTAACCCGATAAATAAATGAAGAATATTTTAAAATATTTTTAAATAATTTACCGGCATTTCAAACTCTTTTCGGAATATTCAAAGATGTCCTGCTGTTGGGATGTTGAGTTTAGGAGTTAAAACGAGGAATTGAGCGTTATAATTCAAAATTTGAAAATTTTCGAAAGCATTTGTGGGACCCACCTTCTCAATTTTATGCGCGCTTTTCAACTTACCCAAACTAGCAACTGAAAGCACCTCAAAATTGTGAACTGAAAGCGGCGATCCTCTTCACATAAAAAAGAGGAAAATTCTGTTCAAATTATTACAGCCATGGATGAGCTATAGAAGCAGATTTAACATTTTCAATCAGTAAGGTAGAATACTATCCGATCCCCCTTTTAATTGATGAATTCTATTTAGTATAAATAAATATTCGTATTAAATTATTTTAACTAAGTATTTGTTTGATCTAGTGTTGGTTTGGATAGTAGAAGATGGAGGCTCTGAAGAAAGCATATGCGGAGATAATTCTGAATATGGCAAAGGAGGCGGCAGCTCGGGTCATGACCTCAGAGCAAAAAGCCCTTAAATTTCAGCAGGATTTGCATTCCACTAAAGAGGAAGCCCTTCGAATGCTTCTTCGTCTGAAATCGATGATTGATGCTAAGGTAGTTCCAAATTGTGAATATTCTACTTAAGCTGCCTACTTGTTTGATTGATTGAGTTGTTTGGTTTGACGTCTTATATATCATGTCTCTTCATTTATACCGAATTTAACTTTTGCTTTTGAAGCAATTATACATTGAATAATTTTACTCTTAGTATAATATAATGAGTGCTCCATTAGATTTATCTATCTTTAGAGTTTAGGAGAGTAATCTCCATCTCTTATTTTTTTGTTTGTTTTGGTTTTGCGTTGGACACTTTAACAAATGCTCAGTCGATAAACATAACAATTATTTGATTATGTTCGTCCTCACATGTCTGTTAGTTCAACCAATACACTGTTGCAGTTATTTTAATGTGTTTTGTCATATATATTTCAACAAGCTATATGGTTGATAGGCTTTCTCGATCATGTAGCACTCCCTAAAGATATGACTAATTGTGACTTCTCAATTTTGTTGAAAATGTAGCATTATATTGAATAGAACTCATAACAGATTGAGTGCTATACCAGCAATGTTAACCACACACACACAAAAAAAAAACGAGAGTATCAGTAACTTGAAGTTGCAAGGCAAGCAGGCGTGTTTAGAAGGGAAAACCTGAGGGTTTTTTTTTTTTTTTATAAACACTTGAATGAGTCCAGGGCAAAAGAATTTAAAGCTTACTTATTGTACAGATGTTAGACAAGAGGGGTTGCTCTGATGGTAAGCGACCCCCACTTCCAACCGAGAGGTTGTGAGTTCGAGTCTCCCCAAGAGCAAAGTGGGAAGTTTTTGGAGGGAAGGATGCCGGGGGTCTATTTGGAAACAGCCTCTCTATCCAAGGGTAGGGGTAAGGTCTGCGTACACACTAACCTCCCCAGACCCGAAAACCCAGACCCCACTTTGTGGGACTATACTAGGTAGTTGTTGTTTATTGTACAAATGTTCTCCGTTGTCTAACATCAATGGAGTTAAAGTACCACAGAGGTCACTAATTAAAATTATGCTTGTGCTGGTAATGTAGCTGGATATTGCTTCTTCCCTTTAAAAATTTGGAGACTTAATTAGCATCGCACCAGATTTTTCTTTTTTGAATCTAAATGCATGTATGAGGATTTTAAAAACTGAGACATTTGGTGAAACAACTGTACTATGTACATGTCTGTTATTGGTTTTCTATATACTTTGAGGTGATTTCACTAGAAAGACATAATAGTATATCCTAGCAGGACGTTTATTCCAATATTTCACAGTTTCAAGTGGCCTGCCTTACCTTTATTGCAGACAACTGAAGCTGAAAGATTGTCCCAAAATAAGCAAAGAAGAATTGATGAATTAGAAGCTCAGCTTAATGAAGCGGAAGGGATGATAATAGATCTTAGGGCAGAATTATACTATGTGCGGGAGCAATTGAATGAGGCAAAGAATAAGCATCTCCATCACTTGAGACCACATGTAGAAGAGGATTTGGGTTGTTGCAACAGTATTAAGTCAAACCTAAATAACTCTGAGTCATTAAAGTTCCCTACTGAATTGGGATCCAATGTCTGCAAATCAGCAGACATGTCAGACATAGCATTGTGCAATTACTCACCGGACAATCATATTTTGGCCGCAGAGATTGTGAAAAGAAATGAGCCCGAGATTCATCAAAGTGGACATTGTGCAATGGAGATGAGCTTAGCAGATGAGAGATTGCATTCTGGAGATGATCCAAGTTTTCCCATTGAAGTTACACAGGTTACTGAACCAAGTAAACGAGATGCTGGAGCACACAATGTGCCATTCACTAAAGCTAAGAAAGTAGAGAACTTAGTTGGTGAAAACCCACTTAAAGGCCATTCCTCTAAGCAGCGGTCCTATACATTCCGAGGAAAAAGACGAAGAAAAGCTCAGTATGGCAAAACCAAAAATATCTCTTCCAAGGTTCGTTGTAATAAGCTCATGTTGTCACAGCGACCACTGACAACAATTTCTCGTTCCGCTAGATTTTTACATACATGCAATTATTATGACAGTCCTGATAGTCCTTCCGCTAATACCGAGAGAAAAAACGTAGCAGAAAGTTCTTTCGATAAAGCTCCACAAAATAAGGATCTAACAATTGCTGTTGCTCGTAGAAGTATTAGGAAAAGACGCGTCAAATACTTAAACGATAGTTCTCCTGCATCATTGTCACATAGCTCCCTTTCTAATCACCCAATCATACCTGGTCAACAATGTTCATCTTTTTCTCATAGCAAGTCTAATGCAGTTGAAAACACTGTAAAATCCACTAAATTAACAAATGAAGGCGATATTGAAGAGGGTGCGAGTTGTCTACCAGATAACAAGATATGTAGAAAGTCTGCAAGTGCAGATTCAAATGAGGACAAAGAGTTGATAGATGTCTCAGTGATTGTAGAGGAGGGTGATGATAAATCACTGCTTGACGTGACCATGTTACCAGTTGAATCTATCTTTGGAGATGACAAAGCATCTGAAGGAAGCAAGGAATCACCTGTTCAAGGTAACAATAAGGCACCTCTCAAGTTTACATTCAGCAGGAAGCGTAAGAAGGATTCCTTGTTGAACCCAAATGAGAACCCTTCTCCAGTAAGCTCAATGAAGAAAAGGTCTGCAGAGATAGAAAACGTTGACCCAAGATTGAAGGATTCAAAACCGTTGAAGGGTTCGCCTTTAAGAAGTAAACAGTTGGTGCAGGTTGCTCGTCAGGTTAGTAGTTGCAAAACTCATTAATTTCAGGAGTCCATATTATTTGCTCTGTGACTTTTTGAATTGCGCTTACAGTTTTATGTTGTGTTCTGATGACATATCTTTGATAAGTTGATATCTCTATACCCCAATATCTGGAAATCCTCTATGCGTAAGTTAACAGAGGCATATGATTAAGACAAAAAGGTCATTTGGAAGTAGTAGTTTTTTAATTAAATGTTACCATTTATTTTCAAATGCTTACTTAGGAACTGAGATCATCTAGTTTAATGCTGTTATATACTTGCACTTCTCAAGAGAAGTTCTCTGTTTGTTAAGTGAGAGGACCAATTAATTGAAATAGATTCAGAGTTCTGGATGGAAATCTTCTTAGCTGACAATAATAGCTCGTGATACTATTGTATAAATTGGTGTTTCAGCTTTTATCCACATCTACTCGATCTGATTCATATATAAAAAATTATACATTGTGCCTTTATTTCTTTTAATAGCTTAGTTAGATGTCTGAAATTTCTGGCAATTTTGCTTTCCTCCTATCTTGCAGCTTGTCTCTCTTTCTGGAAGAAGCTGGTGGTAGTAGCTTTGCTGTCCCTATGGTTGTTGAAGACCATAAATTTATAAGGCTTTTGGGCAATGTAGTCGCATATTTATTCAATTTTATTGTTTCATAGCAATGGCTTAATATATAGTAGATGGGCTGTTCTTTTCCATCTCTGGCAGGATCATCGTGTAATTATCAGGCATTATGATAGTTAAGCTGTTTTTTGAGTGTCATTATCTGTTCTTTTCTTCTTTATTTTGAGGAAGAAGCACAATGGGCTTCAACTTACTGGAGGTCTATAAGCCATTTTTTCTTTAGGCAAAAACTATACATGAAACTGCTTTTGGCACAACCAAAATGGTGAACCGAATCTTTGCTTGGTAGCTTTCCAGAAACATGATCTCACATATTCTTGAGCAGGTTCTGTCGAAATATTTCTTCGTTAAGGTGTTTTGTGTGTGTGCAAGAAGTTAAAATAGTAAGAATGAATTTACACTAGAGGACGAGAAGATCAACTGTGACTCATTTTCCTGAGACTCCTATTGTCTACTGCCTTGACCATGACCATGACCATCCACCTTCGTTTCAAATTTGGACCAAATGCTAGAAAAAAACCTTTTGTAAGGAACATTTTCTACTTCTATTTACCTTGAGTGGGTAACTTTTCACTTGAAACTCCCAACAAAAAGCAATACAAGTAAAGACGACCATTTACAAGACAGGGCTACTCGTAAATAACATGTCTCTTTTCGAATGTAGCACCATTATTTGATAAATAAAATTCAGAACGTAATACAAGAAATAAAGTCATAATGATGCATGATTGTTCGTGTTTTAGTAAATGGTAATTCACCAGCCAGTTTGGACATCTTTCATCTTTCGTGCAAAGCATGAGTTTATGGCAACAAGAACAAGCTATTTTTTCTTGTTTAACCATTAGGAGTCCAAAATTCACTAACACGATTGATTTGATTTTTTTGTCTGGAAGGTCCACTAAAGGGATAAAACGCTCCCGAACGGAATGGTTCTTATTTCCAAGGCTCAAAATACATCAAGTTATTCAAACATAGCTTGAAATTGTTCACGTAAACATCAAATGTAAACATCAAATATATATATATATATATATATAACACATGATGTCGTGTTTCTATGTTGCAAAAAAGTAGAAGAAATTCAAGCAATAGTGGCTGAACAAAGTAGTGATAGGATTTTACTCATTCGGTGTTTGAGGGACATGGTTGACCTGAACAAACAAAAATATGTTTGGATAGTAATGGTGATGATGTGCACATATCGGACACAAATGGGGTCACTTTGTGTTAATGGAAAACATCAAAGGACGTTGGCGTGCCTTTAAGCTCTCCCATGTACTGTTGACACATTCCATCCACTTCTCTTATCACATTGGATTCCTATTCATTCAGTTATTTTTTTTATCACCAAAATTATTCGGAACAATTTGCACGCATTTCAATTAATTTTACGAGGTATTTATTATTTCTCACTTATACAAATATCGAGTAAATTTATCCATCAAAGCTTGGACATGTGTAAATAAATCACTTAGTCTTTTTGTTTCTGATAAAATTTAAACTTAAAATTTTTTGGTTCTCAACATACTTCATTGACCATTAGGTCTTCGCCCCTTGTACCTACTTATTCCGCTCTTAGCATGCCCTCAACCTCATATGCCAAATACTCTAATGCATTGCTGTTTTTCTTAAATTTTATTTTTATTAATGTTCGAATAATCATGATCAATAGTCACCATTTCACCTTTAATGCCTATGCTAGTTATCAATTTAACACTCACTTATCGGAAGTATTGGATGCTTGGACAGATGAAAGATTTTGCATGTTAAATGTTCTATCAAAAGAAAGCAGCCAATCTCGCCCACTAAGGATAAGGGTACAATAATAAGAGGGTGTTTCGCTAAGTTTATAAGCTGGTTAAATTGGCTTATAAATATTTTTTGGTTGATTTTACGTTTGGTAAATAGCTAAAGTGCTTATAAGTCAAGTGTTTATAAGCTAAAATCAGTCACAAATCATCAGTTGGTCACCCCCAACTTATGACTTTTTAACTTATAAGCACTTTTTATTTACGTGTTTGGTAAATAGACAAAGTGCTTATAAGCTAAAATCAGTCATAAATCATAAGTTGGTCACCCTTAAAATTTATGATTTTTTAAATTTATAAGCACTTTTAATTTGACCACAACCTTTACTAGTTTATTCTTAATAATATTTTCTAATTCACAAAATATTTTTCCAAAACTAAATTTTCTAACTTTTTTCATTCCATATTTGTTATTCATCTTTTTCTTTACCAAAAAACTTTTTGATTTATAATATTTTATAAAGTTTTTAAGGATATTTTAGTTATTTTAATAAAAGAATTACTTATCAACTTTTTTCGACTAAACACATCAACTGCTTTGTTTATCAGCTATTTAGCATCAGCTAATCCAAACGGCCTCTTCACTATTCAAAAAGGGACAAAGGCCTTAAACTCATTCATAGTCAGAGAAAAATATTAAGATAATGTATCAACAAAATTGTCCTTTTATATCACATTAAAAAACAGAAAAACTATTGTAGAGAAGCAGGATTTTAAATTTCAAGGTGGTGATCGGTATAAGAAGAGAATATTCTTAAGTTTAAATTGCTTTTTGGTATCATGTTAATGGTAAAAAAGCCGGTGCACGCCTGAAATTGAAAAAGCCAAACAGTAACAAACAATTAAGTAAAGATAGAATAAATCAGTAGACGCAAATGATAAGAAACAGCAAGCAGAGTTTTATGAGAATGTTTTCTTGTCCCTCAAAAGACATTCTCTCTTGTCACATCACCTGATCATTAAAAACTATGGCATTTCACGTAAATTTACCCCAAACTCATGCCTTATTTTTCCCTTCTATCCTCTCTATAAAAAAAACTTTTGGCTTCTCACTACTAAACACATTGTATTAAGAAAATAGGAATGGTGATGGTTGTAGGAATGGAGGATAGAAAGAAAGAAGATAAATTACAAGCAGTATGGTTTGCTGCTGGAGTGGCTGCTTTAATGGCATGTTTGGAACGTGCTATGTTAGTTTCCTTTGTAGAGCAGTGGCGTGTAATTGCATTTCTTGCTCTTAATCTCTTGCTTTTAGCTATTCTTTTCACATCTACAACTCCAATTGTTGAAGAATCCACCCCTGAATGCATCAGCAACACTACTGAATCCAAGATTGAGGTGAAAACATGTTGAATTATGTGATACATTTTAAAGCCGTAGGTCCTAAGCAGATAATATTACTAGTGAATTATGTTATTATAATTTTAACTTTCAAAAATTATTATTAATCTCATCTTTAAAGATTTATTTTTTTCAAAGTTCTAACCAAATCTATGCCAAACGCTTAACATAAACACTTTTAAGCTATTTTTTTCGGACCCTTGAAAATATCGTTAGTGTACGTATCAGATTCTTCAGAAATAATATATATTAAGAGGATATAATAGGTACGTAACTATATTTTTAGAAAGCAACATATATATTAGCACACATGTTATTTTATTTATTTATTCATTAATTATATCTTCAACATCCCTCCTCATGTACGTGCGAGTCTTGATTCTATTTGCACGAGCAAAGCAACACATGATTTTGATAATGGGGGCAAAATTTATTTATTTACATTTATTATTTCTTTAACAGAAAAAGAGGGTGGAAGAATGCAAGAAACCATTGGTGGTGCATTCAGTAGGTGAAGTATCAGAAGAAGAAACAAAGGATGTAAAAGTGGATTATACAATAATAGACAAGAAGGAAAAAAGAGAAGACCAATTAGATGAATCTATAGATGAAACTCATCAAATTTCAATGGAGGAATTAAATGAGAGAGCAGAGGCATTTATAGCAATGTTCAGACAACATTTAATATCTGATGCAAAGGCTTATAGTTATAGCAAAAGCTGCAGAATTCGAACTCCAATTACACTCAAAGGAGGTGACAAAACTTTACCAAACATAGACCCATTTATTAATTAGTCTAGTTGGTGATCAAGCTGGTTCTTCACATTCAAAATAGCATTTTATTTACTCTTTGTAATGATAAACATATTTTTTTTTCTGAATAGAAGATCTATCTTGATCTTTAGTTTACAAGTTACACATACCATTCTATTTTCTTTAACTATTATTTAGTAACAACCAAAGGGTTTATCTTGTTGTTCCAATTGCATGTCACAATTTTTGAATTTCTGTGTATCCTTATTATATTTCAGGAACAAGCTAGAATTATGAGCAAAGAACAAACACTGATGTTACTCAACTCTTGCAATGCAGCATTTTCAATTTCAATGAAAGAGCAAATATTCTTTAAAAACTTATTCGTACGCACTAATTTCCTGCTGTGCACGGGGTTTGGGAAAAAGACGAATCATAACAATTAAATATATGTAGTCTTTTCTGCATTTCTGCAAGAGGTTATTTCAAGACTGTATTTATGTAAGAGGTTATTTTTACGGTTTGAACCCGTGACCTTATTTTCACGATTTGAACCCGTGACCTTCTGATCACATAACAATAACTTTATTAGTAATGTCAAAACTCCCCTTTCGAAAACTTATTCGTATTCAATATTCAAATTAAATCAGTAAATGCCGCAATACATGCATTATTTACACACACTTTTATCAGTTTATTGTAACGTGGCATGAATTTCCCCTTTAATTATTAACAAATATAGTTAATTAAGTTGTCTTTTCAAATTTTCAATTCAACTGGTAAGATAAAAGAGCAATGATATTTAGATAACTTTAAAAGGACATGATTAATAGCCTTTTTACTTTAAATGCTTCGCCAGACCTTTTTGTTTCGAGTAAATGATAGTAAGCGTGAAGGTAAATTAATTACTTAAAATTTGCACCTATCATTGTAGCCACATTCTGGCCTGCAATTAGAAGAGCACGCGTAGTGCTATTGTTTTCTCTAGAATACCAGATTGATCTAAACTTATTTTGTTGCACAACTAATTATTTTTTAATTACTAAAAAATGAAACTCACATATTGTATGAAGAATGTAAAATTTGTATCCATAGATATACTAGATCGCTTTTACTGAGTCCGGAATTTAAATGATAATTTTTTGAACTCAAAACATATTTTTATAGTATAAAAAAAGTTAATTTTCTATAAAAGACGTGGTATTATACTGTGCTTTATTTTAATGAAATTTTAACTGTTAAAATAAAGCACAATATAATACCACATTTTACATATAGCGCGATATTATAACGCGCTTTGCTTATTAAAATTTAAACCCTCCCTTTTTTTCCACGACAGAAGCAGAAGCCTCCATTAAAGTATTCCAACAGCGGTCCCCCCTCGTTTTCTCAAAAAAAAAATTGAGTGGACCCACCTGTCATACAAAAAGTGAAGATTGTAGGTCTCGCATACAATCCAAGCCTTCATTTATTGCGGTTTTCTCATTTCAGGCTCAAATTTTAAATTTTCTGACTTTTCCAAAAACATAAAGTATTCCGATTTAGTTTATGTTAAAACTCGTATAATAATGCATATTAGTTGTCTTGAATGTATTTTCACGTTGTTTTGTATTTTGTTTGCGATTAAATTTGTATGTTATTTTTATCCGGATTAAACTATTAATGTTTAAAAAATAATTAAAAGTTGAGAAATAAATTTTTTTGTTAATAAAAATGTTCAATTTCTTTTACTGTTTTATATGTAATTTCGTGAATGTTATATTATTAAAATATGTTTGTTCTTTTATTTAGCTTAGATTATTTATTTGCTTAAAAAATAATGCCCTAATAGCGTAGTAAAATATAGAGCCTTATATCATAGTAAATAATAGAACCTTTTAGCGTAGTAAAATATAGAGCATTTTAGCGTAGTAAATTATAAAGCCTTTTAGCATAGAATCTCTGTAGTTTAAGTATCTACTAACTACAAACTCTATCCAATTACACTTTAATTAATATTTAATTATAAAATAAACACACTGAACTAACAAATTAATATATGCCATCCAATTAAATATTGAACATTGAACTCATAGATGTATACTCTGTCCAATTAAAAATTAATTATTTAATTTATAAAGCTAACAAAATTCTAAAAATATTAAAATTGACACACATAAGAATTCAGGATAGCTTGATGCTACTAGGCCTTAAATATCAAGCCTGGAACCTATAGATATTTACTCTATACAATTAAATAATTAAATATTAATTATTATAACACAAATAAAATTCTAAAAATATTGAAATTGAGACACATAAGAATTCAGGATAGCTTGGTGCTACTAGGCTTGAAATATCGAGCCTGTTGGACAATACGCTTTACGCTAGAGGGGGGGGGGGGGGGTGAATAGCGTTTTAAAAATATTAAGCGTTTTAGTGCGGAATTTAAAAACTTTGCAGAAATTAAAACAAGTGCAGTAGAATAAACTTACACAATGATGTATCCTGGTTGGCCACAAACGTGGTTAGTCCAGTCCCCGAGAGACTCTCTCGAGATTTCCACTAAACTTGTCAAGCTTACGGGTGCTTAACAAACCGTTACAGCTGAGGACACAAGCCTCACCTAGGTGCTCGGGGATCACAATCCCAAAGACTTCAATTGCTCGGGGATAACAATCCCAAAGACTTCAACTGCTCGGGGATAACAATCCCAAAGACTTCAATTGCTCGGGGATAACAATCCCAAAGACTTCAACTGCTCGGGGATAACAATCCCAAAGACTTCAACCAAGGAATCACAAGTTCCTCAACAAACGAGAATCGCAATTCTCTTACAAACACAAAACACACTCACTTTACAAAGCACTCCTTAATGAGTAGATATGAGTAGAAATAGTACGCTCAAGATCACAACAACTTAGCTCAATAGAATGGCTCTTCAAAAAGCTTTTATGGATGAATGGAAAATGATGATCAATATAAGAAAGCTTTTAGCAATGAAAATACTCAAAGTGTATATGTTGTTGTTGTGAAAACACTGAGTTGAAGCTGTATTTATAGGTGAAAAACTCAGTCTTACCGTTGTCTAATTGCCAATTAAGGATTGCTGAAATTACTCAGTGACAATCGATTGTCAAGACTAAACAATCGATTGTTTGCCTATCAGATTAAAAATTCAATCCCAGATTTTACGTCAACAATCGATTACTTCAAATCAATAATCGATTATTTATAACGTTAAGAAATCCTTTCCAATTTTTGGCATAAAACATCGATTGTCCGGAAATCAACAATCGATTATTTTAACAACGTTCAGAAAATCTTTTCCAGATTTTACGCAAAACATCGATTGTTAAATATCAACAATCGATTACCTGACGGTAATTGAAAATATATGACAACGGTCAGCTTCAACAATCGATTATCAAATGGAATAATCGATTATTAATTAATTTCAAAACTCTCTGTCTCATATATAATCGATTATCAAAAGCCACAATCGATTATCATTTTATTTAAAATCACTGGGAGACACTTTTCTCATTCTAATCGATTACCATTAGTTCATAATCGATTTTTATGAGTTTTGAAAACTTTGCCTCAGTTAACAATCGATTATCATAAGTACACAATCGATTGTTATGCAGTTTGCAAAAACCTGATGTTAACTGACTTACTCACAATCGATTATCATTAATTCACAATCGATTGTCATGCAGTCTTGGCTTAGAGATACTCGATTATCATAAGTACATAATCGATTATCTTAGCCCAGATTTTTGAGGCATGCTTGGAAAACATTTTAACAAATGTAAATATGCATAGTTTAAAATCATTTGACACTTAATTTAAATATGCATGATTTTGGAAAAATAATTTTAGTAGAGAAGCCATGTTATGAGCCAAGTTGAGGAATCAAGATCACAATTAATATTGACTCAATTATAACATTTCTAAACTTTGTCTTGAGCTTCTTGTAATGCATCCATTTTGTGCTTGTCCTTGAGCATTGCTATATATCGCTTTTTGCTTTGTTTGACATTCATCAAAACCTACAAAAGAACACACGTTTAGTATATTGCATTTGAAACGTGTTTCCAACAATTTCCCCCTTTTTGATAATGGCAAACATAAGCGGGATATATGCAAAAATTATTTTGATGATCCAAGACAAGTGTAAAGTATGCAATTTGATGTTCCCCCTCAATTCATGTTCCCCCTCACTTTAAGCATGAATGAAGTTGAGAGTGATAGCAAAAATTATTTGATGATCCAAGACAAGTGTAAAGTATGCAATTTGATGTTCCCCCTCAATTCATGTTCCCCCTCACTTTAAGCATGAATGAAGTTGAGAGTGATATAGCATACTTCTTGATATCCCGTTTCTTCCCCCTTTTGCCATTAGCAAAAATATATACAAGAGAAGAATATGCAAAAAAATATGAAATAAACAAAAGTTTATTTATTGGAAAATAACATTACATGGGTGGAGCTAAACACAATAAAACGAACAACAACTAACCAACCAAGGAAAAACAAATCAAAAACAACAATTTCACATCATCAAAAACAACAATTTCATCATTCATCACCCCCATCCCCTTCATCATCATTGGGAGGCGCTTGATATGGCACCACCTGAGCATAGGCATAATGCACGTGATCAAAGTAACCATGGACCTCACGGGTTAATTGAGTAATTTGGTCAGAGATAGTCCGGAGGGTAGGCTCCAGAGGAGGATGAGCACGACGGGCTTGTCGATTTTGAGGAGGAGCGGGAGCATGATCACCATCATGATGAAAGGAAGACTCCGAAATTTCCCAGATTTTGGTGCTCTTTTTGAGAGGACCATTAGCAATATTGACCCCGGAAGCTTCAAGAAATTTCATTATTAAGAGGGCATAGGGGAGAGGTATGTCATCTCTGGTGGCATTGAACATATGAGATTGAATAAGCTTGCACCAATTGATTTTAACACCGGTGATAATGGCATGAAGAAATTTGGCATCCTCTTGGGAAATGGTGGTGTGATTGAGTTTACGGGGTTTGAGAACACGAGTGATGAAATAGAGAATGAAACGATAATTCGGGTCCATACCCTTTATGGTGGGACGACGGGAAGAAGACTCATCATAGGCGACTCCGGCTTGGCGGAAGAGATTAGCTTCATCAATCATGTCCCCGGCATCATTTATGTACTGGTAGATGTCTTCACCATCATGCGGAATGCCGGCAATGAGGTGGAGGTTATCTTCAGAAATTAGAATGGAGATGCCGTTAACATTGGTAACGAGTTCACCCTCATCATCTTTGTGAAGGTTGGAGTAAAAAGCTTCAACCAAAGTAATGTTGTAGTAGGGGTGAGTAAGGAGTAGGAAATTGAAAAGTTGGCACTCTCTTAGCATATTCGCGGCTGGAATGAATGGTGCAACAAGAGCGTTTGTTGAAAAGCGAGGAGGGAGAATAAGGCGTTTCTCAAATTTGGTTAAGAAACGGGTGAGCTCTTCATCGGATTCAAAGAATAGAACCGATCCATCTTGATATGGATGGCGAGAAGAAGAAGCACCTTGTTTGGAACGAGCACGTTTGGAGTTGCGGCTTGACATTTTTGAAAAAGATGTGCTAAAGATAACAAGATAATTTGATGCTTGGGAGGCTTGAGTGAGTATACAAGAGCATATGTGCAGCCTATATATAGAGAAGGAATGAATCTTACACTTATTTGAAAAGATTTGAAGAGATTTGAAGAGCTTTGAAGTCTGAAACGGTAAAAATAAATTCACTGACCGTTCAACAATCGATTGTTTGAATAGAATAATCGATTGTCATTAATGAAAATGATCTGACACATCGATTACACGCCAGAACGGTAAAAAAATTGAAAAAGATAGTCGATTGTCAAACTTGGTAATCGATTGTTTTTCATATTTATGACCTGACAGGAATCGATTGTAGAGCCAAAACGGTAACATAAGTTTAAAACAGATAATCGATTGTCAATATATAGTAATCGATTATTTCACTCACAGAGAGTTTGGATTTTGGCAAATAATCGATTGGCAGAACAAATAATCGATTGTTTGGAAGGGGGATGCTAAAATGATGAGACTTAATTCTATCAAGCAATGTAAACATTCAACAAGATTTCATGACAAAAAAATTGAATCAACAAATAATCGATTATTGATACTGATAATCGATTGTAAGCATAAATAATCGATTTTGATCGATTTTTCTTGTATCAAGACAATTTATACTTTCCTCTTACCTTTTGGGGGATACCTGCAAAATAGAATTAAACATCTCCGACACTCAAGTCAATAATCTATAAATGAAATAATAACTTTGAAACTAGTGTAGTCGGGTGAAAAACGTGAACTCTTAAGAATTTTGTCCTAGGATGTTCTTAAGAGGGTTTAGGGTACTTACCTTCCCTTCGACTTTGCCAATTACCTGATTTTGAACATCCTCCGTTCATTTTGGTCTTTTGGCTCATTCTTCAATTTAAGAAGCTTCTTCCACAATTTTGCCTTTGTCTTCCTTGTATTTTGTCTTTTAAAATTTTCGAAAATACTTCCGATTTTGAAAAAAATGCCTAAATCGACTTTTCCGTCTCTTCCTCCTTCTTTGTGCTTTAATTGAAGGAATTTTGAATTCGTCTCCCGTCAAGTGTTTGGAGCATCCACTACACTTGATTCCTTCAAGCACACCTGCAAAACAAATCAATGCTCTTTTGGTACCCATACCATTTTGGGTCCTTGGGGGTTAGGCAAATAACGACCATAATAATATGAAGAATCTCTATGCTTTGTAAAACACATAGGTGCAATATGACCTATACGATTGCAGTAATGACATACTACGTTCGGGTTGTGTTGATGCCTAGGTTGAGCCAACAAAGTTCTAGGCGAATGAAAAAGATTAACACTAGACATATTGTTCCCATTTCTAGTATAATATCTAGATGGTCTAAAGTCATTAGTGCTAGACTTGTTGAAGGACCTAGTGTCATGTCTAGGTGGTCTAAGCTCGTTCCTAGAGTTATTTCTTGGTTGCCGAAAATTACTATTTGTAGGCTTGTTTGCAAGAATCCTAGATTCGGATCTAGGTTGTCTAAAGATATTAGTTCTACCCTTATTTTCATACATTCTAGCATAATGTCTAGGTGGTCTAAAAGAATTTGTTCTAGGCTTGTTTAATACCTTAGAGTTATTTCTAGGTGGAGTAGTGAAGTTTTTGTTTTTATGCCGTTGATAATTCTTAGGCGTTTCTTTTTCAACAACTTTAGGAACTTCTTTACTACGTGTTTCTAATGTTTTCCTAAGTTCTGTGTTTTCTAGTTTTAAGGACTCACAAGCAGTACAAGTAGAGCATTTATCAACACAAGAGGCTTCATGCATAGTCTTGATGACTTGTCTAAGTTCTATACTATCATTTAACAAAAATTGATTTTCATTTGCAAGATTCTCGTTATCACGAGACAGATTTTCAACACCTTTTTGAGCTAAAGAAAGACGTTCTTCAAAGTCCTTGTCTTTTAAAAAGAGTTGTTTTTGAAAATCCTCTTCTTGTAAAGAAAGAGTTCTTTGTAAATCTTTAATAGTCTTAGAAGCATTTACCAACTCATCATGCAGTTTGTTATAAGCAATTTGCATATCGTTAGATGTACTTACCTCGTCTTTTTCGTCTGCCATGAGGCACTGACCAGTTGATTCATCGTTTGTGCTGACCGCTTTTTGAGGCGTGTTTTCGTGCAATTCCTCAAGTTTGTCCCACATTTCCTTAGCAGTTTTATAGTGGGAGATTTTTCGCCAAAGTTCCTGGTTCAAGGCGTTATGTAATATATTCATAGCTTTAGTGTTGTATTCACTTACCTTATCTTTCCCGACTTTTGTCGTCAGTTGATCACTGTGTTTAATAGCTTGCCATAGATACAAATCGTTTGCCATTGTAAAAACTTGCATCCGATATTTCCAGACTGAGTAGTCGTTTTCGTCTAATATTGGAGGCGACATGCTGCATTCTCCTTCACTTATTCCTGCAAAGAAATTTAGAGTAGAAGCCATGGATGGTTCTCTCAAACGGTTAAGTTTTTCAGAGAGTATGGCTCTGATACCAATTGTTGGACAATACGCTTTACGCTAGAGGGGGGGGGGGGGTGAATAGCGTTTTAAAAATATTAAGCGTTTTAGTGCGGAATTTAAAAACTTTGCAGAAATTAAAACAAGTGCAGTAGAATAAACTTACACAATGATGTATCCTGGTTGGCCACAAACGTGGTTAGTCCAGTCCCCGAGAGACTCTCTCGAGATTTCCACTAAACTTGTCAAGCTTACGGGTGCTTAACAAACCGTTACAGCTGAGGACACAAGCCTCACCTAGGTGCTCGGGGATCACAATCCCAAAGACTTCAATTGCTCGGGGATAACAATCCCAAAGACTTCAACTGCTCGGGGATAACAATCCCAAAGACTTCAATTGCTCGGGGATAACAATCCCAAAGACTTCAACTGCTCGGGGATAACAATCCCAAAGACTTCAACCAAGGAATCACAAGTTCCTCAACAAACGAGAATCGCAATTCTCTTACAAACACAAAACACACTCACTTTACAAAGCACTCCTTAATGAGTAGATATGAGTAGAAATAGTACGCTCAAGATCACAACAACTTAGCTCAATAGAATGGCTCTTCAAAAAGCTTTTATGGATGAATGGAAAATGATGATCAATATAAGAAAGCTTTTAGCAATGAAAATACTCAAAGTGTATATGTTGTTGTTGTGAAAACACTAAGTTGAAGCTGTATTTATAGGTGAAAAACTCAGTCTTACCGTTGTCTAATTGCCAATTAAGGATTGCTGAAATTACTCAGTGACAATCGATTGTCAAGACTAAACAATCGATTGTTTGCCTATCAGATTAAAAATTCAATCCCAGATTTTACGTCAACAATCGATTACTTCAAATCAATAATCGATTATATATAACGTTAAGAAATCCTTTCCAATTTTTGGCATAAAACATCGATTGTCCGGAAATCAACAATCGATTATTTTAACAACGTTCAGAAAATCTTTTCCAGATTTTACGCAAAACATCGATTGTTAAATATCAACAATCGATTACCTGACGGTAATTGAAAATATATGACAACGGTCAGCTTCAACAATCGATTATCAAATGGAATAATCGATTATTAATTAATTTCAAAACTCTCTGTCTCATATATAATCGATTATCAAAAGCCACAATCGATTATCATTTTATTTAAAATCACTGGGAGACACTTTTCTCATTCTAATCGATTACCATTAGTTCATAATCGATTTTTATGAGTTTTGAAAACTTTGCCTCAGTTAACAATCGATTATCATAAGTACACAATCGATTGTTATGCAGTTTGCAAAAACCTGATGTTAACTGACTTACTCACAATCGATTATCATTAATTCACAATCGATTGTCATGCAGTCTTGGCTTAGAGATACTCGATTATCATAAGTACATAATCGATTATCTTAGCCCAGATTTTTGAGGCATGCTTGGAAAACATTTTAACAAATGTAAATATGCATAGTTTAAAATCATTTGACACTTAATTTAAATATGCATGATTTTGGAAAAATAATTTTAGTAGAGAAGCCATGTTATGAGCCAAGTTGAGGAATCAAGATCACAATTAATATTGACTCAATTATAACATTTCTAAACTTTGTCTTGAGCTTCTTGTAATGCATCCATTTTGTGCTTGTCCTTGAGCATTGCTATATATCGCTTTTTGCTTTGTTTGACATTCATCAAAACCTACAAAAGAACACACGTTTAGTATATTGCATTTGAAACGTGTTTCCAACAGAGCCTGGAACCCATAGATATATAGCTTGTGCAATTAAAAAATTAAATATTAATTATTATAATACAAACACATACAGTAGACGACATGGGCGTGTATCCTGTGCATCTTGGGTCGGATGAGATATTAGTGTTAAAGGGCGATCATAGGCCTGCCTACGTATATGAGAGAGAGCTAGTGGAGCAGACTCTCCGCGCCAGGAGAGTGGACGACATGTGGGACTTTATAAGGAGGCAGAGTTTTCCATTCCCGTGTAGTTCGGGGCATGCGTGATACGAGCTTCCATAGGATTTTTCAGATTAGGCGGCTACAGCTCGACTGGTCTCAGATCACGACCTTGATAGAGTGGTGGTGACCAGAGATGCACACCTTCCACTTTCCCATTGGCGAAGCCACCATCATGTTTTAGGATGTTCAGATTTTATATGGGTTGCCTGTTGATGGACTGGTCGATGCACTGCCTCAGTATATGAGATCTATGAAGCGTGCCCGATATTTGGACTTGCTGTAGCAGTTCACTAGTTTCATGCCATAGGGTGAGGCTGCAGCTTCAGGGGCAGTTGTCGCGCCCTCATTTTCTTGCGAAGTCGGGTTTATGACATTCGGTTGGGACAACTCTTTCCTTTTGGGAAATGAGTTTTGCAATTTTGAAGAGTCGCCACCTAACGATTTCAAGGTGCGTTAGGGCACCTATAGGATTCAACTACAACTATATTTGGTAACCAGAGATAAGGTAAGAACTTGAAATTATCCTAAGGGCAGGTGTTAGGCATCCTTAGGATCCACTAGTATGATTCTCGGCCAGATGATTTTGTGAATTTGTGCAATCAGCAAGTAAACAAACAAGGCTCAAGTAATAGGGGATATTGAACTTAAATACACAAGTGCTAGAGAAACAATAAAATCAAGGTTTTGAAAAGAGTTACAATCTAAGCATGCTTGTGAATGTAAAAAGAGGTTCTAGGTTTGTTTGTAATATGGATCACATCAGTGCAATGTCCGGTATGACACTCCTCAGAAGAGGGGATACACATGGTATTAGCGCACCGTTCATTATGTCCGTATATAACCTTCCCTCTTCATAAAGGTATTAAAGCGAGGATTGGCTTTGACCTCTATTGCATGTTGTTACCCGTCCCATTTTTGTCAGTCCCGGAGGAATTTAGGACTCCTATTCGTATAAGATGGATGTTTTAGCCTGACTCTTAGGTTTAAAAGTAAAATGCTAAGGCGACATACAAAAACAAGTAGGATTGCATTTATAAGGGAAATATGTAAGTAGTTAGAAGGCTCATGTATACCTCCGCAAATAATGCATATAAACAACATGACTTAAAACATAGTTAAGGTCTGAATTTTAAAGATCCTACAGCAAGGTGCTTGAGTCAGAACCAGATTCATTATATAACTCAAGAAAGAAGTCCCAATCAGGCCAGCCTGCTGGTTGTAGTAGTTGATAATTTAAACAAAGGGAGCCCAGTTTTATTTTAAGTAATTACCTAAGACTTGCCTAGGCGTAAACACTACTCAGTAGTTATTCAGTATCATTAAGACGTTTGGAGATTAATCTTATTACCTAAACGCACTGTTCTAGGTGTCCAACACACAGAATTATGGCCAACTAGTTGTAAAGACTAAATGAAAATTTTTATTCATCTTTATGCATTCATAGTTAGCCTAGGTGTGCTTAAGTGAATATAAATGAAATCCTAAAGACATGATATCTAGCGTGCAGATACACAGAAGAATGTATATGCAGAATTCTAAACAGGATTTCTATATGCACAACTATTACATCGTTTAGAACATGATTATTAGAATATGCAGAGATGATATGTTCGTTGGTGTTTTTTAGCTTAAAACATAATCTCTAAGTGTGCATGGCAGTAAGACCATGATTTCAGAAACATTTATTATTAACACATTTAACGCATGATTTCACATAAAAATTCATTTCTCGGACTTGGGGCCTCGGAATTCGATTCCGGACATACGCCCAAGTCCCATATTTTCCTACGGACCCTCCAAGACTGTCAAATCACGGGTCCGAATCCGTTTACCCAAAATATTGACCAGAGTCAACTTTAATCACATTAATATCAAAGTTCATCATTTTTCACACAAAATTTATATTTAAGCTTTCCGGTTACGCGTCCGGACTATGCACGCAGATCGAGGACACCCTCAATGAGGTTTTCACGGCCTCGGAGATACGGAATGAGTAAAGAAATAAGTGATGACCATTTGGGTCGTCACAATGCTGGTCTAGACTCATCCTATATTGTTGACCAAAATTCGTTAGCTTCCCTTGTGAGGGCATCCACATCCGACATACTTGGCAAATTATCAAGGTAGGGAATATTCCGCTCATGAAATGGCACATGGGAATTGTACGCCCTTGGTCTAACGGGAGGTGGAGGAGCATGTTCCCTCATTAGCTTAGGTTCGACATTCACTTTCTCCTTATCATCACCCTCATCGGGGAGGGTGTGTCATCTCCAAATTCATCGGGATTATTATCATAATCACTATCATCTTCTTGACTCTATGCATTTTCCAAATAACGAGTCAATACGTCGTCTACAGGCAACTGTGAGGTTAGGAACATCAAGTTGCTCGTTTTCACTATACAGAAAGAACAAAATGATAAGCTAATCAAATTGATAAATACTTTACATATAGCTATATCACTTTACTTAAGAGTTGTACTGTGTTGACGTTCCATGATGGACATTTTCTTGTTGCTGATAACTTTCGGATGGACCATCGTGGTCCAATACGCTACAACTACGCATATTCCAACTAAGAGCAGGGTCATCACTTGTAAAATTCATATCCGGACGGTACCCCCCGTAGAAAATATGAGTGTTAATACAAATCCAATTAAACATAAAATAAAGATTGCTAAAGCTTAGAAAAATTGAAGTTTATCAGTCGTCTTGTGAATTATGTAAAGTCGAAAAGTTATTTCCTTAATGCTTATTCACCGGTAGTGATAAATTTAAATCAAGAAAAACTCTTTCATCGGGAATCTGTTTGACAAAAACTGCTCCAGAATAACCATCCGATGACTGGAATTTATCCCTACTATGTAGAACCTCATTATTTGGAACGTCTTCAACCTTGGCGTATATTTCCAATAATTTTATTGCAATAAATTTTCTATATTCATCCGAAATTCTCAAAAAATCTCTAAGAGTTTCATCGTCTTCGATGTTAAACTCAAAATAATAAGCAAACCCCTACGGAGTCACAGAATAGGGAAATCTACCGTTACTTTAAAGTTCACCCAACGTTTCCTCACACTCATTTTTTTACGTAACAACGACACCAATTTATCATACTCTATTATAAGCGGCAATTTAATATGACACTGTGGAGATGAACTATACCTTACTGAGTTATTCTCCATTACAACATCATCCCCCCCCTCCCCTCTCCCTCCCCTAACATAATGAAATTCTTATTTTTGGCTCTTCAGACATTATAAAAAAATGCTTGATAACAAGAAGAAAAGTATGAACGAAAGTTTGAAGGTAAGTTTTGAACGGATTTTCATAAATCATAACGCCTTTAAATAAGGCAAGTCCTAACTTAGGGTGTACATTTTTTTTTATGTAAAACGCAGTATAATACCACGCTTTATATATTTGAATTATTGTTATATCAGTTTACCACAGAATAGTTATTGGTGGGTCCAAAAAAGAATTAAAATGCGTTATAATACCGCGTTATATGTAAAGTATAGTATTACACTACGCTTTACTTTAACGGCTAAAATTATATTAAAGTAAAACATAGTATAATACAGTATTTTATGTAGAAAAGTAACTTTTTTTACACTGTTACTACTCCTTCCGTTTCAATTTAGATGAGATAAATTGACTTGGTATGGAGTTTTAGAAAAAAATAATAAGACTTTTAAAACTTGTGGTCTTAGAAGTTTAAGGAGTAAAAGCTTTGTGGGGCCATGTTATTTATGTGGTTATAAAAGTTTCTCATTAAGAATAACATAGATAAAATGAAGAGTTTAAAGTTAAATTATTTTTAAGTTTAAAGATATATTATTTAATTTGAAATAGACTAACAAGGAAAATACCTCATTTCATTTGAAATGTATGAAGTAATATTTTTTATATTAGCAATGTACATAAGTTAGACTTTTGTGTGAAAGACTTTTAACGATACCATTAATCACTTTACTCATATGGGTCTGCATAAGTGTAGGGTTTAGCCCAAATTGTAGTGTACCTATTTTTAAAAAAATTGGGGCAAATGCATAGATATTAGATAGTCATTTTCATATATGCTATTTAGAGATTATGCGTACTTATTTTTGTCTTTAATTTTTATATTAATAATTCTAATTTCAGAACAATTTATGATATTGTTGTCTTACAAAATTAAATTGAAATATTGAAATTTCGGACGCACTGGTTAATTTCTAAATAGCAATCCTTTAGAGTTAGATGCGGAGTCATAGTGTTGGCTATGGGTTCGGCTGAACCCAATCGTTTTTGCTCATACCTTGTATTTATATTAAAAAAATCAATGATGTTATACAAAATAATTAATTTAAAATCTAATAACTTAAAAGAAGAATTTCGAATCCATAAATTTTTAAATTCTAGCTCTGCCATTATTTAGAGTAGTTACATGATATCATTTCTATGAAAAATTATCTATTGGGCCTTAAAGTTTTAAGTGTTACTGTCTATCAAATTGTATCCCAACTTTCTCATTGGATTTTTCGTAAGGAGAGTGTAATTTCTCTATGGACAAAAATGGTTTTGCATAATAAAGGTTGATAGCAAGAGTAAACAAAGGTCAGAGCTACCATTTCAACTTTATGAACTTTAGTTTTTAGAACAATATCTTTAAATGTTAATAATTAAATTTTATATATAATATTTATATATGCATATTCACTATTTAAAAAAAAAGGGTTCGACCTAATGAAATTAAGTTAAATTATTTCAAATTTTAAAAACTTGTCCTCTTTTTTAGTGTGAATAAGAAAAAATGCTACCACATTAACCAGAATAGAGGGAGTTCTATTTAATGAAAAAGAAATAGCAATATTTATAAGTATGATATATACTTGGGGAGCCTCCGCGAAAAACGATCAACGATAAATATATTACCACTAACTCTAAAATGTAGTGGGATAAATGTGATTCTTTTATTATTAATTAAATATTTCAGCTTCGAGCTCGGGAAATGAAGAGATCGCACTACAAAAGAATATGTATTTACGGCAGTTATATTTGCGTTTAGTGGCGGTTTTGAACTGCCGCAATACACAAGACTGACGGCTTACAGAATCACCGTAATCTCTTCCGTATTTTGTGGCGGTTCCCAAAAATCGCCGCCCATTCATATTGTATAACCGTCGTAATAACTAGTTCTTCGTGTTGCGTTTCAACAACAACAACCCAGTATAATCTCATTTAGTGGGGTCTGAGGAGGATAGTATGTACGCAGACCTTACCCTATCTTGGGATAGAGAGGCTGTTTCCAAATAGACTACCGGCATCATTTCCTCCAAGAACTTCCTACCTTGCTTTTGGGGAGACTCGAACTCACAACCTCTCGATTGGAAGTGGGGGTTGCTTACCAACAGAGCAACCCCTCTTGTCTAACCCAATTTTGTATTTAATTTGCTTTTACAGTGGTTATTCTAAACCTCCACTATCGTCTCCTCCTGCCTGACATTTTGCATTTTGTTACTGCCAATATATACATATATTAATTCATTCATTTTAACAATTGACATCCAATTTTTATATTTTATTTAAAACACTGTATACATCCAAGCTTCTATAATGCCTTCAATAATTTTGACACAATTATAAAAGATTAAATAAGTAAAATATCCATTGCACAAAAACATAAAGTATTCTGAAATTACACTATCAAAGACAAGATACAAAAATCACAATTAATGCAGATGACAGTCACTAAATGGTAGCGTCATTGTTGCTTTCATTTGAGGACCTTCCTATCCCAATCGGTTATGGAACCTCATTTCCTAAATCCGCCTGAAAAAAAGTTGAGATAAAAATATGGTGACAAATATTACCTCAATAGTTCTTAATTTCCAAATATGCTACCAGTAAAAAGAACAAAACAAAAAGGGATATGGTATTACGAATATTAAGAACTATAAGTTTCCTTATAAATTCTAGGTTGAGCACATAATTCATCATCACAAAGAGATGTAGAACACTCAATTTGCACAAAATCTACAGTATCTATATAATTTATTTGTTCAGAACGGAAGCAACAAGAATTATGAGTCATATTATAGTATGCCATAGGAATTTTGAAGGAGCAGAAGGAGATACCATAGACATTAATAATCTGTCGATCCTGCTAGAATTAACAGTTGTATAATCTTTGTTTCCTTACCTCTTGCCTCAAACAAATCCGTACTTCAGCCTTAGATGATTGTATCTTCTTGTTCTCAATACAGTCTTCCGCCTGAACCATATCCTGGAGAAAGAACAATATATCCTAGATATTTCAGGTATACAAAAAAAACATGCACTCAGGTTGTCCAAATATATTTTGAGTCTAAAACTAGATCACATTCAAGTAAGAAAGGGAAAATGTTAGTTTTTGATAAAGGATAAGGGAAATAACTTGGGAAGATGACAAGAAAATAAAAAGAGATGTAAAAGGAACTGAAGTTGAAAATTCTTTATAATTTTAGTGCATTTAGACTACAATTTATAAGAGAAATACTAACTTAAAAGACCTAAAAATAGCACAAAATCTGTTGAAAATAACTAACTCCTAGAGACTAGTTCACTCCTAACGACTAGTTCAAAATTATTTTAAATTCAAACTAAATTACTGCAGTAATTAAGTCTTACTGATACAGTAAAATAATTTTATTATTCTCAGTTTCTAAAGCATATTTCTAACACTCATTGCTTTTGAAGCTGCAAATTCTAAATTTATGCCTTGTAAATTTTTAACTGGAAGCGACTTTGTGTGTAAATCTGCCAATTGATCTTTGGACTTGCAGTAAATTGAATTCAATTTTCTATTTTGTTGCATCTCCTGATTGTCAATAAAATATGTTGATTTTTTTCGGCTTCATTTTGACTTGAGGCTTGTCAACTTTCTTCCACATTTGTATTTTGCCTTGAGGCTTGTCATCTTTCTTCCAAATTTTATTTTTCTGAAATATTGATAACTTCTTTGTCTCATTTTCACATATGTCCTCTTTTGGAGGATTATCTGCACTTTGTAGATTCTTTGGGCTTCATTCTTCATCTTCGGTTGGATCAAATGAGAAGTTTTTACCTCTCATGTTAACCTTTAAAATCTCAAGTCCAGTTGCATCATAAATGAAACAATATTTATCTTCAAAGGATACTTTAAATCCTTTTTCCATTAGTTGTCCAACACTTAATAAATTTTGATTAATATCAGGAACATAAAGAACATCTAAAATTTTCTTAATACTTTACTTTGTTGGAATTGCAATAGTTCATTTTTCCTTAGCAAGAATATAATCACCATTCCTAGTTCTGACTTTCTTATTTCCCAAACTCTTTGAAAAGAATTCTGTCATATGTCATGTGGTTGGTACAACCACTATCAATCAACCAAAAATCTGATTTTTTTTATTGAAAAAGTAGTCGCCACAAACAAGTGATCTTCTTCTACTTCTTCTTCATTGGCGACTTGGGCATCTACTTCATGCTTTTGATATTTGCCTTTGCAAATAACAGCTTCATGACCAAGTTGGTTGTAAATTTTGCACTTTGCATCTGGTCTTTTCCAACATTTGAATGGCGGATGACCTTTTTTGCCACAGTGCAAACCATGTGGGTAATTTTTCTTTGCATTATTACCCTTGCTTTGAGTTCTGTGGTTCGTTGCCAAGGCTCCTTCAACCATACTATCTTGCCTCATAAGCTCGTTTGCTCTTGTGCCTGCAATGTATTTAACAATTCTACCAAGGTAATCTTGGATAGATCCTTTATATTTCCTAAGGTAGTTATGGATACTTCATATTTTTCAGGCACCATAACAAGAATTTTTTCAACAATTCTTGAATCTTTAAATTTAATGCCAAGCAACCTTACCTTATTAACAATGCCAAGCAACTGATTTGAGTATTCTTTGACGGTCTCAGATTCTTTTATTTTCTACAACTCGAATTCTCTTATTAATTTCAGCACCTTCATGCCTCAAATTTTTTCATCTCCTGTATATTCTCCCTTCAGATAATCCCATATTTCTTTTGCTGATTTGAGAGTCATAACTCTCGTGAATATTATTGCAATTACACCAGCAAATAAAGTTGCTTTCACCTTTGATTTCCTGGTTTTCTTTTCCTTGTGACACTTGATCTGGGCCACGATGGGATTGTTAGTCAGTGGAAGAACATCATAATCTTCTTCCACGGCCTCCCAAAGAACTAAGGCCTACAAGTAAGTCTTCATTCTCACTGTCCACAGTTGGTAATTTTCACTATCAAAGACTGGAGGAGCCAATTGAAAAAAACTCTTTTGCGTCTCTATCTCACTTAAGAAAATGATTTTTCTTAGGTCCTTTAAGAAGATGTCTCTTAATACCAATTATTGGTTTTTGATAAAAAGAAAGTAAGAAAAATAACTGAGGAAGATGACAAGAAAATAAAAAGAGTATACTGGAATAGATGTAAAAGGAACTGAAGCTGAAAATTCTATATAATCTACTGCATTTGGACTACAATTTATAAGAGAAATACTAACTTAAAAGATCTAAAAATCAGCACAAAATCTGCTGAAAATAACTAACTCATAGAGACTAGTTCACTTCTAAAGACTAGTCCAAAATTATTTCAAATTCAAACTAAATTACTGTAATAAATAACTCTTACTGAAACAATAAAATAATTTTACTAATCTGAGCTTCTAAATCATATTTCTAACAGAAACCTTTCCCTTCTTCCAAAGAGAATTTAGGATTATCTAAATGCAAAATAATACAATGATAGCATGCCCAAGCACTAAGCAGGTAGTTAAAATGGAAATTTGAATCTGAAACAAGAACGCGTTAAAGAAAATTCATAGTATTGAACCAGCTACTCAGGTACAAAGCAAATAACAGATACCTTCAAACTTGAGATGAAAAGTGTGTCTTGTAAATTGCTGGATCTACTAGTAATCTGATCGACCATGGAACAAATAGTTGTGTATAATGACAGATAAACCTGCAACATTTGAAATGTTAAAGAAACTACCTCCTAATAATAAAACAAGCTTCTGAACAAGGAGAACAAGTAACAAAACCTTCATGGGAGTCCACTTCAAATATTGAGTAAATAACTTTTTTTTCTGAAAAGGTTAGCAGAAGTTCAATTCAAATGTAAATTTTGTTTGTGGTAACTACACAACTGCATGGCTCAAAGGCATAGCATGTACTTTCCATTATTTAAGAATTCAATGTTAAGCATCAAGAAAGTTGAGAATGCTCATGTGGATGTGACAAGAAAGTTTCACAGAAACTCAAGGGGAAATTTTATACAGCTGCGATTAGACCTGCCATGTTGTATGAGGCGGAGTGCTGGCCAGTGAAGAACTCCCATGTTCAGAGAATGAAGGATGCAGAGATGAGGATGCTCAGGTGGATGTGCGGGTTCACCAGGTTAGATAATATTAAGAATGAAGTTATTTGAGAGAAGGTGGGGGCGGCCCCGGTGGATGAGAAGATGCGAGAAGCGAGGCTGAGGTGGTTCGGGCATGTGCGGAGGAGTCCTGATGCCCCGGTGAGGAGTTGTGAGCGATTAGCAATGGTCGGCGTACAGCGAGGCAGAGGGAGGCCTAAGAGGTGTTGGGAGAGGTGATTAGGCATGACATGGCTAGAATACGGGTTTCCGAGGACATGGCCCTTGATAGGAAAGTCTGGAGGTCTAGTATCAGGGTTGTAGGATAGGGGCTCCTAGAGTTTTACGTACTCCTCACCCGGGGTTGGGTGAGGCTTGGCATGCTATCCATAGGTGATTTCTGTATTGAATTGTGTCTCCCTTATGGTAGTTATTTATGGTAGTCATTGTCTGATATTATTGCATGCTATTTTATCTATGGTTCTAATGCTTAAATAATTATTTACGCTATTTCTGTTGGAGTTACTAATGCCCTTTTGTTTTTATTTTTGTTTTTCCTTTCCTTCACTGAGCCGAGGGTCGATTGGAAACAGCCTCTCTGCCCTTTCGGATTGGAGTAAGGCCCGTCTACATATTACCTTCCGTAGACCCTATTTTGTGGATTATACTGGGTAGTTGTTGTTATTGTTGTAATGTTAAGCATCAAGGTGAAAGAATATTTGCAAGAGGAAGCATCACTCAAAGACAATACTACTGTCAATTACATAAGAGCAATCCAATCATTCGACCAATGCAATCACACAGCTCTATTAGTGGATATAGCAGTAGACGACCAAAAATGAAACTATTCTTTAGTGCAGCAAATGCATAAAATAATTGAAGAAAAAAAGCAAGCAAAGCACAGTTCAACTAACTAATTGACAGAGATAAAGTGACCCAACGATGAAGCTTCACATTTAGCAAATACATACAATCTTTGGAAAAAAAAAGCAAGCAAAGCACAGCTGAATCAACTATGTGAAGGGCTACCAACAATTAAGTGAAGTCAATATATATATATATGTATATTTTTTTTATTATTATTTTTTTAATTTATCTATACAGTATATTTTTTCTGTGAAGGGCTATAATGTGGCTCCGCCACTACAGGAGATATCTACATTATTGGCGTAGCTTGAGTTGATTTGGTGAAGGCCGAAAAAAGATAATGCAAATTTCATGCTACGAAATAAGCCCAAAGATCCGGGCCGTCCCAGCGAGATATTTGCCAACCAAGCATATATCCTATATTCTGACCAACCAACATGAACATCTTAGTTAGTCCAGAAATCATCAACCAGGGTACTTCTATTACTACTTGACAAACAAAATATATTTCAAATTCTTTTCTTCTTGTTCCACTTGAATTAAAATAACAATAAAAAAACTCTCAAGGGAATAAAGGGGTATGTGGCTTAACTAACATTTCTAATAGAGAAGGATGAGCAACAAATATTTATTAATTTCACGTCTCCAAGTGTTTTTTGAACGGAAAAGCAAAAGGGGTAGAAGAGTTGACTATTTTGACAGCTTTTTTTGGGGTGAACAATGTGATTTTCTTAATTTTCTTCGAGAAATTGCAGTTGCAAAATTGCAATACTTCGAAGAGCAATGTTACGAGTATAAAGTCATTCTTATGAGCCAAAGTAATTCAGAAACAATAGCTCAATATAAATGGTACGAGGTAGTCACTCTAAAGGGATACTATTTAAGAATTACTCAATATGTTCAGAATTTTAGTTTTCCAGTTTAAATTTTTAGGATAAAAATATCTTAAAATGTCTTGAGTTAAGATACTTAGTTTAAAATTTCAGTAGAAAATAAGTATTGGGTGATCTTTAAATAGCATCTCTAAGAATGATTATGTGTGCACTTGCTAAAGACGATTCTAGGATTTCTAGTATATGAATGCACTACTAAAAAAAGGAAGAAAAAAATATATTTAGTGGGATTTGATACCTAAACCTCTTTATAAATAACTCAATCTTCAACCACGTGCACCTTTGAACATTTTTCAAGCAAGGGTGCCAACGGTTAATATTATACCTATTTTAAAAAATATGTATATAAAATATCTAATTTAACAATGAGACCATGGGTTCACATGTCCCCTAATTACACTTCAAAATCTACCCCTTGCACTTGCCCCCATAAGGTAGGGGTAAGGTCTGTATATACATTACTCGGTCATTACAGACCTCACTTGTTAAACTATACTAGATAATATTATTTTTGTTGTATTTTTATGGGGAGAAATTAAAAAATAACCATATTTACAAATGGTCATTCAATAATAACCATCTTTTCAAAAGTAATCGAAATTTAGCTATTTTTCATGTAAAGATAAATCTGAACAAAAACACTGTTCAAAATCCGGAAATATACTCCAGCATAATATATTGGAGTTGCAGTATAATATACTGATCCAGCATAATATACTGGAGTTTGGAACACCGTTGTTCTAGTCTCTAGTATATTATACTGGAACCAGCAAAGTATAGCGATCCAGCATAATATGCTGGAAGTTCTACACAGTTGCACCAAACTCCAGTATATTATATTGGACCGGTCTTTATTGCAGTAAAACAGTAATTATTTTTTAATGATTTGGTAAATACTAATTATTTTTAAATGAACGATCTTGAAACTATCTAGACCGTGCTAATTTAATATTTTTATGGTGGCAGGCCCCGCTTTCCATTTGCACATAGTTCAAAAGGAATAAGCTTAAGACTAAAAATCCACATTAATTTCTTCACGACCTTCTTGCTTTATTCTTAAATTAATCAATTTGCACTATTTTTATTCTAATTAATTCTAATTAGCTTGCTTGCACGACATTCTCTTGGCTAGCTTAAGAAAAGGGAGCAAGTCAAGTATAAACTTTGAAAGTAATTTACTCTCCATTCTCCAAATTTTATATGTGAAGAAGATCTCACTATGAAAAAAGGCTTATACGTTTCCGTAATGGCCGGCTTCAATCCTATCAAAGTTATAATTAATTTTGGTAGAATGTCACAACCCGAGAAAGCTACTGCTATTGATGTGTCGGACGTCGAAATCCATCGTCGTTAAATATTAATCATACATTTCTTTTAACCAATCCAGATACTCTAGTTCTCCGATCCGTGGGGACCAATTTACTAGTTATTGTCTTGGAGCCTAAGGTCATCTCAATATTTCATCCTCTTTTGTTTTAATAAGACTACTAGTCCGTTTAGTAAAGCTGTAAAAATCAACTTATTCTAAGAAGTGCTTTTCTAAAAAATACTTTAGATGAAAGCAGTTTGTGTTTGGCTAATTAGTTTGAAAAGTACTTTTGAGCATCAATTAGTGTTTGATCAAGCTTTAAAAAACTGATTCTAAGTGTATTTTTCTCAAAAGTGCTTCTCAAAAAAGTGATTTTGGAGAAAAACTACTTTTTTATGCTTCCCCGAAACTGCTTCTGCTTCTCCTCAAAAGCATTATTTTTCCTTCCAAAAGCTTGGCCAAACATACTATAAGATATTTGAATCTTAATATATATCTCAATATTAAAATATTACATATAATAGTATAAAATACAACTTTTGAAAACTCCATGAATGAAGAAAGACTTGAAAATGCCATCAATCATACTAATAATAAAAAAAACAAGTTTTGAAAACTCCACACATATTTGACTCAAAAGTTATTGAAAAACCTTTAAACAAATAAATCAAAGATGAAGGGAAAAATTTTAGTCACACATCGTAAATTCCAAATCAAAGAGCTAGTAGCATGGATCACACACACGATGAAGGGAATCATAAATGATTTTATTGAAACTTAATATAATATTCCCTATCGATCGATAAGGAGAACATTTTATATGCTTTTCTGGATATTCGTAGATCTCTCTTAAGAATATTAGAAGAGAGCTATTTAGTTGTTGGGAGAGGAAGAAGGCGCTGCCCCTCTTTTGTTGAAAGCTTTCCCTTGTTATATATAATTGTGTCACCCTCACCCTTTACTGGGACCCATGTCCTCTTGCCTGCAATATGCTTTAGTCGTACCTTTAAGTGTTGCATTTGCTAACTCGTCGGATGTCGGCTAGAAGATATGGAGCGGGCAATATTATTTTTCGCTGCTTGATTATTCAGGCGAGACGTAGGTCAACTTGGTCACGGCGGTAAGATTTTGACCAATACAGTTAGTCCCTCCATCTGTCGGGGTCGTCATCTATCGGGCTTAGCAGACGGATCATGATCGTTACGAATTCGAGAAAAATCTGACTTATGATTCTTCGTTCCTTAGTTATATTTCTTAGATTCTCAGCGGAGTAATGGAGTCGATTCCCATGGATCGTTGAGACGGTTTCAAAACCGAAATGTTATTTGGTATTACAACATTTTTCGTTGGTCACCGCTATTGTTACACACGTTTCTGAGGGGCTGAAACATTTCGTGTCCTATTAGATTTGAGCAACGACTCTTGGGTTTCGTGCCGAGGGCATTTGTGTCCTATAAATATGGGAATCTTATCATTCGAACTCACTTCTTTACCTCTTACTTGAGAGAATCTAGCAGAGATACTTTCTTTCGGCATCTCAAATCTCTGCTTCCCCCCTTGTTTACTGGAAACCTTCATCCATTCTTCTTGTTACCTCTTTGGCGTATTTTTTTTATAAAAATGGCTGATGATTCTTCTCGCGTTACAATCTCCTTGCCACTAATCCGGTACTGGAAGGCACTGCTCAGGCTGCTGGAGGAGTAGATGCGATAGAAGATGAAGAGGTTCAGTAACTAAGATATGAAGAGGTTCAGTAAGTAAGATCTTACCTTGACCTGGGAGAGAGTCGACTGACTTCAGTAAACGTGCCGGGACAGAACCGGAACCTGTTCCCGCCATTATGAGAGAGAGGGACATTGTAGAGTTGAAAGAGAGGCGGGGGATCCCTAATTATGTTGATATGCGGCCGGCGGTGGGGAATGATATAGTTCACTTCGACTGCCCCGGATACTGTGTGTTCTATGCTACCCCTTTCTTATAGGGTATACACTTCCTCTTCCTTTGCTGGTAGTGGATTTTTGCCATTTTTACGAGGTTATGCCCCGCCCAACTTTCGTCGTACTTGTAGAAGTTATTCCTTTTGCTGCTTAAGTAAGGAACTCGCCGGCCGTGAGGTCATTTTGGACCAGATGCTCAGCATCTTTTCTCCTCAACTTATTCGAGGTCGATAACTCATACGCGTCCTCGAGGGTCGAGGAGTCTGGTGGTGAAGATGGATGACAGGGCCAACCGTCGTTTCTACGAGAATTATTTTTATGTGTGGGCAGAGCATATTGTGGTAGACCCAACGGGCTTCCCCAAGAAGTGGAACTTTGCGCGTAAGTTTCCATTTTCCTGATGGGTAGAATGCCCGACCATTTTCTGTTGTGGTACTCAATTTTATCATGTCTTTGCAGCTGAGAGATTGCCTCATCCGCCTGTTGAAGGTATTCATGAAAGTGTGCGTGCCATTCTTCCCTATACAGTGGGGATTCATACATGGTCGACCTTTTATGAGAAGTTCGGGTGCAAGCCTCTTACAGGTGAGATAGTGTTTCTGTATGCTATTCTCTCTCTTTTTTGCTTAGCTCCTTACGTGTCGTTTGTCGTTGTCAGGGATAGTGAGGAGGGACAGGGCCTCGACGTTAGCTTTTTGTCAGCCGTTTGCATCTACTTGCCACATTGTGGTACCCGTCTCCCGATCTTCATCGAGGGTGGCTTCAGTTGAGTCTGTGGCCGTGGTTACTCCTACGAGGGCCACTTCTTAGGACGAGGTCTCGACCGATGTTATTCGTCTTACGGGGGAATCACCGTCTACTAAGGAAGATGAGGGGTCGTCAAAGAGACGGAGAATGTAGTTTGAGTCTGTTCCCCCAATGTTGATTCATCTAGACGACTCTCATACGATGGGCTCTGCAGAGGGTGTTGTTGTGGCTCCCCCAGCGGAGGCGGAACTGGCCGTCGGAGTTGTCAGTGTCTGTGACCAACAGTCAGAAATTCCCGATGTTTCCTCAGCTCAATCATAAATTCCTGTTGTTATCGGTGATCAATGACCTACCGTGGCGGATAATCACACTTCTGGGACCGCCGTTATAGTTTTGCACGTTCCCCCATCTTCTGCAGCGGGTTGTGTTTCCTCTTCAACTACAGAAAGAGGAAAAGGTGTGGTGGTCGACAACTACGAATCTAAGTCGGACTTGGACCCTAATAATGTTAGGATGTTTGAAGAGTTCATTACTCACTCGGTGGTTCATGTGGGGGGCTCGGCCTGTGTTCTTCATATCCCTTCTAGTGTTAATCTCCTGAGGGAAGGGGATGATCTAGTGCCCTAGTTCAGCCTGCTATGTTTCGAAGCCGAAAATGAGGACATTCTGTCCCTGACGCCTATTTGATGGACGAGGTGGCCACTATGGGCCTAAGGGTACGTCGTATATTGCTTTCACTTTTTCTTCGCCATTCCCGGAATACTAACCTGACCCTGTCTTTGTGTTTTTCAGATGTACATGGTAGAGGTGGAAAGCATCTGGAGGGCCAACATCTGGGCCAGGTTTTTTTTTGAAGATTTTGGAGAAGTATCATCGCTACCGTAGTAGGTGCTGCAAGATGCATGAGCAGTTGAGGACAAACCCCGATAAATCGGGCTCTTGGTAAGGTGTTGGAGAAAAAGGATTAGGAGTTGGTGCAAGCTATCTGCATTAAGAGTGCGCTTGAGGAGAAACTTTGAATTAACGACGAGGACCTCGAGTTGGTCAATGGAGTCACCGCTGAATATGAGCAATAGGAGAGATTGCGGTTGAAGCAGTCATAGATAGATCATAACTTGATCAAGGTCGAGGCGATGAGTGTGGAATATATGGGAAAATTGACCACGTTTGAGAACAAAGTCATCGGGTTAGAGAGCATTGAGACTTCTTGGTCCGAGGCTTCAGCAATGGCGACGACCCTGGAGAACATCGTTCGCGTCCTTCAATCTGAATAGCAGTCGGAGACTCTTATAGACGCAAGGCTCGAGGAGCGCATCAGCAAGATTGATCAGGAGGCATTAGTTCCAGGAGATTGGATTGCAACATTGGAGGCAGAAAATGAGCAACTGTGGGCTTAGATTGAGTCTTCTTCCACTGCTATCCCCCTCCATATGCATGAGCTTTGGGTCTAGTCGAAGCTCAGCAGGATAGATATAAGAGTTTGTTGAAGACAGGTAATGTGACTGAGGCTACCTGTGGAGAAGCGCGAGCAAAAGCGTGGGAGGATCGCATCAACTTTGGGTATGACTAGGTGGCGCCTGAAGCTAATGGGGATGCAGATAATGGTAATGGAGGGCTTCTTGGAGACGGTGATGTTGACAGTAATGGTGACGGCGGTAATGACGCTAAATAAAGAATGTTATTCTTACATGTTCTTACTTTCACTTGATTGCCGCTTGTTGTTGTTTCTTCCCTCCTTTCTTTTCATTCTTCCTCTTTTTTCCCCCCATTTTTATGGTTGGCTTGGGCCGTGTGTAAGCGGCAATAGTCTGCACAATGACTTTGTATAAAGGATAGTCTTTTCTTCATTATTTGCCTTGTACTTTATCCTTATTCCATCTGTTTATGGATTTTAGTGCGAGATAGATGCCTATATGGTGTGTCCCGGTATTACTTTCCTTCTGATGGCTTTTGGCCTTAGAAGCAGTATGACCTAATCGAAATAATGCCTCGTCACTATTTCATCGAGGTCGAACTCTTCTCTTTTCAGCGAAGGCCCTTGGCCTTAATGGGTGTTATTTCAAACTTATCGATATATTAACTCATTGTCGTTCGATCGAGGTCGAGCTCTTCTCTTTGTTGGCGAAGGACCTTGGCCTTAATAGGTGTTATTTAGAACTTATCGAAATATTAGCCCGTCATCGTTCGATCGAGGTTGAACCCTTCTCTTTTTGGTGAAGGCTCATGGCCTTAATGGGTATTATTTTGAACTTATCAAAATATTAACCCACTACCATTCGATTGAGGTCGAGCTCTTCTTTATTTTATTGAAGGCTCTTGGCCTTAATGGTTGTTATTTTGAATTTACCGAAATATTAACCTGTCATCGTTCGATTAAAGTCGAACTCTTCTTTTTTTAGCTAAGGCACTTGGCCTTAATGGGTGTTATTTTAAACTTATCAAAATATTAACCCGTCGTCATTCAATCGAGGTCGGACTCTTCTCTTTTTGGGAAGGACCTTGGCCTTAATGGGTTTTATTTCAAACTTATCAATATATTAACCCATCGTTGTTCGATCGAATTCGAACTCTTCTATTTTTGGCGAAGGCCCTTGGACTTAATGAGTGTTATTTCAAAATTATCAAAATATTAACCCGTCGTCGTTTGATCGTGGTCAAAATATTCTCTTTTTGGCGAAGGCCCTAGGCCTTAATGGGTGTTATTTTGAACTTATCAAAATATTAACCTGGTGTCGTTCGATCAAGGTTGAACACTTCTCTTTTTGGTGAAGTCCCCTGGCCTTAATGGGTGTTGTTTCATTCTTATCGAAATATTAACCCATCGTTCGATCGAGGTCGAACTCTTATATTTTTGGCGAAGGTCCTTGGCCTTAATGGGTGTTGTTTCGAACTTATCAAAATATTAAAACTCTTCTCTTTTTGGCAAAGGCCCTTGGCCTTAATGGATGTTAATCGAACTTATCAAAATATTAACCTATCATTGTTCGATCGAGGTCGAACTCTTCTCTTTTTAGTGAAGTCCCTTGTCCTTAATGGTGTTGGTTCCAACTTATCAAAATATTAACTCGTTGTTGTTCGATCGAGATCAAACTTTTCTCTTTTTAGCGAAGGTCCTTCACCTTAATGGGTGTTATTTTGAACTTATCAAAATGCTAACCCGTCATCGTTTGATCGAGGTCGAACTATTCTCTTTTTGGCGAAGGCCCTTGGCCTTAATGGGTGTTATTTCGAACTTATCGAAATATTAACCCGTCGTCATTCGATCGAGGTCGAACTCTTCTATTTTTGGTGAAGGCCCTTGGCCTTAATGAGTATTATTTCGAACTTATCAAAATATCAACCTGTCGTCAGTCCCAGTTTTTAGAGAGCCGGATATCTTCTGTGCAAGTCCCAGTCCGTTTGACATTGCTCATAATGGAGGGTGCAATGTCGGAGAATGTGAAACGTAATTGTTTTTCTTAGGTTCGCTCTGCGCACAAATTACGGTTTCCTTGTCTGGTACCTATCTTTCGGCTCGGGGATATCACCAGTGGGCGGTATCGCAGTCGTTTTCTGGTAGTTTTTCGTCCTTTAATATAGATATTGTGTTGTTTTTTATATTCGTTTGCATGTGCGGCCATTGTATTCCTACTTGAGCAGAGATTAGGAGGCAAGTTAGAATGAGACTTTCCTTGCCTTCTTTTTGGTTGTCCGATGGGGGAGAGCTAATAGGTAACGCTATTTATCTTGTTTGGCGTATCGATGGTTGATGGAGCGATGGTTTCCGGGCTTGATAATTTTGTTCGGCTCTCTTCCCCCTGCTGCGCTACTTTTTCGTCTCGCGCAGGTTGGATCTTTCCTCCCCTCCCCCTTGTGAGTGATCGTACTTCTTGTATTTAATTTGAGAGAGACTAGGAAATTTTTCACTAAGAAATCCCCAAAGACAGCGCCAAATAGTTTGACTCAAAAGTTATTGAAACCCTTTTGAACAAATCAATCAAAGACGAAAGGAAAATCTTAGTCAGACATAGTAAATTCCAAATCAAAGAGCTAGCAGCATGGATCATACACACGATGAAGCGAATCGTAAATAATTTTATTGAAATTTAATATAATGTTCCCCATCGGTCGATGATGAGACCATTTTACATGCTTTCCTGGAGATTCGTAGATCTCTCTTAAGAATATTACAAGAGATCTATTTAGTTGTTGGGAGAGGAAGAAGGCGCAGCCCCCTTTTTTTTTGAAAGCTTTCACTTGTTATATATAGTTCTGGCACCCTCATCCTTTAGTGAGCCCCATGTCTTCTTGCCTACAACATGCTTTAGTTGTACCTTTAACCGCTGCCCTTGCTAACTCGTTGGATGTCGAAGAGAAAATATAAAATGGACTATATTATTTTCGCCTGATTATTCGGGCGAGACGTTGGTCACGACGGTCAGTTTTGACCAATACAACGCCAAGAATGAAGAATGTGTCACCATACAACTGGCAATAATTATAACGTTGGGATGGTTCAACTTGGAGAAGAAATATTTATTATGATAGTTACTACCTTGAAGTAATAGGTCGTTTCACGACCTTCTCTCAATAATAATTCACATTTTGCTTTAATGATGGAGGCCACGCGATAAATATAAGAATACTTGCAGCTTAATTACTGATAATCCAACTTGCTGCTCATGACAGTACGAGCCAAATGGTTGAGATGATTCTAAGATTTTAGATTAATAAACGTCGAACACTAACATGCCACCTAGCTACTAGTTTGCTATAGCAGGTACTAACTTAATATAAATATAAATATATTTAAAATTGTTCAACCATATAGGCTGCTACAGCATCTCTGCTATACTTCACCTATCCATGTTTGTGTAGTGAAGCTTGACAGTTTAAAATTGGCTGCTGGTATTTGATAAAGGAAACATGATGAAACAATATCTTACTACGTAATGGATAGTGGTAGCTGTTAAGACTAATTATATATATTGATCAGTTAGTTAGGAATTTGTAGAGTCATTAGTTAGTTAGTTATGATTAGGGGTGACAAAATGGTTCAAATAAAACAGTTAATCACCCATGTTATCCATAAAAAAATTAGTTGGATAATGAACTTTTAAAAATGGGTCAAATATGAATAAGAACCATATTGTCCATTTAGAAAATGGATAACCAATGAGTAACCAATGGGCCTAACTTTTACATTTGTAAAGCCTCAAATTGGTGGTTCCTCAAGTTAGGGAGACTAAGAATTCTCCCAAAAGTGATCATATACAAGAAGTCATGGATAACCCATATTATCTGTCGGTTACTCCGTTCTTTATCCGTATTAAATATGGACGGGTCGGATAATTAATACGTTTTTTATTACCCGTTTTTGACCCGAACCATATCCGATCCGACCCGTCCGTTTGCCGCTCCTAGTTATGACAGTTATACCAATCAGCTAAGTAGTTAGGAAGTTAGTTATAGTTAGCCGACTTAGTTGTATCTTAGTAATCCAATTGTATATAGTAGAGATTACACTCATACTTTTTTCTAATCAATCAATTGAGAAATTCTGGAATCTTCTCTCATCTTCTTCCTTTTTCTGTGGGCTCTCATGGCATGAGGAACACAGTTGTCTCACCATTGAAGCTCACCTTCAAATCTCAACAGAGCTTTGAACTACTGTTCTATTGACCAATTCAAATATGGTATCAGAGCTAGGAGCATCGATTTTCGAATCACCTCACAAAATTTGCTAGTTCTACTTCCGTCACAGACGATTTGAACTAGCTCGCACACACGCAAATTCATTTCTTCATTGATCTTGAGTTGTGGTCGTGAGGACAGGTTATGTTTTACTTTTGATCTGTAATTGTTTGAGAATTGTTGCTAAATTCGTAATCACCATATTTTCTAGCCCTCAAATCTCTTAGAAACTCTATAATTCATAAAAATATATACTAGTGAAGATGACAATCAATCAACACCGACTGTGACTGAGTCTGCTAACCAGTCAGGTGTTGATACTAGTAGCCATTTGTATATGCATCCATCTGACAATCCTGGAGCAACTTTAGTTCCTGTTTCATTTGATGGTTTTGTTTATCGATTGTGGAGAAGAAGTCTGATGCGAGCATTATCTGTGAAGAATAAATTAGAATTTATCAACGGAGGGTGCAAAAGACTAGATCCAGATTCATCAAAGTTCCGCAAATGGGAAAGATTTGATGATATGGTCGTGGATCCTAAACTCCTTGACCAAGGAAATTGCAGACAGTGTTGAATATGTAATTGATGCATTCGAACTGTGGAGAGATCTTGAGGATCGGTATGACCAAACAAATGGGACAAAGTTGTACAATTCAAAGAGAGATCAATGATCTATCTCAAGGAGCCCTTGATATCATCGGCGATTACACAAAAATAAAAAAGTTATGGGGGGAACTTAATACCTTGATTGCCAAATCTCATAGCACTTGCAATTGCTCATGTGGAGCTAAGGAAAGCATGAATAAGGTTAGACAAGATAGGAGACTGATATAATTTCTCATGGGATTGAATGAGACATAGTATTGTTCACGGTAGCATACTGATGATGAATCATCTTTCTTCAATTGCCCAAGCATTTTCTTTGTTGATCCGAGAGGAAAGGCAGAGAGAAATTAGACAAAGTGGTTATTTAGCACTAGAGTTATCAGCTTTGAATGCTACACATTCAGAACAAACTACTCTCCCAACAACAATCATAATAACAGGAATAGGCCCTTCTATGATTATTGTAAGAGTCCGGGACACACTAAAGAGAAATGTTACAAGCTTCATGGATACCCACAGAGATTTGGCCAGAATCAGAATCCAAATGTAATCAAAGCAATTTCAACCAAAATTCTGGGTAGAGTCCCAACTATAATCATAATTCAAACAACAACAACAACAACAATAACAGATTCAGTAAAGGCAATAGAATAGTGGCCAATGCACATATAGCAACTTCTGACACTTAACCTTCTGAGACTGAGAAGTATGCAGTCATGAAAATGCTCATAATTTGATTCTTACCCAAGAGGAGTATAGCCAGTTGGTGAACATGTTACAACAATTTTAGTCAGGAGGAATAGGAGACCATACAATTGGAACTAACACTATATCAGGAACAACAAACTTTGCAGGTATGATAGCTTGCACTTCCTCAATTGACTTTGGTAAACTCTCATGTGAATATTTCAAGAACAAGGCTCATTCATGAATTATAAATTCGGGGGCATCAAACAACATGACCTTTAACAGATCCTTGTTAACTAACACAATAAACTTAACTTATCCCCTGCTAGTTATACTTCCAAATGGCTACAAAGTAAAGGTGACAGAAATTGGAATAGTGACTCTCACTTCTAAGATCTCTCTAGATAAAATGATGTTTGTTCGTACTTTCAGATACAATTTAATCTCTGTTCATTCTTTGACCTCTCACCTCAATTGCCTTGTTCCCTTTGTCAAATTTTGTTGTATGTTGTAGGCCCTTCAATAAAGAGTCCTTTGGTGATTGGTAGAATGAGAGATAGGTTGTACATCATATGCCCAAGTTGTTTGAAGAAGAACAATACAAACCCTGCAGTAAAGAACAATCATATACTACCTACTATTTCTAGTTAATGCACTTGTAACACACACTATCCCTCTCATTCTACTGTAAATATACCATTTCATATCAATAAGTGTGTATCTTCTCCAGTTGTAAATAATTCATGTGCAAGTGTTGAAGAACAAACTTCTTTTGCAAGTGCGTCTTCTGAATTTCATAGTATACTCTCTCATTCTTGTGCTGAAGATAATATAAATGTATTGTGTCATAATAGACTTGGACATGTCCCCGTTGTCAAAATGAAGAAGATTGACTTTATACCTACTAACGTTTCCCCCAAGCAACCTTTCAACCGTACCACTTGTCCAATGGCTAGACAAGAAAGACTACCATTTTCTCAGAAAACCAGCACAACTAACAGAGAATCTTTGAACTTTTACTTGTTGATATGTAGGGTCCATTTTATGTTCCTACACATGATAGACATAAATATTTTATAACTATGGGGGATGATTATTGCAGGTCCACCTGAACCCACTTCTTATCCAACAAAAGTAATGCTATTGAGATACTCAAGAATTTTATGAATCTAGTGGAAAACCAGTTTGGTGTAACTATCATGTCCTTAAGGTTAGATAATGGACTAGATTTTACCAATAGAGAAGCAACTATGTTTTTCCAATCTAAAGGGATCATTCATCAAAGAACTTGTCCCTACACACCACAGCAGAATGGTGTGGTAGAGAGAAAGCACAAATACTTTCTTGAGACAGCCAGAGCCCTTCTTTTCAAATCCGAGCTACCTCTCAGGTATTGGGGTGAATGTATCCTTTGTGCCACTTATATAATAAACAGACTACCCTCCAGTTCTATCAATAATAAGACACCATATGAACTATTATACAGAAAAAGACCAAAATACTCCTACCTTAAGAGCTTTGGTTGCCTATGTTACCCTACTTGCCAATACCACAGAGGGATAAATTCAATCCTAGAACAACACTTCATGTCTTTGTTGGATATTCTTTTAACACAAAGAGGTAAAAAGTTCTAAGTCTAGCCACTAGAAAAATTCATGTCTCCAGAGATGTGGTGTTTAATGAATCCATTTCCCTTTTAGTGCTAGTGTGAACAAATCCTCTCGATCATCTGTCCCTTATTCAATTCCTTTCATTGAATCTCTAAGTGAACAACCTTCTGAGAATACAAATGTCACATAGATTCCTGAAGTCTTGAGTGATCAAAGAAGTGTAGACAATACATCTGATTCTATGTCACCTATGCATGTAGCTAGCCCTTCACCTTCTGGAGCTCCTATCTCTTCACCACCTAACATATCATCACAACATCACACTAAACATACTGAAAAACAAGTCTATTCATTAAGACAGTCACAAAGAGTTCACAAACTTTCTGTATACCTACTAGACTATATCCATTCTCTACTTCAACTTAAAACAAATCATGCTTTCTTAAATGCTTTATTTTCTGTGAATCACCATATTGCCTCTGATCTACTAACTCATGATAGTCAGACTCTTGTAAGAGATGTTTGTCATGACAGGGAACCATCATCATACGAGGAGGCAGCCATTGATCCTGCATGTCAAGCTGCTATGACACATGAATTTGATGCATTACACTCTAACCACACTTGAGATTTAGTAATGTTGCCACCTGGGAAGCAAGAAATTGGTTGTAAGTGGGTGTACAAAGTGAAACACAAAGCGGATGGTAGAATTGAGAGGTTCAAGGCCAGATTGGTCGTCAAAGGCTATACTCAACAGGCAGGCATAGATTATGTAGAAACTTTCTCACCAGTTGTAAAAATGACAACAGTTAGGGCCTTAATAGCTACAACAATTAAGAAGAGCTGGTCTATTTTACAATTGGAAGTGAATAATGCTTTCCTCCATGGGGATCTCAATGAAGAAGTATATATGCAAGTACTCCTGGATTAGTAATAAACAAACCAGGTTTAGCCTGCAAGCTGAATAAATCTCTCTATGGTCTGAAGCAAGCAAGTAAACAATGGTATGCAAAACTAACTGAGGCATTGTGCTCAAGGGGCTACACACATTCCATGTATGATTACTCACTTTTCTATAAAAAGAATGGAAATACTTCAGTATATGTTGCAGTGTAAGTGGTTGATATGTTGTTGACTGGGACTGATCAGCAAGAGATTGCACAACTCAAGAGGTTCCTAACGAGCAGTTCAACATCAAAGATCTAGGACAACTTCATTATTTCCTGGGATTGGAAATTATGCATAAGGATAATGGGGCCATTATATCATAGAGAAAATTTGTGTTAGATTTGCTGAAGAAGTATAATTGTCTGGAACACAAGGCTTGCCCTTCACCTTTGGACCCTACTATAAAACTGAAAGCCAATGAAGAGATAATACTGCAGGATCCCACTTACTACAGGAAATTAGTAGGCAAACTAAATTTCTTAACCAACACCGGATTGGACATAGCATACAGTGTTCTACATTTAAGCCAATTCATGCAGGAGCCCAAGAAACCTCACCTGAAAGCAGCATTTCACTTATTATGATACCTAAAGAATGATCCTACCTTGGAAATTTTCATGTCAAAGGATGGGGACTATACAGTCAAAGCATATTTTGATTCTGATTGGGCAGCCTGCCTAGACTATAGGAGGTCCATCACAGGCTATTTGGTTTTGTTGGGTAACAGTCCTATCAGTTGAAAGTCTAAGAAGCAAGAGACCATATCTGTTTCTTCTGCAGAGGCAAAATATAGAGCCTTGAGGAATGTTGTGGAGAGTTGGTATGGCTAAACAAACTATTTGAAGAATTGACTGTTCCATTTTCCTTGCCTATTTCAGTTTTCTGTGATAGCCAATCGGCCTTGCATATTGCAAGGAAACTAGTATTCTACGAGAGGACCAAGCACATAGAGGTATACAGAACAAAAAACCAGCTCGCACATTTCCTAACTAAAGCCTTGACAAGGATCAAACACAGTGCTACATTAGGCAAGTTGGTTGTGTACACTATACCTCCAACTTGAGAAGGGTGTGACTAATTATATGTATTGATCAGTTAGTTAGGAGTTAGTGAAGTCATTAGTTAGTTAGTTATGACAGTTGTACCAATCAGCTAAGTAGTTAGAAAGTTAGTTAATGTTAGCCGACTTAGTTGTAGCTTAGTAATCCAAATGTATATAGTGGAGGTTCCACTGATACTTCCTTTCTAATCAATTCAATTGAGAAATTCTTGAATCTTCTCTCATCTTCTTCCTTTTTCTGTGGGATCTCATGGCGTGAGGAACACAATTATCTCACCATTGATGCTCACCTTCAAATCCCAACAGAGCTTTGAACTACTGTTCTATTGACCAATTCCAATAATAGCAAAATGGTTAAAGGAAAATAGTTATTCACCTATGTTATTCATTAAAAAGGGGTTGGATAATGAACTTTTTAGAACTCATCAAATATGGATAAGAACTCTATTATCCACATAAAAAATTGATAACAAATGGATAACTTATGAATTTAGCTTTTACCCTTGTAAAGCTTTAAATTTGCGGTTCCTCAAGTTTAAAAGATTAGGCATTCTTCCACAAGTGATTATATTCAAAAAGCCATGGATAATATGGATATCATATTATCTGGTGGTTAACCCATCTTTTTCGTATTAATGAGTCGGTCAGATAATTTATCTATTTTTGTATTTTCCGTTTTTGACCGTCCATTTTCGACCTAACCCGGCGGTTTACTACCCCTAGACTGATAATTCGAGGCTTGTGAGACGATAAGTCAGCTCACTCAAATGATGCAGATATGTACGGTTATAAAAATGGCTTAGTTTAGTTAGGTGTTGTGCTTGATTGAAAGTAATTAACAAATGCACGTCTTAGACAGTTTGATCTGGCCATGTGGTATGAAGAAAACTTCTAGTCACAGCTAAAAAGTTGCACACGAGACTTAAATGAACTTCTTGTAAAAGTACAACATAATCGTAAAACGGATAGAACCTTGTGCGGCCTATATTCTGTTCTAATTTCTTCCTGGTTGAACTACTCAGTGAAAATAAATTAGACTATTAGGGAAGATTCTCAAATGTGCAATACAACCACCTTTGACATTTCGTTCGTTCTCTTCAAGTCTTGGAATTATCGCTTAAATTAGGTGGCTTTCGACCTTCTTGGGGCTGTCTTTTTCGTCCAGTCCATGACATTTTCTTCTATCAAGGCGACCAATACAATAATAGTTTTACCCAGAGCCTAAAAGCCAGCCATGTGTATATTCTTCAGCTATCCAACTTGACGAGAAAGAGATGTCATCTCTTTGAGTTTGAGGAATGGACTTTATTTCAAATCATGGGTAACAGGCAACGAAAATCAAGACGAAAAGCAATTCGGTTGTGGTTTATCAAAAGACGAAGCAAAGCTGATTCATACCATTTAAGCGAAGTTTCAGGTTTATTTCATTTCTTAATAATCTTGATTGAGTCTTGCCTTGGTGTTATTCGTTTAGTTCATTTTATGTATTCAAATTTGTTTTGGTTGGCTTCCACAGATAACAACGAACAAGATGATGAGTGCATGGATCGTTTTTTTGGTAGGTCACTGGATATGGAACCATGCATTAGAAACAATGAATTGCGGTGAGCATTTCGGTTTGTATATCATGTTATAGACTTTAAAGCTTAACAGGATAATATATTTTTGGGGAATTAATTCGATATCTGCCCTGTAGAATCTTTGTTGGTACATGGAATGTTGCAGGAAGATCTCCAGTGGGAAGTCTAGCTCTAGATTTGATTGAGTGGCTACATCTGAAAGAACCAGCTGATATTTATGTTCTTGGGTATGTATAAAATTCAAAATACAACATTCTTTACTCATCACACTAAGGAATTGGTCATTTAAGAAAGCTTTTCCTCTAGCAGCTTTCAGGAAATAGTACCTCTAAAGACTAAAACAGTAATTGGAGCAGAAGATCCAACAGAAGCAACTAACTGGAACTCGCTCATCGGTAAAACTCTAAATAGCAAGTATGGTGGTGCCTGGTTGACACCCATGATCATTCCAGTCACGAATGATAATTATCAATATGATGGAGCTGCTGAATCGGATAGGAGACTGAGTGACTACGAAATATCAAGTCCAGCAAGAGGTCAGACTAGAACCAAATGTGAGCTTTCAGACCGTGTTGGTACGTACAAATTGATGGCGAGCAAGAAGATGGTTGGTGTCTTCATTAGTGTGTGGATGAGAAGGGCATTGCTAAAGAAATATCGTGTCTCGGAGGTGAAAGTCTCTTCAGTAGCTTGTGGCATTATGGGCTATTTGGGAAACAAAGGATCAGTCTCTGTGAGCATGTCTATAGGAGGAACTAGTTTTTGTTTTGTGGCAGCTCACTTAGCCTCTGGAGAAAAGAAAGGTGATGAAGGGAAAAGGAACCATCAAGTCTCGGAAATTTTTAGGAGAACATCTTTCCGTCGGCTGCCTGAAGACAGACGTAAAAGTCTTCCTCTCACCATCTTAGGACATGAGTAAGTTGGTCTTTCTCATAACCGACTAATTACAAGAGTTGTTCCAACATACGCCTTCATAACATATATCCAACATATTATGTTCAATATAAAAACATAGGCAGAGGAATTTTCTTTCAGAATTAAAATACAAGAATGATAATGGCAATAATAATAGAGAGTCAGAAAGTAATAGGATTCAAACTAAAAATGTAAAACTACGAGGCTAAGCAGATTTTGGTATAGTAACTATTAGAACTCCACTGCATAACAAAAGGATGACATGTTTTCACCTAAGATGAGAAGATGTATTTTCTTGTAGAACAGCCAGATATTTTGGTTTGGAGATCTCAACTACAGATTATACCTGGAAGACAACTTAGCAAGGCAATTAATAAAGCAGCAAAATTGGAGTGCACTGCAAGAGTTTGACCAGCTGCGGAAGGAACTCGAAGAAGGTGGAGTGTTTCAGGGTTGGAAAGAGGGAAATATAGAGTTTGCACCCACATACAAATATTCTTCTTACAATTGCAATCGTTATTCTGGTGGACTTCCAAGCAGAGCCGGGGAGAAGCAAAGAACTCCAGCATGGTACTGTCACCACTTGACATTTTCGCCTCGTAATTTTGCCAGTTAAACATCCCCAACCCCTCACGAAAAGGCACTCGTTGCTATCCCCCAGAAAATTGAAAAACCTCAGATCTAGTCCCTTTGTCCAAACTGATGGTTTAAATTAAACAAAAGAAAGATTCTATAGGAATCTGACCAAGTACTGGTCATTGCTAGTCATTATGTGCTCATACTTAATACATGACTTTTGGAATGTTGATGGCAGGTGCGATAGGATCCTATGGTATGGTAAGGGAGTTAAACAGCTTTCCTATTTCCGCAGTGAAAGCAAGTTCTCTGACCATCGGCCCGTCTCTGCTTTGTTCTCTATCCATGTTGAAGATCAAAAGTGTGCCCGTGCAGGTCTGGTTTCATTTCCTCCTTCAGTCCCCTCCACAATTCCTAGTAAAGCTGTAAGTATCCGACTCATTGTTCACTGTAGTTTCTTGGCTCTTTAACTTATTATGGATGACTTTTTGAATGTCAATTTACAAAGTTCTAAAGTTGAGGACTTGTTGGCAGGCAGCCAGGTACAGAGCAAGGGTAGTAGAGATGCTAGATCTCCAGTCTTATCATTGATTGTGAGGGATATATAAGGATCAACAATATATGAGCAAACAGAAAATCCAATAGATGACTTCCTATTCAGTTGAACAAAACAATTCATATTCTTACGACAATCGCTTCCAATCCTTCAAAAAAGCATTCTGGAGGATTCACTTTCAAACCCCCCATAATACCACAATAATGGGAGGTAGAGCATGTGCGGTGACAACCATTTTATTAGGATATTAGAGGCAAGTACATTTAACTTTCTTCTATTCCAATGCAAAAGATTGCTGAAAGAGCAGAAATACAACTATCCTCATGGTAACAGTGTTTTATTTTACAGTTTTCATTAAATTTGTTTCTTTGGGAAGTATTGGGGAATGAGTAGAAAAGTAGGAGTGTCAATTTTGCAAACTAGACCTATCTATAGTAGAACAAAGCTTAGCCAAGGCAGTGGAAGACATAAGAGCAGAAACGTAAGCACCTCAGGGTCCTGCTTTTGACTATCATCAGCTTAATGTCGGGGACTGCTTACAAGAAGCTAAAATTCATCACCTGCTTGAAGAATTTCACCTAATGCCTCTGCTTTGTCCCTATGACAACTGGGAGATATTGACCTCCTCTGTAGCTCATCACCAAGGGAAGCACATCTGTTTTCTAATTCAGAAGTCTGCTTGCTTCCAGTCAAGGACACAAAAATAGTTGACAAATCTAAAGCATGGGTGCTCATCCATAGGCGTCATTTTGAGGTGTGAAAGAGTTTCATCAGTAACACAATAGGAGATTACAAGACTGTAACAGCAAACGTGGAACATGTCATGAAAAGTTGAGATCCACTACAAATTCATTCTCTTCCACCAATGAGGTGAACTAGTAAATAATTAGCTATAAGTAGAGGAGTCCAAACAATAACGATTAAAGGATATCTGGCTAGCTCCTGCATTTCCATATGTTCTTTTGTGACTCTCTCTATCAGTGATGCTTTCCTCTCTGAAACACTTAACTTCTCTTCAATCTGAAAAACGCCACACAGCTCAACACTTAACTTCTCTTCAAGCTGAAAAACGCCACACAGCTCAACATACCATGTTCTCCTAATACTAATAACCAGACAATACAGCAAAATAAAAAGGAAATGAGAGCAGTTAGGCTTAACAAAAACGTAATAAGTTGCTTGCCTATGAATATTCTGTTCAACTTGGTATTCCTCTTCTTCCTCAGTGATCTGGGAACTATCTGAGCCAGCTTATTCTGGAGGTGAGTTTTTACAGCTTCAGCATCTTCTGCTTTGCTTTTTGCAGAACCAGCTAGTGAAGCTATAAAAATTCTTCATCCCCTTGAAAAGTTATCGTATAGAAAAACAGCACTAGAATTTTTGAAATCTTTAAATTTGAACATCCTTATAATAGAAGAAACTCCCCAACACATCATAAAAAGAAGAGCGCTCATCTGTGTGCGTTAAACACACCAGGCTTTGATGCTGGCTCGCTGCAATTATCATTTTGGTATATAGAGACTATTGTCTCGTGGAATTTTCTTCTTCCAATGTGTTACTTCGATAACTAAATTTGAGATATCCAGTTCCCTCAAGAAAAGAAGTATACTAACAAGACTGGCATTAATTAACAGGTTTTTCTGCCAAATTAGAAACTTAGAATTTTGAAATACTATCACAACAGTGGAGAATATTTGCTCTGCATCTCCATGTCTACACTTTGCCGGTTGAACAACTAATGTGCATGAGTGCCCATGGAGGGAATATTACTAATTCCAGTGATAACACCGCTGGATCACGTTCAATTTATATTATTTGCATACTTCTGAGCCAGAACTGAACAAGAAATATGATATAGGTTAGGGGACTGGCAGCTTAATAAAAAATTCTTTATTTCTGTTAATATACAATATCACCAAATTAATCTTGAAAAGCGAAACAAAAACCACATAATCATTGTATAACTGTAGATTCTAATTCAGAAGGTCAAAGTGTTTGTGTTTCTCAATTCAAAAGAAGCCACAAATTATGATCACCCCCCAAGCATAATTACGTTTTGCTAGTAATCGTGGCATTCCCAAAGATTATAAGCATGTCTAAACAACAATATACGTTGATCATCTTCAAACTTCAAGTACTACAAACTGAATCAGCCATTAAAGCAATGCCAAGTTCGTTGTACTACTTAGACAATGGCATGTATAAATGAATTAGATCCTAAATATTAGCAGCAGCCAAGTAAGAGTTAGCTCTTCTAACATCAGCCTGGACTGACGAGAGATGGTTTTATCTCTGAGCCTGCACTTAGCTGTCCTATGTTTGAAAAAACGACAGTATGAAAGGGTAGCCCGGTGCACTTAGCTCCCGCTATGCGAGGGGTCCGGGGTAGGGCCGGATCACAAGGGTCTATTGTACGCAGCCTTACCCTGCATTTCTGCAAGAGGATGTTTCCACGTCTCGTACCCCCAACCTTCTGATCACATGGCAGTAACTTTACCGGTCACGCCAAGGCTCCCCTTGAAAAAACTGCACTATAAGAGCTATAAACCTTATCTACAATTTTTTTTTTAAAAAAAAAAAAAAAAACCACTGGTAGTACCTAATTAGCCAGACTTCATACTGCCATTTCAATAGTAAACATTACTGCCTGTTAAGGGACACATAAAAATTAACTCCTAATATTTGCACGGGAAAAATCCAATCATAATGGAATCACATTAAAACTACGGAAAAGGCCTAAAAATGTTACTCAACTTTCAGAAATGGTTTATCCATGCCATTCATTAAAAAATTGCTATTTCCATGCCACTGCCGTCAAAGAAATGACTCATCCATGTCATTATTGACTAACAGCTCAATTTTTATTTGGCCCATCCATGCCACTGCCGTTAGTCAATAATGGCATGGATGGGCCATTTCTTTAACGGCAGTGGCATGAAATGAGCATATTTTTAACGAATGACATGGATAGAACATTTCTAAAAGTTGAGTGGTATTTTTAGGCCTTTTCCATTAAAACTAAAATAAGATGACATCCATGTTAATAGAAGTGAAAACTACCGATAACTTACTTCATCAAACAGTACCTTATCTGTGCACTGAGTTCAAGCATTTTCTCAATGAAGCCATTTATGCATAAGCAGTGATAGATACAATAAGAAAAACAATTGCAAAGACATGCTAAATGTAGTTAAAGATGCAGTTTCTACTTAGACAAAGTGATAGTAATAGAAGAAAGAGAGAGGTTAACTGAAGGAAGCATATCATTACTGAGTTTCTGCCTCTTTGTTCTTTTCGTGTTCAGAATATCATCAATCGACCAGTGAGTTCATATAAGAAACAGCGTTATTGTTAGCAAGCCAATGCAGTAATGTTCAGATTTACAAATATAAATAAGTAGAAATATAAATCTCATACAAACTTCAACAATTATTACAAGCTAACAGAGAACTAAGTGCGCATTAAAGGAGAATATAACTTCGAGTAGCTTTTTTTACCTTAAGTGCATCTACATCATGTCCATAAATAGCTAATTCATCTTGAATCAAAACTATCCTAAACTATAACATAAAATTGAAACAGATCTCTCAGAAATAGGAGAAAAGTAATTTTCTGGAGTTAACATTCAGCTAATTAAATTGTTTCAATTAGCTTAAAATGTTAACCAGTAAATATCAGCGAATTCAAATACGAATTGAAAACCTCTAGGGCTTGAATAGCAGATTCATTCCTGGCTAATTCAACCTCATAGCCTTTGAGCTCTTGCTCAGAAAACTCCTTCTGATATTTTGCCTCTTCTAACTCAGCATTTGCAATTTCAAGCTCCAATTGAAGCTCTTGACTTAGTTTCTTCAGATTTATTATTCTTCGCTCTGAATTTTGAAGTATTAGATTACAAAATCAGTTTCAATGTGTATCAATTTTCAGCTTTCAAACTTCCTTGAATTATCAATTGAAGAATGCGAGTTCTATTGGAGGAAATGAGGGAGCAAAATGAACCTCCTTGAGATTTTTCAGATGCAAAGTCGCGAATTAGAATTAGAGTTAGGAATTGCTTCAAAGAATCATTTCCCGCCATCTCTTCCTTCAGCTGTTTCGAAATATCTAAATGTCACCCCATACCCTATTTGCAGTCTGCTAGTTAACCTGAACTCACTTTTTAAAAAAGAATCTGAACCCAATTTGTGCAAACTTCAGATACAGCCCGCCTCTTTTTCGCCATAGTGACAACAAATTTAGCCCAATATCATGTTTCTTCGTATCAGAAGCTGCAGAAATTCTTGGTACCCTCAGATTTAACAATGGTGAGTCAGGCTTCTTCTTTCATATATGTTGTATCAGTTCATGAGTTTTATAGTTTTTGCAACTTGAGATAAATTTTGTCCAAAGTTTGTGTGAGGTGTGCAAACTTCAGATTTATTTTGGTAAGCAAATAGTTATTCTCATCCCAAACTCTAAATAATCCATAACATAAGCCGTTTGAAACTCAAGCAATCTTCAAGCTGCATTTCACTATGCACAAACAATGGATCAGATGAGTTTTGTGTTGACTATATTATCCTATTTTATATATTTAGTTCGTTTTTCTATTAAAAGTATGGTTAATGAACAAACTGAAACATGCCTATGTACTTCTTATAGAAATGTATAATAATTTAAATGAAATAAACTCAAGTTATGGGAGCAAACTTCTTTCAATTTTTTACAGGAAGCTAAAAGAAAGACCAAAACTATATTACTAGTTTGTTTATCTTCAGAAGCTATTATTCTACATCCCTGCCTCGAGTAATTTTTTCTTAAAATGTCAACTGCTGCTGGGAAGGAACAAGATGATATTTCGAAGAAAGTTATACCTGGAGAGGTGAGTGGTTCATCAACTTTATTGAGGCCTCTAAGAAAATTTTAAAATAAAGAATAGCATATGAGCACAACAATCTGTGTTGTCGTTTAATTTTTGTTACAAGCAATAATAACATTTAATGAAATGCTGGTTAACAAGAAACTAATAGATTTCAGAATTTAAAGAGGATTAGATAATCCATCAGCAGAGAGATGGAGAGGCCCGAGAAGATATTGAGCCGATTTAGCATAGCCCTCTGCTTTAGATTGCTGTAAATTGTGTAAACAGATCCATAAATATTAGTCACCAGAGATGAAATACAATTTGAAATTCCATAATACAGTGGACACAGGCTCAAACACCTAGCGATATTGACTTTGTTTTTGGTTGTTTCCCGTAAAGTATATTCTACAACACAGGGTCACATTCAGGAATATCACCTTCTGGTATCCACACACGAAGAAGCTGGTCATAAAACGAGCAAGTAGCAATGACATTATTCTTACCCGTACCCTTCCTCCCTAATCCTCTTTGCCAATCAGCTCCGTATGCTAGGGAACCATGTTTGTTGTAGGTTTCGATTACTTCAGCTGTATCCCCTTTAACTTTAACAACTGCAAATCCATTGTGCATACAAGCTGCCAAGACTAGGTTAGGTACAGAAGGATGGTACTTAATTCTCCAAACTCCTCCACCTAAGGAGATTGATGTCTCATGTACAGGTTTTGAGATTGATCTTACATCCCATACCCTTAGGTGTTCATCATAGCAACCGGTGAGTAAGATGTAAGGATCACTTGGACTCTTAGTAATGCAGCAAATGCCCATTGTGTGAACCTTTCTATTTTGGAATGCCAAGTTAGATGGATCATCTCGCAAATCCCAGCAACTAAATTTGCAGTCATCTGACCCTGTGTACACCAGCTGTGGTTGGTGGATATCAAAAGAGGCAGCCCAAAGTTCAAAATCATGTGCTTTCCAGTCTCTGGAAATGCTTAGGTGAGACTCAAGGAGTGAAATTATGGAGACTGCCCCATCCGAAAGCCCCACAGCGAGGGATGTAGCTGATGGGTTCCAGTCTATACACAAGCACATAGAGGAACTGACATGTTCATCACATACCTCTAGCAAATGATTCCCTATAAGAAAGAAGAAGATGTCATTGTAGCATGGTAGTGCTTCAGTTAATGCAAAAGTACAGTGTTAAATGAAGAAAGGTACCACAAGGACCGCCAGTGCTAAATGAAAAAGGATAGAAAAGCCAATGACAATATGATATATATACGTCCATGTACTCTGGACGAATCAGAACAAAATCATAATACTTGTTAGAATTTACTGAGCACCAAAGCATGTATGTTCCAGCCCCCCGCCGAAAAAGCAAATAATCTCTTGTAAGATAGTAAAGGTGGAGATAATGATTGAAGCGCTCAAACAAAAGAACTAACTTATCAAGTGTTTCAAACTCTAAAATATATCATTTCACACTGTAACACCAAAGAGAAGTGCTGACAGGTCATTGCTTCTTGTCATGAGAACAGACAACTAGGTAGTTTTATTAATATTCAGCATGCACATTGGACTTTAACACATTGTCAAAAATATGCCCCCCTATGATCTATGCTTTCCGAGCTACCATAGTATGATCACTCACAAGAGAAGAATTATCAATATCAAAAACTTGAGTCTTTCATTATTACTTTGAGCAACCACTTGAGTTGGCTAGCCATTTACTTATTAAATATTAAAGTCCAAATACAAATGTGCCCCTTAAATTATTTGACTTGTTCATTTAGACACATGAACTCAAGCTAGTACCAAGTGGACACATAAACTCTTCAAAAGTGTACCAACTAGACATATTTTCTCTAATTATACCTAAATTACTAATTCTCTAATTGGTACACTTTTTAATGAGTTTAGGTGTTCAATAAATAGTAGCCTGAGTTAAGTATCTAAATAAAAAAATTACACAAGTTTATGGGATCGCATATATTTGGCCAAGATTAAAAAAGAATGATATTGGAACTATTGGAAACTTTTTGATAGCTAAGGTAAGAAAAGTTCAGTTTCTAATGAAGGTGGTTATGAAGTTCGTATTACACCTAGGTCATTGACACATCGTACTGTGATTCTAACAATCTACGCATTCTTAAAACTTTCCGGTCTTTCCTTTCCTTTGGTTCAATCTTATAGCGAGATAAGAAAACTGTGTAATTCTATTTAATATTCTACCCATTGAACTCCTACACTTTGTCAAAATATATGCCCTCACACTTGTGATTTATGCATTCCAAGCTACTTATGAAGTATGAAGACACAAGGAAAAAAAATGTTGGTATCAAAAAACGTAAAAGTCGTTGACCACTACTCTGAGTAACCACTTTACTTTGCTAGAGAATTACTTATAAAGATTTTAAAAAGATGATATTTCCACGGAGGGACACTTCTTAATAGCTAAGTTCTTTTTTAAATAAAAATATTCAGTTTCTAATGGAAGTGGTTAAGCAACATGTATTACATCTAACACTATATTTGGATCATTATTTCCCATCGTTTGTAATGTATTGTATTGTATTGTATTATATTATACTGTATGTATCATTTTGATGGATACAGCGTTTGAATGAACTGTATCGTTTGCTATTGTTAAATAACATCTTTATTGTTTGGTTTGATTATATTGTACTGTATTGCAAAGTTTACTAAAATAAGCTCAATTATTTAAATACGATGCTTATTAAGAATTACTCATAAAAATAACTTGATAAATTAGATCACCAGAACATAGAGTTTGCAAATATCATAGGTGAACTAACCAAAAAAAATACACAAAAAAAAGAAATGGAAAACTAACGTATTATTTGAGAAAAAGTGTTATTAATAAGTTATGGAGAAACCAAGGTACGGACCTTGATTAAGCAAAAGAAATTGAATAGATATTTAGAAAAACTAATTTTTAACCAAATGTCACTATAGAAATTATTTTAGATTTTAAAAAAAGAGATGGAAAACTAACCTGAGAAAACTCATGTTGAAAAAAGACGAAGTAACCAGGGAAGTGCGTAGTTGAGTATTGTACGATAGAAAGAAGATAGAGATAAAATACTTATTTTGGTGAATATAATATAAATAATAGGGCAAATGGTAAAACTAAAATATAGAATAATAAGTGTGGGTGTAATTGGAAAGAAAAATACGGAATAATCCCACCACACCGATTTGGTTGTTTCATAAAATGGGATTTTTCATTGTTCCAGAACAATGAATTTAACGACATGATACAATCAGTTTATATTAACAATCAAAACAAATATTATATTTGGGATAACAATACAATACAATACAATACAACGGGAAACAACCATCCAAACAATACGCAAGACATTGACACATCCTACTCCAATTCCTACAATCTAACAACAACAACAACAACTACCCAGTATACTCCCACCAGGTGGGGTCTGGGGAGGGTAATATGTAGACGAGCCTTACCCCTACCCAAAAGGCAGAGAGGCTGTTTCCAATCGACCCTCGGCGCATAGGAAAAAGGGAAATCAACCGTAAAACAAAAACAAAAACAAAAACAATAACAATAGAACATTAGTATCACCCGCAGAAATAGCGAAAATAATTATCTAAACATAAGGAACCTAAATACAATCGCATGCAATAATATCATACAGTAACTACGAAGAACTCTAGGAGCCCCTAACCTACAACCCTGATCCTAGACCTCCAGACTCTCCTATCAACGGTCATATCCTCGGAAACCTGCATTCTAGTCATGTCCTGCCTAATCACCTCTCTCCAATGCTTCTTAGGCCTCCCTCTGCCTCGCCGACCGCCAACAATCTCCAGCCGCTCGCAGCTCCTCACCGGGGCATCGGGACCCCTCCTCCGAATATGCCCGAACCACCTCAGCCTCGCTTCTCGCATCTTCTCATCTACCGGGGCCACCCCTACCTTCTCTCAAATAACTTCGTTCCTAGTCTTATCTAGTCTGGTGTGCCCGCACATCCACCTAAGCATCCTCATCTCCGCGACCTTCATTCTCTGAACATGAGAGTTCTTCACGGGCCAGCACTCCGCCCCATACAGCATCGCAGGTCTAACCACGGCTCTATAGAATTTCCCCTTGAGTTTGTGAGGAACTTTCTTGTCGCACAGGACCCCTGATGCAAGCCTCCACTTCGACCACCCCGCTTCTATGCGATGGGTGACGTCCCTGTCAATCTCTCCGTCCCCCTGAATCACCGACCCAAGATATCGGACACTGTCCCTCTTGGCGATGGCCTGGGAACCAATCATCACGTCCCTGCCTACCTCACTCGGCTCGACGCCAAACTTGCACTCCAGGTATTCTGTCTTAGAACTGCTTATTTTGAAACCTTTAGATTCGAGAGTCTGTCTCCATACCTTTAGCCTTTCACTAACACCGACCCTCGTCTCGTCTATCAATACTATATCATCAGCAAAAAGCATACACCAAGGCACATCCCCTTGAATATGACGAGTCAGAGCATCTATCACTAAGGCAAACAAGAGGGGGCTCAGCGCCGATCCTTGGTGGAGCCCCATAACCACAGGAAAATGGTGTGATTCGCCACCCACCGTCCTAACCCTAGTCTTAGCACCATCGTACATGTCCTTGATTACTCTGATATAGGCTTCCGGCACGCTCTTCACCTCCAAGCACCTCCCTTGGGACCTTATCATACGCCTTTTCCAAGTCGATAAGCACCATATGCAGGTCCTTCTTCTTATCCCTGAATTTTCTCCGACAGCCGCCTGACTAGGTGGATAGCCTCTGTGGTGGAGCGGACCGGCATGAAACCGAACTGGTTCCCAGATATAGATGCCACCTCCCTCACCCGCGCCTCAATCACCCTCTCCCAAACCTTCATCGTGTGACTTATTAATTTGATACCCCTATAGTTGTTGCAGCACTGAATGTCCCCTTTGTTCTTGTACAAGGGCACCACTATACTCCACCTCCACTCATCCGGCATCCTTTTGGTCCTGAAGATCGCATTGAACAACCTAGAGAGCCACTCCCCTCCTGACTTACCCATGCACTTCCAGAACTCCACCGGGATCTCGTCAGGCCCGGTCGCTCGACCCCTACTCATCCTACGCAAAGCCCCCATGACCTCCTCCACCCTAATACGCCTGCAGTACCCAAGGTCTCTATGTTGCTCTGAATGACCCAACTCCCCTAGCTCAATGATACTATCTCTACATATTACTTGAAAATATTCGGTCTTTCCTTCCTTCCAGCATAGACAACTGCTGTATACAAATGTAATAAAAGTAAGAAAATAATATCACATACGGTTATTTATTCATTATCTGACAGTAACCAGAGGGACTTCTTCATATTCCAATGATACAATACAACATACTACACCCTTGCAATACCAAAGTATAGGAATCCAAAATACCCATTTCACTTCACTTTGGACCCATTTCATTCCAATACTCTACAACTTGGTATTCATCAAACTGTATAGAATATTACATTAGTTCTTTTCTCCGTCACTTAACATTTTCCACAATGACAATTATAAGATATAACGCAAGAGGATGCGCTCCAACGTACCAGGAATTTCTGATTCATTCAAACAAGATTCAAGTCTGTGAACTCTCACATAACCATTAGCATCAGCTTGAGCAAGTGATGGACCCACATTTCCACCAACTGGGCTCCATTTTATATCAAAAATACCAGCTGTTGGTACTCTCTGTTTCAAGCTAAGTCGACTGGATTCAGCATCAACATCAAAGAGGGATATACTGCCAGTTCTACTAGGCTGATCTCCTTCTTGTAAAGTATAGGTGCAAGCGGCGAGAACATTATGGAAAGATTCATGTGGACAAAACTCCACAGCATCGGCATTTCCGTCAAGGCGGCAATGAGCTATATCCATACCTGTATAAGTTTAACAAATATGATGAATGGGAAAAAATAAATCAGGTAAGTTGGACAATTCGTCGATCAGGTTGTGAACTATATAAACTATAAGAGAAATATGCTTTTCTCAAGAACGATAATTAAAAGAAAAAGAACGAAACTGACCTTTTTAGTGCAGCGAACCAAGGCGTGCCCAACAATCTACTATCTACGGCTACCTCGAACGGCTGTGGAACTCCGGAAAGAACAAAGTAACGCCTCTGTTCTAGTTGCGCAAAAAGGGCAACAGGTAGAGGCTACAAGAAGAGAGAGCTCTTTAGAGTTGCCCGAAATGTGAAATTCAATTGAGCATGAAGATGGTATGGCCACTAGGGATACGCCAAAACGGAGGCAGATGGAGGACGACCTTTGTCAAAATGCTGGATTTTGGGCTTAATGGGTCAATATTGGGTCTTCTTATTCGACTGCGGTAGGTAGGGTATTTATGTTCAGTTTGGATTGATTTTTTACTTAAAAAAAATTAAATTAAGTACGTTGGTCTTTTTACGTATTAGAGTCAAACTAAATTAATTAAATTTATTTTTTTGATTTGGTTTATGTCAGATTTTATCGGTTTTTCCGATTATTTATCGACTTTTTTAAATATAAGACTACCAATCATATATTCTGGCAATTATATTTTTAACGTAACACTATCAAATCAATTGTCCTTTGAGAAATCTATTATTTACCAAGATATATTGATGATAATTGAATCAAATAGTAATGAATAATTTAAGGGTTTGATTAAAAATATATTATTTTTAACACGAAATAAATTTTTACACTAAAACAAAAAAAAACTACCAATCAAAGTAGAATATAAAAGTAAAGAACTATTCTAAAAGTGCAAACTATTAACATTTACCATTAAATCTTTAAAACATTATATAAAAATATACATATATATATATATAATAATAAATTAGAAATAATTATTCCTATAGTCGGTTTGGTTCATTTTTTTCTGATTAAAACCAAAATCAAAACCAAATCAAATTTGATCGGTTTTTAAAATTCAAAATCAAAACCAAACCAAACTAAAGAGTATTGATTTTCTTGATCGATTTGGTTGAGTTTTCGGTTTAGTTCGATTTTTCGAGTTTTGATGAACATCTAGGTGCAACTTTAGTTAGCTAAAACGTTGGACCTAAATTATTTTAGGCCGAATATTACAAGACATTAGGCTTTGCTTTGGACCTTTCCAAATGTTTCTTGGCAATTAAGGATAAACAAATGAGGAATTTATATGGAATATAACCTTTAAAGACTTATTTATATTCTCTATAACTGCTTTTAAAAAATTACTTTTAGTACAAAACAAATTAGAAGAGACTCCAAATAGAACAGTGAGTTTCAGGGCGAGATTTTCGCAAATTAAAATACCAAACATTCGCTTCCTATTTTTCCGCTCAGAAAATTGATTTGGATATTAATCCATATACCAGTTGGAATTGGACTTATTATATACCATACATTATACTTATTGCTCAATTACAACAAATGAAATTATTAAATTTGGAATATAGATTATATATAATATACAATGTATAAATCATGTAGGACTATAATAAATCATGTATAAATTACAGTACATAATTATACACGACTCTAAAGCATATTACATCAGATATTATATCAAGTGACAAGTATAAACCATTTATAATCGAAAATATATATAACGATAATTCCGGTTTATTACAATATTTAATTAGGACTAGTGGTACAATAATGGAATAATTTCATTATATCTGTATTTAGAAAAATTGAGTTTACACATATCGAAGTGTTTAAGGATGACACGTCAGGCACGAAGGTTGGTTAAAGGATGATGATTAGCAAAGAGGCACAAGTAGCAACATATACGAGCACCGGCACAAGTACTGGCACGAATATTGGCACAAGCAAAGGCACGAGTAGAGGCACAAGCAGACTCGAAGCTCGTATCTATTTAAATCCAAGAATTCAGGAGAATGAACCTGACAGTATAAGGAAGTACAGAATACAATATTTAATGAGCATCAAATATTAAAAACGTTTGAGAATCGGTATTAAATGATAATAATTATATAACGTAGCATTTAATACCTTTAATTGTCCATAATAACTCAATTATGACACAGGCAAAATGTATATATTAGAAATAACTATAAAAAGGAGGAGAAAATTTATTTGTACGACACGAAACACTATCTGAATATATTGGTCTACTTTACTTTTCTAATTATATTATTTCTATTCAAATTACTTTCTTTTATACATTCTTTGATTATCAGCAACCGAATTCTTCTAAATTAAAGATGTGACAGAAGTCCCATTTTTTGGTTAAATAAATTGGTTCCGCTATCGGAAATCTGATAATCTATTTACAATGACATTATGCAAGGAAATGAAGGAAACCAACAACTTCAAGAAAATCTACAGGATAATCACACCCCGGTCTCTTCTCCACAAAACTCTCCTCGACGGTTTCGAGAAGGCACTCTTGATGGATCTCATGCATATGGAAACGATCAATTTGAAAATGTTGAAGCTATCAATGAAGCTCTGCAAAAACTAATTGCTGTACAGGTCAAGAAAGCTCTTGAAGCTTTTGCTAGTCACTTACCTGCTGCACCACTCACACCCACTCCAAATAACAACACTCTGGAGAATCCTCGTTATGGGCTTGTTAATTCAAGAAGTGATGGAACCCCAGTGAGTCACAAGAAGGAGTACAAGGTAATTTAGTCAATTCAGATTTACAAAATTCAGTACTAACATTGCAAAAATAGCTTAAGGAGCAAAGTGATCGCATAGAGAAAATATTCGGGGTGCCTCCCATAATCAAAGGGATAGATATGGATAAATACTCGCAGCAACCCTGGAAGCCGCTCCCCTCCCAATTACAAAGAAAATCCAAAATGTCTGATACTCCAAAATACAATGGAACAACTGATCCACGAGACCACGTGACTGCATTCGCAACAGACGTCAAAAGCAATGACTTGACCAAACAGGAAATGAATCAGTATTGGTCAAGAAATCCGGTGAAACACTTACTAAGGGTGCATTAATATGGTATTCTCTTTTACCCGAAAATTCTATAAATTCTTTTTCTGAGCTTGCAGATTCTTTCATCAAACCACACTCGGAAGCTCAAAAAGTAGAAAGAGGAATGGAAGATATTTTCAAAATCAAACAATGGACTTAGAATTGCTTAGAGAATTCGTGGACAGATTCCAACATGAAAGAATAACATTACTGTGTGTACCTGACAATTGGGCAGCTGTAACTTTCACCAGTAATTTGAATGAAAAGAGCTCTGTGGCAACGAGGCGACTCAAGATCAGTCTTCGTGAATTCCCAGCCACAACATGGAAAGATATTTATAACAGGTATAGCACGAAGCTAAGGATCGAAGAAGACATTATTTTACAGTATCAAAAAGAAGAAAAGATAAGTTCGAGATGGGTGAAAACCAAAAAAAGATCCGGTAAAAACAGGTACAAACCATACATTGGACCTGCTGGAAAAGACTCACCGTCAAAACAGGATAATCAGAGAAACGATCACAGATCAAGGAATAGAGAGTCAGGCTCGTCATTAAGATTAGGGAGTGATCGAAACACACGTGAGTCTCGAGATGATGATAGAAACTTAAAGGCGAGGTTCGGCGGTTATAATATCAATGTGAGCACTTTCAAACTCGTAGCTGTTTTGAGAAGCATGGATGACAAGGTACAATGGCCAAAAGAGTGAGATCGAATCCAAACAGGTGCAACCTTGATCAGTGGTGTGAATTTCATAATGATCACGGGTATAAAATGGCTGACGGTAGATTTTTACAAAGTGAAGTTGATCATTTATTAAAATAAGAGTATCTCACGAGTTATTCAGTGAGAAAGGTAAGCACGTGTATACATGTAATTTTTGACCCTTCCCAAGATTTTTTATATTTTAGCATGTAAATTTTTAATTTACGCCTAATATACTTATTTCAACTATTTTTGACTTCTTTACTTTATTTTCGTCATAAAAATACAAATTACAAAAAATATTTTAGCTTATGTATATTTCATAAATTTAAATAAAAAATATAGAAAAATAGTACCTTATTTTTATCTTTAAATAATTTTGAAAATACAAAAAATATATAATAGTTTCATATTAGATTTTTCATTGTGTAGTATTTTTATCTTATTTTAAAAGGAGTTTTTTGTTTTTTTGGCAAACCACTAGGCAAACGCCTAGGGCTAGTTTTCATTAATATAATAAAATAAAAATACAGCAAATAGAAAAAATAAAATAAGGGGGGACAACACCGTTATTGTTACTCATATAACAATAACCGGTGAAAACCTTACCTTATTAATCCTATTGAAGCCAAGAAAGCCTCGAAAACTAATTAATAAAAGCATGATCATCCCAGAGATTATAATGCTCTGTGATGATATTTCGAAGAAAATTACAATAAAGATGGAAATAAAAAAGTTGAAGAAACCATCATGATGCTCTCTTTTATCCAATTTTGAAATAATTTTAGTAGGAAGATTAAGCCCTTTGTCCTCAATTTTTCTCAATATTACAACCAAACTCATGCCCTCGATTGATTGGACTTTGTAATAATAGATTGAGTGACCTGTTTTTGTTTTGTATTTCTAATTGGGGGTCTTCTTATGTTTACTTCTTCAAGCATCCTGCCGTCCCAACTTCTATCCCTTTCACGAGACTTCTTACTTGTTCTACTGTGCATTGGTGACAAATCACCTTTTCTTGATGCGACTGCCCGACATTGATTTAATATATCCTCTTCCTCCCCTTCTTCATATATATGTCTTTCTGCCCTCGTATCGAGTAGATTATGGAAGGTTTTATCATTGCATCCGACATTTTCGTCTCCTCCAAAGTAGTGATTGCTTTTATTGGAACATTCTGATTTTGTGCAGATGTTGGCATTGCTGTTGCGATGCGCACCGCAGCTGTTGTTTCACCTGATTTAGAAGTCTTTGATGGAATAAACACTGGAGCATTATGATTCAAATTGCTGTTTGAGTTTGCTGCAGTTTTCTTACTTGCAGGACCCCTGATTGTCACTGTTTTGCTTTGAAATTTTGGCTTGTATTGCTCTCCTTCACTATCGTCGTCAAACTCTTGGTCGTCTTCTGAAGATGAATAACCAGCAAGTCCTTCTCCCCAGCCCTCGTCATCGTCAAATTCTCTTTGGTCTTTCCACAATTTTGATTTAATGACCATGTCCCTCATGTTAACAAAAACTGGTTTGATATTTCCAGAGGAAGTTGATGGTTTTCCATGATCTTTTAAAGTTGTCTCGACATGTGAATTGGAGCAAGATATGATTGGAGAAAACTGCACATTGTCCATCTGCTTATTCTGTTCAGTGAAGATTGCATCTTCATTACTGACTTTTGACAATGCAGCAAATGAGTTTGGAGATGTTTGTAAAGCTGGACTGTTATCTGCACTGTGAGATTTGAATTTGGATTTTGAAATTTCTTTTCTGTTGGGCAGAGATGAGCATTTTTTTACAGACTGTTGCGCCTCTTCCGTTGTCTGTTGAGTGACAGCAGAAAGATTTGAATCACCACGCTGTTGACAGGCTTCATTCAAAGCTGCATCTGCTGTATGTATTACAGAGGTCTCACTGGCTTTCTGCAGCATATCAGGCTGATTATCATTATCTTGTGGAAATGTGTTCAGCACACCCTCATCATCATAAAGACTTGCTGACATTTGCAGATTTGTATTGAGAGTTTGATCTACACAATCTGGAACAGTATCCTCATCTATTGCCCGATGCTCCACATCGTGTCTGTGATTTTGTCCTTTGTGAGATTCCACATTTCTGGTATGCTCAGCTGCATTATTAAGGTACTTCTTGTCCTCACTTCCTAGTTGATGCACATTGCAGCATTGATTCTGATCTTTGTGGGTATCATCTTCTTTGTTATGCTCAGAAGTAACGGACACAGATTTAGAATTCAGGTGTAATGTCTCATCTTCAAGAACAAACACATGTCCATCATGTATACTAGGAGAAATACTCTCTACATTAGACCGCATTGCCCCAGTATTAGCAGCAGGAACATTTGTGGAAGGCTTAGGAGGTCCTTGTTCCAATTTCGATATATCCTTCATCGACTCATCTGGAACTGCTACCTGTGATGCATCAACATTCCCATATACATCTGGATCAACAGGCCATAAAGGAAATGTAGAGTCCAACTTTGGCAAACTAGAAGCTTCAGTATCTGTTTGATTATGCAAAGTGCAGTTGGTATTCTTCTTATCCTTTGAAACAGATGTCGCAAATTCCAATTCCAGGACATCATATTGATCATCCACCTCTTCATTTTGCCTTAGAGTTGGATTAACAATAGCTTGAATATGTATCTGTTCTGCTACTAGCTGCTATCCAGTAATAGTGGTGGAATTAAGCAAAACAGAAGCTTTACTCAATACATTGCTATCTTGATGTCCAGGTATTTTTGAAGCAGCAAATATATCTGTAACATTTGCTTGATCAGGCAGAAAAGAGTTCTGCAGCATGTGTTGCTGATCGATCAACCTATGATCCTTCCTTTTTGCATTATCAAGAGCTGGCACAGCAGATAAATTGATCATCTCCTTTTCAGTTAACTCATTCAATGGCAGCTTCAATGAAACCGTAGATTTCATTATACAAGGCTGGGTAGTATCTGAGTTTTGGATTCCTGCAGTTGTATCATTAGAAGTATAATCAGGTTTATTAACCACTTCACTCCTAGCCATTTCATATTGAACATGAGCTCCCCTATCATTCACAATAGGATGTGTATTGTCAGCAATAATATCCTCTACCATACAATTTTGTGCTGCAGAAACAATAGGATCAACAGCATCCGACAGTACATCTTTTTCTTCTGTATCCTTAACTCCTTTTCCAGATCTTTTAGCATTAAGATAATCCCTTGCATCTCCTTGTAATTTGTCTACAACATCGACCTCAGAACCCGGCAGATCACGGACCATTTTTTCTTTTGCGACCACCTATGCTCCATTTTTTATTTATTAATTCTACACGCCTTCTCATCATGACCTTGATGCTTGCAATAAGCACAATATTTAGGCAGGTTGTCGAAGACTGTTTCTTGGTATAACTCGACAGAATTACCAGAAAGTTTATCTGAAATCTAAAGCTTGACCTTTTTTGGATGTTTATCTAAAAGATCAACTATAATCTTAATTCTTGCCGCGTTAGGTCTCGTTCTATCCTGAGTTGCCTTGTCGATCGCCAGAGGTTTTGCCACTGCTGAGGCAATAGACAGTAATGACCTCTTAGCAAAAAAGTTAGGTGGCAGACCTGGAAGAGAGATCCAGACGACTGCCATCGACGTCTCCTCCTTCGGATTGAAATCTAAAGACCATGGGAATGTTCTGAAGAAATATTCGTCGCCTTTGGATTTCGCATATCCAGTCGACTTTGAGAGGAATTGAACATAATCATTGAAGATATCAAACCTGATTAGCAGATGACGAAACTCCAACTGCCCAATGTTACCACGACCTTGAATATCAAATTGCGACGAAAATATTCTTCACACTTCCGATAGATCAGGTCTGCCATACGAGAATTTTAAAACTGCTGCCTGATGTAAACCTTCTTCCCTAATGAAGTTGTTAACATCTTCTTTAGTGAATTGGATTACAGGATTACCATGCTGGATGATAACTGGACAGAGCTCGATTTTTGTCGGAGCAGACTGTTTATCTTGAAGAGTTGAAACATACGATTTTGGAGCAGTTTTTATAACGTTGCAAACCTCTCCCATAGCCAGATGTTGGGGACAGGACGTAGCATCCATGTCTGCGTTTTGCTTCAGAAGAGATCGACCATATCCACGCTCTAATGATGCTACAAAATTGCTGTTAACTTAAAAGAAATAGACGAAGCTGCAGATCGTTCCAAGAAATTATAACGATCTGATGTATCGTGTGAGCAAAACTGGATCCAAACAAATCAATCTAAGAGCAAACTATAACTTCACATCACAAAAGTAATGTGAACGTTTGCTGAAAATTCGAATGAACAGTAAGTTCAATCAGAAAAATCACGATCTGTTGCGATTAGATTATGATTTTGGAATAAAATCAAACGGAGATGTTAACCACCAGAAGGATCTTGATGTGAGGAAAATTTCGAGATGAAAACTGACGGAAAAGTGTCCGATGAATAGTGACGGAATCACTATTACAGGATCACTGTTGCATTCTTCCTAGAGAGAAAAATGCACTGTACATCCGACCTTTATGCCTTTAGCTATTTTTTTAATTGATTAAAAAGGAGTTAATTAAGGTGTTGGATCACAATTTTAAGAGTTTTCGAGCCAATTCTTGGCCCAATTTGGATTAGTCCATTAAGCCTAGGGATCCTTCTAGACTCTTATTTGGAACAAAAACAAATAAAAAAGACCCTAAGAACTTAACACAAAAAGACATAGGGACTAATTGGCAAGTACACAAAAATAAACCTAAACCTAGACCTATACAAGGTACAAAATATAACGCTGATATATAGAAAAGAGAGAGGAGAGCCGCAACAGTGAAAAAGAGAGCCCTCCCCTCTTGGTAATCGTCTTCAACTATGAGAACCATCGACGACCCCTCCCGACAAGCTTCTTCTTCAGGAGACAAAAATCAAAAACAGACCCCGGCACCTAGGCAGCTTCAGCAACCCAAATCGAACTTTGGTTTGGACTTTTAAGATGGGTTGAGATCTCAAAGAATTAGAAAATATATCTTGTCTCTTATGCTTTCTCCTATCGATTCAAGCATTTAGTTTTCAAATGGAGTTCAATTACAATGAGTTTGTCGTTCGATTCATCGAGGTCGAGTTTTCCGGCATGGTCTTTGGTTAACGAATTTGTTCGAGGTTGCGATTCCGGTCAAGATGCCTAGTTTGTAGCTCGTACGAAGTTTTTGCTGTCTTCGAGCTTTATTTTCATTGTATTTGTTCTAGAATTTCAATAATAGAAGTTCAATTCTTTCATTTTCGTTCTTCTTCTGCTGATTTGTTTCCGTGACGAATCCTGTCAAGCTATTAATGTTCCAACCTAAAATATATTTGTTTTGCTGGAAAAGCTTGATTATACTGTTTCAAGCTTTTGAGTTTAAAAATGGCAATTGAAATTGTGTTTTGATTCTGTGTGCGGATGGAATGGTGTTGGAAATCTTTGGTTTCTTATGTCATAAAAATGCAATTGCTTTTTATAACTTTGGGGTGTGACTTATTATGTGTTTGTCAATTATTTTTCTTGGGATGCTGGGTAACTTTTCGTTATTTGCCGAGGTGCTTATTGTTATTTGGGTTCTAGCTAGTATTACAAGTGTAAAAACCAATAGTTTGGTCAGTAATGAAGCTGTGAGAGATTTCGGAAGGTTATTTGGGTCAAATGTATATCTCACTCATCTTAGATAGTAATATCAATTAATGATCTACGCTTTTATTCTATGAGCAGTTACACTCAACTTGAGTATATTTGTTTTAATCAAAAGTTTTACCATTGTTACACATGTAGTTTGGTTCATTTCATTTTTCTACTTGAACTTGAGTGAGAAGTGCCCTTTGCTTAGAAGTTAGATTTATTTTTTTGTTTTGGTCGATTTTGTTTTTCACTGATTTCTCCCTTACCATAGCTTATTTAGTTTAAAATCATAACTTAAAAGTACAATCCTGTGTTTGGGACTTGAAAAGAATATTTGAATTCGGACCATAGGGTCGTTCGTTTAAGAGTGGATTTGGGACTTTGATAAATAATGAAAAGGAATTCGAGCTCAAGAAAGATTATGTTAATTTTGTGTTGTTTCTCTTTTAATTATTCGGGTCGTTAGGAGCATACTTAGGAAATAATCAATCATGAACATCCGTAGTTTGCTTTAGTTGAGTACAATCCTTTGCTATTAGAATCGAGGTGTGCCATTAATTGAATTTCCATGGCCTTCGCAAACTTGAAAATGCGTGGTTGCATTAGGCACGTTATTTTAATAATTTACCTTCCTAAACTCGGGTGTGCATTTATGTGACCCAAATCCAAATCTCAACAATGTTAGATAAAATATGTCGAAAGGCGCAAGTGCATTTATGTGACGTGGTTCAAAACGTATTTTAAATGACGTTGCAATTTTTCCTTAAAAATAATGAAAAGCGGCTATAAAGTTTAAGATTGCACAATAGGCTAATACATGTATTAAAATCAGATAATAGGCCAATTTATAACAGTTGAGCAACCGTGCTAGAACTATGGAACTTAGGAATGCCTAACACCTTCTCCCGGGTTAACAAAATTCCTTACCCGATTTTTTGGTTCGCGGACTGTAAAGCAGAGTCAATCTTTTCCTCGATTCGGGATTTGAACCTGTGACATAGGATACCATAAATATCCCAAGTGGCGACTCTGAATCTATAGATAATCTCATTTCGATTGTCACATAAATTGAAAAAAACTCCCTTATACCCTTCCGGGTGTAGGAAAAAGGAGGTGTGACAGCTCTGACGACTCTGCTGGGGAATAGAACCCAGAATCTCTGGTTTACGGTTCAAGAATTCGAGCTTCGAGTAATTGTTATAGTTGGCTTTATTTATTATATGGTTTTGTTATATGTTTGAGCCTAATGTGCTAAGTATTGCTTTTTACCGCTTTGATATTATCTGAACTATATATAAACTATTACGAAATCCTTCTCTTCTCATCTTCGGGATGTGCTCTCTGGTCGAGACTCCCTATCGCTAGTGTCATACCTTGAATAAGAAAGAGGCTCGGATAAGTACTTAGCCGGATGACCTTTTGGTTCCCTGTACGTAGGCTCCTCCTCGACTCGAGTTGTCTGCTCGGGTGCACAAGTCTAGAACAAACAGCCAGGTTTTGAACCTAGAATTACTCAGCCTCATGCCAGATCCCTAGTAGGAACGTTTGTTTACATCATATGCACTTGACTTAGGGGACTCAACACAGGGGTTGTGTCTGTCTAAGACGGGTGTACCCAAAATAAAAGACCATCTTGACGCATCCTATGTGCTATATTTTGCATTTATTCAATGGTAAAAGGGTCATTTGGCGGACCAATGATAATTGAGGGCAAATGAAAAAGAAAAAAACAAAAAAAGGTGAAGTGTGCAGATAAAGCGAGTGGAACCCAATTATATTTTTGTCACATTTTTGTTAAGGAAAAAAGAGCTTGAAATTTCAATTCAAAATTTTTTGCACTTCATCATTTTTCAAAAATCAATAATTTTAATAAAGAAGGAAAAAGAAAATAAAAAAAGAGTTTATATGTTTCATCATTTTTCAAAAAAAAAAACAATAACATATTTTCTCTAAATTAGTTGTTATTTTTATTTCTCGCCCGTACCAAATCTGCCCGAACTACGCAAACACGATTCTCGTCTTTCGAGGCGTGACACGTAGGCAACCCATATAGGGTCCGGTCTTCCTAGTGAATCTTAGGTTCTTGGCTTTACGAGGTCTTAGCCAAATTTTGCACTTCTAGCCACCTTTTGGATAAATATGTCATTTTTGCAAAAATTATCGCAATCATGTCTTGTATATGTCTAATTAGGAATGTTATTGTCTCACATAGTGTTGACTTAAGTTTTCTCATACATGTGTGGATTTACCTACCGGAGTTTGAGCATGACTATCTCTCCAGGAATATTGCATTCAGGAGCTGCTCGAGGAGCCATTTTATGTTTTTGGGTCAAGTGTTCATGTTTTACTTTCTAGTCCTGTATAGTAGTATTCAGTCTTTTAGGTGATGTTAGAGTTTGTAATAGTCTAGTTAAGTTTTCCTAGTATTTTGTTATTGTATTTTTTATTTTGTATTCGAAAATGTGTTACAAGTCAAAAATCAAAAAAAAAAAAAGAAATTTTATGTTTTTATATTTTCATTATAAATTTTCTTCAGAATACTAATTCTAGAAATGAAAAAAATTTCCTTTAAGATTATTATTCCTTTAGGAAATTAATATTAAAATAAAAATAATTTCTATATCTCCTCTACTATATTAGGACCAAAATTTTTTTTTTAAAAAAGAATTTTCTTGTAGTACCTCTATAAAAGCTTTCGTTGAGGTATTAATTCTAAAATCCAAAAAAAATTCTTTTGAGGCGTTTCTTTGGGAGATTAGCTAAAAATAAATAATTTTTTTTTATTTTCATTAGAACTTTAGGATATTGTTTATAGAAAAAAAATATACTTTGTCTTTTGTTTATCATTAGAATTTCTTCTTTAGGCAATCAAAATTGAAAGCCAAAAATACTTTGTTTTATTTTCTTATTGCTTGTTGTAAAATCTCGCACCAGAATATCAAATGAAAATTCAAATACTTTTGTGTGGTTTACTCTTTAGATTTTCTTCTCAAAAGAAAAAGATTTTAAAAATATTTTTTTTCATCTAGGGTTTTTCCTTAATAATTTCTCATAGAGTGTTTGTTTCAAAAAGGAAAAAAAAGAGCAAAAAAAATATATGCTCGTTAAGATTGAATTTGGAATAGGTTATAGAACATTAAATCTAGAAAATTAAAAAAAAAAGAATTTCTTCTTTTATTTCTCTTTTCCCATCAGAGTAGTCATTAAAGTAATTAAAAAAAGAAAAGAAAAATGAAAATGTTAGTTTGTTTACTTTATTCGTGATCTTCCGGAACTACGCTCGGTCTGATTCGTGCGGGGTCATGATACGTAGCAATCTCCATAGGATTCGACCATAACCTAAAGAAAAAAGGAAAAAAGAGGGGAAGAAAAGAGAGCGAAACAGAAAAAGAGAGAAAAAAAAGGAGAAAAGAGAAAGAAAATAAGAAACCGTGAGAAGGAAACAATAGCAAAATAAGAGAGAGAAATGAGAGAATAAAAACAAAGAGTAATCAAGCAGAGAAGGCATAAATGAAAAGCATGAAAAAAAAAGAAGAGAGAGAAAAGAGAAGTTGTAAATGGAAATAAGGAAAAGGCGGGATGACGCAAGCAATTGATCAAATGCATAATAGAAACTGATAATTGCTTAGGTGCATTCATTCCCCAAATATGCGGTTGCCTATCTGTTAAACCCTTATCACTAACAAGTTTGTTGTTGTCATTCAGTAGCAGGCAAGTGGTTAGTTTGTGGCATTCTGGCAACCTACCCATACAACACCCGATCCAAAAACAAGTTGACCATGGCCAACTAGGAGCCTGATGCGAGTATCATCGATCCGTCGAGTGAGGTGGGAGAGTTGGATGTTAATCTGATGAAAGAAGAGATGTATAAACTGAAATAACAAATGGTTGAAATGTACCAAGCATGAGTAAAGGGGAAACCACCATCAGCTTACCCTACCAACTCTGAATTCATCACGCTATTGGCTCAGTCGCAGGATCATCCTACCACCGATTTGTCCCCGAGCTTTCCCATCTACCAGCACTACCAGAGCACAACTTCCCAAACACCACCAGCTCAACCACCCAAACCAGTTTCATACCCTCCTCCACCAGCCGCTCCTATCTTCATGGCACCCCCACCCGCTAAACTCCACAGATCTTCAAGCGAACCTTTGTTCCAAGCCCATGATAACCAGTATTACACCTCCCCCCCCCCCCGGATCCCACTTTTAAAACCCCAGAACCCTATTCATACACCCTTCGTTTTGATCTCCCCGTGAAAGCCGAGAAACCATCAAAAAATCCTGAACAGGAGGAGACGTTCAGGAAGGTTAAAAGCTTAGAACAATCATTCAGAGACATGCAGGGGTTGGGAGGTTAAGCAAGTGTGGCTTACAAAGATCTATGTTTATTTCCAGAAGTGTAATTGCTGGCAGGGTTTAGGATGCCCAAGTTTGATTTGTATGATGGGTACGGTGATCCAGTGGTACATTTGAGAGGGTTTTGTAGCAAAATTAGGGGAGCTGGCGGGAAAGATGGGCTGCTAATGGCATACTTCAACAAGAGTTTGAGTGGATCAGCGCTGGAGTGGTACACCAGTCAATTTCACAGAAGGTGGTACATGTGGGATGATCTAGCCCAGACATTTTCTTGTCACTTCTAGTACAATCTTGAGATTATCCCGGGTCGTCTGTCTTTGACGAAACTTGAGAAAAAGCACAATGAAAGTTCTAGGGAATATGGCTTTCGTTGGAGAGAGCAAGCAGCGAGGATTGACCCCCGAAGAAAGAAAGTAAAATGGTGGATTATTTCCTGCAGGACCTAGAGCCTACTTATTTCGGTCATTTGGTATCAGTTGTAGGCAAGTCCTTCAATAAAGTGGCGAAACATGGGAGCATAGTAGAAGAAGGGCTCAAGTCTAATAAAATCATGAGCTATTCGGCAATCAAGGCAACCACCCAAGTCGTTCAAAGTGGAACTGGAGGAGTAATTGGAAAGAAAAAGAAAGAGGATGTCGCAACAGTCGAGTCAGGAGCTTGGTTCGGGCCTAGGGGTCTATCGCACCATTATCATCAGCCTCGCCCCCACTACCAAACCTACCCCCATACCCCGAATAACCTACCCCTACACTACTACCCACCACCAGACACCTATTTTTCTGTCTGCCATGCCCAAACATACAACCAACCTCCGACCCACGCACAATAGCATGCGCCAGTCCCACAAAATACATATCCAGCTCCACAAAATGCCTATCCACTTCTAAGAGCCTACTGAAACCCTCCTGGATCAGGTTTCCGGCCTAACCAAGCATTTAAGAATGAGAGGTTTTAGAAAAAGAAAACCTTCACTCCATTGGGAGAATCCTATACTAGTTTGTTCCACAGGCTGAGACAATTGGATATGCTGATGCCGATCGAGCCAAAACTTCCAAATCCTCCCCCGAGAAATCTTGATCATTCTTTAAGTCGTGAATATTGTTCTAGTGCTCTAGGGCACGAAATGGAGAAATGCTGGAAATTGAAAATAGCTATTCAAGAATTTATTGATACCAATTGGATTGAAGTCCAAGCTTCGGAGGTGCCTAATATTAACCAAAACCCATTGCTGACTCATCATGAGGCGAATATTATTAAGATAGTGCATAGAGGATGGGAGCCTAACAAGCCTTCACAGACCGTCATGATGATTCGGTCCAGTGAAGCCAGGCCGGTTGAAAGTTCAACAAAGGAGAATTCAGTGATCAAGTTGAACGGAACAAATAGTGAACTAGCTGTAGTGATCAAGAAGGGGTCCTTAAGTGATGGTGCGGTGAAACAAGAAAAAGCAAAAGTGGTAGTACCAGGGGTGACAAACAAGCTTGTGGTAATTGTGGATGGTGATCGCCTAGATCCTGTCATCATGAAACCTATAATCTAGCTACCAATAGTCAACAGCAAGGTTGTCACTTGGAATTATGAGCGGGTGCCAGTGATTTACAGGGGCAAAGAAGTCAAAGAAGAAGTATGCGAGACCCATGGATTGACTCGGTCGGGGAGATGCTTTGCCCACGAGGATTTAAGAAAAGCTAAAACCTCCAAAGATAACCCAGTATTGGTGAAGAAAGTTGTGACTGAAGAAGAAGCAGAGGAGTTTTTGAGAAAGATGAAGGTGCAAGACTATTCTATTGTGGAGCAACTGAGGAAGATGCCTGCTTAAATTTCACTTTGTCGTTATTGATCCATTCAGACGAACACCGTAGGGCCTTGATGAAAATTTTGAACGAGGCCTACACTCCTGACAAAATCTCAGTAAACCACTTGGAAAAGATATCCAACAAGATTTTTGAGGTAAATAGAGTCACTTTTTCTAATGATGAGTTGCCCGTAGAGGGTACTGAGCACAATAGATCCCTTTAACTTACGATGAAGTGCGAAGATTCCATGGTTACCCAGGTACTGGTCGACAACGGTTCTAGTGCGAACATTTTCCCTCTCTCCACTTTGAATAAGGTGATAGTGGATGATGAAAGAATTCACAAGAATAGTATTTGCATGCGAGGGTTTGACAGTGGAGGGATTCGGCCAGTGACATCGTGCTCGAGCTGACAATCGTACCAATTAAATTTACCATGGAATTCTAGGTTCTAGATGTGGTTTTTTCTTACAATCTGCTGTTGGATCGACCCTGGATTCATGCTGCTAAAGCTATCCCTTCTACTCTGCATCAGATGGTAAATTTTGAATGGTATAGACAGGAAATAGTTGTGCACAGCAAGGATAATTTGTGTGCCCATAGTGATGCCATCGTGCCGTTCATTGAGGTTGAGGATGACAAAGGGCCTTGGGTCTACCAGGTTTTCGATACAGTGTCGGTAGAGAAAATTCCAAAAGGGAAGTGAGTTCCAGTTCCGAAGGTAGCTCCCACATCAATCATGGTAGCCGTTGAAATGTTGAGAAATGGTTTTGTCCCGGGCAAAGGTTTGGGTGCATATCTGTAAGGTATTGTACAGCCGATGTCTCTCCCCAAAAACATGGATACATTTGGTTTGGGATTCAAGCCTACAATTGCGGACGTGAAAAGAGCCATAGGGTTGAAATAGAGGGAATGGGTCCTACAGAAGCCTGTCCCACGTCTCTTCAGATCATTTGTTAGGCCTGGCACTGAGAAACGCCCAACAACAACAAGTCCCAGTTCCGTGGTTAGTCCTGATAAGAAATTGCTTGCAAGGTTTGAGAAGTTATTCGACGATGTGAATATGGTAGAAGCTGGAGAGGGTTCTAGCAAGGCGGATGTGCAATTTGTTGGGCCCAGTGCAAAGATTAACAATTGGGAAGCTACTCCTCTCCCTACTTGAAAGGAGTTTTGGTAGTTTTCTTTGATTTTCTTTCAGTTTATCTGGATTATTCTATGGTTGTAATTCAGATTCTATGTTCCATCCATTAGGATGTATAAACCTTGTTATCTTTCAATTTCAATAAAATGCAATTTCCTTTTTCATCATTTATGATAGTTTTATTTTTGCTTTTCTTTTGTTCTTATACAATCCATTTTACTATGGTTTCAATGACATGACATGCATGAAGAATCTTCGGCCTAGTCTTACAAGCCAATCTAATTCTAAAATAATAATTCAAGAAATTGAATGTGATGATGAATCAGAATATGATGAGGTTGAGGCTTTTGAAGAAATTAGTAAAGAATTAAGCCATTTTGAAGAAAAACCTAAGTCTAACCAGAGTGATACAGAAGAAATCATTTTAGGGGACCTCCCATAACATCAGAGAAACTAAGATAAGTGTCCATCTTAAACCACAACTCAGAGAAGAGATAATCAAAGAATTATTTCAGTACAAAGATATTTTTTCATGGTCATATGACGACATGTCAGGTCTAAGCACTGACTTGGTGGTTCACAAATTGCTCACTGACCCGGCATGTCCTCCCGTTAAATAGAAGTTAAGGAAGTTCAAAATTGACATGAGTGTAAAGATTAAAGAGGAAGTCACAAAGTAGTTCGAGGTAAAGGTCATTCGAGTCACGCGGTATCCTACTTGGTTAGTCAATGTTGTGCCTATACCAAAGAATGATGGTAAGACCAGGGTGTGTGCTGATTATCGCGATCTCAACAAGGCAAGCCCAAATGATAACTTCCCACTGCCAAATATACATATTATGATTGATAATTGTGCCAAATATGAGATTGGGTCTTTCGTGGATTGCTATGCGGGTTATCATCAGATTCTAATAGATGAGGAGGATGCATAAAAGATATCATTCATTACGTTGTGGGGAACATATTGCTACAGGGTCATGCCTTTCGGTTTGAAAAATGCTAGGGCAACTTACATGAGGGAAATGACGACAATATTCCATGACATGATACATAAGGAGATCGAGTTTTACGTGGATGATATGATCGTAATGTCTCGAAAGCAGTCTGACCATGTCAAAGATTTGAGAAAATTCTTCCAAAGGCTTCGCAAGTACAATCTTAAGCTCAATCCTGCAAAATGCGCATTCGGTGTGCCATTTGGAAAACTATTTGGATTCATAGTCAACTGTCGAGGTATTGAACTGGACCTATCAAAGATTAAAACTATCCAAAAATTGCTACCTCCAGGGAACAAGACTAATGTAATGAGTTTATTAGGGAGGTTGAACTACATCAATAGGTTTATTGCTCAGATTACGAGAACTTGTGAGCGTATCTTCAAACTGTTAAAGAAGGATGTTGCGGTCAAGTGGACAGATGAGTGTCAAGAAGCATTTGATAAGATAAAAGGGTACTTGTCAAACCCGCCTGTGTTGGTGCCACTAGAATAAGAGAGACATTTGATTCTGTATTTGATGATTTTTGACTATTCGTTTGGTTGTGTGTTGGATCGACATGACATCACCGATAGGAAGGAGCAGGCCATCTATTATCTCAGAAAGAAGTTCACATCTTACGAGGTTAAGTACACTCACCTGGAAAGGACATGTTACGCCCTAACTTGGGTGGCACAGAAGCTAAAGCATTATTTGTCATCTTACACTACTTACCTCATCTCTCTTTTGGATCCATTAAAGTATATCTTTTAGAAGCTTATGACCATAGGGAGGCATGCAAAGAGGTAGATTTTGCTCACAGAATTTGACATTGTCTATGTGATCCGGACTGCGATGAAAGCCAAAGCATTGGCCGGCCACTTGGCTGAGAACCCAGTGGATGAAGAATATGAGCCTTTGAAGACTTGCTTCCCTGATGAAGAGGTAATGCACATTGATGAGTTGGAACAAGTTGGAGAGCCAGGTTGGAATATTTTCTTTGATGGAGGTGATAACATGAAAGGTGTTGGGATAGGAGCTGTACTGATTTCTAAAACAGGACATCACTACCTTGTTACAACTCAGCGTCGTTTCTATTGTACTAACAACATGGCTGAGTACGAGGCATGCATTTTGGGTTTGAGGTTAGCAGCAGACATGGGTGTCCAGGATGTCTTGCTCTTGGGGGACTTGGACCTTTTGGTGCACCAGATTCAAGGGGAATGGGAAACACGAGATTTGAAACTCATACTGTACCGGCAATGTTTGCATTATTTTTTTCAACAATTTTGATCAATAGAGTTCAGGCATATTCCAAGGATCCATAATGAGGTTGTTGATGCTTTGGCTACCTTGGCATCAATGTTACATCATCCAGATAAGGCTTATGTTGACATGTTGCATATGCAGGTCCATGATCAACATGCTTGCTATAATGTGGGAGAAGAAGAGCTTGACGGTGAGCCTTGGTTTCCCGATATCAAGGAATATATCACGATGGGGGTGTATCCGGTACAAGCCACAAACGATCAAAAGAGAACAATCCGGTGGTTGGCAAGCAGAGTTTTCTTCAGTGGAGGGATTTTGTACAAAAGGACTTCGGATCTTGGATTATTGAGATGCATAGATGCTAGACATGCCACAACTATCATGACCGAAGTACATTTTGGAGTCTGTGGACCGCATATGAGTGGCTACGTGTTGGCAAAGAAAATTCTCCAAGAAGGTTATTATTGGCTCACTATGGAGCGAGATTGTATCAGTTTTGTGCGCAGGTGTCATCACTGCCAAGTACATGGAGATTTAATTCATTAGCCACCATGTGAATTGCACACAATGTCCATACCATGGCCTTTTGTTGCGTGGGGAATGGATGTTATTGGGCCAATTGAGCCAGCAACATTAAATGGGCATAGGTTCATTTGATAGCCATCGACTATTTCACCAAGTGGGTTGAGGCTAAAACGTTCAAGTTTGTAACCAAGAAAGCGGTGGTCGATTTCATGCATAATAATAACATTTATCAGTTTGGGATACCAAGGGTAATCACTACAGACAATGGTGCTAATCTTAATAGCCATCTGATGAAAGAGGTATGTCAGATGTTCAAGATTACACATCGCAACTCCACCCCGTACTGCCCCAAGGCGAATGGAAAAGTTGAGGCAGCCAACAAGAACATAAAGAAGATACTTCGGAAAATGGTAAAGGGTTCTAGATAGTGGCATGAAAAAATGCCTTTGCATTGCTGGGTTGTCACACTACTGTTTGTACTTCAGTAGGGTCAACTCCTTATTTGTTAGTGTATGGCACCGAAGTAGTAATACCCGTAGAGGTCGAAACCTCATCCCTGCGGATTTTTGCAGAAGCTGAAATTGATGACGATGAATGAGTAGGTCAAAGCCCGCCTGGAACAATTGAGTTTGATCGATGAGAAAAGGTTGGCATCTGTGTGTCATGGCTAGTTGTATCAACAGAGAATGGCAAGAGCATATAGTAAGAAGGTACGTCCGCGGAAGTTTGAAGTGGGTCAGCAAGTGTTGAGACGTATCCTTCCACATCAGGCTGAGGCCAAAGGCAAGTTTGCCCCAAATTCGCAGGGGCCGTTCTTCGTGACTAGAGTGTTGTCAAATGGTGCTTTGTATTTAACAAATATAGAAGACAAGTGTGTAGAAATGTCCATCAATTCCGATGCGATTAAGAGATATTATGTATGATTTTCTCTATTTAAATTGTATTTGTTTGTACTTGGCATATTTTGAAGATTGGAATGACGAAGGTATTTTGTTATGCTATCTAATCACTTTATCCTTTGTTACCCTATTTGAGCCTTATTTATTTCCTTTCATACCCCTCTTTCGGAATCAGTAGCAAAATATCAGAAACACAAGCGTGAGATATAACTAAAGGAAAAAGAGAATGAAAAGAGAGAAAAAGAAAATAAAAGAGAAGCAAAAAAAAAGAAAAAACAACATAAACAACAAAAAATAGAAAGAAAAGAAAGAATAAAGAAAAGAAAAGACGAGAAAAAGGAAGAAAATAAAAATCACAACAACAAAGTAATTCCTATGACAGGAACGACGTTTGACCTGATTCCTCTTAAGGATACGTAGGCAGCCTCACGGTTCGGTCCCATCGAAATGAAAGCCAAAAGTCCCCAAGCAAAGAAATTGGGGCAGAAGTTGTGGTTGTAGAAAGAAATTTGATTCCGAAAGTTGTAATTTCAAGCCCATTTGAATTGTTTTGAGCCTTTGACAATCTTTCTTTCTAATCCTATCCAAAAGCCCACATTACGATCCAAATAAAGACCCTCCGATCAGTCTTTGAGAGATGCCAAGTCGAGCAAGTAAAGGTAATTCATATTAGGGGCAACACTCCGGTTCAAGCAGGAAAATGAAAAATGAGAGAATCTTATTGGTGAAAACTGTCGCGGGCACCATAAGGTTATGGAAAGCTGAGAGAAATCAAAAGTGAGAGAGTTATGAGTTAAAAACTACAAGCACCTTAAGGAGTTGAGGGATAAACAAAAGAGAGAGGCTTGTTGGTGAAAACCCTTCGTGGTGTTGCATGCCGAACAAGGTCAAGGTTTTGGTAAAGAAATTGAGTTTTGAAGATCTCGAGGCACAAAGTACGGCAACTAAAAATTGATTGGTTGGAAATATTGGGACAATTAATCCAAAATGCATATCATGATCATTGGCACCAGCTACTCCACTCATATAAGTCTTTTTTTCTTTTTCCCTTTCAAACAGTCTTCGAGTTTTGGATTTTTCTTATCCTTAACTCTCAAAGTCATTGCATTTCATTTCTTTTGGGTTTATTTCTCTAAGATGTTTCCAGTATCAGTTTCGTTTATGCAAATAAGAAGGGATTTCAAAGCTTACTGCCAACTTCTAAAGTTGCACAGGGCACAAGGCAGCCAAGGCATTGCTAGAGATAATATGATGTGAAATGGGATATAAAAGATCGTGGGAGTTCCATCGGTGAAATGGTTTAGTACTTTTGTGGGAAATGCAGAGGTTCAAACTAATGGGCCAAAGATGTAACACAATGGTTTGGGTATAGAGCAATCGGGTCATCCAAGGTCATGGGAGTCAAAAGTCAGTCAGAAAGTCAAAGGGGTTTTTGGCCAGTTTGAGAAAGTCAGTCAAAACAAAGCACGACAGCGGGGAGGCCACTTTAAGCAAGAATTCCACAAACTAACCATCACATTTTTAAAACTGACAAGATTTTTTTTGATTGAAACAGGGGCGGAAAGTTTCTGTTGTTTCGAAAAAACCCTCCGTAGGGGAAAAGCAAGCACCAAACAGGTATAACTGTAAATTTTCAGGACCCTCTTAGAAAATGGGACCTAGTTTAAAAATCTAAACAATCATAAGTAGCAAAACCTAGGATAAATGTACCCCAAGGAATATAAGTTGGCTCCAAAGTTTGCATGTTTGAGATACAACCCAATTAGGAGTTCTCAGGACCCTCATGAAAAATGGGATCTAGTTTAATAATTGAAAAAATCATAAGTAGCAAAACCTAGCATAAATATACCCCAAGGAATATAAGTTGTCTCCAAAGTTTGCATGTTTGAGATAGAATCCAATTAGGAGTTCTCAGGATCCTCTTGGAAAATGGGACCTAGTTTAAAATTCAAAGCAACCATGAATACAAAATCTTGTATAATTGTGTCCCAAAAGAATATAAGTTGGCTTAAAAGTTTGTATGTTTGAGATAGAATCCAATTAGGAGTTTTCAGGATCATCCTAGAAAATGGGACCTAGTTTAAAAATCAAAACAATCATGAGTAGCAAAATCTAGCATAAATGTACCCCAAAGAATATAAGTTAGTTTCAAAGTTTGCATGTTTAGGATAGGATTCAATTAGGAGTTTTCAGGACCCTCCTAAATAATGGGACTTAGCTTTAAGATTTCCATTAGATACCAAGATTTAGCATAAGCTCTGTTGTAGGGTAGTGCAATTAAGCCGTAAAATTGTCACTCTTAAGATAAGACTTGATATCTAATTTTCAGAACCCTCATGGATAATGGGCCGTAGTTTTAAGACCTTCTTAGATAACCAGATTTAGTGAAATTCATTCCTTTAGAAAACATAATTCAGCTTTTAAAACTGTCATTTAACTAAGAGTTTTCAGGAACCCTTGGATAATGGAACCTAGCTTTCAAATTCTTAGTAATAGTTGGTAAAATTCTTCAGTTTAACACTCACATATGTGCCCAGCTACCAAATTGGGGCAGAAAATTTTCTTTGTTTGGTCTATTTATTTTGAAATCACGTAACCACTTGGAGAACAGGGAGATACAATCAATTTCAGCAGTCAGGCGCCCACCTGGAGAGCACGGGAATACAATTCAAATTCAGCAATCAGGCGCCCACCTAGAGAGCACGGGAATACAATTCAAGTTCAGCAGTCAGGCACCCACATGGAGAGCATGGGAATATAATTCAAGTTCTGCTATCAGGCATCCACCCGGAGAGCATGGGAATACAATTCAAGTTCAGCAATCAGGCGCCCACCTGGAGAGCACCGGAATACAATTCAAGTTCAGCAGTCAGGCCCGCACCTGGAGAGAACGAGAATACATTTCAAGCTCACTAATCAGGCGCTCACCTGGAGAGCATGGAAATACAATTCAAGTTCAACAGTCAGGCTCCCACCTGGAGAGCACGGGAATACAATTCAAGTTCATCAGTAAGGCGCCCACCTGGAGAGAACGGGAATACAATTCAAGTTCAATAGTTAGGAGCCCACCTGGAGAGCACAGGAATATAGTTCAAGTTCAGCAGTCAGGCGCCCACCTGGAGAGCACAGGAATACAATTCAAGTTCAGTAATTAGACACCCACTTGGACAGCACGGAAATACAGTCAAAGTCTTGGCAATCAAGCGCCCACCTAGAAAGCAAGGGAATACATATAAAATTTTGGCAATCAGGTGATCACTTGGAGAGCAAGGGGAACAACACTAGTTTTAAGGAAGGAAAACAATTTAGGTGTCGGTAATCAGGCATCCACCTGGAGAAAAGAAAAGTATCTTAGATTATAATTTGAGTTCAGTAATTAAGCGTCCACCTGAAGAAAAAGGAAAGCATCTCAGATTACAATTCAAGTCAGCAACAAAAGAATCTTGCGCAAAAATTTGAGTCAAGAGTCCTAGGTGATTAACAAAAATTAGTCAGAATAAAGAAAAAAGGGAGAAGGTCTTACATTCCATTTTTTCGTACGTGAGAGTACGTTGTAAGCCAATTGATATAAGCTCAGAAATAAGATCATTTTTGAAAGTACATAATGTAAGTTTCATCTTGTTATATTGGAGGTTAAAAATCGCTACGATCATGAATAACAAGTACCAAAAGATTTGGAAAGCTTAGACGCTAAACGAACAGAAGAAAATAAGTTTTGTTGAAAGTCAACAAATTTGGAATGTTATAACATGTACTTTGGGGTGAGACTAGGGTTCTTAGCATGATAAGGAGGTTATTATATGATTTATTTTAGTCGTATGATATTTATTTTCTACATTTTAAAGGCAAGCAAGTTGTGGAACAAGAGTTGGCAAAGGTCATCACAAGTTACATTCATAAATTTTATAAAAATAAGGTCAAAATGTAGATGCACTTTTCTCCCAATATACTTATAATCAAGGAATTATCTACATACCAAATTGAAGATATACGAGTCTAGTCTCTAATTCATTAAACCATTCATCCATACAACATACAAGTAGAGAGATATTGAGTTTTTGCGAGATCGCGCAAGCAGCTCCCAATGGGACCCACTTAGGCGGTGGTTGACCTACTTCAATTTATTAACGATTTGGATGCTTATTTGTGCTCATTTTTCAACTCAACCCCGTCTCCAAACTCCTCCTAACCCTTCTAAACAGATTCCATAAGAATTTGAAGTGATTCCAAAGTGATTGCACCATATTTCAACATCAAACCTAGTCCTAGTGAAGAACAACACCTCTTTAAGGTTGTGTTGTCATTGAGGATTTTTTGTGGGCTATATTTGGATGAAATTCTAGGTTTTTGTCGCTGTCTAAGGTGATTATAATAGCCTACTAATTGTGCTTAAGATTTCTTGTATGTTGGATAAGTTGTTAGGATGATAAACTACAAGATAATACTTGGATTAACTTAAGTCACTTCTATGGTGTTGTATTGCCATTGAGGGTTATTGTAAGCTGAATATAACTTGGATTTCAACTTGAAGTTACTATAGGAGGTAGGTATATTTTTTTCTTGCATGTGCCTAAGGTTATATTGATTAAGTTAAATGGATGGAATAGACATGAACTAGTGAATAAAATTACTAATCGAAGATAGTTGGAGTTGTGGATAGTTTCCTTTGTTATAAATATATGGCATAAGGATGAAATCATTGATGGATGACTTTATTATCATGTTAATGATACTTGTAAGTTAATGTAAGAAGTCTATAAAGGGTAGATGAGTTATACGGATTTCAATTATAGCTTGTCGCTCGTCGTGAAGTAGTTGTGACTTATTGTTGTTATGTGGTGTCTTGTTATTGACATTTATAAGTTAATGGATTTCTCTGGTTGTTTTTGTTGGTATATGGTATTGGTTGAGGCCTTTTTTACAAAGGAGATGCTGCCCAAATTAAGTAAAACGAGCTACTAGCTTAAGTTATAGACTTGGCCTTTGCTCAGCACTGATTTTGAATCTCCTTATGCTATGATAGATCGAGTTGACTTGTTTGAAGAGTCAATTAGAAGGTATTAAGGGCTCAACATGTTTATGGTATGTTAATGCATTTCCTTCTTTCTTTTGGCATGATCTAAAGTGAAATGAATATGCCACTTCATAATGGATCTACTCCTAGCAAATAAGGTTGTCCATGTTGTTCTTTCCTTATAAAATTATTCTAAGCAAACTTGTATGATCCTTGAATCCTACTAAGGTTCATATTGAGAGTATAGATGTCCATAAGGTTCTTATGACACTCCAAAGGGTTTAGAAGGTGATTCGATGAGTCGAGAATGCATTATATATATGTATCTATTTTACTCTACCGAGCCGCGCTATAGTCGGCCAGGTACGGAACCTATTGTGCAACCACTGATCAGTTGGGTCTTACCGAGCTCCAAGTGGCCAGGTACGATTCTAGCGAGCCTTATAATGGCCAGGTAAGTCTTTACCGAGTCCTCTAAGAGTCTAGGTACTATATGATGATGATGATGCCCACAGAGGCAAATATTTTTAAAAGTTTATGATATATATGTATTATGCATTTCATGTCAGTAGTCCCCAGAGGCACTCAGATGTTACAGGTTGTATCTCCTCTATCTCACTTTATATTATTATTCTTGTTTATGCTTTCTAGGGTTACATACTCGGTATCTTATTCGTACTGACGTCCTTTTTTGCCTGGGGACGCTGCATTTCATGCCCGCGGGTCCCGATTGATAGGTTGAAAGTCCTCCTAGTACGCTATCAGCTAAGCGGAGGTGTTGGTGTACTCCACTTGCTCCGGAGTTTCCTATTTGGTCAGTATGCTTTGAACATGTATTGATTGGTATGGCGGGGTCCTGTCCCGACCTTTATGATTTTATGTACTCTTAAAGGCTTGTAGATAGATGTCAGGTGTATGGATACATTTATGGCCTTGTTGGCCTATATTTTGAGTTTACAAATGTTCATATCGGCCTTGTAGGCTCATATATCACATGTATAAGTTTGCATATCATGTTGGGTCGTCATATGTTAAGCATACCCTTATGTTTTATTCTTGTTATCTCATGATGAATTTTATGGATCACTTAACCATTATAGTATGATAAGAAAGATCTATTACGTTGGTACTCGGTCGAGTAAGGAATCGGGTTCCCGTCGCGGCTCTTCGATTTGGGTCGTGACAGAAGGGCAAGAAGTTAATTCAAATGCAAAAGTTGATGGAAGATGTGGGCTGCTTAAGACATGACTGAAGTCACAAGAATGGTGTGGTGTTCGGTTTTGATCCGAAAAGCTGAGGAAGAATGAACTAGCACCTGCAACTAGCAAGCGTCAAGGTTCAAATACAAAGTCTTTATGAAAAACCATTCAAGACTCGAGATCAAGCTTCAGAAGACTTATACATAGGAATCTTATAACTCATAGTTGACGGGCTTAGTTAGTCTTTTCAATTCTTCTGATTTGGATGTAATAACAGGACCGCGGACCGAAACCTCAGTGGAACGGCACCTCGACTAGCTCTCCACCTCGGCATACTACATCATCTCACGCACCTCTGAACTACACATGGCCTGATTCCTGTATAGCCAAGGATATGTAGGAAACTCAGATACCAGGGCTTGGTCACATTCCTTTTTTCTCAGTTTTAGTCTCTTCCAAATAAGGGTTGGGTCAAAAAACATGTCTAGTCGTTCTATGTCTGGAACTCTTTGCATTTCCAGTCAAAGAGGGACAGTTATAAACATGTGATTTTTGACCCTCCCCAAGATTTTTTATATTTTAGCATGTAAATATTTAATTTTGGCCTAATATAGCTATTCAACTATTTTTGACCTTTTTACTTTATTTTCGTCATAAAAATGGAAATTACAAAAAATATTTTAGCTTATGTATCTTTCATAAATTTAAATAAAAAATATACAAAAATAATACCTTATTTTTATATTTACATAATCTTAAAAATACAAAAAATATATAATAGTTTCATATTAGATTTTCCATTGTGTAGTATTTTTATCTTATTATAAAAGGATTCAATTAAGATGTTGGATCACAATATTAAGAGTTTAAGAGCTCAATTCTTGGCCCAATTCGGACGAGTCCATTAAGCCCAAAGACCCTTCTAGACTCTTATTTGGAACAAAAATAAATAGAAAGACTCTAAGGACTTAATACAAAAAGTCCTAGGGACTAATTGGCAAATACAAAAAAATAAACCTAAACCTAGACCTATACAATGTACAAAAAATAACGCCTGATATATAGAAAAGAGAGAGGAGAGCCGCAACAGTGAAAAAAGAGCCCTCCCCTCCTGGCAATCGTCTTCAACGACGAGAACCATCAACGACCCCTCCCCAACAAGCTTCTTCTTTAGGACACAAAAATCAAAAACATACCCCGGCACCTAGGCAGCTTCAGCAACCCAAATCAGACTTTGGTTTGGACTTTTAAGATGGGTTAAAATCTCAGAAAATTGGAAAATATATCTTGTGTCTTATGCTTTCTCCCATCGATTTTGAGCATTTGATTTTCAAATGGAGTTCAATTACAAGAATTTATCATTTGATTCGTCGAGGTCGAGTTTTCTAGCACAGTCTTTGGTTAACAGGTTTAGTTGAGGTTGCGATTCTGATCCTGATGCCTATTCTGTAGCTCGTTCGAAGGTTTTGCTGTCTTCGAGCTTAATTTTCATTGTATTTGCTCCAGAATTTCATTAATAGAAGGTCGGTTCTTCCATTTTCGTTCTTCTTCTGCTTCTTTGTTTCCGTGACAAATCCTGTCAAGCTATCAATGTTCTAACCTGAAATATATTTGTTTTGCTGGAAAAGCTTAAGTAAAACTTGAACTCCGTGTATATGCTGCGATATGCTGTGACTTTGAGTATTTACCTTTCAGTTTCAGCTCCATTATACTGTTTCAAGCTTTTGAGTTTAAAAATGGCAATTAAATTGAGTTTTGATTATGTGGTGCTGCGGATGGAATGGTGTTGGAAATTTTTGGTTTCTTATGTCATAAAAATGAAATTGCGTTATATAACTTTGGGTTGTTACTTATTATGTGTTTGACAATTATTTTGCTTGGGATGCTGGCTAACTTTTCATTATTTGCCGAGGCGCTTACTATTATTTGGGTTCTAGTTAGTATTACAAGTCTAAAATCAATAGTTTGGTCAGTAATGAAGCAGTGAGAGATTTCGGAATGTTATTTGGGTCAAATGTATATCTCACTCATCTTAGATAGTAATACCAATTAGTGACCTACACTTTTATTTTATGAGCAGTTACACTCAACTTGAGTATATTTGTTTTAATCAAAAGTTTTACCATTTTTACGCATATTGGTTCATTTCATTTTTCTACTTGAGCTTGAGTGAGAAGTGCCCTTTGCTTTGAAGTTGATTTGTTTTTTGTTTTGGTTGGGTTTTTTTTTTCCACTGATTTCTCCCTTACCATAGCTTATTTAGTTTAAAATCACAACTTAAAAGTACAATGTTGTGTTTGGTACTAATTCGGGCCATGGGTGGTTGGTTTAAGAGTGGATTTGGGACTTTGGTAAATAATGAAAAGGAATTCGAGCTCAAGAAAGATTATGTTAATTACGTGTTATTTCTCTTTTAATTATTCGGGTCGTTAGGAGCATACTTAGGAAATAATAAATCATGAACATCTGTAGTTTGCTTTAGTTGAGTATAATCCTTTGAAATTAGAATCGAGGTGTGCCATTAGTTGAATTTCCATGGCCCTCGCAAACTTGAAAATGTGTAGTTGCTTTAGGTACGTTATTTTAATAATTTACCTTCCTAAACTCGGGTGTGCATTTATGTGACCCAAATTTAAATCTCAAAAATGTTATATAAAATATTTTAAGAGTCGCGGGTACCCTTATGTGACGCGGTTCAAGACGTATTTTAAATGATGTTGTAATTTTTCCTTAAAAATAATGAGAAGCGGTTATAAAGATTAAAATTGCACATAGGCTAAAACATGTATTAAAATTAGATAATAGGCTAATTTATAACAGTTGAGCGACCGTGATAGAACCATGGAACTCTAGAATGCCTAACACCTTCTCCCGGGTTAATAGAATTCCTTACATGGATTTCTAGTTCGCGGACTGTAAAACAGAGTCAATATTTTCCTCGATTCGAGATTTGAACCGGTGACCTGGGACACCATAAATATCCCAAGTGGCGACTCTGAATCTAATAAATAAATTGTTGCTTAAATTAGGAAATACACCTTTATACCCTTTCAGGTGTAGGAAAGGAGGTGTGATAGCAAGCATACATGAAGAATAGGCAGGAGCCCCCTATACCACCTTCTCCCAAAAAGACCGTCAACGTTATAAGCAGGGGTGAAGGCATCAATGTTGTGATGTACATAGCAGCTAATACGATTTCCAAAATCACAATTACTCAAGGGAAATGGATGTGACATGTCTTAGAAGAGGAAACTATTATGTTCGATGATACAGATACGAATGGTTTATTAACTCCACATAATGATGCATTAATAATATCTCTACTTGTACATGATACTAATATGAAATGAGTTTTGATTGATCCAGGTAGTTCCGTGAACATCATTCTGTTAAGTTTACGTGAGATGCAAGCTGAAGACATTAGTACCAAAGGCGCATACTTTATCTGGATTTGACAATTCTAGCATCGTAACAAAAGAAGAGGTAATACTCACTACAATCGCAGAAGGTGTTATCAAAGATTCAAAATTTCAAGTGGTAGATATGAAGATGGGTTACAACATGATTCTTGGGAGACCATGGATTCACGAGATGGATGTTGTTCCATCAACCTTACATCAAGTTATTAAATTTCCATCACCATAGGGAATATGTAAGATTTGTGGAGATCAACAGACATCCAGGAGCATTAATTCCATAGCCGATTCATGTATGAGAGACGAAGAAAAATAGTAGTTACATAATCCAGTTGGGGATATCATGATACAAACCTCAACTGGACAAGGGCGAATAGATATGGACTCAAGGCCTGATGTCATTCAAGAACCAGAGGAAAACAAGAATATAAAAATAACAATTGAAGAACTAGAGGCTGTAGTATTATTTGCATAATGGCCTGAAAAGAAAGTCTACGTAGGGATCAATCTAAGCCAAGACATGAAAGGTAAGTTGATTGAATTTTTGAAAACTAACATGGAGTGTTTTACCTGGTCCCACTCTGATATGACAGGAATACTACACGTGGTAATGACTCACAAACTAAATGAAGATCCATCATACCTTCATGTCAAACAAAAGAAGATAAAGCAAGGAACTTTCAAAAATCAGGTGATTCAAGAAGAGTTTAAAAAATTACTAAAGATTGGGTCTATCAGTGAGGCAAAGTATCCTAATTGGTTAGCCAATATTGTTGTAGTGCCAAAGATGAATGTTAAGTGGTGAGTTTGTGTAGATTACACAGATCTTAACAAAGCTTCTCCTAAAGATTCTTTTCCACTACCACATATAGATTAACTAATTGATACTACTGCAGGACATGAACTATCGAGTTTTTTAGATGCGTATTCAGGTTACAATCAGATCAAAATAGATCAAGTAGATGAGGAAAAAACTTCATTCATAACAGACAGGGGGACTTACTGCTATAAAGTAATGCTTTTTGGTCTCAAAAATGTTGGTGCAACATATCAGAGGCTAGTGACTAAAATATTTCAAGAACACTTCGGAAAAACCATAGAGGTTTATAAGACGATATGCTGATTAAACTCAACATTCAAGAGATCATATATCACACTTATCCGATATGTTTCACATTTTGCACAAATTTAATATGAAATTAAATCTGGAGAAATGTGCATTTGTGTTGCATGAGGTAAGTTTTTAGGTTTTCTTGTTTGTAGCCATAGTATTGAAGTGAATCCCGCATAGATTACGGCCATTGAAGAAATCCCTGATGTGCTTTCAAGTAAAAAAGAAGTGCAGAGATTGATAGGAAGAATTGCAGCTTTGGGAAGATTCATTTCTAAATCATCAGAAAAGTGCTTTGAATTCTTTTCAGGTCTTAAAAAGCAAGATCATTTTGAATGGTATGAGGAATGTTAGCAGGCACTCAAAAGTTTGAAGATATACTTATCAAGTCCACCATTGCTCGCAAACACAAAGGTTGGGGAAAGATTGCTCATCTACCTTGTTGTCTCAGAAGTAGCAATAAGTGTTGTTTTAGTCTGTGAGGAACAAGGTAAACAATCTCTGATCTAGTATGTCAGTATATCTTTATTAGATATAGAGACGCGGTATCCTCAATTATAAAAGCTTGCACTTGCAATAATCATGGCATCTAGAAAATTAAGACCTTATTTTCAATGTCATCCTATTGCCGTAGTAACTGCTTATCCATTATGCAATATTTTACATAAGCATGAGTTATTAAAAAGGTTAGCCAAGTGAGCTATAGAATTAAGCGAATATGATATTACATACCAACCTAGAATTTCTATAAAATCTCAAGGGTTAGCTGATTTCGTGGCTGATTTCAGCCAAGGGATGGAATTAGAAGAAGAAAAAGAGTTACAGGTGTTCAATAGAGCTAACCTAGGAACTTGGACCTTATTAACTAATGGTTCATCTAACGTAAAGGGTGAATGTTTAGGGATTTTATTAATACCACCTGTGGGTGAAGCCATTAGACAAGCCATTAAATGTCATTCAATAACTAATAATGAGAGAAAGTATGAGGCTATGATTGCAGGTTTAGAACTGACACGAGAACTTGGTATAGATCATATTATAATTAAAAGCGATTCTAAGCTCGTAGTTAATCAAATGCTGAGGACTTACACGGCCAGGGAAGCAAGAATGCAGTAGTACTTAAAAAATGTACGGGATTTGATAAAGAAATTTCAAACCTGGAAAGTGACACAAACATCGAGGGATGAAAACGTTAAAACAGACGTCTTAGCTAATCTTGCATCTGCGGCGGACATGGAAAGCAATGAAAATGCTTCAGTTATTCATTTATTTCATTTAGTTCTCGACCCCAAAAAGAATGAGGTAAATTTTAATAACTTAACTTGGGATTAGAGGAATGAAATTGTTGCTTTTTTGCAGTATGGTACTGTCCCTGAAGATAAGAAAGAATCTCACGCGCTTCGAAAAAAGGTTTCTTGGTATTGCTTAAAGCAAGGCAATATTTACCGAAAAATATTTGGTGGTCCCTTAGCAAGATGTCTCGGACCTTCTCAGACGGAATACCTAATGAGAGAGATACACGAGGGGCATTGTGGAAATCACGCATGAGGAAGGTCATAGGTAAGAACCTAAATTAGGGCAGGTTATTATTGGCCTAAAATGGAAGAAGAAGCAGAAGGTTTCGTGGCTAAATATGATAAATGCTAAAGGTACTGCAATAATATGCATAGGCCCGTGGAGTTACTACATCCGGTCATTGCAGCGTGGCTATTTATGAAATAGGGATGGATATCGTGGGACCACTACCACAAGAAAAAGGATATGTAAAATGTTTGCTCATACTCACTAATTATTTCACTAAATGAGTGGAGGCAGGAGCATTCAAACATGTGCGAGAAAAGAAAGTTAGAGATTTTATTCGGCAGAATATCATATGGCGATTTGGTGTGCCAAAGGAAATCGTGTGTGATAATGGCCCTCAGTTTATAGGCGCTCAAATCATTGAGTTATTTCAAAATTGGCAAATCAAAAGAATTACATCCACACCTTATCATCCGATGGGTAATGGGAAAGCTGAGTCAACAAATAAAGTCATTATCAACAATTTAAAGAAGCTTTTAGAGGAATCCAAAGGTAATTGGCCAGAAGTGTTACTTGGTGTTTTATGGGCATACCGCACAACAACAAAAACTAGTACAAGAGAAATACCATTTTTATTTGTTATGGAGCCGAAACTTTGATTCTAGTTGAGATAGGAGTGTCGAGTACGAGGTTCACACATGCGTCAAAAGAGTCTAATGACAAAGAAATATGTGTAAATCTTGATTTACTTGAAGAAAGAAGACAAGCTGCACTAATAAGAATGGCTGCACAGAAGTAGGTCATAGAACGATACTATAACCGAAAAGCACGCCTCAGATTCTTCAAAATTGGGGACTTCGTGCTCAAAAACGTTTTTCAATCTACAAAGGCAGCTAATACGGGAAAATTAAGTTCGACAGGGGAAGGAACCTATAGAATTCATAATATTGCAGGAGAAGGAGCATACAAGCTGGAAATGGATGGCAAGATACTACCTTTACATTGGAATGCTGTTCATCTGAAGAAATACTATTTCTAAGGAATACCTACGGTCAGATATCCATATTTTTGAATTTAATTTTTGAATTGTTACAATTTTACTAACGATTTAGATAATAGGCAAAAAGATAACCCGTACTAAATGATGAGTCACGACCTGCAACGCATGTGGAAAAAATTAAACTTCCTAGCCTAGGGTTACAATTATTCTGATAGAAATTCAAATGAGTTGAGCAGTTTACATTTATAATCGTACCTCCGAGTCCCGTATGTTTTTCCTTTTCAGCGAAAGGACCAAATGTGAGGAACAAATTAAGTGCTCGAGGCTTCATACTTCAACGCTCAAACACTTGAGGGACCATATAATATACATGGGCATGTGTATAAAGAAGGCAAAGAAGATTAGGAAACAATCAAAGATCAAGCCCGAAACATTCACTCATTGAATGAATCAAGTGCTAAGCAAAGTCACGAGCTAAGACCAAAGAAAAACCTTACCATAGTTAGCGTAAAGGCAATGTACTGAAACAAGTTATAAATAAAAACCTCATTTTTATTTTTCTTTTTTAAATCTGTTACAAGAAAAATAGTTATGAAAAAGTTATAGAAGTAATTCAAATACGTGTAAGGTGTTATGCAAAACTAGACAAAGTTCAAATAAAAAATTATCAAAATTATTTCAAGAAACATGTGTATTCTTATTTCGTTTATCATATATTAACACCATTATGAAGTTGAGACGTCTTTTTCATTAAGTGTCGAATATAAAAGGGCCATCTTTTATAAAATTCATGATTAATTTGAATATTCATAAAGTTAACAGAAGCATTTTTAAGAATAAAAATGCAAATTATTCTTTAAGTCCTAAGAAATAAAGACAAGAATAAACAAAATAGAAGTTTAACAAAGAAACTTCTTAACATTAAAGAGCTTAGACTATTATGAACTTAGTCATAAAATTTTTTATACATGTTGTCCTGTTAAAAGGTATGGGGACTTGAGTTTCCAAAACAAACCCTCAAATGAGACCAAGGGGTTTTTCCATAATTTTCTAAGGAAAAAAAACAACAACACAAAGAATTTCAAATAACTTGAACTTGTCACTAAGAAGATGAAGGAACTGAAACAGGTAAATCAACAACAACGAGCTCAGTTTGGCTAACATCAGCAGGTTTAACTTGGCTTGGAGGAGTGGGGATACCCGTATAAATTTTAAAATTTTCAGAAGCGTCAGCCACAGGAGGAGATAGAACTTGTATTCGTTAAGTTTTTTCAATAGTCTCTTTAATCTTGGCTAACTCAGATTCCAAGTCAAAATTCTCCCGGCTAGCTTCAACGAGGATATCCTGGCGAGAATTATGAATGCCCACTCACTTCAATGGCAGATTTATCTTTAAGAATCTCATAATCTCTTTCCCAGTTGGCAATTTCGTTCTTTAACTTTTCATTTTCAGCCAAGGCAGATGTGTAAGAAGCTTGAAGAGAGGCATGAGAACTTTCTAAGGTACAAACCTTATCAAAATAAGCTAGGAGGTCTTCTTGTGCTTGGGTTAAATTCTGCACGAGCTCACCAGCATAAGCTTCTTTCTCACCCAAGAGAGCCTTTAACTCTCTAATCTCTTCACTAGCCTTTAACAGCTGCTCTAAGAAAGAAGTTTCAAGACGAGCATTTTCTTTATCTGCTTGACTTGAGGAAGTCTTTTGCAACTGCCAACTCCGTAGTCAAGGCCCGTACCTGCTGCTCCAAGGTACTCTTACCTTCTTCTAAGTAATCCACATCAATCCGAAGCTAAAGTTCAAATAAAAACTTGTCAAAATTATTTCAAGAAACATGTGTATTTTTTTTTTTTATCGTATATTAACACCATTATGAAGTTGAGACGTCTTCTTCATTAAGTGGCGAATATAAAAGGGCCATCTTTTCTAAAATTCATGATTAATTTGAATATTCATAAAGATAACAAAAGCATTTTCTAAGAATAAAAATGCAAATTATTCTTTAAATCCTAAGAAATTTAGACCAGAATAAACAAAATTAACAAAGAAACTTCTTAACATTAAGGAGCTTAGACTAAGTATGAACTTAGTCATAAACTGTTTATACATGTTTCCCTGCTAAAAGATATGGGGACTTGAGTTTCCAAAACAAACCCTCAAATGAGACCAAGGGGTTTTTTCCATAATTTTCTAAGGAAAAAAAAACAACACAAAGAATTTCAAATAACTTGAACTTGTCACTAAGAAGATGAAGGAACTGAAACAGGTAAATCAACAGCAACGAGCTTAGCTTGGCTAACATCAGCAGGTTCAACTTGGCTTGGAGGAGTTGGGATACCAGTATCAATTTCAACATTTTCAGAAGCTTCAGCCACAGGAGGAGAAAGAACTTGTATTCGTTGAGTTTTTTCAAGTCTCTTTAATCTTGGCTAACTCAGATTCCAAGTCAAAATTCTCCCGGCTAGCTTCAACGAGAGTATCCTGGCGAGAAGTTATGAATGCCCACTCACTTTAATGGCAGATTTATCTTCAAGAATCTCATAATCTCTTTCCCAGTTGGCAATTTCGTTCGTTAACTTTTCATTTTCACCCAAGGCAGATGTGTTAGAAGCTTGAAGAGAGGCATGAAAACTTTTTAAGGTACAAACCTTATCAAAATAAGCTCGGAGGTCTTCTTGTGCTTGAGTTAAATTCTGCACGAGCTCACCAGCATAAGCTTCTTTCTCACCCAAGAGAGCCTTTAACTCTCTAATCTCTTCACTAGCCTTTAACATCTGCTCTGAGAAAGAAGTTTCAAGACGAGCATTTTCTTTATCTGCTTGACTTGAGGAAGCCTTTTGCAACTGCCAACTCCTTAGTCAAGGCCCGTACCTGCTGCTCCAAGGTACTCTTACTTTCTTCTAAGTAATCCATGTCAATCCGAAGACTTTCATACTGTTCTTTCCAATTATACTCATCTAATTGAGAATCACGCACTAATTGCTCTGAGAGGGTAATCCTTCTCATCATCTTCATCTAATTGAGAATCACGCACTAATTGCTCTGAGAGGGTAATCCTTCTCATCATCTCCATGCATATGAGATTGGCCTAAAAAGGAGGGAAATGAGAATCCCAAAGATGAAAATTTTCAAAGTAGAAGTTTTTAAAAAAAAGAAATACCTTTAAAGAAGCATGCACAATATCATTCATCTAGGTCAAGGAGCTTTGGCTCTCTAGCTTGGCTTTCTCAATTGGTCCAATTAAGGGCTTTAGCCATACATCTGCTTGACCTGATTTCCTTAAAAGGTTGCCCTTAGCGGGGACTTCAATAATCACTTACCTCATAGCACCACTCCTACTTGAGGAGCCAACGTCAGCATGGTGAGTGATTGGAGGAGGAATTATTGGAGGAGGAACAATAGAAGTAGTAAAGATAGTCTGGGAAGGAATGGAAACAGCCGAGATCGGCAAAGAAGGAGGCACAACACGGGTGTAGAAAACGAAGCCAGGGGTGCTTCGTAAAAAACCGGGCCTAGGTTTTCACTACCAAACTCGCTGATAAAAAGCTGCTCAACGGAGTCATGAGCAGCAACATCATCATCAGAAATTACAACCATAGCCTCAACGGAATCAATAAGAGGAATAGAATGGTGGGGGATGCTTTTATTTCATCATCAGAAATGATGCGTCTACGAGCCCGTGGCCTTGTTTCCAAAGAGCCTCCATCTTCCTCTTCTTCAGAGTCTTGGTCATCAACGACTTTTCTTTTCGATAAAGAACCCAAGATTATTTCTTGGGCCCTTTCCAAAGAGATACGAGAAGGCGCGACCGCCTCGGCAGTAACCGCTCGAATAGCAAATCCTGATAGAAAGAAGGATTGAAGTAAGTTCAAAGGAAAAAATATATGTAAAATAAAATAAAAAGCTCTTACCATGAGTTTTTACTTTCCAACCAAATCATAGGGAAATGGTCTTCCAAGATCTACCATCTATTGGAGCAGTAGTCAAAAGCTTTCCTACCCAATCATGGAAATTGGGAACATCTTCCACAATTCCATAGTTGCTGGAAAAGAAAAATAAAATTAAAAAAATTAACAAAATTAAAGAAAAGGGTAGGAGAAAGTTAGAAGACTCACGTGCAAAATTCCACTTTTCAGGAAAGGGAATGTTCTCATCACCTACTGAACCAATAGTGGGGGCAGCAATAAACCTGATAAACCAGCCACAGTCTTTGTCATCTTCAGGACTAACTAGAACTCTTTTGCTCCTAGCTACTAGTGTAAAAATACCATTGTGAAAGAGTCTAGGTGAGTAAAGATGAATCAGATATGGGAAAGTAAAAGGCACATTGGTTGTGTTGGTCAAATGCCTCAAACAAGTGGCAACACTCCATATTATTAGGCCAATTTGACCTAAGCAAATATCAAAGAAATGATAAAACTCGAGAATAACATGATCAATAGCAGGTTTAAATCCTAAAGTAAAAGGGTACATATAGACAAATGAAAATTGGTTAAGTAGGAGGTAATTCTTTGATTCGGATTGGGAATAATGATAGGAAAGTCATGATCCCAATGGCAGTCTCTACGAACTAGAGAAATCAAATCTTCATTTATTTGAGTGGGATAAATATTATCACGATCTAAAAAAGATACTTGATTTCTAAGAGACTCTCTGCTACTATAAAAACATAATTCTGCAGGACTATCTCCTATACTAGAGATTCCCAGAGAGGCTCAGAGGATTCCTTACCTCTAGAAAGGTCTATGTGAAAGTGAACCTCTGGATCTAGACGAAGGGCCAGAACTGGATGAAGGAAGAGAAGAATTACGTTGTCTACTTCCTCCCCTTCTACTCCTATTAGGGGCAAGAGGAAGACCTATAATTATGGTAACTCTCCTAGGGTTAGGGTTTGGTGAAGACATGGCAATACGAGGTAGATGGAGAACAAGAACTGAATATTCAAAAACGTTTTACGAGGAAAGTGAGAACGAAGAATTTAGTATTTTAGAAGCTTTGAACTTTATGAGTGAAAACCAAAAATGAAAGTTATGTTTATACTAGGAAGCAATCGTCAAAGAAAAAGGTGTGATGATGGAAAGGTCATAATGAAAATTATCGCTTCGTAATTGGTGAAGCCGTAAAAAAGCCTTAAAATGTGCTGCAAAATCTCAGAACCAGCAAAGAGATGCTACGTATGACAAGCATTAAATGAAAGTAACCATTGAAACACCGATTCTATAATGGCGGCAAAAATCCAGCTTTAATAAAATTCACTTCCCAAATATTCAATCGATGAATAAATGAAAAGTGGAAGAGGGGGTGGGGCTATTTGTATTGAGAAAAATTAAGTTTACACATATCGAAGTGTTTAAGGATGACACATCATGATATGAAGAACGGTTAAAGAATGATGATTAGCAAAGAGCCAGGAGTAGCAACAGATACGAGCACTGGCATGAGCGGTGGCAGGAAGACTGGCACAAGCAAAGGCACGAGTAGACTCGACGCTCATATCTATTTAAATCCAAGAATTCAGGAGAATGAACCTGACAGTATAAGGAAGTACATAAACAATATTTAATGAGCATTAATTATTGAAAACGTTAGAGAATATGTATTAAATTATAATGATTGTGTAATGTAGTATTTAATGCCTTTAATTCTCCATAATAACTCAATTATGACAGATGCAAAACGTACATATAAGAAATAACTATAAAAAGGAGGAGATGAATTATTTGTAGGACACAAAACGCTATTTGAATAAATTGGTCTACTTTACTTTTTTGATTATATTGTTTCTATTCAAATTACTTTCTTTTATACATTCTTTGATTATCAGTAACCCGAGCTCTTCTAAATTAAAGCTGTGACCGAAGTCCTATTTTTTAGTTAAACAATATCTTTATGGAGTAGTAATATTTATTTATATATAATAATATAATAATGACATAATATATATCATTTGTGTTTATTTAAAAAATTACAGATTTATTTGTGTTAATAAATCTAAATTTTAAAGTGATAGAGTAATCATAAGAGAGAAGGGAATAAATTGACAAGAATTAAAAGTGATCCCCTTAATTTGAGGATCGATAGTTATTGGTTTCTAAACCTAATAATTTCTACGCGTAAGCTTCTTGTAATACCATTGTTATTAAATCTGCTATTTTTAAATAAACCAAAAGTTGTTATGAAATAGAAGATTCTTACACTTCTATTTAAGGTGAATGTCTTTAATGTACTTAATTAGAGAGATTTTAGAGTCCTATTATTGGTAGCAAGATCTTCCTCCTCCCTATAAATAGAGGTGCTCTCTACCATTGTAATTCACCCCTCTCAACTCAATAAGAAGAACTCTCTCTACTCTTCTCTCTATTGCTATTGTTCTTGTTCTATTGTTCTTGTCTTTTTCTTTAGTTTATAACACGTTATCAGCACGAGACTCTACCGTCTCAAGTATCATTCTCGAAAATCCAAGGTATTTTTCCTCTTCCTAATTTAATTTTCGAGTATGTCTGACATTATGAAAAGAAAGTTCGTTGCCCTTGAAATTTCGGGCAAGAACTATATGACATGGGTGTTGGATGCTGAAATCCACCTAGATGCTATGGGTCTCGGAGACACCCTCAAAGATAAAGAAAAAGCATCCACCCAAGATTGTGCGAAGGCCTTGATTTTCTTGCGCCACCACCTTGACGAAGGTTTGAAGATTGAATATCTCACCGTCAAGGATCCACTCGTTTTGTGGAACAGCTTAAAGGAGAGATATGACAACCTGAAGTTGGTCACTCTGCCACAAGCACGATATGATTGGGCCCATCTGAGGCTACAGGACTTTAAGTCCGTTTCTGAATATAATTCTGCTATGTTCAGAATTACTTCTAAACTGAAGCTATGTGGAGATAACATCTCCGATTACGATATGCTTGAGAAAACGTTTACAACGTTTCATGCCTCCAATATGGTACTGCAGCAACAGTACCGAGAGAAAGGCTTTACGAAGTACTCTGAACTGATTTCTCTCTTACTAGTGGCTGAGCGAAATAATGAACTGCTCATGAGAAATCACGAAAATAGACCAACTGGGTCTACACCACTGCCTGAAGCAGATATGGTGCACTCTCATTATGCCAAACATAAAAGGGACCATGGTCATGGTCATAAACGGGGTCAAAGCCAAGGACGTGGACAAGGAAGAAATTCCAAAGAAGTCCGTCACCCCACAAAGAGAGATAACCACCGAAAGCAGAAACGGGATCCCGAAGATCCTAAGGCAAATAGTTCAGAAACTATATGTTATCGTTGCGGTGGAAACGGGCACTGGTCTAAGACTTGCCGAATACCAAGACACTTGGTTGACCTTTATCAAGCATCTCGAAAGAGAAAATGCCCTGAAACAAATTTTGTCTCTGATGACAACTTTGACTTCACCCACCTGGATGTGGCAGACTTCTTTGAGCAACCCGAGGGAAAGATAGACCACCTAATCGGTGATGGAACCATGATGAAAGAAGATGGAGCTGTTTGATCTACTTGTATTAGTCAATGAATAAATTAATAGTCATTAGCATTAGCTCGTATTAGTTAATTCATGATATGATGTTAGTATTAGCCCTTTAGAATGTTTCAATATGCTCAAATATTTTTATTGTACAGTAGAGGTAATCGACTAACCTAAAAACTAGTCGATCGTCTAATATTTAGCAATAAAACGAACTTTTTTCCGCCAGGCCAGATATTCGAATATCAGAGTCTGATATTCGAATATCTGGGCTAGATATTCGAATATCAGAATTCCTATATTCGAATATCTGGCAAGATATTAGAATATGTGCTTAAATATTCGAATATCTAATATTTTTCGCATTAAAGTATTATTTTTTCCGCAAGGCATTATATTCGAATATTAGAATACAATATTCGAATATCCTAAATAACTGCTTCCCAAAACGCTGTTTAAACGCGAAACAAAAGAATTGAAGTTGTTTATACTTATATTTATGTATTTTTTTTTGTATGTCAAACTATGGGAAAGCAAAATGGATATCTCACAAAGCGAACTTGGACCAACGTCCAAGTGTAAAAGTATTTGCCTAGTTGATTCATGTACTACACATACAATACTCAAAGAAAAGAAGAGTAATTGTGTAAGGCAAACATCACTACAATCTATGGAAGTAGTAAATTGATTGAAGGCTCCGGAAGAGCAATTGTAACTCTGCCCAAAGGCATGACGTTAATCATAGAGAATGCAATGTTCTCCCCCAAGTCTAAGAAGGACTTGTTGAGTTTTAATGATATCAATCAAAGTGTTCTCCTCCAAGTCTAAAAGGAACTTGTTGAGTTTTAAAGATATCATTCAAAATAGATATCATATTGAGACAATAGATGAGAATAATCTTGAATTCTTCATGAAAACGAGGCTGCCCATTTCGGTTTGGGTTCACGCCATTTTGAATGCAACAATGCTAGTTTGTCGGCTGCCCGCTTCGACTTGGGTTCACGCCATTTTGCATGCAACAATACTAGTTTGTCGGCTGCCCACTTCGGTTTGGGGTCACGCCATTTTGCATGAAGCAATGCTAGTTCGTCGGCTGCCCACTTCGGTTTGGGGTCACGCCATGTTGCATGCAGCAATGCTAGTTCGTCTCTGACTGACGAATTATCACAAATATTCCCTATTGCAATTGGTTTTGGGTCATGAACCCAATATATCCCATTTAAGAAGCTTTGGATGCGCAGAATAGGTGCCTGTAGCACCGCCATCCCGCACCAAAATGGGTTTGCAAAGAAGGTTAGGAATATATGTTGAGTATGAATCGTCCTCCATTATTCGCTACCTCAAAACATTGACAGGAGATTTGTTCACTGCACTATTTGCAGACTGTCAATTTGATGAGACATTTTTCCCAAAATTAGGGGGAGAAGTCGGTGAAACCAAATGGGAAATTTTGTGGAAAAATGTATCATTATCTCATCTTGATCCACATACCTCTATTTGAAAGAAAGAGGTACAAAAGATTATCCATTTGCAAAGAATAGCAAATCAAATGCCTGATGCATTTACGGACTTGAAGAGGATAACGAAATCCCACATTCACGCGGAAAATGTTCCGATCCGTATTGAAATCCCTATTGGACAAATATCTAGTGTCATATCCAATGAGTCAAATGCACGCCAGAAGCGTGGCAGACCATTAGGTTCCAAAGATCGAAATCCTAGAAAGAGGAAAAAGAACGATCTAAATGACACTATGAAAGAATCACATGAGGACGCTCATGATTTGATTAATTCCGAGATTCACGAAGAATCTATTGAGCCTGAGACTCTTGAAAATACGGAATGCAAGAATGTGAGGATCTCGAACCTCAGTCTGTGGTAGTACAAAATTAATTGAGAACTCTCGAAGAGCCAATTATTACTATGTTGGAGAAACACAATTGAGTATTGTGCTGTAGTAAGTCTCAAAGAAACTTATTCAGTTTCCAAAGTACACGCGAAAGTGATTGATTATATTGAGGCTATAAATAAAGGAAGGCTTTGATTCTCCTATTACTACAACTTGTAGCGGGGTAATTTGTATATGAAAAGCTACCCGCTTTGTTCTCCAGTTTGTACTACACAAACGAAAGAATGCCACAATAAAGTGGATATCTATTGGTATAAAACCCATGTCATAATAAACCCGAAGTTTATTGATAAGTGCACATGTCATGGTGTAAATTTGAAGTTTACCAATATTGATAATTTATTCAGTTGGCATTCATGTTAGCCATCTCATTTTAAGTATGATGTGCAAATTCACATAGGTGAATATTAAAGAACTAGAAAGTTCTTTACGAATACTCTTGTATCACTTGTTCTCATTAATGAACGGACCAACTAAAGAGTTCGGGTTGAAGCCCATAAATTCTGGAAATATGAAAGGTGAATATGGGCCCATTCACCTGCCATGTATACCACATATGATGCATCTATGATATGGTTACATGCGCCATTGTTATTAACCCGCAGCCTGGCAGTGCTTGCGAGGTAAATCGCTCAGTAATCTAACTTCGAGCATAGTTTCCAGATTCTCTAATCAAGACAGTTCATCTTGATAAGTTGGTTTATATTAAAGTTGGTTTAGCAAGATAATTATTGAGTGCTTCCACTTAATAGCTAAACTGTTTCTTATGAGAACTAAGTTATATATATATATATATATATATCAGTTTGATATAAGTTGTATACGAGAGTATATTCTCCCCTCAAAAGTGGTTCAGGGTCAGGAACCAAATAATTTCATCTTATATTAAGGTGCTGTGTATATTGACATAATGCACAAAGATGATTTCCCAAAGTTGAGGAAACAAGTTAGCTTTACTAACATGAGGGGGAGACATGATAAACACTAGAAAAGGTTACATGGGATGAATTATCATTTGTATATGTATATCCCCGAATATCATGATATGAACCTGAAGTTCATAAAAGGGATAATTCAATTGCAACATATTGCAAAGCATGCTATACGCATTTGCTGACTCAAAGAAAGTAACTAAATGGAAGAGTATTCAAGAAGAATTGATTCCATATGAAAGACATGTAGTTTTGAACCTATAGTTCAAATGCTTGAAAGATAAAAGTCAAAGGTATGTATAGTCAGTTTTCGATATCTTATTTGTTTAGTATCACTAATGAAAGATTGATATGCAGCTAAAGTCTATTATGCGACTTATATGACTTAACTTGAAAGATTTAAGTTGCTTGAAGCATATGCAATTCTTGGTCCTGAAGTACCGCATCCTAAGTACAATTTGTGTACATATGAATCTTGCCATAACTATAAGCATGATGGATTTGAGAATGCATCTATGGAGATATTGAAGAGCTATTCCACGATATTATATGAAGATGTTTATATCTATCAAGAATGATGATTTCAAGGTGCGGAATATTTATTTAAGTCAATATGGTTGATTTATTTATCAAATCTCTATCAAAGATCGTTTTGAAGATGATGCACAAGATTGGAATGCAAGTGCTCAAGGATATAAATCGATGTACTCATTAGGGGGAGTCAATGCGCGTTGCACTCTTTTTCCCTTACAAGGTTTTGTCCCACTGGGTTTTCCTTGCAAGGTTTTTAACGAGGCAACCAATAGGCGCATATTCAAACATGTGTACTCTTTCCTTACTTTAATTTTTCCCATTGGGTTTTGTTTTAAGGTTTTAACGAGGCACATCATTGAATAGACATTCAAGGGGGAGTGTTATGAAATAGAAGATTCTTACACTTCTATTTAAGGTGAATGTCTTTAATGTACTTAATTAGAGAGATTTTAGAGTCCTATTATTGGTAGCAAGATCTTCCTCCTCCCTATAAATAGAGGTGCTCTCTACCATTGTAATTCACCCCTCTCAACTCAATAAGAAGAACTCTCTCTACTCTTCTCTCTATTGCTATTGTTTTTGTTCTATTGTTCTTGTCTTTTGCTTTAGTTTATAACAAAAGTAATGTTGTTTATGAAATAAATTCCTAGTTGGTGCACTACAACGTAGAAATCCCATTTAATTAAATATTTTAAGATAACACTAATATTACTTTAGTAATTTAAATTATTTAAAATGCCTAACTGTATTTGCTAATATTATATATCTGAATAAAATGTTTATAAAATGCGGCAACACTACTTAAAAAACTATTGCTTTAACTCAGAAACAAAATATTCTAATATTCATAAATTACAAAACTAAGAACATGCTCTTGTTTGATCATAACAACAACAATAATAATAATAGATCCAATTTGATCTCAACATGTGAGGTATGGGGAGGGTAGGATATACGCGAACCTCGCCCTTACATAATGCAGGTAAAGAGATTGTTTTCAATATACCCTCGACTTAGAAAAAACAAAAAGAACAAAAAGAAAGCAAGAAAGGAAGAAAGAAAGAAGAGAAAAAAGAATAAGTATTACCAAATAATCATGTTGGATCATAAAATAAAAATAAAAATGCTTTTTGCGAAAGGCAATGATAATAAATATTATAAATGAATGAATGATAAAGACTGAGTGACGATGATCTACTTTGTTATTATAATTTAAAATGTAATTAAATTCTAATAGCCGACTCAAAATGTGACTATTTATGAATGTCTCTGTTTTGTCACAAGGAGTGTGTAATTTCTCAATGGAGCGAAATGTTTTTGCATATTAAAGGTTGAAAGCTACTGCCTGCAAGTGGCATTAACCAGGAAAAATACTAGGGTAGAGGCAGTACATCATACATGAGTAGCTACAACGTGAATATTGAGGAATAATACTCCAATATAATTTGAAAGGAAAAGAGGAAGAAAGAATAATAGTCGTTCATTTAGCCATTTAAACTAAATATATATATATATATATATATATATATATATATATATATATATATATATAATTATATATATATTTATGTATAATTATATATATATATTTATGTATAATTATATATATATATTTATGTATAATTATATACAATTAATATATCATTTATATATATGACTAGAAAAAATAAACAATGAATATAATGTTATGAAATAATATAAAAGACAAGAACAATAACTCAAGAACAAGAGCAAATAGAGAGAAGAGTAGAGAGAGTTCTTCTTATTGATACTTAGAGAATGTTAGGAGTGATTTACAATGGTAGAGGGCACCTCTATTTATAGGGAGGAGGATGATTTATCTACCAAGAATAGAACTCTAGAATCTCTCTAATTAAAGACATTCACCTTAAATAGAAGTGTATTTATAACACTCCCCCTTGAATGTCTATTCAATGATGTGCCTCGTTAAAACCTTAAAACCAAAACCCAATGGGAAAAATTAGAGTAAGGAAAAAGAGTACACATGTTTGAATATGCGCCTATTGGTTGCCTCGTTAAAAACCTTGCAAGGAAAACCCGGTGGGACAAAACCTTGTAAGGGAAAAAGAGTGCAACGCGCCTTAACTCCCCCTGATAAGAACATCAATTTATGTCCTTACGTCTTCGCATCCCGATCTTGTGAACTAGCTTCTTGAATGTTGACTTTGGTAGAGATTTTGTGAACAAATCAGCCATATTGTCGCTTGAACGAATCTGTTGAACATTGATATTACCATTCTTTTGAAGATCATGTGTGAAGAATAACTTTGGTGAAATATGCTTCGTTCTATCTCCTTTTATGAATCCTCCCTTCAATTGAGCTATACATGCTGCATTGTCTTCATACAAAGTTGTGGGTAGTTTATCACACTTCAAACCACATTTGCCTTGGATATGATGTATTATAGACCTCAACCACACACACTCTCGCTTGCTTCATGAAAGCAATTATCTCGGCATGATTAGATGAAGTAGCCACAATTGATTGCTTAGTCGATCGCCAAGATATGGCGGTTTCTCCACAGGTAAACACATAACCCGTTTGAGATCGAGCCTTGTGTGGGTCGGACAAATATCCAACATCAGCATAACCAACAAGATCCGGGCTACAATTCTTGCCATAAAATAAGCCCATATCGGTAGTTCCCTTTAGGTACCGCAATATGTGTTTGATCTCATTCCAATGTCTCCTCGTAGGAGCCGAGCTAAATCTTGCTAAGACATTAACTGAAAAGGATATGTCAGGCCTTGTAGTATTTGCAAGATACATTAGTGCGCCAATTGCGCTAAGATATGGTACTTCAGGACCAAGTAGCTCTTCATTCCTTTCTTGTGGTCGGAATGGATCTTTGTTCACATCAAGTGATCGAACAACCATCGGTGTACTTAAAGGATGTGCTTCATCCATGTAAAACCGTTTCAGTACCTTTTCTGTATAGGTAGATTGATGAACAAAAATTCCGTTTGCCAAATATTAAATTTGCAAACCAAGACATAGTTTAGTCTTCCCGAGATCTTTCATCTCGAATTCATCCTTTAGATAATCAATTGCCTTTTGGAGTTCTATAGGGGTTCCAATAAGGTTTATGTCATCAACATATACGGCAAGTACAACAAATTCCGACGTTATTTTCTTTATAAAAACACACGGGCAAATGGCGTCATTTATATAGCCTTCTTTTAACAAGTACTCACTAAGACGATTATACCACATTCGTCCAGATTGCTTTAGACCATACAAGGACCTTTGCAATTTAATTGAGAATATTTCCCGAGATTTTGAGTTGTGCGCGTTTGGCACCTTGAGTCCATCGGGAGTTTTCATGTATATCTCATTATCAAGTGAGCCATAAAGATAGGCAGTAACCACATCCATTAAGTGCATGTCAAGCTTTTCATGGACAGCAAAACTTATGAGATAACGAAAGGTTATCGCATCCATTACAGGCGAATATGTCTCTTCATAATCGACACCAGACCTTTGAGAAAAACCTTGTGCAACAAGGCGTGTCTTATATCTTTGTACCTCGTTTTTCTCATTTCTTTTGCGTACAAAGACCCATTTATAGCCGACAGGCTTAACACCATTAGGTGTTTCAACTATAGGGCCAAAAACTTCACGTTTTGCCAGCGAATTCAATTCTGATTGAATTGCTTCTTGCCACTTTGGCCAATCCTGTCTTTTTCGACATTCTTCAACAGATTGAGGTTCGAGATCCTCACATTCTTGCATAATGCTAGATGCTACATTATAAGCAAAGGCATTATCCACCACAATATCCACTCGATTAATATTTGCCTCAATATTAATTGGATTTAGGGATAGTTCCGTATTTTCCAGAGTCTCGGGCTCAATGGATTCTTCATGAATCTCAGAATTTGTTAAATCATGAGATTCTTTCGTGGTGTCATTTTGATCGTTCTTTTTCCTCTTTCTAGGATTTCGATCTTTGGAACCTAATGGTCTGCCACGCTTCAGGCGTGCATTTGACTCATTGGATATGACACTAGATGATTGTCCAACAGGGACATCAATACGGATTGGAACATTTTCCGCGGGAATGTGGGATTTCGTTATCCTTTTCAAGTCCGTAAATGCGTCAGGTATTTGATTTGCTATTCTTTGCAAATGGATAATCTTTTGTACCTCTCTTTCACAAATAGAGGTATGTGGATCAAGATGAGATAATGATGCATTTTTCCACAAAATTTCCCGTTTGGTTTCACCAACTTCTCCCCCTAATTTTGGGAAAAGTGTCTCATCAAATCGACAGTCTGCAAATCGTGCAGTAAACAAGTCGCCTGTAAATGTTTCGAGGTAGCGAATGATGGAGGGCGATTCAAACCCAACATATATTCCTAACCTTCTTTGCGGACCCATTTTGGTGCGGGATGGCGGTGCAATAGGCACATATACTGCGCATCCAAAAATCCTTAAATGGGATATATTGGGTTCATGACCCAAAACCAATTGCAACGGGGAATACTTGTGGTAATTCGTCGGTCTGAGACGAATTAGCATTGCTGCATGTAAGATGGCGTGACCCCATACCGAAGTGGGCAGCCTCGTTCTCATAAGTAATGGCCTTGCAATCAATTGCAGGCGTTTAATTAACGATTCTGCAAGACCGTTTTGAGTGTGAACATGAGCTACAGAATGTTCAACTTTTATCCCGATTGATAAGCAATAATCATTAAATGCTTGGGATGTAAACTCAGCAGCATTATCCAGTCTAATGGACTTGATTGGATTATCTGGAAATTGTGCTCGTAGTCGAATTATTTGTGCCATTAATTTCGCAAACGCAAGGTTGCGTGATGACAACAGGCACACATGAGACCATCTACAGGATGCGTCTATCAAGACCATGAAATACCTAAACGACCCACTAGATAGGTGAATAGGTCCACAAATGTCCCCTTGTATACGTTCCAGAAACGTGGGTGACTCAGTCCCAACCTTTGTTGGTGATGGCCTGATAATCAACTTGCCTTGATAACACGAAGTGCAAGGATATTCATTATTCGAAAGAATTTTGAAATTCTTTAACGGATGCCCATATGAGCTTTCTATAATCCGTCTCATCATGACCGATCCCGGGTGTCCCAATCGATCATGCCAAAGTACAAAGGTATTGGAATCAGTAACCCTTTGGTTTACTGTTGAATGTGCCTCAATTGCACTAATTCTTGTCCAATACAGGCCACAAGATAAAGACGGGAATTTCTCAATAACCCTCCTTTGGCCGGAGACATTCTTTGTGATGACTAGATATTCAAGATTATCTTCATCCATTATCTCAATATGATAGCCATTCCGGCGTACATCTTTAAAACTCAACAAGTTTCTCTTAGACTTGGAGGAGAACATTGCATTCTCTATGATTAACGTCGTGCCCTTGGGCAGAGTTACAATTGCTCTTCCGGAGCCTTCAATCAATTTACTACTTCCAGAGATTGTAGTAACGTTTGCCTTACACATATTTAGTTGAGAGAAATACTTCCTTTCTTTGAGTATTGTATGTGTAGTACATGAATCAACTAGGCAAATACTTTTACAGTTGGATGTTGATCCAAATTCGCTTTGTGAGATATCCATATTTGCTTAGATTTCTCGAGAATGGTTCTTGAGACGGTAGAGTCTCGTGCTGATAACGTGTTATGAAATAATATAAAAGACAAGAACAATAACTCAAGAACAAGAGCAAATAGAGAGAAGAGTAGAGAGAGTTCTTCTTATTGATACTTAGAGAATGTTAGGAGTGATTTACAATGGTAGAGGGCACCTCTATTTATAGGGAGGAGGATGATTTATCTACCAAGAATAGAACTCTAGAATCTCTCTAATTAAAGATATTCACCTTAAATAGAAGTGTATTTATAACATATAATCGATTATTTATGTAAATATTTCAAGAAGAAAAAGAAAAGTAAAAGGACAATGCCGTGAAAGCATTCTTATTGATGTGCGCTTCACGAAACAAGCCGAAGTCAACATATCTCACATGATTATTTAATTTAAAAATTAGCGAACTTACGGTTTTGACCGAATCAATAACTTTTGTTAAAAATTTTATTAAATATATAAACATATTAAAATTAGTATCTAATAGAAATTATTGCTTTAGAATCTAAAATTCATAGAATTGAAATTCTGACTCCACCTCTTATAATCACTCCATTTATTTAGTTTGATTGAGCACAAATTGTAGAAAATAGTATATTTTTAAAAGTAGTGATCTTAAACATATCATTATATTTCTGTGAGGTAAGACTTTTACAACTTGTGTTTTTTTAAATATTTCCATAATATTTATATGGCTATAAGAAGTTGTCATTTTGAGTAAAGTTGAAAGTTTTTTCAATTTAAGAAAACTATCAACTATTCCATCCATTCACTTTTAACTGTAACTCTTACGCCTCTTAAGAAATAATAAATGAAATATGTATTTTACAATTCCCATAATAATGATAGTATTTTTAAAAGTCTTAAAAATGATTTAGGAAATTAGTATTTAATGATAAAGGTAAAATAAGAATAAATAATAATTTTCTTTGAATTTAGTATAGTGAATAAGTAAAAATAAAAATACATTTTTAATATAGTAAACAAGTAAAAATGTACTGATGAAGTAATTAAACAGAAAATGCTGCTCCTAAAATAGAAGAGGTAGTACTATTTAACAAAAAGAAATAGTTGCATTAATGGAGTACTCCTAGTAGGATATATTTTGGGAAGCCTCCGAAAATGGGATAAAAGGGTGGATTCCTTACCACCGAGAGGTGTAGTCGGATGGATGTGGTTCATCTTATCTTTAATAAAAGATTTTAGATTAGAGCCATAAGAATGAAGAAACCCTTTTAGAGGCTTTCCCTATTTCCGCAGTGAAAGCAAGTTCTCTGAACATCGGCCCGTCACTGTTTTATTCTCTATACATGTTGAAGATCAAAAGTGTGCCCGTTCAAGTCTGGTCTCATTTCCTCCTTCAGTCCCCTCCCCAGTTCCTAGTACAGATGTAAAGTATCTGACTCACTGTTCACTGTAGTCTCTTGGCTCTCAAGCTGATTATGGATGACTTTTTGAATGACAATTGCTAGATCTCCCGTCTTATCACTGATTGTGAGGGATATATAAGGATCAACATGTGTGCAAACAGGAAAATCCAATTGATGACTTCCTATTCAGCAGAACTAAAAAATTCATATTCTTACAAGTTACAACTCAATCGCTTCCAATCCTTTAAAAAAGCATTTTCTGGTGGATTCACTTTCAAGCCGTCCCCCCTCGCCCCTTCTCCCCCCTCCCCCCCGGGTAACACCAGCAATAGGAGGTGGACCATGTGTGACGGGCGGCGACAACAATTTTTTTTTTTGGAATGAGGCTAGTATATTTAACTTTTTTCTTAAGAAATACCAGGGACAACTGAAGGAACAGAAATACAACTATTCTCGTGGTAAGAGTATGTTTTCATTTTACAGCTCTCATTGCACTTGTTCTTTGGAATAGTAGAGGAAGCGAGTAGAAAAACTAGGAGTGTCAGTTATGCAAACTAGCCCTATCTATGGTAGAGCAAAGCTTAGCCAAATGTAAATCCAGTGGAAGACATAAGAGCAGATATGTAAGCACCTCAATGTCCTCCTTTTGACTATCATCAGTGTAATGTCCGGGACTACTTACAAGAAGCTAATTTTCATTGCCTGCTTGAACAATTTCACCTAATACCTCTGTGTTGTCCCTATGGCAACTGGGACATACCGACCTCTTTTGTAGCTCATCACCAAGGGAATCTAAAGCAAGGGTGCTACAGCCATAAGTATCATTTTGAGGTGTGAAAGAATTTGTTAGGAATAGAATAAGATAATTTTTGCAGAAAAAGTGGAACATCTGTTAAAATTTCGAGATCCACTGTCGCCTCATTTCTCTTTGCACCAATGAGTTGAACCTAGTAAACAATTAGTTATAAGTAGCAGGACTCCAAACAATAACAATTTAAGGATATCTGGCTAACTCCTGCATTTCCATATTTTCTTTTGAGATTCCCTCTAACAGTGATGCTTTCCTTTCCAAAATACTCAATTCCTCTTCAAGCTGAAAAACACCACACAGGTCGATGTGTTTGGTTCTCAAATACTAATAACCAGACATACAGCAACAGAAGAAAGGAAATGAGAAGAGAGAAGCGTAACAAAAACATAATAACTTGCCTGCCTGTGAATATTCTGTTCAACTTGGTATGCCTCTTCCTCCTTAGTGATCTCGTAAACTATTTGAGCCAGCTTATCCTGGAGGTCTCTCTTGACAGCTTCAGCATCCTTTGCTTTGGCTTTTGCTGGACCTGCTTGTGGAGATGTAAAACAATTCTTTATCAACTTGAAGAAGCTGTTATATAGAAGCAACAATAGAATCTTTGAAGTCTTTAAATTTGAACATCCATATAATGAAAACATGCAGATAATCGAAGAAATTTAGAGAGAGAAAGTAGAGAGAAGGAAGAGAGAATAGAAGAGTCTCGAAGAAGACTCTGTCATAAGCCAAATGACCCCTCTGAAGGGTCAAGGATCAAAATGAGAGTATATATCAGATATACTTGTTACAAAACTAGCCTATTTACAAATACAACCTATTTTGCACATATAGCCTATTTTACAAAAGAATACAGAAGAATAAAGAAATTACAGAATTAGCCACAATTAAGGAAATGACCAATTATTAGGCTCAGAATTAGAATATCATCATAGCCTATATCTCAACACCCCCCCTCAAGTTGAAGGGGGGAAACCACCTTCAACTTGGACAAAATAGGAGAAAGAGCAGTCCCGGATAATTCTTTCGTCAACGGATCAGCCAACTGGTGAGAAGTGGGAACATGGGAAAGTGTTAGAAAACCATTGCGTATCAAATTACGAACGTAATGACAATCCACCTCAATATGCTTAGTACGCTCATGGAAAACTGGATTATTAGCAATGTGAACAGCAGCTTGACTATCACAAAACACAGAAATAGGAGATGAAACAGGTACCCCAAGATCAGCAAGCAAACGAGATAACCAGGTGAGTTCAGCAGTAACCTTGCTTAAAGCCCTATACTCAGCTTCAGCTGAAGAAAGAGAGACAACAGGTTGTTTCTTCGACTTCCAACTGACCAGGCTGCCACCCAACAAGACACAAAAACCAGTAACAGAGCGACGAGTGTCGGGACAAGCTGCCCAATCACTATCAGAGTACCCAGACAAAGAGAAGTCAGCAGCATCAGAGTAAAAGAGGCCCAAAGAGGAAGTGCCCTTAAGATACCTCAAAACATGTAAAGCAGCAGACATATGGGGAACCCTTGGGGATTTGAGATACTGACTCAGATGTTGCACGGCAAAGCATATATCAGGTCTAGTATGGGTTAAAAAAAATAATTTGCCAACAAGACTCCTGAACTGATCAGGAGCGGGTAAAAGATCACCAGAATCAGCATGTAATTTTAAAGAAATGTCCAGAGGGGATACAACAGGGGAAACAGATACACAGTCGAAATGATGCAACAAATCATGAACATATTTATGTTGATTCAGATGAATCCCACCAGGGATTTGTTTAACCTCAAGACCCAAGAAATAATGCAATGACCCTAAATCCTTTATCTTGAAAGTATCATCCAAGAAGGCCTTTAAGGCTGCAATCTCATCACAGTCAACCCCAGTAACAATTATATCATCCACATACACAGCCACCACAACAAGGGAATCAGGATTACCTTTCAAGAACAGTGAATAATCATTCAAAGAATGCCTGTAACCTCGAGAATGGAGGGCAGAGGACAGCTTAGCATACCACTGCCTGGAGGCCTGCCTGAGCCCATACAAAGACTTCTTTAGTTTACAGACCAGAGGGAGAGAAGAAGAAGAAGAAGAAGTAGAAGGAGAAGGAGAAGAAAGATCAGACACCACCAAACCTGGAGGAAGTTTCATATACACTTCCTCATCCAAATCACCATGAAGAAAGGCATTGTTAACATCCAGTTGGAACAATGGCCAGTGATTTTTAACAGCCACTGCAATGAGACACTTGACTGAAGTCATCTTTACAACAGGAGAAAAAGTGTCTGTAAAGTCCACACCTTCAACCTGTGTGTCACCCCTAATAACCAACCTTGCTTTGTATCTTTCAATAGAGCCATCAGATTTATATTTGATCTTGTAAACCCACTTACAGCCAATAGGTTTCTTACCTGGAGGAAGATGCACAATGTCCCAAGTGTGGTTAGCATCCAATGCATCAAATTCCTTCCTCATAGCATCCTGCCAAGCTGGTACAGAGGCAGCTTGAGAGTAAAACATAGGTTCAGATTCCAAGTGAGAGGAAGAGGAGCCAGAAAAGGCTGGAAGTTGACAAACATAGTCTTTGAGGTGAGAAGGAGGGAGATGTGATCTGGTGGACTTTCTGGGCAAAGAAACAGGCTGGGAGACAGGCAATGAAGGAGGGGAGATGTCAGGACTGAAAATAGGAGAAGGAATAGACACTGGAGAATCAGGAGAATGATGAGGAGAAGAAGAAGGAGAAGATTCATGGGAAGATGGTAGGGTGAAAGGTTGAGGAAGAATGTCATCACAAAATGGAACAAGTGGAGGAGAAGGAGAAGAGGGAGGAGGAGACTTGAATGGAAAGTGAGTTTCATGAAAAACAACATCTCTAGATATAAAGCATTTCTTGGAATGCAGGTCATAAAGTTTATAACCTTTCTTACCAAAGGGATAACCAAGGAAAACACAGGAATGAGCTCTGGATTTCAGCTTATCCCTATGAGGGATAGGCACAGCAGCATAAGCCAAACAGCCAAAAACTCTCAGATGTGAATAGGAAGGGGGAGAGCCATGTAATAATTCATGAGGAGATTTGTAATGAAGCACCCTGGATGGCAGTCTATTAATGATGTATGTTGCAGTTAACAGACAATCACCCCAAAAAGAAATAGGTAAACCATACTGAAAGAGAAGTGCTCTACAAGTTTCAAGTAAAGACCTGTGCTTTCTCTCAACAACCCCATTCTGTTGGGGAGAATGGGGGCAAGTTGTTTGATGCACAATCCCAAGTTTACTAAAATAGGAAATCCCTTCAGCACTGGAACCCAGTTCCAGGGCATTATCACTTCTGACAACCTTGACCAGGGAATTAAATTGAGTTTGAACATAAGAAATGAAGGATTGTAGGAGAGGGAATGCATTACTTTTAGAGCCCATTAGATGTGTCCAGGTAGCTCTAGAAAAATCATCAACTATGGTGAGGAAATACTTGCTACCAAGGGATGTAGGGGTATGGTAAGGACCCCAAGTATCCACATGAATGAGTTGGAATGGTTTGGTGGTGCTAATGCTACTGTCAGGAAAGGGCAATCTGGTTTGTTTAGCCATAGGGCAAATTGAGCAAGGAAAAGGTTGCTTAGCAGCAATAGAAAAAGGCAAATTAGAAACATGTTTCATATTAGCAAAAGATGTATGTGCTAATCTCAAATGCCAAATATAGTTCATATCATCAGGAACAGCATTATTACAACTAGAAGATTGAATAATTGAGCTAGAATGTTTGTTATCAGAAACAATATCATCATTACAAACATCTGAATCACTATGCTCAAGAGAAGAAGGCTTGGAAGAGGCAGAAGAGGAAGAGGGTGACCAAGAGTACTTGTACAAGCCAGCCTCCTCTTTACCAAGATCCAGAAGCCTCTTCAGAGAAAGGTCCTGTAACAGGTAAAGAAGGCATGAGGTTGGTGTAAACAAGACTAAACAATTCAATTGTTTCATCAACTTATGAACAGAGATCAAATTATGTTTGAAAGAAGGAACTAGAAGTACATTATGAAGAGTGAGGGAAGGAGTCAATGCAAATGATCCTGTACAAGTAACTTTGACTTTATATCCATTAGGAAGTGAAACAAGGTAAGGTACAGTTAGGGGTATAATGTCAAACAGTAGATTCTTATCATAAGTCATGTGATTGGAAGCTCCTGAATCAATGATCCAGGTAGCAGAATTTATGTGTGTAAGCATGCATAACTTGGAATCAGAAACAAGACTCTCAGACATTAAAGTACCAGCAAAATTAGCAGAACTCATGGAAGAAGAAGTTTGATCACTGGTTGAAAGTGTTTGTTGAATCAAGCTCACAATCTGATCACATTGTTGTCTGCTCAACCCTGGTATCACAGGTTGACTGGCAATAGGATCCCCTAGAGGAGCAGACACACCTGAAATTCTTGAATCAACAGATACACAGTCAGTACTAGTGGAAAGATGAGCAGCAGATTTCCTTCCCTTGATGTAAGAATTGCTTTGAGGAAAACCATGGAGTTTGAAACACTTATCAATTAAGTGTCCAGACTTCTTGCAATATCTGCAAAATAAGTTTCCTCTGTTTTGTTCAAAATTGACTTTAGGTCTGAAATTGAAACCAGACAATTTCCCTTGGTTGGACCCAGCAGGGGGCCTATCAGTGTGAGCATTAAAAGACATTGAGTCTGGGCTCATATGGGAAATGGACTTGACCTGTCTTTGCTTTTCATCATTCAACACAATATTATAAACACTGTCAAGGGAAGGAAATTGTTGCATCATTAACAAATTGCTTCTTACACCCAAATATGTCTCATTTAGTCCCATAAGGAACTGATAAATCTTGTTCTCATCATCTTCCTCAATGATACCATTCTTAGCAGCACAAGTGCACTTCTGCCCATGGTTTGGGACCATTGTCCCCAACTCATCCCACAAACTCTTGAGTTTATTAAAGTATGAGGCTACATCAAGGGAACCCTGGGAAGTTTGGGAGAGTTCTCGCTTTAGTTCAAAAATTTTGGTTTTGTTAGGAGTACCATACCTCTTCTCAAGTTGAGACCACATGCTTCGTGCAGTGTCAGAGTATTGAACACTGTCAGCTATTTGAGATGACACAGAAGAGGTTAACCATGACATAACAAGCATGTTACATCTATCCCACAACCTTTGCAAACTCACATTATTACTAGGTCTGGAAAAGGAACCATCAATGAAACAGATTTTATTTTTAGCAGATAAAGCCATAGTCATTTTACGCTTCCATCCTCCATAACCACTTCCTGAGAAAGGAGTGGGGACTAAACATGCACCAGGAACATCAGAAGAATGCACAAATAATGGATTGGAAGGGTCAATAGGACCGGAGTTGGCACCAGAACTACCAGCATTCATGTTAGCAGCCATGCTCAACAAATGAATCAAATTTTTTGAAAAACAATATCACCAAACAATATTCACAGTCTACACAGTCAATATTCTCAAGTTAAATGATTTATTCACAAATAGGCAGTCACATATACAAACAAGGAATCACAACCAGATAATAGGAACGAGGTTACCGTCCTTCTTCGCAACCGGAAGATCGGCCTTTAACAACAGGCAAAACCCTAGGTAGTGTAACCGTCAAAACTTTACCACAAATGTTGATAAAGATGTCGCAGCACCACCGATGATGACCAAAACTTCAGCAAAGTAAGTATCAAACCACCGGATGGTAATCAAACACTCGATTTGACCACCAGAAAACCCTAGAGGTTGAAACTTACCGCAAAATCTCCGAAAAACTCACAATAAACGATTGAACCGTTCAATACAGAAGGAACAAACGTAGATCGTGAAGATAAATGGACCGAAGAACCCTAACATGGTTGAAACCATCATCGATCTTTTTGATCTCAGAAAAAAATCCCAAATTTTGTCAAAAAATAGTTCAGATGAACTATTGATTCACACGATAACATCACCGGATCATTGTACCGGCTCTGATACCATGAAAACATGCAGATAATCGAAGAAATTTAGAGAGAGAAAGTAGAGAGAAGGAAGAGAGAATAGAAGAGTCTCGAAGAAGACTCTGTCATAAGCCAAATGACCCCTCTGAAGGATCAAGGATCAAAATGAGAGTATATATCAGATATACTTGTTACAAAACTAGCCTATTTACAAATACAACCTATTTTGCACATATAGCCTATTTTACAAAAGAATACAGAAAAATAAAGAAATTACAGAATTAGCCACAATTAAGGAAATGACCAATTATTAGGCTCAGAATTAGAATATCATCATAGCCTATATCTCAACATATAATACAAGAAACACCCCAACACATCACAAAAAGAAGAGCGCTTATCTATGTGCGATAACAGACCAGGCTTTGATGCTGACTCACTGCAATTATCGTTTTGGAATATAGAGGCTCTTGTCTCAAGGAATTTCCTGCATCCAGTTCAGTAGAAAAAGTTTAGCCATTTAACAGCAGGTCAGCTAGATCTCAAAATAGTGTAGTGACAAAATCCAAATGAATAAGCCTAAAGTTAGAACAGAAACAGATAGATTTATCTCTGGCCACAATATCTTCTGTGGTCGAGCTAACGAGTCACTTTGACTACACCATTTGAGATAGAAAGTGCCCTCGCGAGACTAGCACTAGATAACAGTTTTTTCTGCCAAATTAAAGAAACAGGGTTTTAATTACTAACACAACAGTGGAGAATATTTACTGTGCATTGGACTCTCCATGTCTAGACTATACCAGTTGAATAATTAATGTGCATGAGTGCGACAGGAGGGAATATGTACGAAATCAGCGATAAGACTGCTTGATCACCCAGTTTATACAATTGACATAGTTCTGATATCAGAACTGAACTATAGAGATACAATAGGGGCTAGACGACTGGCAGCTTAATCAAAAAGTCTTTGTTTCTGTTACCAAACAATATCACCAAATTATTTTGAAAAGCATAACAAAAACTACATAATCATTGTAAAAGTAGATTTTAAAGCAGAAAGTCAAGTGCTTATCTTTTTCATGTAACGGCTATGATCACTCCCCAAGCATACTTTCTTGTTGCTAGTAATCATGACATGAAATATTATAAGCATGACTAAAAAACAATATAGATAGATGATCTCTAATCTTCAACTATTACAAACTGAATCAGCCGCTAGAGCAATGCCATGTTCCCTGTATTACTTAGGCCATAGTATGTATAAATGCAAATTAGATCTCCTATAATATGAACGGCAGCCAAGTAATGCCCAGTAAGTATTACTTGGGCCAGTATGTGTAAATGCAAATTAGTTAAAAGAAGAAAGATGACTAAGTTAGCTCTTCTAACATTAGCATGGATTGACCAGAGGCTATTTTATCTCTCCGTCTGTGCTATTTTATGTTTGAAAAAAGTTACAGTATTGGAGCTTTAAACCTTATCAATAATTTCGTTTCAAAAAAATATCTACGTAACTACATAATTAACCTGACTTCTTCCAGTCATTTCAATAGCAAAAGATTACTGCTTATTAAGGCACACAATGGAAGTGAACGCTACCATTAGTTAATTCAACTAACCGTACCTTATCTGTGCATTAAGATCCAGCATTTTCTCAATGAAGTCATCTCTGCATAAGCAACGATAGACACAACGAGAAAGAGAATTTCGATGAGATCCTTTTCACAACGCTAAATTGAGTTAAAGATGCCAAAGTGATTGTAATAAAACAAAAGGAGTTGCAAGGTTAACTGAAGGAAGCATGTAGTTACCGAGTTTCTGCTTCTTTGTTCTTTTCACGGTTCAGATATCATCAATTGACCAACGAGTTCATAAGAAGAAACATCGTCATTATTAGCAAGCCAATACAACAAAATAATGTTCAAATACAAATATAAATAATTACATATACAAATAATATAAACACGTACAAACATCAACGATATTACAAGCTAACAGAGCATTAAGTGCGCCTAAAGGAGAACATAACCTCAAGTCGATTTTTACCTTAAGAGCCTCTACATCAGATCCATAGGCTGATAATTCATCTTGAATCAAAACGATCCTTTCCTATAACGTAATTGAAATGGATCTCTTAGAAAATCGTAAAAAGTAATTATCAGCACGTCAAATTTCAACTAATTAAATATGCTTCGACAAGCTTAAACGTTAACAAAAAAACGTAACCGTATATACAAATACGAATGAGATTGAAAACCTCTAGGTTTTGAATAGCAGATTCATTCCAGGCCAATTCAACTTCGTAGCCTTCGAGTTCTTGGTCAGCAGTCTCCTTCTGATGTTTTGCCTCTTCAACCTCAGTGTTTGCAGTTTCAAGCTCCGATTGCAGCTCTTGACTTCGTTTCTTCAGATTTATTATTCTTCGCTCTGAAAATTTTGAAGTATTATAGCTCAAAAATATTGGAAACAGCCTCTCTGCCCTTTCGGGTAGGGGTAAGGCTCGTCTACATATTACTCTTCCCAGACCTCACTTTGTGGGACTATACTGGGTAGTTATTGTTAGCTCAAAAATTAATTTTAATTTGTATCAGTTTCCAGGTATCAAATACGTTGAATCATCAAGTGAAGAATTTCATACGAATTTCGAAGGAGGAAATGAAGAAGGAAAACGAACCTCCTTGAGATTTTTCAGATGCGAAGTCGCGGATTAGAGTGAGGAATTGCTTCTGAGAATCGTTTCCCGCCATCTCTTCTTTTCTAGAGCAGCTGTTTCGAAATTTTGAACTATTCTGTATTCCATGTATGTTCTTTATAGTGGAGTAGTGGACCGCGTTGATCTCGTGCATGGGGCTCTCGTGTTGCTTGGACTATTAGTCCAGTATTAATTGGAATTTTTACTTCCTATGCCACGTACAAAATCTTATTAACCTTAATGTTTAAGATTTAATTTAATTACATTTAATATATTAAATTATTAATTTTATATTATAATTAATTAAGGGTATAATTAATTATATATTTTTTGCTCCTCAATTAAAGAAATTTGCACGTTTCTCTCTCCTAACCTCTTTGTCCCATCCACGTTTATCCCACACTCACGTTCTTTTTACCATTTCTCATCTTCTGAAACCAAATTCTCCCTCTAAATTCAAGGAAAATTGAAGAAACTCTTCAACAAAGTTGTTCCCCATTTTACTCCAGTTGAAGTTCATCAATGAAAAACCACAAAGTTCATCAAAATTGAAGTCAAATCTTCAAAGTTCATACGCACATTTACGTTCAGTTTCAAATTTTCTCAATGAAGAAGAACAAATCTTCAAAAAGACAAAATAGTAGCAATTCCATCATTGACAGCCATTAAAAAACATTGAAGCTTTGAATTCAAATTTGAGTTTTCAAAAATCATTATTTGTTTTGATTGGGTGTTGTTGAAAATAATTGGGAATATGTTTTGGAGTTTATATCTTAATTTTAAGGGGTTTTGGTGAAGATTAGACTTGATTTTGACTGAAATTTAGATTGAAACTCGAAGAAGAATAAAAAAGACATATTGCAGAAACTGTAGATAAATTGTAGACTGGCTTTTGCAGAAGATTTTATAGAAGTTTTAGTTGTTTTGGATTTGTGAAAACAGAAAATAATTCATCTACAATCAGAATACAAATAATCTACTATTTATCTACAAAATATCTACAAACTGGATACATTGAATTTTAATATCCAAATTCTCATTTTAATTGTAGCATAATTGGCATTTTGGATATAATTGCATTTTTTGCAGAAGATCTGTAGAAGTTTTAGTCGTTTTTATTTGTAAAAACGTAAAATAAAGCACTTACAATTAGAATACAAATAATCTACAATTTATCTACAAACTGGGTACATTGAATTTTTATATCCCAATTCCCATCCAATTGTAGCATAATTGTGATTTTTGACATAATTATATTTTTTCAGAAGATTTGTAGAAGTTTTAGTTGTTTTTTATTTGTGAAAACAGAAAATAAAGCATCTACAATCAGAATACAAATAATCTATAATTTATCACAATTTTTTGCAATATGTGTTTTTCTTCTTCTTCTTTGAGTTTTAATCTGAATTTCAGTCAAAACCAAGTTTAATCTTCACCAAAACCTTTCAAAATTGAGATATAAATTCCAAATCATATTCCCGATTATTTTTAACGACACCCAATCCAAATAATGATTTTTGAAAACCCAAATTTAAATTCAAAGCTTTCAAGATTTTTAATTGCTATCAATGGTGGAAAATATCTGGAAGAATATTTACTTCCATAATTATAGCGCGCCTAAATAGTAATATCTAGAAGAATATAATTTGATTTGATTTACACTAAATCTTTTTAGAATATTATGTTCCTCAATTTTAGCTCGATAAATTAGGAAGAATCAGCTACTATTAATTAGTATTAATTGATTGGTATAATAACTGTAGAAAAAATATGGACAGAGCGAGTAAACTATAAACTATGCATATTTTTGGTAATAAGGTTTTATATATGATATATGAAAGAAACAATCTCTTATTAATTTACGAAAGCAATCAGACCATGTCCATTTTCAGTTGCAAACTGCCAGTCCTCAGATTTTGTGGTAAAAATTGTACAGAGCGTCCTATTTGGTTGCCCCCCATTTAACCTATACTTATTTTTTTAAAACTTTTAACTTGTACCCACTTTTTAAACAACTTCAACCCCATTTCTATTTCAAATTGAATATTACAGTAGGCCCTCCGGAAAGCGCTACTTTTTCTTTCATTACTTCCTTTAATATGGGATGTCCTCTTCTTTCATTGCTGCAAACTTTTTCATGTGCATTATTGTTCTGAAATTGAAGCCAAAGTAGAAATGTACTGTTGATTTCATGACGAAGTGAAGATATCAAGCTACATAATTCTTCTTATACAGGAAAAATTGTTTCTAATATTTTGAACTTGAGGGTTTCTTCTATGTGATATGCTGAGTACATTTCTGCACACACTACGTAAATGTCTTACATGTTAATAGGTTTTATTGGCTTTTGTAATGTTTGTAATATTCAATTTGGAATAAGTACAGTTTTTACTATTTAGTACGGTTGGATCAAATAGCATAAAACATGAAAGCATGAAACATGCTGAAGTTAATCAAATATAGAATAAACAGTTACAAACACAAAAACTTTCTCAGTTACAAACACAAATACTTCAGCTCTAGAGCTGAAGTTCCCCTGTTACAAAATAAAGACTTAAGCTCTAGAGCTGAAATTTTCCAGTTATAAAACAATAACTTCAGCTCCCAGTTACAAAACAAAAACTTCATCTGCCAGTTACAAAAACAAAAACTTTAGCTCTAGAGCTGAAGTTCACCAGTTACAAAATAAAAACTTCAGCTCTATAGCTGCTGAAGTTTTACGTGAATGTCTTTGCTACTTCAGCCCCGTATGCTGAAGTTATGCGAAAAGCGAGTACGCTTGCAATTTTTTTTGCAAAGCGGGCACAAGTTAAAACGTGACATAAAAAGCGGGTATAGATGCAAATGCCCCGATTTTTTGATAGAGCTTTCTAAAATCACTATTTATATTTTAAATTCATTAAGAAATTTTTTGAGAAAATAGCTCTTTGTCATAATTATAAAACAAGCTCGCCTAAATTTTGAAGCATCCGCAAGAATTTTAAAGCGCCAGAAATTCAAAAATCACTAGAATTTTCATCGTCAAAATTTTGTCAAATTAACCCAATGAGCGAGAATGAAATCGACAAAGTAATAGAGACAAAGGAGCTGAAGAAAACTTGGAGAGAAATCTATGAGATTCTCATTTCCTCTGCATCGTACAATGAGTGGTGTACCTCATATATATACATAGACAAGCTAACTACAACTTTTTAACTGACTAAGCTACCTCCTAACATAAATAACTGACTCGTTAGCTAACTAACTAACTATTACACATCAACTTGTTATGCTCTCAACACTTCACCACATGCTGATGCTTTGAATATATTTTCAGCTCCAAGTTGATTCAATAGAACTTCAGGGTGGGCTTTCCAAATGCTCTTAATGAGCAAATCTGCTAGCTGATCCTTTGTTGAGAGAAGATGAGTTATAATTACTCCTCGGCGACATACAGTCTATGCTTGTTGCGCCCCCCTTTTCCTTGCGGAGTCCAACTTCGACATGTGATAACTTTTTAAAATGGATACAAAAATTTGAAGAGTCTCCACCTAACAGATTTAAGGTGCGTTAGGAACCTAAAATAAGTAACTCATAAAATCGTTTTGCATTACCAGAGATTAGGTAAGGGTTCGGAAAACCTTGAGGGTAAGGTGTTAGGCACCCCTAGCGGTCCATAACGGTGGGTCCCAGTCGAACTCAAATGATGTGAATTAGTCTTATAAATAGATAAAGCAAATTAGACAAACTGGTATTGTCACACCTCCTTTTTCGGCTTACACGTGGTTACCCCGAAAGATGATACGTGTGTGGGAGTTTTTCCAATTAAAGTGACATTATTCGAGATGGGATTGATCATTTATTCAAGAGTTGCCACTTGGAATAAGTTTGGATTTTTGGTGTCCCAAGTCACCGGTTTATTTAAAATTCCAAATCGAGGAAATTTTGACTACCCAATTAGAGTCTGCGAACAGAAATTCTTGAGTAAGGAATTCTGTTGACCCGAGGGAAGGTGTTAGGCACCCTAGGATCCCGTGGTTCTAGCACGGTCGTTTAAACTCATTATAAGTGGCTAAATATGATTTGCTATTCCTGTTAATCCTGCAATTTTAGACTATCAACCGCTTTTAACCCTTTTTTAGGAAAATTTACAATGTTATTAAAACACATCGCGTCACATAATTGCACCCGTAAATTCTAGACATATTTTAATTCCATTGAGAATAGGATTTGGGTCACATAAATGCGCACCCGAATTTAGGAAGGTATTTTTATTAAACACGCGCCTATAGAAACTACGTCTTCGAAATTCGTGGGAAGGCCGTGAAATTCGCGTAACAGCACTTCCTGTTTTTTTCTCTATGTTTTAATAAATTAAGGAGCCATCGCATGGTATTTGATTGGAATAACGCTGCTCACTTTATTTTATAAGGACATTCCAACGTATGCTAAGTTCTCAATTATTGCTGTTTTTAAAACACTGATCATTTATGTAGGCAGCATATTTGAGAATACAATACGAGCACCTTAGCCTCATTCATGGCTAATTGCATACACTGATTAATGTTTGGGATAGCCCAGAACACACGTTGTGTTTTGCTATTGCTCGACCTCTCAACTGGGCCTAAAGTTAATTTGGACGGAGGAGTCCACTTGAACCAGTTTTAATAACTCTTTTTCAGTTCAAATCTATCCACAAGATTAATTATCTATACATTTATAAAGATGATTCTGGTGATCAATTTATATCAGTTTTCACAAGACTTTAAACATCAAATATATCTACCAGGTTCAACATGGGAGCTACTAGTGATTATGTTATATTATTTTTAATCTTAAATCTGGACTACACGACTCACATACTCATCAATCAGAGCATGCGAATCTATCTTCCAAAATTCAATTATGCTTCAAGTTACACTATATTGGATAGATTTGAAAACTATTATTACTAAACGTATGGAGCTTTAAATGTACTGAAATGTTACACAACATTTTGATTTTCACATGATTATCAAAATTAATATTTCCTAAATCCAGTAGCTCTAAGTTCAAAGGAACAACACTTGAACCAGCCAGACCAATAATTAAAACTTACTATTAATTATACACATAAAAGAAGAAATTCAATCGAATGTCTAGTTATTAAACATTAAAGCAGTCCCAAATGCCCAATTATTACAAAATAAATGGATCAGTCTAACATTTAACTACAACATGATGATCATCTTATTATTACACCTATATTCAAATTAAATAGGGGAAAATGGGGGCATAATTCAAAAATATAGATAACAGATGGAGATCTTCACTTTTGGGAATATATTTCACTTGAAATTCATATATACATGAACATCGAGTGTACCTGTAGTGCAGCAGAAGAAACAAGAACCTATGAGTAAATGTAAGGAACCAACTAAGCAATCAACAGCCAAACACACAGTGCATCCAGGACTTCAGTAGAGTTTTTTTAGAGAATTAAGTCTTCAGAAAGATGATTTAAACAACACTCAAGGTATTTTTGCAGATATAGGAGAAACTAGTATGTATTTTAGCTCTAGGATTCAAAGAGAAGGTTCCAGATCCTTTAAAATATGCTCAGGGGGTTTCTTTTATAATGGAGCCTTAGGAACCAGCATTCCCTTGTTTTTTTCTTTTAGTCCTTACTTCAAATTTGAACTTTGCCTAAATGGTCCTTCATTTCCTGACTTGTGTCTCAAGTTTGAGGCATGAATTGTGTTTTAGTCCCTTGCTAGAAGGTTCTAGGAGATTACTATCAGATTTTCAAAGTTCAAGTACCCCTTCTACCCCTATGTCTTTTTCTAAATTACCCACCTAAAGTTTTAACCTCAACTATTCCTTGACCCTAGTTTAATTACAATTGACCCTGGTCAATCAAGTTTGAGTCACAGTTTAACAAGCTTATAAGAGTTCAGAATCAGCCAAAACTATCAGGTTTCAAAACAAATGCCTTAATGTAGACTTTCAGCACACAAACATTGTTACGGATAATCAAAACAAAGGATCAAAATAACCAGGAGAATGAATACATCTATCAACACTTAGTTTTCAGAGATAGCTCAATCAAAGTGCTCAGAAATACTTAAAAATGAGAAGCACACAGTAGAGGGTGAGTACTTAATTCATGAGCAAGATTAGGAAGCAAGTAAAGGCTACCAATTAACAATTAAAGATCCAACTCAACAAATCAGCTTAAACTAATATTAATATTGAAAAATCAAAATTATTATGGCAATCAAATACTTAGGGGCAAACCAAAAATCATCGAATAAAACAAATGAAGAATCAGAAGATGGATGTTGATCAAACCATAAAAATAACAGTACTGAAGAATTAACTAAGCTTTCAAGATCAAAGAGCTGATATTAACAGGATATGCAATTATTCAAGAGATGAAGAGATTTCAAGACTAGTGGCAAACAAAGGCATATGAATATTGAAACCTATTTCAGATGAAACAGTGGACACACAGACAATCAACCAAAAGAAATCAAACGAAGGGACTTCAAACTATTAGGCATGTAACTACTGAACCTAAACAATTATTAAAAGAAACCAAACATTTAACAACTAAAGAAATGAAAATATACAGAAAACTTAGCTTTTTCACATGCATGTCCATTTAGACCATTTCATCGGCTCTTGACCCCTTCCACAGGGTTCCAAACCTTCTAGGACGATGTACAACCAGTTTAAGAGTTCAAGGGAGGGCTTTCAAGGTTCTGAGACCTCAGTGAGGTCTCAGATCTGGATTTATTCAGTGGTTGAGGTTGTTTGGGGTCGTAGGTGGTATGATTGGGGAAAGGAAGGGTCATGGATTTCCTAGGAGGAATATGAGCCATTTCCGACGTGTTTTGAGTTTTAAGGTTAGGCTTTGAATTGATATTTGAAGGGTTTCAGGCAGATTCAAGAGAGGTGACATATATGGTTGGAAAGAGGAGATTGAGGTGCTTTAGGGGTGTAAGTTTGGGGATTTTTGTAATAGGGTCGCCGGAGATAGGGTTTCCGACGACCTTTCTGCGAATATTTGAGATGATGGGGGAGGATTCGAAGGGAGTGGGATGCAGGACGGGGAAAGGGAGGTCCTAATAGCTCTATGATGTAAAGCTGGAAGAGTTTGGAACAAGGTTGCCGGAGGCGGTGGTTCCGATGATCCTGTTTTTGAATATTCGAGACGGAGGGGACTTGTTCGACGGGAACTAACCACAGGATGGGATAGGGGATGTTGTGACTGTTTAATGGTGTAAGTTTGGAGAGGTTTGGTTACCGGCTGTCGCCGTGAGGCGATCTCCGGGCAGCATTAGGGTAGTAGGTGGGTGGTCATTGGTAGTTTTGGGGTGGTCAATGGATAATCAGTGGTGGTGTTACAACCGGGGAAGTCGGTACGAGGAAGGGGGAAGTTTGGTCTCTATGTGTATGAGAGACGTTTGGACATATATATGTGGTTTGGGATGGGGTTTGATGGCCGTTGATTGAGATGGGATTGACGGCTCTGATGAACCCTTCTTTTTTTGAAACGGTGTCGTTTGGTCTTTGGATGTGGACTATATCAGAGGGGTCGGTGGTTATGGCTGGGTTGTGTATTTGTAGAGGAAGGAAAGGTTTGGGCCACTCAGGTTTGGCCCAATTGTGGCCAGCCTGAGTGGCTATATATATATATATATATATATATATATATATATATATATATATATATATATATATATATATATATATATATATATATATATATATATATATATATATATATATATATTTTTTTTTTTTCTTTTAATTTAAATTAATTTCTAGCCTTATTTAAAACCAAAAATTACTAATTATCACAAATAAAACTACACCAAGTTGAAATTTAAACAAAAATAATTACAAATTCCAGAAATACATTTTTCTTTTGTATTTTAATTTGTAAAATAAAGCTATTGAAAAATTAAATCCTAAACAATTTTAAACATGCAGTAATGAACATGCACATGCAGTTAAATCCTAAAAATTAGAATCCTAATATTTAAAGAAGATCCTAGACTTTAAGAGTCCTGTAGGAGCTTGTTTCGACCGGGTAAAAATCATATGCTCACAGGTATTATATTTAAAACAAGGGGTAAAAGGGGTCCTAGGTTTTTAGCCTACATGATCAATCTGTATAATACCCGATAAACCTTACTCAACTAGAGGGGTTGCACGTGGCATTAGCGCACCTGTTATCATATCCTTTTACTACCCAATCACTCTCCCCTTAGTGGTTATATAAGCGATTTTAATTAAACGAACTCTATATGTGCATTAAGCACCCCTTCCTTATGGCCTTGAGGTGTTTAAGACCTCTAATTTAGGCAGTTTTAGACTTTTCTAAGGTGCTTAAAGGAGAAATCTAGGCGACAATCAAGACTAAATAGGACATTCACATAAAGGAAATTAAAGGCTCATTTTTACCTCCTCAGATAAGCAAATAATAGCACATCTCAAACAATAGGATTTCAAATATTTCCAAGGATCCTAGAGCAGAATATCTAGGTGAGCATGACAAACAAAATATGCAGCATTGTGTTAAAGCGAGGTAATAGAGACCTAATCAGTTTGCCTACTAATTTTAAGACCCGTTGAATATGGGCAGTTCACAAGTAATTAAGCAAAGCACTTACCAATTGCAGGATTTTAATTACCTACAGGCTCGTCTAAGCGTGGATCTGAGATGCCTTATAGCATAATATCTAATTATTAATCAGAATTCTAATAACCAATTTAAAACCAGCAGTTTGAGTTTATTATGTCCTATAGACATGTTGTCTAGGTGCAAACGTTACAGAACTGACTTTCTTATGCATATTATCTCTATAGGTATGATACCTACGTGTAGGAGATGCTTTTTAAACTTACTCGTAGTTTCCACTAAAGAAACTGATTCTATGCGATCTAGATATAATTATAGAATTTAGGCGAGGGTAAAAAAAGTCCTACATCATAGTTTCTAATGCACATAAGAGATAAACATGATTATTAGGCAGAATTAATAGCAACCTAGAGACAGGATTTCTAAACAGACATGACATATGTAGAACTTTACAAAGAAGAAGTTGTAGAATAAATGATATGATGCACCTATAAAATGCAGAAAAAATAATCCTATAAGTATAGTTTCTAGTGAAAGTAGATAATCATAATGGTCTTGAGAGCATGATTTCTACCTGATTCCCCATAAAATATATATAAAAAGTCCCTCCCATTTTACTAATATATCAAATATCTATTTACAAGGATTATTACAGACCACAAAACAAATAAATTACAAAATAAACCAAGCTATATTATAGGGAGACTGAATAGGCCCAACATGAACCTGGAAAAAACCAGGCCTTCAAATAGTCCAAAGTGCAATAGTCTCATAATGCACCTAATAGTATCCTAGTGTGTCAAAGTTCCAGGGGCTTCAGGTACCCCAGACAATGCTCACACCAGAAAACTTTCAAAGCAACCCCTTTTGGCGAGCAAGTTTGGAAAGCCAACTCAAGTGTGTCAAAGTTTTGAGGAGTCTCATGGACTCCTGAATAATGCTCACATTTGTTTTAACAATAAGAGTTAAAAATAGGAGATAGTTTCTAAGAAAATAATTTTGGATTCTCAGGAAGTGAGGAGCAGAGAGGTCATTCAATAATTATAACTCAAACAAAGGTCCTATCAATCAGATATCGTACAGAAACAGGATCACTCAAAGTTTCAATTTAGTTTACTAGTTTTTACTAGGTGAACAAACACTAATCAAAGGCATGGCATGCTGGGATCACTCAGATAGTCACATTCAAAGGGGTAGTTTGAAACTAATTGATTCTATTTTGAAACCTGGGATGGGGAGCCATATTAGTCAGGAGTTTGTAAGAGGTGAACACTTTAAGAGCATGCTAGTGGAGAAGTAAATAGACATAGGTCCAGTTTAGACATGAGCAAGTATACAGACTTACTGAAAGCAGAAGCACATAGGTCTAGCTAAAACAAAAGTAAACATGTTGGAAACAAGACATATAGGTTAATCAAATAGAAGTAGACATGCTATTGCAGTAACATATTGGTTGAACAGAAGTAGACATGCTTATTGTAGTAGTCACATAGGTTTGCTTAAGAAAAGAAAGGCATGATGATTATGAGGAAACACACAAGTCAAATTAAATAGCAATAAGCATAGAGTCTAGTGAACGCGCTGATTGAGAATAATAATCGTTAAGACAGGATCTAATGAGATAAGTAGACATGCTGAGAACATGACACATAGTTGAATTAAATAAAAGTAGACATGTTGAGTAGGAAAACATACATGTTCAAAAGAAAGACATACTGATTATGAAAAAAAAACAAATAGGTTTAACTGAATGGAAATAGTGGGAGAATACCAGTTAAGGAAGCAGAAACAGAAGGTAAAGTAGACATGATTCAATAGCCTAGCCTTGGCTCTCAACCGGCTAGACAAGAAATGAACTCAAGTAGCAGAGAGAGAGAGAAAGAGAGATGAGAAAAAGTTTATGTGTGTGTGTTTGAACTATTATCCGTGTTTAAGAATCTTAATGAGAGTGTATATATAAAACTTAGGGAGATGAAACAAATAAGGTAAAAAAAATAAATCAAAGTTCATAAAACAAGGTAAATCAAATAAATCAATCAGTTAAATGGGGACTTAACTCAATCAATTCCCGCAGAAGAAACCGGAAAGGAACCCCTAATATTAGGGAGAATCCCTTAACGATTCAGATTGGTATTCAAACAAGGTAAACAAATCAATCATATACCACGTAGGAGTCAATTACATCCATAAATAAGACTAATAGTCTAATTAAGGCAAGTAGTACTAATTAAAGCCACAAATAAGGAAGATAGGCAAATCACATAGAACTACTGATTTTAATAGGAAAATATAATTCGAACCTTAAATAAAATCAGTTAATATATTTGATTGGGAAAGATAAAAAAATAACGGAAAAAAGATTGAAGTAATTAGTGCAATAAATGGAAAGACCTAGGGTTTAAAGTATATACACACAAAATTAGTAAAACCTAGTTTAAAAACTTGGAAGTTAAAACCCTTTGAGAGAACTTAGGACGAAATCTAGTTCTTAGAAAATACTAGAATCAAATAATAACAATGAAAACAAAAGATTTTTTCGAAGAAAATACCAAATAACATTTAAACGTTTCATATCTACATGGATCTGGACACAATCAAGTAGCATAAGATTCGGGTATTAAGAAAAAGGACAGATATGGAAGAGACATGGTTTAAAAGCACTGATTCGAGCCATAAATAAGAAGAAAATAATACTCATTAATGGAGATAGCCATAGACAGGTCTATGAAAGATTTTGAACAAAAAATCCAAGTTGAACTCTTCAACATTCTTTCATAAATCGACATAACCATCAGAAGAGGTAGAAGGCCGGCAAGGGTCGGAGAATACATAGAAACTCCATAGACAGGAGTTTTTGGCCGAACGACGATTAGGGTTAGGGTATGATTGAGAGATAAAAGGACAGAAGTAGAGGAGATAAGGTATTCAAAGGCGGAAGGGTGTAACAAAATGAGTAGGGTTAGGGGTCATTTGGGTTAAAAAGGTAAGAAGGAATGAGGGTCATTGATCTTAGAGATCAATGGTCAGGATTAGAAAGGGTCTGTGCCGGGTTAGATTTAATTGGGTTGAGGTTGTTTTGAGTTGGGCTTGGGTTAACCAAACTATATTTGGGGGGGGGGGGGGTCCCGATTTTGGGTGTAAATTAGGGACTATTTGTTACTATCCATTTTACTAAATAAAATAATTTTAAAAATAGCTAATTAAATGATAAAAAATGTTTTTAAGCATGAAAATAATTTAAAATAATTATTTAATATTATAAAAATATAATTTTTTTCTATATAGATAATATGTTATGCATATGTAGGAGATATTTTTGCAAGATATGCAATTATTGTCTTAAAAATGTAAATATAATTATAAAAAATGCGATTAAAATACTTGAACACTCATGAACATAAATGATGAATGTAGATGATTAAATCATCGTAAATAATATAAGGGATAATTTTGAACATTTATGTAATTAAAAAATGAAAAATTGTAAAACATTATTACATATTTGTAAATGCATGTATGACATATTGAAAGTATTTATTCTGAGAATTTTTCACCATGGTCATGCCACCCTTTTTTTCGATACACATTGCACATGAGAAGTCCAAGAGCTGTCAGAAATGGGGTACACAACCTCGTCATCCAACCACTTGATCACCTCTTTTTTCACCACTTCTTGCATTGCCTCGTTCAATTATCTTTTATTCTCCAAGGAAGGCTTTGCAACATCCTCCAAGATAATTTTGTGCATGCAAAATGCTACGCTTATTCCCCGAATGTCAGCCAAAGTCCATCAAATTGCCCTTTTCCGCTTTTAAAACACCGCTAATGTGGCATTTACCTGCAAGTTAGTAAGGCAAGTAGAAAGAATAACTGGTAAAGTAGAATTTGAGCCCAAGAACTCATACCCGAGGTGTGGAGGGAGTGGTTTCCAACACCGGTGGCTCCTCAGTTGATAGTTTGGTTGGTGGAGTCTTCTGATTTTCAAGATCCAAACACAATTTTCTAGGCTCATAGGAATAAGAGCCCATTCTATGTAAAACATTCACGTGCTCCACTCTACCAGCATCATCATTGACATCAAGATTTAATAGAACGAACTCAAGGGGATCCTCTACATTGATCATAGTACCAGTGTCATCCTCGATCACAGCCGTGACAAGGTCAACAGATGAGCACACCTCAGTGGTATTGGGTTGTTTCATAGACTTGCACATATGAAAGACAACTTTTTCATCACCCACCCAGAAGGTGAATTCCCCTACTTCCACTTCTACCAATACCTTCCCCGTAGCTAGGAAAGGTCTACCCAAGATAATTGGAACTTCGTAGTCCACCTCACAATCCAAAATCACAAAGTCAGCTGGCAAGATAAATTTATCCACCCGGACAAACACATCATCAATAATACCCAAATGTCTCTTCATCGTTCTATCCGCCATTTGTAACCTCATGGAAGTTGGTCTAGGTTTCAGGAGTCAAGTTGATACTAGCTCCCAGGTCACATAAAGCTTTTGCAAAATTCGCACTCCTAAAGTTGCAAGGAATGGTGAAAGCACCGGGATCCTCTAACTTCGGGGCCATTGAATGCACTATAGTACTAACTTGGTGAGTCATCTTTATAGTTTCACAATCCATAGAATGCTTCTTCGTAACCTAGTCTTTCATGAATTTTGCATATCCCATCATTTGTTCAAGTGCCTCCACCAAAGGTACATTAATGGACAAGCTCTTCATCATATCAATGAACTTTTTGAATCAATTATCATTTCTATGCTTTACAAGCCTTTGAGGATAAGGTGGAGGTGGCCTTGGTAGAGGAGCCTTGGCTTTTGGCACAACCGACTCCAGCATGTCAATCACGTGTTCCCTAGACTTTCACGACATCTTGAGTTTCTACCCTAGCCTCAGTAATGTCAATCCTCACTTCATTGTTTATATTTTCATCAACCAAAACTTCAACTACCAAGGGTCATTTACCTTCTTGTAACTCAACATCATCATCCACAACTTGCTTTTGTTTCGAGGAATTCACATCACCTCTTCTCCCACTTCTTGTTGTAACCGCCATAACATGATTGTACCATTCTTTGGGTTCACTACCGTATTACTTGGTAGAGCACCCTTTGGGCCAATATTCAATGATTGAGAGCTTTGGCCTAGTTGCACCTCCAAATTTCGAATGGAAGTATTGTGAGAAAATAATTGAGCATCCGAATCCGCATTTTTCTTCATCATTTGTTCGAACATCATTTCAATTCTACCCATATCATTGATAGAAGAACTCGAACCTTGAGAAGTGAATGAGGGTGGATTGTTCGGTTGTTGGTACATTGAGGGCCTTTGAAAGCCTTGCCCCCTGTTTCCTTGATTCCCATTGTTCCATCCACCTTGATTGTTATTGTTTGCCCAATTGTTATTATTACCATTCCAATTCCCTTGGTTGCCTTAACTGTTGTTTTAATTGCTCTAGTTGTGATTTTGGTTGTTATTCCCCCAATTACCAATATTTTGTTGTTGAGTGCCCCAGTTGCCTTGAGGTCTCCATTGTTGTTGATTTGAAGAGTTTCCACGTTGTCCTTGACAGTTGTTCACATATTGTACCTCTTCATTTTGCCCATCATAGCCATTATTATGAAACCCATCGCAATCATCATCAAATTGCTCAGAATTCCCTTGATTTTGTTGCCTCCTTTGCCTTCTCTTGTTGACAAGCATATTAACACCCTCCATGGCATTCACTTGGCGAGGATTTTGGACTTGTTGCAACTGTTCCTTATCCAATTAGTTGGTAGTGGTCGTCAACTCCACTATAGCTTATCCATGGTCATGTAATTCCTTATGTAAATGAATAACCGTAGGGTCATCTTCATGAACATTGGCTCTACTTTGCCATCGGAGGATGTATCCGCCATCTCATCAAGAACGACATAAGCTTCACCATAAGTCAACTTCATAAAATTAACCCCGGCCAATTGATTCACTATGCATTGGTTTGTAGTATTTGATACCCTGGTAGAAAGTTTGTTGAAATATATTTTCTGTCATGTCATTATTGGGGCAGTCCTTCACCATCGTTCTATATCTCTCCCAAATCTCATGCAAAGGTTCTGTGAGTTCTTTCTTGAAGGCCAATATTTCATCTCTAAGTGCTGCCATGTGTCTAGATGAGAAAAATTTACTAATAAACTTATCTGCCAACTCATCCCAAGTTGTGATGGAATGGTTTGGAAGTCTATCGAGCTAATCTAATGCTTTCACCCGAAGTGAGAATGGGAAAAGTCTCAACCTAAGAGCATCCTTGGACATATTTGTCTGCTTGCTCCCCCGACATATATCTACGAACCCCTTGAGATGTTTGTAGGCATTTTGATCCGTAGCGGCTGGTGAAATGCCCACGCTAGTCAAGTAAGGTCAACATCACATTGGTTATCTGGAAATTGTCCGCCCAAATTCTGGTTGGGACAATAGTACTTGCATATCCTTGGTTAGGAAGCACCCAGAGGAACCGCTCTTGAAGGTGGCGGAGGAGGGTCTGGAATGTGTTCATCAGGATTGGCCTGGTAGCCTCGTCGTGGTCGAGGAAGTACAAGAGACACCTCATCCTCTCAAATATCATCAACCTCTTTCCCCTTAGCACGTTTCCAAGAGGGTCATTAGCATTTAAAGGCATCTGGTACCTGAATAATTGACACAAACTAATAAGTAACAAAGAAGGAAAGAAGAACAACACATAAAACTAACTAAATAGATAGCTAAAATCGTCAACTCCACAACAACGGCGCCAAAAAGTGGTCGCTTCCAATTCCGCACTACAAAAGAGTAGTAAGAGAGGGTCACAATAGCTTTTACTCGACTTTGGATCGGGATAGAATTCATGGAGAGATAGAATTGGAGTTAAGTATCTATCTAGCTTAGAATTGCGAGTGTGTTCTTAATTGATTTTCTCATCATTTTTTGGGTTTCTTTATGATTATATTTTTATCAAAGTACTAATTGAAAATGCAACTAGATTAAGCTAAGAGTTAAATTGCTACATGTTGTATCTAATGATTTAAAAAGCATTAGGGTAGTGACATCCACCTAGGTGGGGAATTGACGGGTAATTGAATCAAAGGCATAATTGACATGATTAGTGAATCTGATATAACCGTTGCACTAATTTACCCACTCTACACCTCTCGGTGGTTCAAGTGATTTTGCCCAATTGACTTTCTCAAAACCAGTTGGGTATGCAAATTTGCACCAGCAACTAGGTTTCAAGTTGAGTGTTACTCTCTCGAGGTTTATCACTTTAATTAGGACTAGCAATCTCTTGAGTACGTCCCAATTTCTTGTTGAATCAATTTCGGAGACTTAGGCTCTCTTTCTCAAGAAGAGCCCAAGTCAACTAAGCTCAAACTAGTGTTCGCAACCAATAATTCATGGATTAAACCATGAAATTGACCCAAATAACAATACCTAATAGTCAATATAACCTTAAGTCACAACAACTATCAATTTCCCACATTATGGTTTAGCCACAACCATAGCTAATGGGTCTAGCTACACATGCTTGAGAGAAAAACTGAAAAATAGATGAAGATAAAGACATATTAAATAATTGCTAAATTAAATACAAAGATTCAATGATAAGAACTAAGTAAAAATGCCAAAATAGCTACAAAAGGTCTTCTCACGAGCACAGCTGAAGTTCAAAATTGTTTGATGCCCTAAAAATGAAAAAATGATCTATTTATAGTAAGCTCAAAAAATCTGGATAAAATTGCTCCTGCGGGGTTAGTGCGAACCACACAAATTGGACTGCGATCCGCACTGGGCTTTGGCCTTCAAAATTGATTTCTCTAAACTTGGGCTCCGCGGTCCGCATAGAATGGACCATGACTGCGAAGGCTTCTAGCACGATCCGCAAAAAGTTGACCACGGACCATGATAGCTCAACATTCTGAAAGAGTGATCTCTCTGAATGACCTCAAAGGATAAATACATTGCCTGACATGGGTAACAAAAAGAAGGCAGAAGTTAACCAACGAGATGTTCAATAGTAATACGCTCACAATGACGAGGAGGGCTATCAAACAATAACAATTCCAAGAACAAGAAGATCGCAGGGAAGGAAACCAATTGAAGGCAAAGAAGCTACTAAAATGCTGGTATAAACATCAAAATTTTTATTGCCTCCACAGGTAAGTATATAAATACTCAAAAGCTGAAATTTGTCAACAAAGATTCATTTTGTTTGATCACTAACCAAGGTAACAAGTCCAATACATTATTGTCTAAAAGCACAAAGCCTTCAAAGCCATTTGAATTTCATCTAGAAAACTGTTTTTCCATAATGAACAATGAGCAAACTGGTTTTGATAATACCTCCCTAAAAAATAATTCAATATTAGATAATAAAAATTCCATGCACGACAATATTGGAGATAACAACACGTCTAATTATGAGGTCCCTAGTGTCATAAGTAAATCTCCGTGCATGCACGCTAATCTTCCTAATATTTTTACTACTATGGCAAATCAATCAGGCCACCTCATAAACAATCTAATCACACTTCACTACAACAGTTCTCTTATTTCTTCCTTTATTAGAGATAACACTTCTAATATTAATCTACACCTGTCAAAAGACCCTCTGAACGCAAACCAAATGGTCGAAAGCCATAAACACGTGGCTAAGTCCATGCATGCAAAATCTATTGATATATCTCCCACGCTAACCCACTCTGATTGCATGCATATAGATGCAAGTATTTCCTACTCAAACTGTTCTAATTAAATAATAATAACAGTACTAACAATGACAAGAATCCCACTAAACAACCGGAGAAGATATTGCTTCCTCCAAATCCTTTGTTGCCATCGTCCCTTGAACATGGAAAACCTTCCACCACTTATTCAACAACTTCAAAACCCTCCAATAATCTATTCTCAGCCTTCCATGCCACAAGATGATCATCCACTATCCTGGGTAAAACTAGGGTTAATAGGGAAGGGCTTCATGTTCAATGCTACAATTAATAGCCAGAAAAGTGTGATCCTAATCCAAAACTCACGTTAGCACAACTAGTGGTCAAAGGATTACACCTAGCCATGAGCAACGACATGAATCATGTGTGGGTTCTCCAACCTGTAGCACCATCAATGAGTCTAACCTAGTTAAGAAAATAAGAGCTTAATGGAACCTACTTTCTCACTTCAATCTCATTCCTATAATACCTCAAAACCAAGGTTTGGATGTTCCATTTTTTCCACCAGAAGTTCTGACTACAGACATTCCAATCTTGATGCAATGGGAGATCCAACAACCTTAGTTGCAGCCGCAAAATCATACCAGTGCCCGTAGAGAACATGAATCACAATCCTTCAGTGGTACCGAACATAGGCAATACAGTATAAGAGGAAATGATCAAACAAATATACTTAGTAGGAGAATCAGTGGTAGTATTGTCAAACCTAAATGAGGTAATTATTTCTCCGAGAAAACTCAAGAGAAGAGGCACATTCTAGTATGTCCTCGAAACCTCTACAAGTTTGCAATGGACATTCATCACCCACAAGATCCAACTGTGTGCAATAGGGTAATTATCCTAGTCTCATCTCGAAGGAGGAACTCAACTCCTCCGAGGAGAATGATGGAAAATGGTCACCCACCAACACAAAATATTTACATGTGAATTGTAAAAAACTTTAGTATTGGAACATTAGGGGTGGAAATAATGAAGACTTTAGGACGAATTTTATGGGGCTTATGGATCAACACTGGCCATGCATCATTACACTCCTTGAAACTAGAATGCACAAACATGTCACTGTTTTGAAGGAGTTTGGGTTTTCTAAGATGATCGTGATACCAGTTGAAGACCATGCAGGTGGTATTATTATTCTCTATGATCATTCTAAAGTGAGTGTTCATAACTTTGTCCATAGAAATCATGAAATACATGCTACCAATGAGGTATGCCCCAATAGACTTACTTGATTATTTTCTTCAATTTATGCTAGCATAAATTCTGTTGTTAGGGACCAAAAGTGAAAAAAATATTGAAAATATTTCAGAAAATTATAAAGGGACTAGATTGATTGGGGGGACTGATTTTAGCGATATGTTTAAAGCTAACGAGAAATTACAGGGTATTCCATTAAACCGTAAAAGGGCTTCCCAAGTTTGGACTAGTTTAAATTTCTGTAATTTAATTGATCTTGGTTACAAGTGTTGCAAATACACTTGGACCAACCATAGATTCTCTAATAATAGTCTTACTATGGAACGCCTTGATAAAGCTTTTGGTAGTGACCAATGAATATAAACTTTTCCAAATGCTTCTATGACTCACCTCCCAAAAATTCACTCGGACCACAACTCTTTGCTTATTAATCTCATTTCTAAACAAAGCCCCTAATACCCAAAACCATTATGGCTATAATCTTTTTAGTTTAGGCACCCAGATTTTAAAAATGTTGTATCAAATGCTTGGTGTTTAATAGTTCCTTCACCATGGCTACATCCATTTAAGAGATAAAATTATTAATTGACAAAATGGCGTTTTTGGTCATTTTAAAAAATAAGAGACGCATTCTAACAAGACTCAATGGCATCCAAAAATCTATTTCTTACCATACTAGTACCTTCCCACAAAATTTAGAAGCTTCCCTAAAAATTGAATTAAATAATATTCTAAAATTTGAGGAAGACTACTAGAAAATCCGAATCTATTAGTTAAATGAAGGCGATGCTAATACAAAATTTTATCAAAATATGGCTAAAATAGGAAGGGAAAAAATAAAATTATTTTTTTTAAAGATGATAATTACAACTGGATGGATGACCCATATGCCATCATAAATCATATATTTAATTACTTCAGGAATATTTTTACAACTTCTCATTTCAATAGCAACTGGAATAACATTAAAAGTGATCCTAAAAGTTCCAATAATATTGATCTATCCTAATATTGGAACACAATAGGAAGTTCAGTGAATAGCTTATGCCAAGGTGTTTCCAATAATGGTAGTATTTCAGATGGTATAAACGACACTCTTCTTTGTCTAATTTTCAAGATTCCCAATGCTAACAACTTAAAATTTGTTAGGCCTATAGGATTATGCAACACAATCTGCAAGATCATTACTAAAATTATTAGTAATCGCTTAAAGCCTTTCCTAAACTCTTTAATCAGCTCCTATCAATCTAGTTTCTTGGAAATATAAAGGCTTGTGATAATGCCACCATTATCCAAGAGCTTATCCTCAAAATGAATAAATATCGTGGTAGAAATCACAACATGATTCTAAAAATCGATCTCAAAAACGCTTTTGACCGACTTGAATGCTTCTTTGTCTATAGAGCCCTCACTTCATTTAGATTCGCTCCAAATATCATTAAGCTTATAGTGAATTGTGTTTCATCTGGTAAAATAGATGTCCTTGTCAATGGCTTTGGAACATATTAGTTTACTCCCAGTAGAGGCATTACGCAAGGTGATCCTATGTCCCCATATTTATTCATTTTTTCTATTAAAATATTTTATACTCTTATTAACCATTGGGATCCAGTTACCAAAGGTAAAAACAATCACCAACTATACCATCTATCTTTTACAGTGATCTTACCCTAATGGCACAAATTAACAAAAACTTGGCCACTATTATTAAGCAATGCTTGGATCTATTTTGCAGCCTATTAGGTCAAAGCATTGTTGATACTCAATTTTTCCTTCACATTTTAAAAATATCATGTATACTTTCAAAATATCATTTTTACATTATTACCCAATTTACAAGGGCCATATAAGTATTTCCTATAATTTTTTTATAATTTTTAAAGCTTAAAATTTGATTTTCTTGCATTTAAATTGTTCAAATATTATTAATTACCCTTTTAAATTATTTTTTAGTAACTTAATCATCCGAATTTACTTTTCAGATCTACATATATATTTTATATTATTTTATTTCATATAATTATCTTTGTAGTTTTGAGCTATTTACATAATTTTGTAATAACAACCTATATTCTACGCCTAATTATATTTATTACATTATTCATGCTAAGACAACATTTTTATATTTTTATAAAGCTAAGTTATTGTTTTCAATTAATTTATTTCATAAGTAATTTTTTATTAATTATTATAATTCTTTTCAAATTACTTCGTATATTTAGCCCCAACACAGGGTTAATTTCGGACAAAATTTGACCCAAATCATTAGCCCAACACCCCCAACCTAAACCAAACTACCCTCTCTAAATAACCCGATCGCAACCGGTTTAAACGACCCGCTTCCCTTCTGATCTTGGCCATGATCTCAGATGATTAATATCCCACAATAGGACTTCCAATTTCCTTATATCTCCCTAACCCAAACCATAGAGATATTTCCACCTAGCATCCGCCTTTGAATCCTCTCTATTCTCTTCTGCTCTAAGGAACCCTAGCTGTCATATCCCTTAACCTCTCTGATTCCAATCTTAATATGGAATCCCTCCATGATTTTCTTTCCATATATGCTCCGTCTCTTTGTTATTTACACGATTCTGGTATCACCTAGTACTTTCTTATTTTTGACAACTACCAAGACTCGAGTCACGTGCAATCATCTTCAATCTTCAAGATATAGACGGTATTTCGTCTGTATACATGCATAGAAATGTGCCGATTCACCAAGATCATTGATCGATTTTTGATTTCTGTCGAACTAGGGTTTATCTGGGTGTTCTCCTAATCTAAGTAGAAATTTATTATATTTGATTAACTATTTTTCTTTTTTTGTTCGTTTGAATATTACTATTATATAACCCCCTTCCTTGGTTCCCTTTAGACAAGCCTAAAATCACTGTATTCTTACTCTCACTAGTCTTATACTATTCTAAAATTCAAGCTTTTGGCCGGCTGAAATTCAAGGCCACCAAAATTCAATATTCAACCTCTCTCGGTGCGAGTAGTCCCCGGGGTTCACCTGAAACCCTTGGGAACTCTGATACACTAAGTGTAACGATCCGATCGGTTGATTTGAGCTTTTGCACTTTCACCAGTTCTCGGGCATGACTTGCTTGGTGTAATGTAATATGACAGGTGTAGATTGTTGGTTTTGATTTCAGGAAAAATTGAAATGGATTTGAAAGAATAGTTTCAGTTGAAAGCTTTGAATTTGAAAGGTTTAACCAAGAGTTGATTTATTTGTATATGAGCTTGGATCGAAATTTTTATGATTAGATTCATTGGGTTATTTATTACTTAGATCATAATTGGTTTTGGAGGTCTGGGGGTAAAATTTGGCTTGAATTGGTGAAGTTGAGATTTTGGCGATTTTTTATTGGCAGGTGAGATTTTGATCCTGTAGTCAAAATGAAATTCTGAGAGTTGATGCAGCTTCGTTATGTCATTTGGGATGTGTATACAAAATTTCAGGTTATTCAGACTTGGTTTGGTCGGGTTTTTGATTGAAAGAGTATTTCGGAAGTTTTTACAAAACTTAAGCTTGAATTCAATGAGTTTTGGGTAAATTCGATATTGTTTGAGGTGTTTTGATGATTGGAACAAGTATAAATGATGTTATGAGATATGTTGGCATGTTTGGTTGAGGTCTCGAGAGCCTCGGGTGGTTAAACGAACCTTTTCGTACTTAGAGAATTGCATAAATTTCTGCTGGTGTTCAGTTCAGATGTTCTTCTATGTGATCGCATGGTTATGATTGTGATCACATAGGGATATTTGGGGCAGCATGGTTTTGTTCGGTGCGATCACGTATAAGGGATTGCATCGCATAGGCTTGTATGGTGTGCCTTCGCGATCGCGTGAGTGTATGCGTGATCGCAGTGAGTTAAAGGGGCAGAGCATCGCGTTTGCAGGGTGTGTTAATTACGATCCTATAGAGTAATGTTGCGGGAGCTGAGTTTTGTGCATCGCGATCGCATGGTTTTATCTGCATTTGCAGAGAAGGAATTTAATAGCTGGGTAGAATGTTTAAAAAGGTCCACTCCGCGATTTTGAGGCTAAGAACCTCCATTTTTGGGCGACTTGAAGCTTGGGAGAGCTAATTAAAGAGGGATTCAAGGGAATCGATTGGAGGTAAGATTTTTGAACTTAAAACTCATTTTTATTGTGAAATCCACCTAGAAATTCATGGAAACTAAGCCAAAATTTGAAGAGTTAGGGCTTGAGAAATTGAACTTTTGAATTGGGATTTGACGGACCATTTTAGGTCAGATTTTAGAACTTTTGGTATGTATGAACTCGTGGGAGGATAAGGAACCCATTGATATGAAAATTTCTGAATTTCAAGAAGTGGGCCCAGGGCTCGAGTTTGGTAATTTCGGGGTTTGTGCCCGATATTGATTGTTTTCGCTTGGGCTTTGTTCCCTTAGCATATTGTGATGAATTCGTTCTGATTTTGGATAGATTTGACGCGCGTGGAGGCTGATTAGAGGGGCAAAGGCATTGCAAGCTTGAGATTTCACTGGTTCGAGGTAAGTTATGATTGTAAATGATATCCGAAGGGTTTAAATCACGGATTGCACATCATAGTGCTATATTGAGGTAAAACACACACTGGATGATGAGCGTGGGGTCTTTTACTACTGAGGATTGTAACTTTGTTCGTCCCGATTGATGATTTTACCGCATATTTGACTTAAACTTATTTGTTATCATCATGATTTCGGCTGATTGCCATATTTGGGCTTCGTGCCAATTATTTGAACCCTTCGGGGATTTTTATCACTATGTCCTCACTCTTTTGATTTAATACTTGAACTCAGTCCTATTGATATCTACTGTTTTACAAACTCGACAACTTTTACTCAGATTTGAAACTTAAATGATATTTCTAAATGATATTTTGGGCTTAGAACTACTGTTTTACTAATGCCCTAGAGGCCTCTGATGATTTTCATACCGATTGAGGCTGAGGGCCATATAGGATGATATGCTAAGTGATATGAGATCGAGGGCCTAAGATACATTTACATGTCACGAGGTGACTTGAGTGATGTGAGGCCGAGTGCCGAGTGATGTGACCATGAGGTGGCTTGATATAGGGCTTGGGCTGTAAAGGGCCCCTCCAGAATCTGCACACGCACAGTGAGCGCGGTACCCATTGTTCTGAGAGTGAGCCCGATTGGCTGATATGAGTGATTGTAAGGTAGCCAGAGGGGCTGATATGAGTGATTGCGAGTTAGTACAAGGGGTTCATACTATTCTGAGAGTGATCCCGATGGGGTGATACGAGTGATTGTGAGGTAGCTTAAGGGGATGGTACTATTCTAAGATATTGCCCGAGGGAAGAACTTTTGTGTGTTCATCTTCCATATTTACTTGTCATTTTACCTGTTATACTATGGTATTTGCGCCCGATGGACGGATTTTCTGTGCTTATCGGCACGAACTATTTTGCAATTATCGTGTAATTGTTGAAAAAAGCATTTTCAAAAGAGGTTTAAACATAGTTAAGATATTTTTATAGATGTCACAGCGTCATTGCTTTTCTCAAAAGGGTTTACACTGCTTCTATACAGCATGTTGATTGCTTTACATGGTTTCTTACTGCTCAGTTGTTATTTACCTTTATTACTTACTGAATTGAAGTACTTACTTTACTCCCTGTACCGTGTGTGCAGATGCAAGTATTTTTGCACCCTATAGCGGATTTTGACTTATCGGAAGCAGAGTTACCGGAGCTCACAAGATGACTGTCAGCGTTCACAGCACCGCTGTTCTCCCTTTTGATTATTAGTCATGTTTTATCTATTTTAGATCTTGTAGTTGTATTTATACTCTAATAGATGTACATGACTAGTGACACCCACTGTTTGGGCTATGTTTGGGTTGTACTTCTGCGTCGTTATGGTACTTTCTGCTGTTTTATTAAATCATGTTTTAGCCTGCTTTATTATTGTATAGTTGATTGACTTCGAATTGGAGATGTGTCGGGTGGCCTTGTCTTCACGAGAGACACCATCACGACCTGATTGAAATTTCCTTAAGTTGTTTTTGACCATGTTAGTGTTTGAAACTTCTTGGGAAATGGTCGGCTATCCTGTGATGATCAATCATGTCCCCTAGACCTAGAAAATGTAAACATGAACCTGCCTTATGTGTGTCCTAGCAGCATGGCTATGCGTCTTGGTGGTAGTTAGATTTATAGTCCTAAGAAATAAGTGTGTGGACTTCCTACTCTGTTTAGTTAGTTCAACATATAATTTGTTGCATGTATCATAGGTGAGTCCTTCGTTTGGTCTTAGTGTCTGGTTCTATGTGATGTTGGGATTGGTTGTTGGATTCATACTTACTAGGCTGCTCTTATGAGCTGGGAACTTAAGTCTACTGGAGTTGTCGAAGGCCTAGAGAAACACCGGTTATTTGTACTAGACCTAGCATTGGGCCTATAGTTGTCTTCTTCTGTAGCTGTTCATATTTGATTTGTATTATTTCATTCGGGATCTAATAACTTGTAATAACGAATGATGGGGAAAATTAATAAAAGGGGGCTGGGGTATTCTAATACTTGCATGAAATGGTAGAAATCATGCCTATAGGGTTTATGTCTTCTATTTGCTATTACGTCTAACATGCCTTATTTGTTGTTTTTTAGTGTGTGTTGCACACTAAGAGGAATCTTGCCTATGGGCATCACACGCACTTCACTTAACTTGTCAAAATATGTTGGTTCAAGTAATTTCTACACTTGTTTCCATGTCTACTATTCAACGCTTTTAGATAGCATGCCTATAGGATACAATAATACATGCCTTTGCTAATATAGATATCATGACTATAAGGTTTTAATAATTGATCAACTACGTTCTGCTACTTTTATACTTCCTCACTTAGATGACATGCCTATAGGGATAAAGTTTTATAAAATCAAGTCTAGTTGTCAATTGTTAGAAATCCTGCCTATATGATGTTATCATTCGCATAAGAAACTATTTATCGTTGTTGCTCCTCCCGTGTTTTCATACTTCACTGCATCACTATTCAAGTATTGGAAATCCGGCCTATAGCATACTGTTACCTACCTAAGACGCGCGCCTATAAAGTCAAAATTGGTAATTGGGAGTTTTGGGATCTTTTCACTACCTTATTATGAAAACAATTATAAATCATGCCTATAGGACTTGTAACTCTTTAATTTGCCTATACGTTAGCTTAAAAGTTGAAGTACTGCCTGCATAATACTGAAAATCTGAATCACATGGGAACCATGCCTATAGGATTTAATGATTCAAACATGTCTTAATTCTGAAATTGTCTGTTACATAACCTGAAATCTGTTTATGTACCATTGTTGTTATGAGATGAGGTTAACATGAGCCATGCATTGCTATTATGTGCAGTCCAATTTGCTTTGAACGTGTGATTAGTTTTACCATTTCGAGCAACCTAAGCAAAGTCGAGAACCACTTAATAGTAGGTCCAATGCCTCCTGGACCATAGGCATGGTACAGATAGTGCATGCATAGGATACAATTTAGAATTGAATTAGAGCGCCTTTAAGTAACAACTTTAACATAGTAATTGGGTAGCAGGAGATGATAGTCTGTGTTCGCCAAATAATATGAGCAACCTCTACTTCAAGGGAGTTACGACGTATTATTTATGTTGCATGGGGTGATCCTTTAGGCTAAAAACTTAGTATTCCCCTTCTTTCATATGCTTGTTGTTCGCATTTAGTCACTAGTTATAGATCAACACAATTGTACTCCTTGTGATTTTTAAGACTAGTATCAATTAGTCATATAGTTAATTCTTATAGTATAACAGAGATTTCAACTTCTACATCTTTCTTTGCTTATTTGATCACCTAACTTAATTTTTTAACCTACATAGTTTGAACTTCGGTCGGCAACCATAGTGTAGACCTCGAAGAGGGCCTGATACCTTCTCTTTGAGGTAAACCCAATCGTTGGTGATGTTGACTAGTTAAAATAGAGTTATTTGCAAATAAATACCTTAACGCACCTTAAAAATTATTAGGTGGCGATTCTTCTCTTTTAATACCTATTTAAAAGAGTTGACATACATTGAAACCCATCTTCGCGAGAAAATGGGGCGTAACAAGCATCAATAGGGAAAAATAAAAAATCATCATCTCGAAAAATTGCTCTAAGAATACAGCCCCTAATCTTTCCAACTTATTTAATATTGATATTAGCCACTTCTTTAGTAAATATCTAGGTTTCCCGATAACAAATTCCAAACCAAGTGCCACTGACTATCAATTTGTTCTCGATAACATGATAACTAGATTGGCTACTTGGAAATCAGATTGCCCAAATATTACTGGCAGAAATATCCTGGCTACCTCATGCCTTAGTTCACTCCCAAACTATATAATGCAATACCCGTTACTCCCTTCCAAACAACAACAACAACAACAACTACCCAGTATAGTCCCACAAAGTGGGGTATGGGGAGGGTAATATGTAGACGAGCCGTACCCCTACCCGAAAGGGCAGAGAGGCTGTTTCCAATCGACCCTCGTCTCAGTGAAGGAATGGGAGAACCAAAAACAAAAGAGCATTAGTAAGTCCAGCAGAAATAGCGTAAATAATTATCTAAACATAAGAACCATAAATAAAATAGCATATAATAGTATCATCTAGAATTCTTAAAAATATTAATAAAATCTAATGTAACTCATCTAGGGCACACATACTATCTCCAAAAATATCACTTAATCAACTGGGATACCATCACTAAACAAAAGAAGGATGGTGGTTTAGGTATCCATTCTACGAAGAGTTAAAAGCTATTCAACCTTGCCAATCTCTCTTGGAGACTTTTCACAAACACTCAAATCTCCTTGGGCAAAAACTATCCTAAGGCTTTACGGTTCAAGAAATAATGTTAAACCCTCCTCGTTCATTTGGAATAACATTATTTAGGGTTGGAATATTTGCAACAAAGGAATCACTTGGTTTTCCTACAATTCCTCAAGCCTTAATGTTTGAAATAGTTGATGGATCCACAACACTTCTCCATTGCGCCATTGTCTAAATGGGCCTCTAACCAAAAAAAAAAGATAAAATTATTACCATTAGGGATATATGAATTAATTAATAATAAATGGGACCTATCCTAAATATCTATGACCCTTCCCCAATCTTTCGTCAATAAAGTTTCTGCTGTTAAGCCTAGCTTAAACACTTGTGACACTCCTATTTGGTCGCTAAACACAACTGGGGTACTTACTAGTAAATCTTGTTACAAAATAATCACTAGCCCCTCTCCTACAGACAAAGACTTTAGTTGGATCTGAGACATGAACTGCCCTAACAAATTAAAATACTTAGTCTGGAAATGCTACCATGAGACTACCTACTAGAAGCTACTTAAATCACTTTGGCATGAACAATGACCCTATCTTCACGTTGTGTAAACTTCACAGCGAGCCCATTAATCATATCTTCCTTGAATGCAAAACTGTTAAGGAATTTTGGCTACTCTTAGGCCTGGATGCATGTACCTGGGATAATAATACCAACTGGATCACTAATATTTGTGACCGTAATAAAAATCTAAGAAACAGTATCATTAGGCTAAAGGATTTCTTCCCGTTTGCTATATGGAACATTTTGATTTATAGAAATTATAACTTGTGCGACAACACTACTTACAAGGTTTATTTAAAACCTACTGAGGAATTCAAGCTACTAATAGAGACCATTCCTCAGTAAAAGATCCCTTACATGGCTTAAATCATCACACGGTCGTGTCAAATTCAATATCGATGGCTATTTTAAGGAAAACATATCCCTTTGAAGCTACGCTGGTCTCTTTAGGGATAGCTTGGGTCACTGGTTACTCAGCTTCCAAGGATCAAACTCTGGTTTATCTCCTCTGCATGCTGAGTTGATGGCTCTAGAAGAAGGCATACATATTGACCATGAACAAGGATATTCTTCATTGAAGTGGATACTGACTCAATTGATGTCACTAATTGGATAGACCAAGGAAACACAATTTTTAACAATATTATCATGATTATAGGATATTTCTGATCCTGGTGAAGGTCCAAACAATTCACCACAATTTCAGGAAAGCCAACAAGCTAGCTCACAAGCTAGCTAGAAGTGCTCTTCAGGATGTTAATGGTAAGGATCTTAAGATTATATACTATCCTCCGTTTTTTGTTTGGATTATATTAAATGGTATGACAACGAGCGAAGTATTGATCTTTTTTTCTTCCTTTCTTTGTTACTGACTTTTTCTCAAGTAGATTATGTTTGATAAAATTTTATTATCTAAAAATATCGTGAAACATTAGTCGATTTTTAATTAAGAATAGATTATAAATAACTTAACTCTGAAATTCTTTTCCGAATTGAATTATGCATACACGAACCCTACAAAGTTGATATTTATCAAAATTCTCTTGGACATTATCATTTTGAACTAATTATATTTATTGGTATCACGACCTACGAAGTATTGATCTTTTTTGCCGTCATTGATTTATTCTCAAGAAATTTATGTTTGATAAGCTTTTATTGTCTAAAATTAAAAAATAATCATATTTTATCAAGATAAAGAATTGATAAAAGTAATTAAAAGATATTAATGGTATGCTTTTTGCTTTTGTAGGAAGAGAAGATATGATACTGACAGGTATCTTGTTGCACAGATTAATCTTTTTTTGTTCGATAAAATTTTGTCTAAAAGTAAAAATTAATAATATTTTATCAAGATAAAGAATATATAAAAATAATTAATAGAGATCAAAGGAATGCTTTTTGCTTTCATGGGAAGAGAAGACATGATGTCGATGGGTATCTTGTAGCACATATTTTAACTTTTTTTTAATCTTAACATTAAAAGAGATTTAAGGAGAATAACATAAAATAAAACAAATCAAGTTTCAACGTTTGAATTTACAAAAAACGCATGTCGATAAATTAGACCTATAATAACAACTACTGGAGCAATTTGTACTGCAGCAAGCTGCTTGATTATATATAGAGAGAGATCCCTGTGTATAAAAAAAAATGAAAAAGGGGTCGAAATATCTCTAAATTATTGGAAAAGGTTTAAACATATTATTCATTTACCTATTGAGCAAACAATATCTCTCCATCCACTTTTTTAGTTCACTTATGCCATTTGACCATTATGTCAATGCCAAATTAAAAATAATTATTATTCTTTTTGTAAAACTTAAAAAATTTATTTTGTAAAATATTTTCGTTTTTTTAAACCAATGCACCAATAGTCCACTAATTTAGTAAAGTCTTCTTATGTTTTTTAGTTTTTACAAAATAATATTTTTTTCAATTTTTTAAAGCATTCTTTTTGTAAAAACTGAAAAAGATTTGTAAAAAAGATGTTTTTAATAAAATATTTTCGTCTTCAAAAAACTGGAAAAAAATAGTTTCAACAAAATGTATTTTCGTTTTCTAAATTTTTTTAAAATTTTTTACTGTTTTTTTTAAAGCATTTCATTTAATTTTCGTTTTTCAATTTTTAAAGAAATTTTTTTTTAAAAATGATAAAAATGGAAAACAATATTTTCAAAAATGAAAATATTTTGTTGAATTTTTTTCAATTTTTAAAAAACGAAAATATTTTAGTAAAAACATTTTTTTCTGGTTTTACAATTTTTTTCAGTTTTTACAAAAATAAATGCTTTCAAAAAAACTGAAAAAAAGTTAAATAAATTTTTTTTTTGTAAAAGTTGAATTATTTTTTGTAAAAACTGAAGGAAAAAAAGACTTTACTATAATGGACTGTCGGTGTATTAGTTTCAAAAAACGAAATATTTTATAAAATATTTTTTTAACTTTACAAAATATAGACAATAAATTTGCATCGAGAAAGTAAAATCAAGACCGAAAATATTGCAACAATCGTAGTATAGTATTTTGAATATTTGAGTGTACAATCTCTATTAATCCTCTGATTCTTCTTTCCAATAGTAAATAAATTCAAGGCCTTGGAGCTTGATCTTGAATCTATATTTGTTGCCACGAACGATTATCTTGTTCTTCAGCTCGAAATTATTTGTTCTTCGTTTTTGATCTTGAACTTGATTGCTTGAACGTGAACTTGATTGCTTGAAACTTGTGGAGAAATTTGCAGCGTTTGATCCATGAGCTCTTTCTTGCTTCTTGTTATCACTTTTGGTGTCTTTTCTGAGTAATGAAGACCCCTATTTATAGTTGTGGAAGGAACGAGTCATGACAAGAACAAACTCCTTCCGACCAATCAAATTGAAGGGTGACATGGCCTCATTTGATTGGCCAGAACATGTCACTTGCACACGTGGCGCAATTTCATTAGCCTTTTAGTGTGACTTGGCATGCCTTGTCATTTTGACACGTGGCATGATCCTATTAGCTCTTCCGTTTGACTTGACGCGCCACGTCATTTGACACGTGGCGCCAAACTGTGCATCTAGGAAGATGACATCTTGAGCTTAGTGAAGTGGGCTCATCACATTAGATTGGGCTAGCCCAATGGATTAAGACTATATATATATATATATTTGGACTTATATAATTAGTTTAATTATATTAGCCCAATAAATTTATTTGAACTAATATATCTTGAATTTAAAATATAGTCCAAATTATTTTATGAATTTAATTCCAATAATATTTGTATGCTTACAAATGCCCCTACTTCAAGACTTTTCGGGGGTATAGAAGCATCGAACTTCAAAGACTGGGCTTGAAGTATAATCGGAGACAACATCATATATATTTTTTCGTCTCCTCTATTCAATTATATGGAATGGACTTGATGTTGGACAATTTACCAACTTATAGGCTTATTTTATGGAATTAATTTTCAATGAATTTGTGTTTTTTTTTAAAAAAATCCTTAATAGATAATAGAATTAGTTTTTCAATTCCATATAGAATTAGTTGGTCAAATTCAATTCTAATGAATTGCACTCAAATTGGAACATTGCCCGACAATTATTTTTTAGAATTACAATTGGATCTCAACTCAAGTTGTAATTCGATTTCAACTTTAATTGCTATTCAACTTCAACTCGAATTGCAATTTCTGCTGCATCTCACATCGGCTCTTCTCTTTTAGTCTCTGCCTTTTGACATCTATAAATACGGTATACTCTTTATTGTATTAGCATTATTTTCAGCGTTTGCAAACCACTTTGAGTCTACTTTTGACGACTTGGAGGCACTGTCATGAAGGTAATTTCTTCTTTTTTTCCATGTGCTTTTCTTCTTTTGTCTTTTTTTTGTGTAGTTCGAGCGAGATCCGCGCACGAAGAAGGCGGTCTTAGGGCGTGAGGGTATGAATACTCATCCCTGCCCAATTCTTGGAGAGATTACTCTCAAAATAGCCCGACTCTTGGAGAGATTACTCACAAAATGGCTCGATTCTTGGAGAGATTACTCTCAAAATGGCTCGATTCTTGGAGAGATTACTCTCAAAATGACCCGATTCTTGGAGAGATTACTCTCAACACGACCCGATTCTTCGAGAGATTACTCTGAAAATGGCTCGATTCTTTGAGAGATTACTCTCAAAATGGCCTGATTCTTGGAGAGATCATTCTCAAAATGGCCCGACTACCGAAGAGCATTTCATCCATTAGACTTTTGTACCCATTCTAATATTCTTGATTTGGACTATGGTAACCCCTCTTTTCTTTATCTTTTTTTAGCACGAAGAAATGGCAAATTTCAAGGATTATACCTCACCTTCCTCAAAATTTAGATATCTCATCATCGAGACTGAATATGGCATAGAACAAACTAAGATTTTGGTTCTCACCTCATAAGCCAGTCGATATGCAGTCCCATGGCCGCCTCTAAGGAACTCCCTTCATGTAGAGAACTGGACCTTGGAGCACAAATCGATTTCTAATCCATTATCCAAGATGTGGTCTCTCCAAGTGCCAATCCATCGTCATGTAAATATTGTTAGCACCCTTACAAACTTAGGAAGTCGCATAATTCAAGGCGAAGTACATTGGGGAAACACCACAACAATCGAGGGCGAGTATCGTCATATCCCAGGATATTGGGAATGGGCTGAAGACGTGCTTGGTGGAAGCCAACAAAATCCGAGTACAACAAAGATTTACGATAATGTCTATGCCTTACTTTTTACTTACGATCGAAACTCAAACATTTTGCAAGCATTTTCTGAGGCTTGGTGCCCCAAGACGAACACACTTCTTACATCAATTGGAGAGCTATCTATAACTCTTTGGGACTTATATATACTTAGAGGTTTGTCCATTGCGAGTTCTCCATACGAAGAAGTGGTACCTGAGACAAAAGAACTCATCGGTTTGAATGAAAAACATTTCAGATTTATTCCTCGATCTTGTGAGTATTTATTTGCTGCATTTCATTATCTTAAGGAAGGTACGGGTGCTACCCAAAGGGTCTCCTTCAGCAAGTGGACAAGTTTTTGGTATAAAAAAAATTAGTATATAAACCTGCCCCGCTACGAAAGGAAAAGAAATCTGCACGCCTAAAGTCAACCCATAATCCTAACGGAGTTATTCTCGTGACGACGAGGTGGTCGACTGATCGAGAAACTACATTCTCTAAGATTAGGGTCAGGTCTGACAAGAAAGATGAAATATATGTAGCAGTTTGGTTTTGTGCCTTTGTGTTTCCCAAGGTAAAAGACTCCATTCGTCCTGAGACTTTTAAAATGGCCAGCATGATGGCAGGCTGGCGACAGATTAGCCTTGCAGTCCCCGTTTTGGCAAGTATTTATCATGGTTTGAATAAGATTTCGCGTTCTACCCAACTCGATCAGGTCAAAGTTTCTTTTCCCATCCATTATGTTTACGGATGGCTTGCACATTACATCAAAACCCAATATCCACTTGCTAAGGGTCCGTCTGTCTCTTTGATGGTGGCATACTCAGGAGAGGGGGATGCAAGGTACTTTGACAAGAAAGATGGAAGAAAACGCATCCACAATGGGGAGGATATAGTTTGGGCACCAACAATGTTGACCAATTCCCGTCCTTATTATTACGTGGATAACGATGCCCCTCAAGAGTTGGAATCAAATTACTTCATGGGCTTACGTTTTAATTACCTCCCTTTGAGGTATGGTAACTCATTCATCATCGAGCTGTATAGTCCGCACAGGTTTGGTCGTCAATTTAGATTTTATCAGAACGTCCCCAGCTTTTTGGAGAATGACATCCGTAACTCTTCCCTTGATGAAGGAATTAGATTTTGGAGGATCTTCACATTGTGTCGACGTATGTCACGTGCGGTTTTTCCTCCAACGGGAGATCCTATGGAGAAGCCTTTCTCCACTTATTATATGTCTTGGTGGGAGAAAGCGCATGGGAAGTTTCTCGAGAATAACTTTCAAGTTTTGGTAGACAATGTTGGGCTAAAGTCTACAACCCCTTTAGGAGGTGAAGATCAAGGTGTTGGAAAGACGCTCTCAAAAGTTATAAAAATATCAACTCCAATCCCAAAATTAGTCACGAAACCTAAGAAAAGGAAGCTTAAACCCTCGAAGGTAGCTTTGAATGAAGTGGTGTGCACTTCAACCTCTATAGAGAGACGCCCTATAATTCTTCCATTTAACACGTGTGTTCCTCAAGACACAAGCCAGAGTACCAATGAAGATCAAAATTGGAAAAGGAAATGGCCTAACCCAGTAGAGATCGTAGAGGTTCAAAGTGTTGATAGTCCCTCAATAACGCATACCGCTTGTAACAAAGAGGTAAAATACAATCACCTCGCTCATTCCCCCTCCCCCCTTTTTTTAGGAGTAGCTTCACATATAAATTACTTACTTATTTTGCCTTTTCTTAATGCAGTTAGACACCATTGGGCATCTGATGGTATCCCCATACGACAAGCAGCAAGTGAGTGATGAATCTATTGGAGGGCCTACATGTAAAGTGAAGTCATCGCCAAAGGCATCATCTCTTCCTCATGACGAATCCCTAAAAAGACAAACTCCAAATGAGATAACTCGCATTTCACCAATGACAAATACAGCTGTATCTATATTTGAAGGAAAAAGCATTGTTTTCAATCGCAAGAAGGAATTCATTTTGGGACTTTGGGAGTATATTTGCGATAGGCTCTCCAAAACTCGTCCAGAATTACTCTCATCTTATAGGGAGAAAATCATTGAGATGTTCAAGGATATGAAGAAGACGAATATTCTGGATTTTTCTCCATTAGAAGATTTACTGAATTCTGTTTTTGAACTTGCCGCATCACATGACCAAGAGCGATCCAATATGGATGATAAGGCGAGCAAAGATGAGAAGCTAGAACTTATTTCCAAAGCTAAAGAACGTCTCAAATTGTTCAACTTGAATCAACTGAGAAAGTCAAGAAAGTTTCTTCTAGTGAAAAGAAATTGAAGAGAGTCGTGAAGAAGTTGCAGACATTACAACAAAAGAGGGAGAACCTAAAAGGTGTTATAGAAGCGACTCAAAAGGAGGTTGAAGAGATTCAGGAAAAAATTTCATCTGCCGTGACTGAGGTCTCTTCATATGACAACTTAAATTTGTTGACTTTTGATGACTCGGCCAATTTGGAGGAGAAGAAGAAGAGCCTGGAGACTAGCTGTCAAGAATTGATCAACTACAAATTTTGTTTAGATTAGGCTGTTAGAATTATCTCCTCTTTTATCTTTATATTAGGTTGACCTACTGGATATTTATTTCATTTTAGCTAAGATTGCTTCTCATTTTCTTTACATTACCCGATATTTATTTTAGTTGCTTAACTTTCTACTTTACGCACTTGTAACGAAAGATTCATATCTTGTCGGGGAAGAGTCCAAATAATGAACCATTTGATTTGTAGAATTCAATATCTAAAATATATCCAAAATTCAGAATCAAACACCTTCAGAATTGCCCCAGATAGTATTTTGGAACTAACTTTAGATTCCAACATGTTGCAAATTTAAGATTTTGCGCAGTCTCACCAAAAAATCATATCTCGGTGTAAAAATATCGGAATTGCAAACCGTTTAATTTCAAGAAAACTAGACTTCAAGATCTAGAGCATATCCAAAATTCGAAATCAAAGAGCTTCAAGATCATTCCGAATAATATTTTGAAACCAACTTTATGTTGCACCTCGCTATCAATTCCAGATTTGCGCAGTCTCTCTAAAAAAATCATATCTTTGTGTAGGAGCGTTGAAATTATAAACCGTTTGATTTATTGAAAACTAAACTCCAATATCTAGAACATATCCAAAATTTTCCATCAAATAACTTTAGAATCGTCCCAGATAATATTTTGAAATCAACTTTAGATTGCACCACGTTAAAATTTCAGATTTGCGCGACTTCGCCAAAAGTGTTATATCTGAAAGTAGGAATGTCAAAATCTTGAACCGCTATTGTTTGAAAACTAAAATCCAATATCTAGAACATATCCAAAATGATAAATTAAATAACTTCAGAATCGTCCCAGATAATATTTTGAAATTAACTTTAGGTTCCACCACGTTAAAAATTTCAGATTTGCGCGACTTCGCCAAAAGTTCTGTATCTTGAAGTAGGAACGTCGAAATCATGAATCGTTTGATCTACTGGAAACTTAACTTCCAAATATATCACATATCCAAGATTCAAGTTTTAATTCCTTACAGACACATTCAAATAATATTTCAAATTCAATACTAAATTTTGATACACCGACAATTTCAGATTCGCGTGACTTCACAAAATATTTTGCATCTTGATATGGAAGCCTCGAGATTGGAAGACGTCTTACTTGCCATAAATCAAAATTTAAGAACAATATCCTCACAAATATCTTGTGGTTCAAATCTCACTAAATTTGAAATGTTGTACCAAGCAATCATTTCCTTATACTCGTGCTTCCTTTTGACTCCTCGCTTCTCTTCCCCTTTTTTTGGCAGAGGGAGGACTTGGAGACCAACAAACTTGAAGATTTGGTGAACCTGAAGACACAGAGAATCCTCCGTTAAATCAAATGAGATCGAAGTTCAAACAGGAGGATGACATTTCGGCTTGATCTTGTGTTCCTTCATACATCATTCAATCAACAATTAGGGTAGTATGTATCTTTTGAACTTATGTGAATGAACTTAGAATGAAACTCTAAGCTTCATACATACCCCGTGAAGAGGATCAAGTCATACCATAGTTTAGACTGGGTGATTCTTTTTTTTTTTTATTATTATTTTTTTACATCCTGACTTTTGCATAGGCCGCCTCTTTCAAGCTTTTCAGCCTAGCGGACTTTATATTGATTTTTTTAATTTTTTTAAGGTCCTAACTTTTGCCTAGGCTTCCTCTTTCGAGGTTTCAACCTAGCGGACTCTTTTTTTGGGGGGCCGTACACAGTTTATACTCTTGTGGGCCAGGAGTGTAGCAACATGCAGTTTAGGCTCGTGCGTCAAGGAGCATCATGACTTCAAGGATAATACTTCTTCAAAAACTTGCCATTTATAGGGTCAATTTTCATACCATCTGCATCAACCAGCTTGTAAGCCCCGCTTGAGTAAGCTTCTTGTACGACATATGGCCCATCCCATTTTGAAGTAAACTTCCCTACATGTTTATGGGAAGTAATTATGGGTCTTCGTATTGCAAGGACTTGATCTCCTACTTGAAAGGATCTTGGACAAACTCTTTTATTGAAGGCGCGAGACAATCGAGCTTGATAACATTCAAGACTCTGTTGAGCTTCCAATCTCTTTTTATCAAGTGCTTCCAACTTTGCTAATCGAAGTTGAGCATTTTCTTCATCAGTGATCCCTTTTTGAATAGCCAGTCATAACGAAGGTATTTGACGCTCAAGTGGCAAGACGGCTTCGACCCCATAAACGAGTGAATAAGGAGTCGCCTGTGTTGGCGTGCGGTGAGTCGTCCTATATGCCCATAGAGCTTCTTCCATACGGTCATACCAATCCCGTTTGGATTTGGAGACGGGTTTATTTAACATGTTTCATAGAGTCTTGTTGAATGTTTCGGCAAGACCATTGGCAGCAGCATTGTACATCGAAGAGTTACATTGCTTGAAGCCAAAGAACTCACAAATCTTGTATATCAATCTATTGTCGAACGGCTTGCCATTATCCGTTATTATGTAACGTGGAATGCCGAAGTGATAGATGATGTTCACTCGGATGAAACTTGCAACATTTTCCTTCTTTACCTCCTTCAGAGCAACAGCTTCAGCCCATTTTGAGAAGTTGTCAGTTGCATCCAAGATATATAGGTGGCCACCAAAGGACTTTGGCAGTGGTATGACAACATCCAATCCCTAAGCGTCAAATGCCAGGATGCAACAGTCGGGTGCAACACTTCAGGAGGTTGATGAATAAAATTTGCATGCAATTGACAAGCCTTGCATCTTCGAGCGTAGTCCAAGAAATCCTTTACCATCATTGGCCAATAATATCACATCCTTTTTATATGAAAGTGGAGCTTTGGTCCAGACTGGTGTGACCCACATACCCCAGAATGTGCCTCTTGCAAAGCTTGGAGAGCTTCTTCTTCTCCTTGGCATCACAAGAGTACTCCCTCGAACGACCTTCTGTATAGAGTATCTTTATAGTAAAGGAAGCGAGGCACACGACGACGAATTTCAGTCCTTCTCCTCGAATTTTCTGGAAGTATCCCATAGCATAAGTAGTCGATAATGGGTTGGCGCCATTCTTCTTTCTCAACTTCAGAAACAGCAACAAGATGCTCGAGTTCATTTTTTGCACCTTCATCCCCATTTGGCGGCGGTACTACCCATTTTTGGCAAACAGTAACTTGCACTTCATCAGGCAGGGTTAAAGATGAAGCTAGGGCAGCTAAAGCATCAGCCTTCTTATTTTCCTTCCTTGGCACATGCTGAATAGTCACATCACTGAGCCATCCCATAAATTTTTTAGTGTAATCATGATATGGGCGTAGGTTAGGCTTCTTAACCTCGTAACTACCCAAAAGCTGGTTGACCACTAACTGAGAGTCACCAAAGACTTGCAATTGCAACTGCTTCATATCAACGGCCATTTCAAGCCCAAGTATTAATGCTTGATACTCAGCAACATTGTTGAAAGACTTCACACTGGGGAGTGACAAATACTACGCTAGCCCTAGCTCACCTACGATGCGGGGCACCATCAAGTACATCTTCCATTGAGGTTGAACTTCAACGACCATTGCATCCTCATCAGGCAGTTCATCATTAAGCTCCCAATCATCAGGTATCGGATGATCTGCCAAGAAACTGCCAATGCTTGTCCTTTTACAGCTTTTTGAGGGATGTACAAAATCTCAAATTGTTGAAATTGGAGGTACCACCTTGCCAGTCGATCACTAAGAACAGTTTTTGACATCACGAACTTGATGGGATTTGCTTTAGAAACAAGACGGACAACTTGAGCTTGAAAGTAGTGCTTCAACTTTTGAATTGAGAAGACTAGAGCCAAACACAACTTCTCAATTAGCGAATAATTCAACTCATTTGGTGTCATCATCCTGCTCATGTAGTAAATAAAGTTCTTTTTCCCCTCACTATTTTCTTGGGTCAAGAGTGCTCCAACAGACCTTTCTTGTGTCGCAATGTATTGTATCAATGGATTTCCAGGTACAGGGGCTGCTAAAATTCGAGGCTTCATCAAGTAGGATTTAATACTCTTAAAGGCATTATTGCATGCTTAGTCCCATCTGAAAGGGACACCTTTCTTCATAAGGCGACTGAATGGTTGGCACCTCCCATCTAGGTTCGAAATAAACCTCCAAAGGTACGCTAGCTTTCCCTGCAGACTTTTCAATTCATGGATATCTCGAGTCTCAGGCATTTTCAAAATGGCATCCACTTTGGCTTGATCGATTTTGGTCCCTCGATGTCACGCAATGAAACCAAGGATCTTTCCAGAAGTAACTCCAAAGGCACATTTCAACGGATTCATCCTAAGTTGGTATCTCCGAAGCAATTTAAATACCATCCTCAAGTCGTTCATGTGGTCGCCTTTCTCTCTTGATTTCATCACCAAGTCGTCAACATAGCATTCGACATTCTTGTGGAGAAAGTCATTGAAAATATTTTACATAGCCCTTTGGTAAGTAGCACCAGCAATTTTCAAGCCAAATGGCATTACCTCATAGCAATAAATACCCTTCGGAGTGCGGAACGTAGTAATCTCTTCATCTTTTGGTGCCATGCAAATTTGGTTATAGCCCGACGAACCGTCCATGAAAGACATTGCCTCGTAACCAGTAGTAGCATCAATCATCAGCTCTAGAATGGGAAGCGGGAATTCATCTTTGGGACATGCATTATTGAGGTCCCTGAAGTCAACGCGTACTCGAATCTGGCCATTCTTCTTCCTCACAAGGACAATACTTGAAACCCATGTTGGGTACTTAACTTCCCGAATAAATCCAGCTTCAACGAGTTTGTTAACTTCAACTTCAATCAGGGGAACCAAGTCCGGTCTGAAGCGCCTTTGAGCTTGTTTAACAGGGCGAGCACCATTTTTTGACTACAAGGTGACGGACAGATTGGACCCAATTTCAAACACGGAGGTCCTCGCGGGTGATCTTCCTAGTTGGTCAAAGACAGAAGGCTTGTTGGAAGCGGCTGATTCATCTTCTACGTTGATATACTTGCTGCTCTCCCTTCTTATTAAAATGCATACTGGTGACGGTTGCTTGTATCCCAAACCTTCACCTGGTTTCCTCGTTGCAGCTTCTGATGGAAGTTTCCCTAACTTTGATGGCTTGTTGGGATTGTATCCAGCTTTTGCAAATAGCTTGTAAGCATTAGGGTCAAAACCTTCATGTGTTCACTTTGAAGGGAGTGCCACATTCTGCAAACGATTTTGGGCTACAAACCCTGCAAGCGGCATTGAGGACAACTTTATTGCCTCAATTCGTTTGACCGGAAGAGTTAACTCCTTTGGTATCTTGATTTGGATATTATATGACTCGCCCTCGTCTTTCTTCCTTTTAGGGACATATTGGAGTACGGGACTTACTTTCTTCCCATAGGACATAATGCCCCCTTTATGAGATTTATTCATGTCGGCAGGCATCTCCTTTGTAACAGCTTTGGCTTTTCCCATGGTTGCCTCAACTCTTTTAGTTATCGGTTCGGCATTCTTTCTTTTCATACCATCATCGACTTTCAGCTCCTTCACAATGCGGTTCTTCAAGTAGAACTTTACATCGGCGAAGTGTGACTCAGCCTCGGTGAATGGCTCATTATCAGCAAATATCGTCTTCTCGACTTCACCCGGGTAGTATTTTAAACATTGATGGTAGGTAGGTGGAACAATTTTATTCTCATGTATCCAAGGCCTCCCGAGCAAAACATTTTATGAAGTCTTCGCGTCGATCACATACAACCATGCACTTGATTGCATATCTTCAATAGTGATTCCCAGCCTGATCACGCCTATGGCTCTCTGCCCCCCTTGGTTGAATCCTTAGATCATCACACGACTTTCTGAGAGTTCGTTCATAGGAATACCAAGTTCTTTCATAGTGTGGATTGGCAAAATGTTCACTGAGGATCCTCCATCAACCAAAATTCGATTTACCCTTTCATAGCATATATAGCCAACTAGGTACAATGGGCGGTTATGAGGAGTGACACCTAGCAAAAGATCGTCATTTGTGAACGTGACCTTTTCCTCACAAGCATTAACTTCTTGAGGAGTGGAGTCGATAGGCTTTTCCGAAAATGGTGCCAACGGTAGGTCATCACTCTTTTCTTCCCCTTTGTCAGCGTGGCAACAAGAGGCATCAATGTCCTCATTGGAAATCTTCGTGTGGAACCAACTTGGTCAAAATTCCTCCAAGGTTACTGGATTTCGTGGCCTTTGAGGGTGGTGCATCTCCACCTTTGCCTTCTTCAAATTCCTAATTAAATTCTTTTTCATTGGTCTTTTTACCGTCATCTTCCTTGTTGGTAGTTCTACTGATTCTTTTGGTGGGATCCTTTTGTGGTGTCTACGATAAGTCACCAACGTCCATCCTTCATCATCATCAGTTTGGTTGACTTCAGCTTTGTCGCTGTCTAATAATTCTTCATCTTTAATTTCTTTAAAACCACATAATTCATCTGGACTGAATCAGCCAAAGGTGATAGAGACTTGGTTTGCGCTTGCTTTCTCATCTTCAAGAACGATCTTCTTTTCGCGAGCCAAGTCCATGACCTTATCCTTGAAGACAAAGCACTTCTCCAGAGGGTGTCATACAAGTCGGTGGTATTTGTTGTAATTTGGGTCATTTGGTCGCTTCATCTCCAAAAGCTCAATAAGATTTAACTCGAGGAGCTCTTCAAAAATGGCTGGCACATCAGAATCTAGGAATGGGTACTGTTTCTCCTGCATTTCTTGTAGAGTCAACTTTCCACTTGGCTTGTCTAGAAAAGAAGTGGATTTCATACTCTGCTTCTTGCTCACCTTCGTCGTGAACTTCATAGCTTCTTTGCTTTCAGAATTGGGTACGAAATTGCCCCACTTCCTAACTGCTTGCTTGTCATTCGCTTTGCGAGGTTCATAGATGGGCAGCCTTTCATTTCCAGCGGAGGCCATGCTCAATTTCATGTCATGGGCACGAGTTGCAAGCTCCTCAAATTTGCTAGGCTTGATACCTTGCAAGATGTAGCGCAATCCCCAATGCATGCCTTGGATGCACATCTCTATACCCGAAGCTTCACTAAGCCTGTCTTTGCAGTTGAGTCTTGAATTCCTCCAACGATTGATAAAGTCGATAACTGGTTCCCCCTTTCTTTGATGAGTATTTGTGAGCTCTATCATACTCACAGTGCGTCTCGTGCTACAAAAGCGATTAAGGAACTCTTGCTCTAGTTGATCCCAATTATCGATAGATCCAGCCTCGAGGCCCGTGTACCAATTAAAAGCATTTCCTTTTAATGAGCGGACAAACTGTTTGACGAGATAGTCTTCATAAGTCCCAACATTGTTGCATGTCTCAACAAAGTGCGCCACATGTTGCTTTGGGTAACCTTTACCATCAAACTGTAGAAACTTTTGAGGTTGATTGCCAGAAGGCATCTTTAACATATCGACCCTCGCAGTGTACGGCTTTGCATATGTAAGGGAGTATTTAGCAGCAATTTCACATTTGTTCTTGATGGTTCCCTCAATGAACTCCTTCAATTGATCGATTGGAATCATCCCTTCAGATGAGACAACGATAGCCTTAGTGGATGCTGTTGTCTCGGGGGAGAGTGGCTCACTAGAACTTTTGGGAGCTTCCCGGGTGCATGGGTAGATTCTTCCTCCATTAGGATTCCCACCCTGTCTGTTAGCTTGTCAATTCTAGCCTCTTGATTTTGCATGCATTTAGTCAAGCCAGCGATTCCTTCCGTCAAATTTGCCAACTGCTCCTCCATGGATGAAGTGTTTGTCACCATGGCTTGCATGATTGTCGTGGACGACGGAGAGTAGCATGGATTTTCACACAGATTGATCCTTGATTGGCTCACGCTATGTGGTGTAAGTGGGGAGGATCCATCACTTGAAGCATCATCATCTTCCTTCACAGCAGAGTGCTTAGAGCCGAAGAGGTCAAACAGAGCCAGTGTTTTCCTAATCTTTTCAGCAGCATCGCTTCCTCCTTCAGATGCGTTTGTGGCAGATCTTGTTCCTTTTGAGTATGAAGATCGGAAAACAAGGGTTGATACGGACGACGCTTGGAGTGCTTGTTGTCCTAAAAAGCTTGCATTGATCCTCGTAACTGGGCCGAAGCTTCCAAAAGTGATATCGAGGAAGCTTTCCACATCAGCGTAGAACTTGGAATAAGCCGCCTTGGTGGAAGTTGAACCGGAGTTGATTTTCTTTGGAGCCATTTCAATGTTCTTGAACTTTGGTGATTGAAAGGTTGAGATGAGAGGTAGATATTGTCCCACTGGGCGTGCCAGAATTTGTAGACAATAAATTTGCGTCGAGAAAATAAAATCAAAATCAAAATACTGCAACAATCGTAGTATTTTATTTCGAATATTTCAGTGTACAATCTCTATTAATCCTCTGATTCTTCTTTCCAATGGTAAATAAATTCAAGGGCCTTGGAGCTTGATCTTGAATCTATATTTGTTGCCACGAACGATTATCTTGTTCTTCAGCTCGAAATTATTTGTTCTTCGTTTTTTATCTTGAACTTGATTGCTTGAACGTGAACTTGATTGCTTGAAACTTGTGGAGAAATTTGCAGCGTTTGATCCATGAGTTCTTTCTTGCTTCTTGTTATCACTTTTGGTGTTTTTTCTGAGTAATGAAGACCCCTATTTATAGTTGTGGAAGGAAAGAGTCATGGCAAGAACAAACTCCTTCCGACCAATCAAATTGAAGTGTGACATGGCCTCATTTGATTGGCCAGAACATGTCACTTGCACACGTGGCGCGATTTCATTGGTCTTTTAGTGTGACTTGGCATGCCTTGTCATTTTGACACGTGGCATGATCCTATTGGCTCTTCCGTTTGACTTGGCACGCCACTTCATTTGACACATGGCACCAAACTGGACCTCTAGGAAGATGACATCTTGGGCTTAGTGAAGTGAGTTCATCACTTTAGATTGGGCTAGCCCAATGGATTAAGACTTATTTATTTAATATATATATATATATATATATATATATATATATATATATATATATATATATATATATATATATATATATATATATATATATATATATATATATATATATATGTATATATATATATGGACTTATATAATTAATTCAATTATATTAGCCCAATAAATTTAGTTGAACTAATATATCTTGAATTTAAAATATAGTCCAAATTATTTGATGAATTTAATTCCAATAAAATTTGTATGCTTACACAAAAAAATAATTATTATTTTTAATTTAGCATTGACCTAACGATCAAAAGGCATAAGTGAATCAAAAAAGTGGATAAAAAAGTATTTTAGCTCAATAAATATATGACGGGTATATTTAAACTTTTTTCAATAATTTATGATATTTTAAACTCTCCGATAAAAGAATTTACAGCAGCTTAGGAGTTAGGAATCACGACGTTTCACCGAAGGGGTCACATTTTCCACGAATTGGGATGAAGCCTAATGAACACAAGAAATTAAAACATATAAATAGTACTCTTATGAATTGTTTGGTATGCGGTATAAGAAGATATAAGGGTATGGAAAAGTTTAATATTATTTTAATGCTCTATTTGGTTAGCAAATTAAGTATAAATTATTTTGATATTAATTTTAATACTGGATAACTTATACCTTATAAAAAGTGGGGTAATTAGCACTGGTATAATTTATATTTTCTTTTTAAAAATTATGCAAAATTCATTTTTAACATAACATATCAAATAATGAATAAACAACAATCTCAATATAACTTATACTGACATAATTTATATCGATATAACTTATACCGGTATAAATTATATTCCAACCAAACAACCCTTTAAGAAATAGTGATTAATGGCACTCACAATTAAGTCCGTCTTTCTCGGGTCTGCCATGCTATCAATTTTCATGATTATTCCATTTGCATAATATACCAACTCCATTCAAATATAGGAAGTCTAGTCCGATTCCATAAAATAATAAAAGGTTAAGGTGGCTAATTATTGGTACTAATAAAAATAGTATCCAGGTGTAATATGGTGTAAAGAATTTTTGTTCAAATTATTTTTTCGGAGCCCAGAGAAAACGTTAATGTTTAAATAATACGATACCAAGTAGTCCAATTTTCAGATTATTGGAACTGAGCAACTGATGGGATAAATGGAAAATAAAACAAATGAATCTTCTCCGAAGTGGGATTACATATTTTTCCTCCAGGATGGACGAGGTATGAACGACAAAGTTAAATACATCAGCAAAAATCTTAACCGGTAAAAAGTACGACATTAGTTAACAGCTTGTTTAAATGATTCTTATTTAATTTTTTATAATGTATCGTATTATATTATATTGTATTGTTTTAATGAATGAAAGAACAAAATATAATTATTTAATAATAAAAAAAGGCAAAATGAGAAAAGAAAAAAAGGTAACAATACGATCATAACAAATCGATCGCTACACAAAATAACACTTTTTTTTTGGTAATTAAATTTTTTTTTTATTAATCACCAAAAGGATGTTAATACAGCACTTTGATATTCTCACGAGTTAACTAGAGTAATCATCCAACTAGACATTCACTACAATGCTATACTAAACTTTTATTTTACAGAAAAAACCGCTGAAGTTGCTGATGAATACTAGAGGAGCCTCGAACATTGCATGTGTATGCTAATTCTCGAAGCAAACTGTCACTATTACGAAACACCTTCTCAAAGATCCTTGCATTTCTTTCCAACCATAGCGTATAGAACAACTCTGTTACAACCATTTTAAAAATGCTCGCTCTATTAGTTTTGCCTTTAGCTTTACAAATTATCAGCTGTAGAAATTGTTCCCAGTCGAGCACATTGGTCATAGTTTCTCTGATCCAATTCATAGTGTGATTCCTTAGTTCATTAGCAAATGAGCAAGTAAAGAAAAGATGATCCCTGGTTTCAATCTCTTGCTGGCACAGAACACATTGAGAATCAACAGTTAAAGCCCAATGCAACAGTCTAGATTTGGTAGGCAGTCTATCATGGAGGATCAGCCATAGAGTAAATACAGCCTTAGGCCTCGCATGATTTTTTGTTATTAGATTCTTCCAATGAATTCTCGGCAGTTGCCCAATCTTAGACAAATAGAGGGATCTAATAGAATAAACTGGATTATAAAGACACTGCCTCAGATGTATCATGTCATAAGCTGCAAAAAAATTTTGAACCATCCAACTGGCTTGCTTAGGTACAAGAGTGTTTTCCACTTGTTGCTGCTTTATATAAACAGAATGTATCCATTTGACCCATAGAGTATCTTTCTTATGAGCCAAATCCCAGGATAACTTAGCAATGGCAGCCCTGTTTCATATTAAGAGATTTGTGAGATTCAGACCACCTGCTGATTTATGTAAACACATTTTATTCCAGGCAACGTATGCTTTCTTAGTAATAGCTACTGAACCTGACCAAATAAAGCTTCTGCAGTGAGCTTCAATCATTCTCAGAATCTTCGAAGGAATAAGAAACAACTGAGCCCAATAAGCCTGAATGCCAAATAAAACTGATTGTACTAACTGTATCCTGCCTGCATATGATAAATTTTGAGTAGTCCATGATGTAATTCTGGCGGTGATCTTATCCACCAAAGGTTGCCACTGGATAAGTGTCATCTTCTTAGTAGAAAGAGGAATGCCCAAATATTTGAAAGGCAAAACTCCACAACCATAGCCTAATTGTTGAGTGATCTGCAGTTTAACCTCTGAACTGACACCTCCAATATAACTGAGCTTTTGTTCAAGTTGGCTTTCACACCCGAGGCTTCAGTGAATTGAGAGAAAAGTTTGAACATAGTAAGAATAGATTGTGTATCACCTTTAGAAAACAATAGCAGATCATCTGCAAAGCTAATATGAGTGATGCCCAATTTTTTACAACCTGGATGATATATATAAGCTTGATGTTGCTTCAGTTGAGCCAGTGATCTACTGAGATATTCCATAACAATTGCAAATAGAAAGGGGGATATAGGATCACCTTGCCTAAGGCCTCTGGCAGCCTTAAAAGGAACAATTGTTTCTCCATTGAACAATATAGTATAACTCACAGTTTGAACACATTGCATGATCCAGTTTATAAACCTGTCTGGAAATCCCAAAGCTTCAAGAACTTGCTGCAGGAAGATCCACTCTACAGAATCATAAGCCTTTTGCAAACCAATTTTAATCATGCACCTTGGAGAGATATGAGATCTGGTACAGTTCTTAATTAATTCATGGGCTAGTATCACATTGTCTGCAATCTTTCTACCTGGTATGAATCCAGCTTGGGCTGTACATATGATGCTAGGCATAACATGTTGCAGTCTGTTAGCAAGAACTTTAGATATCAACTTGTACAATACTGAACAGCATGCAATTGGCCTAAACTTCTTGACTGTAGTTGGACTAGGAACTTTAGGGATCAAAGTAAGAGAAGCACAATTGACAGGATAGTACATTCTGTTAGTAAGGAAAAAATCCTTAACTGCATGAATAATCTGTTTGCCAGTTATGTTCCATGTCTTCTTAAAGAAAACTGCATTATAGCCATCAATTTCAGGGGCTTTATCATCTCCAATAGCTTTTAAGCTTGCAATAATCTCCATATCAGAAACATCTTCACTCAAGGATATTCTCTGTTGTTGTGTTAAAATAGGGCCATTGGCCATATACTTTCGATTTATGGCTGGTAAGGATGCAGCAGCTGTACCCATTAAGGCTTTATAAAAGTCAGTAACTTCTTTCTTAATATCAGCTGGACTGGATATCTTGAAACCTTCAACTGTAATTAGTTCAGAAATATGTTTATACTGGTTTCTTTCTTTCAAGATGGCAGAAAAATACTTATTATTAGAATCACCCAACTGGAACCATTTAGCCCTGGACTTTTGCTTTAATAGACTTTCTTCTATCAAAGACCATTTCTCCAAGTTCACTGCTATCTCTTTCTCCTTGAGTTGCAATGCATCGGTGTAGGCCAAGCTCAACTGCTTCTGGATATCCTTTAACTCTTGCCTACTATCAACAATTCTTTGACTAATGTTCTTAAAATCTTTGATGTTTAAAGATTTTAAAGGGCCTTTTAGAGATTTGAGATTAGTCCACACATCCTTCAAAGTAGCCTGACTTTTACAATGCCAATTGTCTCTAATCAACTGGTAAAAATCTGCATGAGAAGTTCATGAGTTGAAGAATCTGAAAGGTGGCTTCCCTATCTTAGAATTTTCTGTCAATGTGATCACCATAGGGCTATGATCAGATATTAAAGGAGAATCATATATTGTGTGTACATGACTCCAGTTAATCATCTATTCATAGTTGCCAAAAGAATTATCCAGTCTATTACAAATTCCGTCACTACCACTTTGCCTATTTGTCCTTGTAAAATATTCACCTTTCCAAGGAAGTTCAAAAAGACTAGCCTGGTGAATGCATTGAGTAAATTCTTGAACTTCAGCCTGTTTAACATGATTATCTGACTGTCTATCTTGAGGATACATCACAGCATTAAAATCTCCAGTAACTAGCCAAGATTCTATAATGTTAGTAGCCAAATCCTGTAGATTCTTCCACAGTGATCTCCTCTGAGTTATCCCATTGAATCCATATACCACAGTAAGGTAATAGTTGATATCACCAGATATATTCTTAACTCTGCAATGGATCAGTTGAGCATCTTCTTGAAGTGCAGTGACCTTAAGTAACTGTGTATCCCACAGAATCTAGATTCGACCATTAAGAGCATATTGGTAGTTAGTTATAAATTTCCATCCAGGAACCAGCAACTTAGCAACCTTTTCCGCATTTTGTTCTTTAACTTTAGTCTCTACCAAACCAACAATGGTAATATTATTCTTCCTAATGTACTCCTTAACTTCCTTTTGTTTATACCTTTTATTTACACCCATTATGTTCCAAGCTAAGCACCTCATTGACATAAACTAGGTCCACCTTCATCCCCTGGAGGCTTTTTCACTCTACCACCAGAAATTGTTTCAAAGCGATTACTGATCACAATAGGAGACAAAGGAGGGAAGTTAGTTACATTAAATTCTGGGGATTAAACTTGCTTTCCTTTATCAACCTGTCAGTTCATACTGGATACCAGTGGAGGTGAAACTGGAGGCTGTTGGCCTGTAGTACTCTTCAATGGGACAGGTTGTGGAAGAGCAACTTCCTGTTGTATCTATAGGTTGGGAAAGTTTTTGATATATTCCAAGATGTTTTAGGACTTGCTTAAATTGGAAAAGATGGAATAAGACTCATGAGAAGCCCCATTAAGCAGTTCAAAGCTCTAGTCATGATGATCGAAAAGAACTTAACTTCTATTTTCTAATGCGTGGTCCTTCAAAACCAAATTAAGCAGCAAGAGTCCAATACTAGTGCTTTTCCAATTCCATTCTTCATATGACATTAGTCGATTTCAGTTTGACTTTAGGATTTGATATTCATTTCGGTCCATAATAAATAGTCAATTTATTTCGTACACATCTATTAAGGAAGTATTAATTCTAGATAAAAATAATTAATGTAATTAAATTAACCTTCATTAAATGTTGCACTATGGTTATACGAACACTTACTTCTCTTCTCAAATGTGAGAAGTAAATGACTTTTCAAAGATACGTACGAAAAACAAATTAAGTTTTTTCTTAATTATATAAATGAATACTTATTTTGAATCAAAATAAAAAAATAAATAAATTATTTATTATTGATCGAGGGGAATACAAAAATTGTGATTTAACCTATGTTGGTGAATTTTGCACAGCAGGACTGTTCTCTTTCAGCCTGACACGCACTTTAAACCAACGGACAAATAGTAATGGATTTTGTGTACTCTTTTCACTATATCTATATATATCATTGATCAATAGAAATGGAAAGATCCCCAACATCGGCACATTTACTAGTGACTTGCCCAGTTCTCTATAGAAAAGTGGATGTTTTGATTTGATATCGTTGATTGATTGCTAATCACATCCTTAGATACACGAAGTCCACGTGGTTGCTTGATACTCTTTTTTATTTTTAAATTTTATGTGACACATTTTGCGCAAAAAGAAAAATATTTTATCTTTTTTTTGAAAGTTATTTAACCTTAGCATTTCCAATTTATCCTTACATGACTTATTGTGATACATTTGACATAAAAGTTATTATTTCTTTTATAGGGTGAGTCGAGATAAAAGTATGGGTAAAACTCTCACCACTACTAATTTTCGATGGAATACATATTGTTTAAATGCCAAAAGTTTTCTTTAAATATGATTTGTTAATGTTCGTGTTTAATCAAATATACTCAAATAGATCTCTATTCTGTATACGGTAGAAATTGAATGGCTCGATTTGGAGATTTGATTATACTTCGAGCTCGAGTTCGGAAAGTTCGAAGTAAGAATCAAGCCAGGCCCAGATAAGCGCACCTCGAGAAGCAAATCGAGAACCCGTCATGATCTGCTCCGAGGGCAGTACAATTTCGAGGACACTCAAGAAAGACCAGAAATTTTTCAAGGACATGTGGGTCATGGCATAAATTATAAGATAAGATTTGTATGAAATGGTGCAAGTCCGTAGTAAGTTGTTATACAGCCGTCCCAATAGAATTCTTTACCATAATTGGAAATGTACCACATTCTGCTTTTCATTTTCGGTTCATTAATTCTTCTTACTTAAACCTAATATTACTTGTGTACTCACGAGTATTGGAATAAATCACATATTTTTAAAACCACAAATTATCTTTAACTGTTATTCATATTTTTTGAGGTAAACAGTTTGGCGCCCTCTGCGGGGCTAAAGATAATAGTAATTATTTTAGTTTTTATTTTTCTAATAACACACGTTATTATTGACACTTTTTCTTGTCAAAAATACTTTGACTTCAGTCTAAGATATGTCTAGCACACAAAACGCACATGCTCATGACAGTGATCGACTCAAAGAAAACAGCGGTACAGGGGTTGGTGTACCACCCATAAACCTTGAGGTAGTGCTAAATATAAAGCCAGTTGATATCAATTCGCATAAAGCTCTAAACACGGACACATGCACCGACCCTATAAGAAGTGCACAAAGGGAAGCCCAAGCTGGAGGCCAGGAAACACGAGGAATGGAAGAAGGATGAGTCAGCCTCCAAGTGATATTCGAGATGCTACAAGCTCAACAAGTCGCCATCCCTTAACTTCAGAGTCAGAAAAGAATTCCAAATACCATTGAATTGGTAAATGCCCGGCTTATTGAACCAGCTTTTGAAAGGCTCGATGAAAGTGGCCTTGGGAACTGACCCCACAATCATGAAAATGCTCGAGAAACTGACTAAAAGGATCGAGTCAGGAGAAAAGAAGATAGAAAACAACGATAAGAAGGTGGAAACTTATAACTCCTGAGTAGACCAGATACCGATAGCACCTCCAGTTTTGAAATGTATAGATGCCAAAAAATTCATACAAAAACCTTTCCCCCCAAGTGCGGCTCCAATGCCCATTCTGAAGAAGTTTTGCATTCCCGATATATCGAAATATAACAGAACAACTGACCTAACGAGCATATATCTTCATACACATGTGGAATCAAAGGAAATGACTTGAATAACGATAAAATCGAGTGAGTATTATTGAAAAGTTTGAGGAAACACTATCAAAAGTAGTTATAATCTGGTATCGCAACTTAGCTCCTAACTATATTGATTCATTTGCTATATTGGACGCCTTTGTTAAAGCACACGCCGGGGCCATATAGGCGGCCACAAGAAAATTAGATGTCTTCAAAATAAAACAAAAGGATGACGAGATGCTAAAGGAGTTTGTGTCCCGGTTTCAGATGGAAAGAATAGAATTACCACTGGTCTCTTATGACTAGGCAGTTCATGCCTATATGCAAGGTTTGAAAGTTAAGTAAGAGCTTGATCGAATATCCAACTGTGACATGGTCGGATGTGCATAATCACTATCAATAAAATATTAGGATCAAAGACGACCAGTTGGGAGCCTCCTCGGGCTCAGTTCATCCTACAGATTCGCAACCAAGCCCCCGAGGGACACAGAGTGGGGGTCAAGATTCAACAAAGAACGGTATCAACCATATGCCGATCGAAGGAAAAACGACCCAAGCAGCCACACCACCTCTCGAAGCAATCGAAGAAGTGCCGAGGTCAAGGTTCTTGAGGACTCATGAGCAAGAACATGTTCGATAAGCACGATAACCCCACAGAGTTCCCTCGATTATCAGAGTACAACTTCAGCATAAATGCATCGGGAATCGTCTTAGCTATTGGGAGAATCAAAGATACTAAGTGGCCCAGGTCGATATAGACTGATCCTTCCCGAAGGAAGCAGAAATTGATGTGCAAGTATCATGACACACATGGTCATAAAACGGAGGATTGCAGGAAACTAAGGGAAGAAATGGCTAGGTTATTCAATGAGGCCCACCTTTGAGAATTCCTAAGTGATTGGGATAAGAATCAGTTCAGGCAGAGAGATGCGGGTGGAAAGAATGAACCTAAAGAACCTCAACATGCATTTACATGATCATCGATGGAGTAGACGTCACACAGGGACCTATATTCAAACGTACCAAAGTATCAATCACAAGGGAGAAATGGACTCGGGATTACATGCCCGAGGACATCCTCGCATTCAGCAAGGAAGATATCGAGGCCTTATCTCAGCCTCACAACGATGCACTGGTAAATTTTATCCTTTTAAATAAAGTTCAAGTTAAACATGTTCTCATGGATCCAAGTTGTTCCGCAAATATAATCAGGTCAAGGATTGTGGAGCAACTTGGGCTGCTTGATTAAATCATAATGGCATCTCAAGTCTTGAATGGCTTTAACAAGATATGTGAAACAATGAAGGGAGAAATCATCCTCTTAGTCAACATGGCAGAAACCATACAAGACACCAAATTTCATGTCATCGAAGGTGACATGAGGTATAATGTTTTGCTTGGAAGGCCGTGGATCCATAACATGAGAGTGGTGCCATCGACCCTTCAATGGATGATGAAGTTTCCAACAAAGGTTGGCATGAAAATAGTATATGGAGAGCAGCATGCAGCTAAGGAGATGTTTGCAATGCACAACTTGACACCGGTATCGGCACCATCCACATCGGAAAAGTCGAAGGACAAATAGGTGGCCAAATAGCAATGATAGACCATGCCTTCGGTTGAGCCCGAGGGATAGGTGTTGGATGAAAAGCTAGCTGAGAACGAAGAAAATGATTTCATCATACCCCGAGCCTTTGTTTCCACCAAGGAATCGGATGCGACGAAGTCCATAGTCAAAGAACTCGAGTAGGCCATATTGATCGAGCATCTTCCAGAACGAAAAGTATACCTGGGGATGGGGTTAACCCCCAAAATCAAGAAAAAACTCATTTAGTTTCTTATCGATAATATTGATTGCTTCACCTGGTCCCACTTAGATATGAAGGGATCTCACCGGAGATAACTACCCATTGACTAAGCGTCGATCCCAGATTGAAACTGGTGAAGCAAAATAGGAGACCTCAATCCGAGGTAAAGCATGCATTCATCAAAGAAAAGGTAACCAAACTTCTCAAAAAAGGATCCATCAGGGAAGAAAAATATCCCGAATGGCTAGCTAACGTAGTGGTAGTCTCTGAAAAGGGAAATAAACTTAGAATGTGTGTAGACTACAAAGATTTGAACAAAGAATGCCCTAAAGATTCTTTCTCATTGCTCAAAATTGATCGTTTGATTGATGTTACGGCTGGCCATAAGATCCTTACCCTTCTCGATGCCTACTCCGGGTACAACCAAATTCAAATGAATCTGGAGGACCAAGAAAATACTTCATTCATTATGAAGTATGGTACGTGTTGTTATAATGTAATGCCCTTCGGGATAAAAAAATGCAGGAGCCACAGATCAACGCCTAGTTAATAAAATGTTCGAAGATCAAATAGGCAAACCCATAGAAGTTTATATTGATGATATGCTAGTTAAGTCCTAGCGCGCAGAGGACCATTTGAAATATTTACAAGTGACGTTCGATATCCTAAGAAAGTATAACATGAAGCTCAACCCCGAGAAATGCGCTTTTGGAGTTGGTTCGGGCAAGTTCTTGGGCTTCATGGTATTGACATCCACCCCGATAAAACAAATTCATTGAGAAAATCACCATTGCCAATAATGTTAAAGCTGTGAAACGACTAACCAAACGGATAGCTGCCCTAGGCCAATTTATCTCGAGGTCATCAGATCAGAGCCATCATTTCTTTCCTCTACTCAAGAAGAAGAACAACTTTTCATGGACTCCGGAGTGTCACCAGGCCTTGGAAGAATTAAAACGGTATCTTTGGATCCCACCCTGCTCCATACTTCGAAGGAGGATGAAACATTCTACTTGTATCTAGCGGTGTTCGAGGTAGCGGTAAGTGGCATGTTGTTCGAGAAGAGCAAGGTACGTAATTTCCAGTCTATTATATGAGTCGGACCCTAAGAGATGCTAAAACCAAGTACCCATATTTGGAAAAGTTAGCTCTTGCATTAATAAGCGCATCTAGGAAATTAAAACCATATTTTCAATGCCATCATATATGTTGACTACGTACCCACTGCGAAATATCTTGCATAAACCTGTGTTATCGGGCATATTGTCCAAATGTGCCATAGAACTTGGAGGATATGGTATCGAATATCAGTCTCGAACGGCTATCAAGTCTCAAATTTAGCAGACTTCGTGGACGATTCCTCGGAGTTGTTGGGAAAGGATCCGTCAAACCTAGCACAATGAAAGGCGAGAAACTACCAAACAGTTGGTTTGTATTGTTACTCAAGCAATATTATTTCTGAGGTATGACCTTCTCCCCTTTTCTATTTGTATTTAAAACTAACTCCTTGCAGATGTTCGATTAGAGATATCAAAGCACCTTTCAGCTCGAAGACCTTGGGTTATAAAGCATGCATTGTACTCTTTTCGCTTGGATCGGGTTTTATCCCTAGTGGATTTTTCCGGCAAGGTTTTTAATGAGGAAATACTGATATGCTACCTAAGAAACATTAAACAAGTATTCAAGGCTTCTTTTCAATCAACCTCGAAAACTGGGGGGGCATCACCCTCGAAGGTTATATTATTTTTTTGAGAAAGATACTTCATGCCTAAGAGGACCTCAATAAGAGAACTTTGTAATGGACCAAATGGTCAAATGAATCATGTCCATAAAGGATAGTCAAGCCATGACGGCAAAACCACTACACATGTGTCAACTATTTAAAGAAGCATTTTGGTTATATCAACACTTTGTATCTCAAAGAAATTTTCTATCATACGAGCTCTACACTTACAATCCTAGGGGAAACGAATCAATGGCCAAAGCACCCCAAAATACTGGGGGACTGACACTGACAATCAATACATCTGAGTCATTCAAAAGTTTAGACTCATAAGACCTCAACAAGGCAACCCTCAAAACACCCCTCGAAACAAAGGCCAAGGCCAATATACCCGGGAACTAACTTTTGAATAAGTTCAGAAAGTTATCTGGAAACAAGTCCAAGTGACAAACCCCAAGTCTACGGCCATACTAAAGCCTACAGTCACATAAAGACTACGACCAAAATAATGCAATTTGGAGATGTCCGACTTCTGCTATAAATTAAAGACCTTCAAACATTGAAAAATCAGTTAATTCAGGCTATCCCCGACAAAACAAAAATATAAAGGGCTTCAACATATTTGGTCCCAAAAAATCTAAGGGATTCGATAAATTCAACCCTCGAATAATCCAGAGGCTTCGATAACACCAGCCTTCGGAGAAACCTCACGAAGTATTCGATTATGTCTATGAAAATAAAAATACTAATAAGGTTCTGATATGTTGAGCCTTCGAAAAACCCAACGGGTACAAAAACACATGCTAAGCCATAGCTAAAATTTCACTAAGTCTTTTAGCCGAAATAAGGGAAAAATTATATAGCCCTTTTAGAGGCCGAAACATCCCAATTCAAAGAGCCTACGGGCCAATTTGAAAAGAGTCTAATGGCTGATATACAACAGCCTAATGGCCAGTTTAAAAGAGATATAGGTCCAAAATCTTATGAGAGACCGAGACTCCGTTCTCGTTCAACTCGAACCCAAAGTCCCCATTAATCCAAGCTCATCATATTGATTTTAAATCTTAGATCGAGGATCATCTAAAAACTTAAGGGGTAGTTCTTGAGCAATAAAAATCTAAGGGTTTATTACGAGTCTGAATCGATACTCGAGCTACATATTTAATCATCGAAATTTTCCCTTTCAAATGGAGACAAAATAAAATTCAACACGAGTCCAGGATAGAGCAAAAGGATACTTTATATTCATAAGGGAAATTTACAAAATGTATTTATAACACCCACAAGGGGTCCTTTCATAAACAGAAAGCCTAATCTATTTTCGGGGTCACACCACGGGAGCATCGTCTACAGAAACTGCATCTTCAGCGGCTCTATATTCAGGATTCTCTTCTCCTTGGGTAACATCTTCTTCACCTTCCTCATCACTCACTATATCCTCGTCATCAGAGGAGAAGAGAAACCTAGCATCAATTCCTGCGCCTTTGCCTCAACTATCTCCCCGGCGAGGTTAAACCCTCGGGCATGAATTTCTTCGAGAGTCTCCCTCCAGTATTGGAACTTAGCCAATTCATTGCTCCGTATTCCACGGTCAGAGACCTCCTCCAACTTAGCTTAAATAGCTACTACTTCCCTCAAGTATAGAGCAATGGATTTATCAGCCACCACCTTCGTCTATTCAGCTTCGGCCTTAGCTTGTACAGCTTCAGCCTTAGCCTGTCCAGCTTCAGCCCGAGCTTTAGTCAGCTTGGCCTCCTGCCCCTCGATTTTCCTTGCATGAGCCTGACCCTTCGCTTCCATGCCTCGGACCTTAGCCTCAGCCAAGGCCAGTTGGGCCGTGACAGCTTCTTTATAGGTAGCAAGTTGATCCATGTTCTTTTTCCACTGATGACAATCAGCCCGAACTGGATCTACCTCACCCCGTGTCACGACCCAACATCCATCAAAGACCGTGATAGCACCGGACACCTCAGTCTAGCCAGCCAACATTGAGTAATTAGTTAAACTCTCATTTTAATATTTTAGAAGCCATAATTTCCTTTAAATTAACTAGTAAAAAGGTAATCATCACTGAATAAATAAAAATGTTTACACCTTTTAATATTACGTATCCCATAATCATCCCAGAACTCGATGTCACAAGTGCATGAGCAATCACTAGGAAATAAAATAAAGTGCAATAAATGTCCTGAAACAAATTTGGGCAAAAAGTAAATACGATATACTGAAAGAGACTATGCTCGCTGCGGGTCGCCTCAAGATATGTAGCTCGCCTAAGTCTCTGTATCATCCATGCTACCACACCCATTGGGGCGTTAGAGGTACATGTGCTTGTGCAGCAAAAATGCACAGCAAGTGTAGTATGAGTACAAAAAAATAATATGTACTCAGTAAGTATCCCGTCTAATCTCGAAGAAGTAGAGATGAGAGGTCGACTTTGACACCTCCTAGTGATCCAATGATAATATACCAATAATTTAATAAATCGTGGATTTTCATAAAAATAACGGTAACTCAAATAGAATGAGGAAAGTAAACAATTCTTTCATTTATATGAAATTCCAAAATTTATTTTAACCATTTATACATTTATCTCAGGCCAAGAAGAAAAAAATATCAATATCTATGAATATCAAGGAAAGCAATACAAGCATGTGCAAATCATGTCGAGGTCGTACGGTCCAATCCAACAAATATCTAAACTGAGTCAAATGGGCCGAACCATAGATAAATCTATTTAATCTATCGAGGCATTTGGACCATTCCACAATAGATAAAGACATTCAAACAATCAAATCAAGAATTAATCAAGGAGCAATTATTTAGGAAAAGGCATGCTTATCTTTTAAAAGTCAAGAAATGACATCTAGCCTTTTAGAAATTTATTTATACATTTGATATATTTTAAGCATTTTTAAATTGACAACAAGGTTGCAATATTACAAGTAAATCATGTTTTGGGGCCCTAGACTACTCGGACTTAAGCATAATAGTAGATATGCACGGATTCTCGTCGCCTCGTGCGTACGTAGCCCCCACAAATAGGAGTACGTATCCAACTAATTCATCTCTGGGGACAATTCCCTCTTACAAGGTTATAAAGGAGACTCAACTCGCTGCGAAGTCCAATAACCGGCTCCCAATCCCCTTTTGATGACTCAACCGATGCCCGAACGCTCCAAGACTAGCCAAATAATGGGAATACCAATGAAAATACACCCTAATACTCATAAAAATTCAATTTATATAAAATCCCAACTTTGCATGAAAAGTTGACAAAATCTCCCTCGGGCCCATGTACTCGGATTCCAGAATTTTTCGAAGATAAAGTTTACTCACAACCTCACGAACTCAAATATATAATTGGCTCTCAATTTCATTTTCAAAATCGCGGTCAAGATCTAAGAATACAAATTTCCTAGCTTTTCTTCAAAATCCCAAAATTTCTACTAATTTATATGATTTTCCATGTTAAATTCAAGATATAATCCAAGTAATTAACTTGCAATAGGTAGGAATCGCTTACCTTGACATGGATGATAAAAATGGGCTCCAAAATCGCTCCAAGATATGCTCCCATGGAGTAAATGAGATGAAATTAGCCAAGCCCATTTCTTTGCATTTATGAACTGCCTAGACGATTCTTCTTTGCGTTCGCGAAGAAGAAAATCCCTAAAAACCATTTTCCAAACTCTTCTCAGATAGAATCTAGTATAATAGCCATAACTTTTTGTAAATAAAACTCTAAATGGCAAATGATTTAACACTTTGAAACCTAGACACCAACATCTACAATGTTTTGATTATGTCCTAATTCATTATAAATTCCTAGATATAAGTCTCCAAAGTCAGCCTTGTGCAACACAAATGTCTTCTTCATCTTCCCGGATATCCTATAGTGTAATAGACATAAAATTTTTGTACACAAATCCAAATGATAATTGGTTTACTTGTATGAAGACAAGACACAAAGATCTACAACTTTTATTTTTTGTTCATCTCCAAATTCCTTATAGATTGTGAGATATAAGCCTTCAAATTTAGATCTACGAAAGATTTCCTTCTCCGCGAACGCGATAACCTCTTCGCGACCGCGAAAAACAAAATCCCTTAACCACAATCCTTCTTCACGAAAAAGAGAGTATCCTCGCGAACACGAAGAATAATACTAAACACTAGCAACAGCTATAGAAAAATAGCCCAAAATGATCTGACAAAAACCCCGAACACACCTGAGGCCCCCGGGATCCCGCCTAATCATACCAACTAATCCCATGACATAATACGAACCTGTTCGAGGCCTCAAATCACATAAGACAACATCGAAATCATGAATCTCACTCCAATTCATGCTTAATTAACTTTAGAATTTCAAACTTTTACATTCAATGTCAAAACCTATCAGATCACATTCAATTGACCTCAAATTTTGTACACAAGTCATATTCCACATTACGGACTTACTCCAACATCCAAAATTTTATTCCGACGCTAATATCAAATAATAAACTTCCAGTTAAACTCCTCAAAAACCTTCAAATTTTTATCTTTAGCCAAATAACTTCAAAATGACCCACAGACCTTCGAATTCACTTTCGGTCACGCTCCCAATACCAGAAATACCATACGGAGCTATTTCCATACTCGAAATCCCAAACAGGTATTTATAACACCAAAATGCACTTCAACCCAAATTTATGAAATTCTTCCAAAAATACTAACTTTCACAATAGGTGCTGAAATGTTCCCGAGTGTTCCTAAAACCTGATCCGGACATACGCTCAAGTCCAATATTATCATACGAACCTGCTGGAACCTTCAAATTCTTATTCGAGGTTGATTACTCAAAAATTTAATCTTAGTCAATTCTTTCAACTTAAAGCTTCCGAAATGAGAATTCTCTTTCCAAATCAACTCCGAACTTCCCGGAATTTAATTCCGACCATGCGTACAAGTTATAATACCTAAAGCGAAGTTGCTCATAGCCTCAAACTGCCGAACGACATACTAGAACTCAAAACGACTGGTCGAATCGTTATACCCCAGAGCTGCCCAATCATATCCAGCTTTTGCTGCAGCTTAGATATCGAAGTATTAGCCTCCAAAGTAGGGCCAAGAAGGTCGTACTATATTAGAATCACAATTACCTACTCATCTAGCTCAGACTCGCTTATTTAAGCTTTGGCCAATGCGGTCCGGAGATCCTTAAGCTCCTCTTCCTTCTGGCTATAGAGGAGCCTCAAGGCCTTCTCTTCACTGAATCTTTCTTGAGCTCCACCTCACATTGGCTCAGCTCAGCTCTAAACTTTCCGATTGCCTATACATGAAATGGAGACATATCGGTCGAAAGGAAAGAAAGAAAAAATTACGGTACTAAAGGTAAGTACTAACTCGGGAAAGGAGATGTTGAGCCTCTTAAAAGATATTGGACGCATCATTCAGGTCATAGACATCCTCAAGCCTAGCGTAGAAACCCTGAAAAGAATCGTCCTCGATGACATTGCTTGGATCGAGCTTATGCAGAGAGTTGGATTCTTCAATTGCCCCCTCGGAATAAGTCAGCAACAAAAGGGAATGAACTATTGTCGCGGCCTCGAGCTTTTTACTCGAGGCATTGTTGGGGGTCTCAGCATTTACCCCCTCTGGTATAGTTGTTGAAGATGGAGGGATAATCTCAACCTCCGGGGATGCAAGAGGCCTTGCCCGTTTCTTCCTTTAGGGCATCCTCACTACGGGATTAGGTTTCCGGTTTGGAAAGCTTGGTGACGCCGCCTGATTTCCTGGTCAGAGTCACCAGAACTGACTCGTCATCATCATTTTCTTCATCATCCGGAGAATCATGGGCCAAATTTGTGTCTGTTTGAGCAAATATTTCCGCAGCCTTCGAGCAGGGGTTTTCTTATCTTGAGGGTCCCCGGGCTTTGAAACCCTTTTCCTTTTATCTTCCTTCTCGAATTTTAGATTTGAAGGCTTGGTCGTTTCCCCGAGCGGAGACGATCTCATCTTGGATGCATCGCCAAGGCCTGCAAAAGTAAGAGAAAGTAAATTAAATACTGCCAATGTATAAAAAGTGGTTGAAACTGTTGAAAGGCACTTACCGTGGTTCTTGGCCTCTCACTAGACCCTCGATAATTCACGCCACTTGTGCTCATTGTAGGAAGAAGTGGCAACTAACTTTCGGACCCAATCCTCGACGTCGAGCACCGCAACGAGCGCCCAAGCATTGGCTTCCAAAAGATACATAACAACATTATGAAATATTAAAGCAGAATATGAATAGGTACACTGAGCACGAACTCCACTTACGGTTAAAGTTTCACCTCTCCGGGAATGACATTTTATCCTCGGGGATGACGTCCGAAGTCTTTACTCTAACGGACTAGCTCATCCAACCCCGATTTTTGGGTTTGTCAGTACTGGAAAAGAAGGATTCCGTTGTTAGGCGTTGCAGCTTGATGAGCCCTCGAAATAATTGGGGCCGATATAATCGAATTAAGTGGATGAGGGTGAATTCTAAACCCTTGGCCTTTTAAGAATAATACTGCAACATGATCACTATACGCCAAAAGGAAGGGTGAATCTGGCTGAGGGTGACTTCGTACGTTTTGCAGAAGTCAATCACCACCGGATCGAGGGGACCCAGTATGAAGGGGTAAGTGTAGACACTCAAAAACCCCTTCACGTGGGTAGTAATGCTTTCATCGGGGTTCGGGATCTAAACCTCAACCTCATCCCCCCCAGCAATAGTCCCTCTTTACATCCTTGGTAAGTTTCTTCATTATCAAGCTAATATATCGAGATGCATGCCCACATCGACCTTTGATGTCGAGAGCATTCTTGATACTGAAGTCATTTTTAATAATGCAAATATCAGGGGTAATTTCCTCAAATGTAGGCAACACCACCGATTTGGCTGGCCGGGAGGCAAAAGAAGATGATGCTTTATCCTTTTTTGGGATCGTTTTGGAAGTTTTGGTCATAGTTTTAAGCTAAATAATAAGGGTTGCACAGGGATATGGTGTTTCTAGCAAGAACTTGGCCTTTTCTGGCGCTTAAAGAAGCGGAGGAAATGGGTGATTTGAGAAAGAGATGAAGATGGAAAATGGGTGAAGAAAGGGTAAAGTTCATTACTTAGAGGAATCGCCTCATATTTATAGGAGAGCAATGGCGGTTTGGCGGGATTATGGTCGACCAGTACTGGCATGCATGCAATATTTTTGGGAAAGTGGCATGCATTCAATATTTTTGGGAAAGTGGACGAACGAGATGTTTCGGTCACTTCGAATGCTTGCATCACAAGGAAGACGTCATCACTAAGGATTTCGGGAATTCAAATTATTTTATATTATTTCATATTAAGAAATGCGGGGACTATCTGTATATGGTAGAAATCGGAGAGCTCGATTTTGGAGACTTAATTACACTCCGAGTCCGATTTCGGGAAGCTCAAAATAAGAATCAAGTCAGGACCAGATAAGCGCACCTCGAGAAGAAAATCGAGAAACCATCATGATATGTCTCGAGGGCAGTACAATTTTGAGGATACTCATGAAAGAATAGGAATTTCTCAAGGACACGTAGGTCAGAGCATAATTATAGGATAAGATTTGTACGAAGTGGTGCAAGTCTGTACTAGGTTATTATATAGTTATACCAATAGAATTCTTTATAATAATTGAAAATATACCACATTAGGGTTTTCTCCTCCTATATAAGGAGGACACCAATCATTTGTAAGGATCATCTCATTCACTACATAGAACATTCTACTTTACTTTTCTTTTTTACCATACTCAACAATTATTCTTCTGCTTTATTGTTCATACTTTATTGGTTCTTAGCTCACCTCTAGGCCCCCTAGATTATCGAGCTCGAGATCCCCGCTGCTCCAGCAACATTGGTTTTGTTTATCGATTCTTCTTATTTAAACCTATTATTACTAGTGTATTCAACCTCCACTTTCAATCGATTCTGCTCCAGACAAGAGGGGCTTGCTCTGATGGTAAGCAACCTCCACTTCCAACCGAGAGGTTGTGAGTTCGAGTTTCCCCAAGAGCAAAGGTGGGAAGTTCTTGGAGGGAAGGATGCCGGGGGTCTATTTGGAAACAGCCTCTCTACCCTAGGGTAGGGGTAAGTTCTGCGTACATACTACCCTCCCCAGACCCCACTAAGTGGGATTATACTGTGTTGTACTTTTTTATTACTAATGTATTCAATTAGTATTGAAATAAATTATATATCTTTAAAACTATAAATTAATTTTAATTGTTACTCAGAATTTTCGAGGTAACCAACAACAACTACCCAGTATACTCCCACCAGGTGGGGTCTGGGGAGGGTAATATGTAGACGAGCCATACCCCACCTGAAAGGGCAGAGAGGCTGTTTCCAATCGACCCTCAGCGCATAGGATAAAAGGAAAAACAACAGTAAAACAAAAATAAAAACAAAAATAAAAACAATAGAGCATTAGTAACTCCCGCAGAAATAACGTAAATAATTATCTAAACATAAGAAACATAAATACAATCGCATGCAATAATATCATACAGTAACTACCATAACTAACAACCATAGGGGGGACATAAGCTAAAACACAAATCATCTATGGGTAACCCTGCTGACCCACACCCAACCTCGGATGAGGCGTACGAAGAACTCTAGGAGCCCCTAACCTACAACGCTGATTCTAGACCTCCAGACTCTCCTATCACGGGTCATGTCCTCGGAAACCTGCATCCTAGTCAAGTCCTGCCTAATCACCTCTCCCCAAAGCTTCTTAGGCCTCCCTCTGCCTCGCCGACCGCCAACAATCTCCAGCCGCTCGCAGCTCCTCACCGGGGCATCGAGACCCCTCCTCCGTACATGCCCGAACCACCTCAGCCCCGCTTCTCGCATCTTCTCATCCACCGGGGCCACCCCTACCTTCTCTCGAATAACTTCATTCTTAATCTTATCTAGCCTGGTGTGCCCGCACATACACCTAAGCATCCTCATCTCCGCGGCCTTCATTCTCTGAACATGAGAGTTCTTCACGGGCCAGCACTCCGCCCCATACAACATCGCAGGTCTAACCACGGCTCTATAGAATTTCCCCTTAAGTTTGTGTGGAATTTTCTTGTCACACACGACCCCTTGAGTTTGTGTGGAATTTCAACAAAATTTATCTGTCTCCTTGACCTGAACTCGACACACATTCCACTTGCTCCAGTTCGGTTGGCCTATGGGTTTTGATCGAGACACTTCACTGCAGAATGATAAGATAAATCACACTACTACTGAGTGTATGCTGTATGTTCTTTTGTCGTTCTCAACGAAGTGCATTTGGGCTGTGATGTAATAATGTAATTTCCATAGGTCTCCATGTCCCGCTCATATATATATATGTATATATTTATTCTCCCCACGAACAAGGTGGTAAGTTTTTGGATGGAAGGATGTCGGGAATCTATTTGAAAACAACCTTTCTACCCAAGGGTATGGGTAAAGTTTGTATACATACTACCCTCCTTAGACCCCACTATGAGATTATAAAATTCTGATTCCCTTGCTATAATTCTATAATATAGTTGTGCCCATCTATCTATTCATGTCTTTGTCCTATTATGAAATCTGTTAATCAGCCCTACCACAGATTTCGTGATCAATCCACTGGCCCAGACATTTCTTTTCCGATAGGGCAAAAAAGGTATATTTCCTTTTACGATGATCAGCAACATCCAATCCAATATGATCCACCACCATATATAAAGAGACTGAATATAGTCTTTTGGTTATGAATTAATTTAAACTAAAAATTTATGATACTGAATATAAATATTTATATAAAAACGTTTAAAACCTTTAAAACATTAAATTTGTACACATAATTTTAATTGTATAATAAATTTAATGTAAGATTAGACCCATTAAATTAAATCCTAAATTTTCTACTGCATGCATATACTGATAAAGATCACCCGACAAGAAAGCTACTTGGATGTTAACAGCAAAGTAGGTGCAAGTCTATACTGTCTCGTCGCGTGTAATTCTTCTGCGAACTTGGTTCAACTCATGATAATTATGACGACAACAACCAAGAGGAAACTCAATGTTTTATATTAATTAATGATAATAAATATGTGTTTTTACGTTCATTGTTATTAACTAATTTTTCGATGTGTATCCCCTCTTAGTTAGCACAAACTTTTTAAAATCATGCTTAATGTTAAAAATTTCAGGTTCAATTAGCAAAATAAACAACAACAACAACTACCCAGTATAGTCCCACAAAATGAGGTCTGGGAAGGGTAATATGTATACATGCCTTATCCATATCCGAAAGGGCAGAGAGGCTATTTCCAATCGATCCTCGGCTCAGTGAAGGAAAGGAAAAACAAAAACAAAAACAAAAGAGCATTAGTAACTCTAGCAGAAATAGCATAAATAATCATCTAGATATAAGAACCATAAATGAAATAGCATGCAATAATAACTACCATAAGGGAGACACAATCCAATACACAAATCATCTATGGATAGCCCTGTCAAGCCTCACCCAACCCCGGGTGAAGTACGAAAAACTCTAGGAACCCCTATCCTACAACCCTGATACTAGACCTCCAGACTTTCCTATCAAGGACCATGTCTTCGGAAACCCGCATTCTAGCCATGTCATGCCTAATTACCTCTCCCCAATACCTCTTCGACATCCCTCTGCCTCGCCGAACGCCGACCATCGCCAGCCTCTCACAACTCCTTACCGGGGCATCAGGACTCCTCCTCCGCACATGCCCGAACCACCTCAGCCTCGCTTCTCGCATCTTCTCATCCACCGGGACCACCCCCACCTTCTCTCGAATAACTACATTCTTAATCTTATCTAACCTGGTGACCCGCACATCCATCTGAGCATCCTCATCTCTGCAACCTTCATTCTCTGCACATGAGAGTTCTTCACTGGCCAGCACTCTGTCCCATACAACATGGCAGGTCTAACCACAGCTCTATAAAATTTCCCTTGAGTTTCTGTGGAACTTTCTTGTCACACAGGACTCCTGATGCAAGCCTCCACTTTGACCACCCCGCACCTATACGATGAGTGACATCCTCGTCAATCTCTCCGTCCCCCTGAATCACCGACCCAAGATATCTTACGATGTCACTCTTGGTAATGACCTGAGATCCAATCATCACGTCCCTGCCTACTTCGCTCGGCTCAGCGCTAAACTTGCACTCCAGGTATTCTGTCTTAGATCTGCTTATTTTGAAACCCTTAGACTCGAGAGTTTGTCTCCATACCTCTATCCTCTCAATCACACCGACCCTCGTCTCGTCTATCAAGACTATGTCATCAGCAAATAGCATACACCAAGGCACATCCCCTTGAATATGTCGGGTTAGAGCATCCATCACCAAGGCAAACAAGAGAGGGCTAAGCGCCGATCCTTGATGGAGCCCCATAACCACTGGAAAATGGTCTGAGTCGCCACCCACCGTCCTAACCTTAGTCTTAGCTCCATCGTACATGTCATTGATTACTCTGATGTAGGCTTCCGGCACACTCTTCGCCTCCAAGCACCTCTCTTGGGACCTTGTCATACGCCTTCTCCAAGTCGATAAGCACCATGTGCATGTCCTTCTTCTTATCGCTGAACTGCTCCACCAGCCTCCTGACAAGGTGGATAGCTTCTGTAGTGGAGCGACAGTATAATTAGTTAAACTAAAATGTATATTTAGATGAAATTTTGTATTATACAAAGATCATATGTAGGGACAGATGATTATATTGTAAAGCAAAGTAATAATATTACGGTGAAAATTGATTGCCTAGAACTTTGTTCTTCCTTCCTCCTCCTATTCTAAACAAAAGAGTTAAATAGTTTTTGTTTTCCTTCATGTATCATTAAAAAACTTACGAGCAACAAAATTAAGTGAACAAGGTTCTGCATCTTAGTTAGGAGGGTAAATTAAGCAAGGCACTCGATATTGATATCAATATTGGAGAGAATAAAAGTTAAACCATAACAGCGATGTACTCTACTTTATTAATTTTGTGCTTTTTTAAAATTATTTTATCTCTTGAAATAATAGGAGAATATTTTTTTTAATCACCAAATACAAGCATGTGAATAGACAAGAAGTGGTTGATAATATCATAAGTGAAAAGAACTAACATGGAACTAAAAAATTACAACTAATTTTCCTTCAAATATTCGGAATCACAATGAGAATGTTCCAAAGAAATTGAGAGTAGGCCAAAACAAAATGGGAGAAAAAAGGTTTAAAACCTCAATAAAGTATTAGAGTTTAAATAGCCCTTTAATTAAAATCTTATGCATGGTCTACAAATATCTTTTTGCCGCAAAACAAATTTGCTACATAAAGCCAAAATGAAGCTCTTTTTATCATCTATATTTTCAGGCATTTCCCTACTCCAACTCCAATCTCCGCAAAAACACCTCTAGCAAGAGATAAGAAAAGTGGTCAATTCAGCATATGATATGATGCAATATATCAAGTCAAAAGGAAAAAATAAATAATACAATAAAAATCAACAAACTTACCAAAACAACGTAAAAATTACATAGATCTGCTGCATTTCGAACAAAATCTTACCTCTTAAATCCAACTCCATGGATCTAAAATCAGCGAACTTCTGTGTGGAAAGTGGTAAGAACTAAAAAAAGAAGAAGAGGAAGACATCAATAATTCTAATTCAACGGAGTGCCATATCACTAGGAACACCAACAACAACAACAACAACAACCCAGTATACTCCTACCAGGTGGGGTCTGGGGAGGGTAATCTGTGGACGAGCCTTACCCTTGCCCGAAAGGGCAGAGAGGCTGCTTCCAATCGACCCTCGGCGAGTAGAGTAAAAATGGGAAAGCTGCATTAAGAAACAGAGATAAAATTAGAAACACAAGCAAGACAAAATCAAATAATAAAGCATAGGTACTCCCACAAAAGTAACGTAAATAGTTATGCAAACATAAGCAACATAAATACAGTCGCATGCAGTAATATCAAGCAGGAACTACCATACTAAAACACTAATCACCTATGAGCCCCTAACCTACAATCTTGATTCTAGACCTCCAGACTCCCCTATCAAGAGTCATGCCCTCGGTAACCTGCATTCTGGTCATGTCCTGCCTAATCACCTCTCCCCAATGCTTCTTAGGCCTCCCTCTCCCTCGCTGACCACCAACAATCTCCAACCACTCGCAGCTCCTCACCGGGGCATCGGAGCCCCTCCTCCGAACATGCCCGAACCACCTCAGCCTCGCTTCCCGCATCTTTTCGTCCACCAGGGCCACCCCTACCTTCTGTCGAATAACTTCATTCTTGATCTTATCCAGCCTGGTGTGCCCACACATCCACCTAAGCATCCTCATCTCCGCAACCTTCATTCTCTGAACATGCGAGTTCTTCACGGGCCAGCACTCCGCCCCATACAACATTGCAGGTCTAACCACGGCTCTATAGAATTTCCCCTTTAGTTTGTGCGGGATTTTCTTGTCACACAGGACCCCTGAAGCAAGCCTCCACTTTGACCACCCCGCTCCTATCCGATGGGTGACGTCCCCGTCAATCTCTCCTTCCCCCTGGATCACAGACCCAAGATATCTCACACTGTCCCTCTTGGCGATGGCCTGAGAACCAAGCATCACTTCCCCGCTTACCCCACTCGGCTCGTCGCCAAACTTGCACTCCAGATATTCTGTCTTAGATCTGCTAATCTTGAAACCCTTAGACTCAAGGGTCTGTCTCCATATCTCTAACCTTTCACTAACACCGGCCCTCGTCTCGTCTATCAATATTATATCATCAGCAAAGAGCATACACCAAGGCACATCCCCTTGGATATGTCGGGTCAGAGCATCCAACACTAAGGCGAACAACAGGGGGCTCAGCGCCGATCCTTGATGGAGCCCATTACCACAGGAAAATGTTCTGATACGCCCCCCACCGTCCTAACCCTAGACTTAGCTCCATTGTACATGTCCTTGATTACTCTGATATAGGCTTCTGGCACACTCTTCGCCTCCAAGCACCTCCATAGCACCTCCCTCGGGACCTTGTCATACGCCTTCTCCAAGTCGATAAGCACCATATGAAGGTCCTTCTTCTTATCCCTGAATTGTTCCGCCATCCGCCTGACTAAGTGAATCGCCTCTGTGGTGGAGCGTCCGGCATGAAACCGAACTGGTTCCCAGATATAGTTGTCGCCTCCCTCACACGCGCCTCAATCACCCTCTCCCAAACCTTCATCGTGTGGCTTATTAATTTGATGCCCCTGTAATTGTTGCAACACTGGATGTCCCCTTTGTTCTTGTACAGGGGTACCACTGTTCTCCACCTCCACTCATCCGGCATCTTTTTAGTCCTGAAAATCGCATTGAACAGCCTAGTGAGCCACTCCCCTCCAGCTTTACCCATGCACTTCCAGAATTCCACCAGGATCTCGTCAGGCCCGGTCGCTCGACCCCTACTCATCCTACGCAACGCCCCTAAGACCTCCTCTACCCCAATGCGCCTGCAGTACCCAAGGTCTCTATAGCGCTCTGACTGCCCCAACTCCCCTAGCTCTATGCTCCGATCCCCCTCCTCGTTAAGAAGGTCCCGAAAGTACGCCTGCCACCTTTGTTTGATTTGCGAGTCCCCCATCAGAACTCTACCATCCTCGTCCTTGATACACCTGACTTGGTCAAGATCACGTGCCTTCCTCTCCCTTACTTTAGCCAACCGGAATAACTTCTTATCCCCACCTCTCTCCCCTAGTTCCTCATACATGTGTCCGAACGCCTCGTTTTTAGCTTCCGTCACAGCCATCTTAGCTTCTCTTCTCGCCTCCCTGTATATCAACCTATTCGCTCTTCGCTCCTCCTCGCTTGAGCTCCCTGCCAACCTAGCGAACGCCGCCTTCTTCACCTCCACTTTTCCCTTGACTACCTCGTTCCACCACCAATCACCCTGATGTCTGTCTGAATATCCCTTAGCTACCCCGAGCACGTCCCGTGCAGCCCCCCTAACCAAGTTCGCCGTCACTGTCCACATAGCGTCCGCTTCCCCATAACTTCTCCAAGCTCCGCCCTCCACTAACCTCCTTTCCAACTCCTGTGCTTTCTCCTTGGACAGAGCGCCCCATCTAATCCTCGGTTGCCCCTGGGCGCCCCTCCGCTTCTTCTTAACCCAAAGATTGACATCCAACACTAGAAGTCTATGAAGAGTTGAAAGCGACTCACCCGGAATAACCTTGCAGTCCTTGCACAAGCCCTGATCGCTCCTTTGGATGAGGATGTAGTCAATTTGAGTCCGCGCCGCCGCACTCTTGAAAGTAACCAAATGCTCCTCCCATGGGAATTAAATTTTATTCTTTAATATTGTAGACCTTTGCATGACTCCTGATTAAATTACATGTAGTAACTGATACATTTACACAATATCTTTTCATTGGCTATAACATTATGGGTGTTCAATTTGAACTTAATGTATAATCGGTAAAATTTACTTTACATCTAAAAGAGTACAAAAATAACAGAGAAGTGGAAGAGTTTCAATTGCATTATTACATTAGCTTAGTTGAGAATACAAAAGGATTTCGCAAAGTTATAAGGGACATCTCATGCGTATATATTGCATTTGTTGTTTTCATTATTTATTAATATAATAAAGAGTAGTAGAAAATTATTGGAATAGTATTTGATTGTGAGGCAAAATTAAATTTATAAATTAACTTTTGACTTAAAGTTACTTAACCTAGTTAATTAATTGCTCCACATAAAGTTATAGTTCAAATAAATGATTAAGTAAAGGGTAAGTTGGTCATTCAGCTTTCGAAGGATATTTTAATCTTTTAATTTTGGCTTAGGGTCTTCAGACTTATAATATAGTATGATGTGTTTGATCTTTTTATCTCAATTTATGACATAACCAAAATAATGTAATGTAAATTTCTAGTGTAAACAAGTCTTAAATCATGATTTATAGTCTTAAAACATCTTTAATGTTTTAAATGTTTTATACTCGATTTGTAAGAAATTGAAGATGAAGATGTGTAGAATTGAAAATTTAGATTGAAGAATTGGAGAATATTTCTGTGTATTCATTCAATCGTTTGTACATGTATACATATACAATTGAGTATCGAATAAAAGAATATAAAAAAAAAGAAAATTCTAATTACACTTGTCTTATTCCTACTTGTCTAATTATAACAGCAAAATTTTATCCTAACTAACAATATTCCCCCACGTGCTATTCACGTGAGGTAAGAAGCTTCTACCATTAAATAAATCAAGGATTCAGATCTGATCCATCAGGGAGTTGATGTGTGGTTGTGGATAACTGTGTCAACCATCTTCAAATAAAGAGCAACCGGCACACATCCTAGGTTATATCGAAATAAACCTAGTCTGGTCGGTCTTTGTCACGCCCCGAATCTGTGCGAGACCAGCACTTCATGCCTCACCTATCCTCGCGTACCAACTTGCAATTAAAGGACTCTGAACATATAATGTCATACTTTGGCTATGGGCCATATTGTAAGACAATTATGAATAGTGACTAAATATCAATATAAATTTGGGCTGACAAGGTCGTCATAACTACTACAGCTGACAAACCAACAAAATGTACATAAAAGGCCTACAAGCCCAACATACTGCATTAACTAACAGAATATGTCTACAAGCCTCTACTGATGTATATAATGTGATCGGAGCAAGGCTCCGACCTACTCATCACATACATATATACATACAAAGATATACGTAAAGCTCTAGACTCGGCAACTCCAAAAGGCAAGGAGCTTATCGATCAAGATGAACTCGGAAACACTTAATGAGGAGGTATATCCGTATGTCAGCCGGAACCTGCACGCATGAAATGCAGTGCCTTCAGAAAGGGACGTCATTACGAAATAATATAGCGAGTATGTAAGACAATATATTGATAGATGAAACTGAACTGATAATATAATAGCTGGAAGTCAAATATAATCTAAAGATATACTTACCTGCTGACACTAAATGAAGTCTCTCGATATAGTAAGTAAAATAGATGTTCGGCCCTATAAGGATCGGTTTATATGTAACTGTGCTGCCATAGTAGGCTCGCTCATAGGCGCTCAACAACACTAGGATTTGTATCTCGACCAACTTGGCTCGCTCATAAACGCTCGTCCACAGTAAGCTCGGTATATAACTTACCATCTGATCAGATGTTGCCTAATAGGGGCCTGCCCATCGATTATAGCTTGATGGTAATGAAAATAATGTAATACTCTCTCTCTCTCTCTCTCTCTTTCTCTCTCTCTCTCTCTCTCTCTCTCTCTCTCTCTCTCTCTCTCTCTCTCTCTCTCTCTATATATATATATATATATATATATATATATATATATATATATATATATATATATATATATATATATATATATATATATATATATATGATAAGGAGAATACTGTAACTTATAAGACTAGGAAAATATACGTAAGTTTTAAGATATGAATTATTCTTTATGGCTCATTATCAAACTCATGCAATTACGAGATCATGCAAAATGAAGAAAGAGCTTAGTCTTAACATTATCAAACTCATGTAATTCCTCATGTGTTGTTACCACATTTGTCTTGACATGGTTCTGATAAGTTTTTGGGTTAGTGAACTCAAAATCATCTGAGAACCCAATTAGTCTGCAATAATCCTCTTGTGCATGTCCTATCTTTCCACAATAGGTATAAGATAGATTAAGATTATATTTCTTCTTCCCTTTGAATTTTTGTTGTGGCATTGCAACCTTTTGAGCTGGATTGTTGAACCTTGAGCAATTACTGTCCCTTTTGGGGTCTGATTTCTGAACCTCTGATTATTCCTTCTTTGTCTTGCTGCCTTGAAAGCTGCAAAGTCAGCAAAAATCTGTGCATTTGGTAGTTTTCCTTGTCCAGCAACCATGAAAGAGGTAGAATCTAAGCTAAAATGTGCATTTGTATATATTTCCCTTCGAATTTCATCCTGCAAAAAGAGTGAGTATGCAATGTCCATACTAGGTAAAAGGACTCGTCATAAGAATGTTTCCTCTAGTTTATGCATATACATCATTCAACCCCATCAAAAATTGAATCAACCTTTGATCTTCCCAAGACTTAGTCAGCTTTGCTTTTCCCTCACACACACAGACACATGAACAAGTTATGATTACATTTAGTGTATCTAATTTATCCCACAATCTCTTAAGCTTGGTGAAATATCCAGCAATGTCACTGTTACCTTGCACTAAACTTGACAACTCCTTTTGCAGGTGGTAAAGTTTATCATCATTTGATTTTCTAAATCTCTGCTCCAAGATGTCCCAGAGTTGTTGTCTTTGAGTATATGACACTGTCAGCTACGTCTTTTGATAGTGCATTTAGAATCCAAGGTGTAACCATGTCGCTGATACAACTCCATTGCTCATATTAAGTAGAGTTTCGATCAGGAGCTTTGCAAGCTCTATTGATGAATCCAAGCTTCTTCTTGGCCGACAATGATAGGAGAATAGATCTCTTCCATCCTGGATAACCTGTTCCATCAAACAGAGTGTTTACTAGAGTCATACCAGGTGAATCAGAGTTGTTAAGATGATATGGGTGATTAATGTCATAGTCTACTGCCTTAGCAGTGTTGCTGGTTTCTGCAATTGTGTTTTCATTAGAGATAACCATTTTTCTTCACTGGGTGCAGAAGGATATAGTTTGATGGTGGATAGTCACTGTTGGGTTGAGCTTAAAGCTCTAATACTATGTAAGAAATTGAAGATGAAGCTGTCAAGAATTGAAAATGATAGATTGAAGAATTGGAGAAAATTTTTGTGCATTCATTCAATCGTTTGTACATGTATATATACATAATGAAGTATTGAATAAAAGAATAGAAAAAATTCCTAATTACACTTATCCTATTCCTACTTATCTAGTTATAACATCAAAATTTTATCCGAACTAACAATATTCCCTCACGTGCTATTCCCGTAAGGTAAAATGCTTATACCAATAAATAAATCAAGGATCCAGATTTGATCCATCATGGAGTTGATGTGTGGCTGTGATTAACTGTGTCAACCATATTCAAATATAGAACAGCCGACACAGATCCTAGGTTATATCGAAATAAACTTAGTCTGGTCGGTCTTCCTCCTTCCTTTCTCTTTTCTCTTGTTCAAACCTCGTATCTCCATTGATAACCAAATTGAGCTGGGGTTTCGACTTTCTAACATGACTAAATTGAGCTGTGGTTTCGACTTTCTAACACGATTTTCTTGTTTTCTGAATCCTTCATCTAATCTGAATAACCAACGCATAAATTGTGTGGTTCTCAGTTATGATTGCCCCATGTACTTTCAGATTATCAGCCACATAAGTATTAAGTATATATATGCTCTTGATTAATAAGAAGATCATTTACGTAAATCAATTTGCCAGCAGTGGATGAAAATTTTTATACAATCGGTTATTAGGACATGCATTATATGCCGAGACTAGTCATCCAAAGGCGAAGTTAGTGACGAAACCAGGATTTTTTTAAAATTTTCAAATTTAATAATAAATAATAAAAAAATTCGATAAAAAGTGTTAAATATATATTATATACCATTAAAAATTTAATATTTTATTTATATATTATAATTTTTGACGAAAAGTGGCTTGTTGACCAGCCCTGGGCGAGGCTGTTGGAGTTTACCTCTCAAAGCCTCCTTTTTATTGTCTAATTAACCCACGAACTCCTTTCTTAAAAGGATAGAGGTTCTTCCAGTAAGTTCGGATCGTTGACCAAGTATTTTCCTTCTTTTTTTCTTTTCTGTTGTCCTTCAAAAACTAATTTAATTTTTTGGATTAAAACTCCAAATGTGTTTTAAAGATAGAAAAATATTTAAAGAGTAAATTTTACAAAAACTAATAAGAATATTCTACAAAAACGCATTTTCAATCGGTTATAAGCCAGCCACAAGCAACCAAATGTTTTTGATGTGTTACTGTAGTTTTACTTCCTACTATAAAATAGTGTTGCTTCTTACAATACATGGGTGAAAAATAAGCGGGTCAGATGGAATATGGTAGGTCAAAAGTGGATAATGTTAGAATTATGATTTCGACTAAATATAACAACCTTCATATTGAATAATCCGAATTAAACTACATGAGCGGAAGCTAACCTGAATCCATATGTGGAATTGTTGAACCTCCTTTTTGATGATTGTCCTTATGCCTTTTGAAGAATGCTCCTTAATCCTTTCCTTCAAGTTTGTTCTTGATGGTATGTGTATCCACAAGATTCTTCACAAGACTAAATATTATGTGTGGTTTCACAACAATAACAATGTAATGACAATGATAAAAATGGTTTATGATTTTTCACACTATTTGCAAGACAACAATGGAGTATTTTTGGCTCTTGATTCAATGGGAGGAAGAAGAGTTTTGTCTTGCACTAATGTAGGAACCATAACCCCCACTTTATAACACAAGAGTCACAAGCGTTACATAACTCAAGAGTCACAAGCTTGTAACCATGGTTACATATATGTAACCTTAGTTAGCCCATCATTAACTAAGGTTACCCTTTTGGGTATCTACACATTAGTCCTACACTTTATATGACAATATATTGGCCCCCTTAACATAATGTCCATAAGACCACAAAATTAGGCCAAACCAAAAGATAGCACATAACATATAATTTATCCATATATTGTTCATATGTATGTAGATATAAGTCCATATATCTTACAATCTCCCACTTGGACGAGATACACAAACATATGTACAAACCTTAGCATTATATGTTACAAAATAACCTTAGGTGCACAAAATTGCTATCACAATAAAATTGTCATGAACAATCCGGTCCATCAATCATACCAACATAGAAACTAAGTGCTCGTCGTTACTCATTCGTAACTAGAACCAATCATAGATCACGTATATCAATATAACCAACGACATGGATCAAGTGTAGGTATGTAGCATGAAAATAACATAAAGTGTGGTCAATAGAATGTCTATTTCCAACTGGTTCTCTTTATTGAGATCAATCATAAACTGTAAGAGTACAATAAAAACTTCAAAACTGAATATCTGCAGATATAACTGAATTACTGAATTTCTGAATATAATGAACAATTACATAAATGTACAATACAAACTCCCACTAAAATACATAATCCTTATCTGATTTGACACCTATACAAGCAATATGCTCATGAAATACTTTTGGTGTCAATCCCTTAGTGAGCGGATCCGCAAGCATGGAGTTTGTACTAATGTACTCAATGCACAATTGTCCATTTTGTACTCTTTCTTTAACAACCCGAAATTTGACGTCCATATGTTTTGCTTTCGTCAAACTACTGTTGTTATTAGCATAAAGGACTGCCGATCTGTTATCGCATAATAGCCTAAGCGGCTTTTCGATGCTATCAACAATTCGCAGTCCACCAACAAAATTCCGCAGCCATAATGCCTCATTGGATGCTTCATAACATGCCATAAACTCCGCTTCCATGGTGGAAGTGGCTGTAAGAGTTTGCTTGATGCTTCTCCAAGAGATAGCACCACCCGCAAGCATGTAAATATAGCCTGAAGTAGACTTCAAACTATCCTGATATCCAGCAAAATCGGAATCGGTATACCCAATAATCTCAAGCTGGTCCGATTTCCGGTATGTAAGCATGTAATCCTTTGTTCTCTGTAAGTACCTCATGACCCGTTTGGCTGCCTTCCAATGGTCCATTCCCGGATTGCTTAGATATATGCCTAACATCCCAACAATGTATGCTATATCAGGTCGTGTACATACCTGAGCATACATCAGACTACCTACCGCCGAAGCATAAGGTGTCTTCTGCATTTCCGAAATTTCATAAGTATGGTTTGGGCACTGTTTGAGACTAAACTTGTCTCCCTTAGCAACATGGTGTTAGATAATACGCTTAACGCTAGAGGGGGGGTGAATAGCGTTATAATAAAAATTAGCGTAAACTTGCAGAATTTAAAAATTGCAAGAAATAAATAAGTGCGATAAGTAAATAAATAAGAACGAACGCACCGATGTATCCTGGTTCACCACAACCCGTGGCTAGTCCAGTCCCCGAGAGACTCTCTCGAGATTTCCACTAACTTGTTAAGCTTACGGGTGCTCAACAAACCGTTACAACTTGAGGACACAAGCCTCAACAACCTTTGCTCGGAGATACAACACTCCAAGACTTCAACCAAGGAAACACAAGTTCTTTCTTACAACACAAGGGACTAACACTTTGCTTCAAGTGTACAAAAACACTTAGCACTCAAACAAGACACTCCTTTAAGAGTAGATATGAGTAAAAAGAATACGCTCAAGATCGCAACAACTTTCGACAAGAATTTGGCTCTCAAAAGCTTATGTAATGAATATAAAATGATAAGCAATAAAGTATGCAAGCTTTAGCAATTGTATGATCAGTTGTTGTAAGTTGTTGTTTTTAAAAGACTGAATTGAAGCTGTATTTATAGTTGAAAAACTTTGTATTACCGTTGCCTAAATTGCCAATTAAGAATTGCTGATTTTACTCTGTGACAATCGATTGTCAAATTACCACAATCGATTGTTTGCCAGATCTTCCAAAAATCAATCCCAGATTTTACGCATAACAATCGATTATTTAAGATCAATAATCGATTACTGGCAACGTTCAAAAAATCATTTCCAGATTTTACTTAAAACAATCGATTGTCAGAAATCTACAATCGATTACTCAGCAACGGTCAAAAAATCCTTTCCAGATTTTAATTAAAACAATCGATTATAGGAAATCAATAATCGATTACTCAGCAACGTTCAAAAAATCCTTTCCAGATTTTAATTAAAACAATCGATTATAAGAAATCAATAATCGATTACCTGACGGTATTTGAAAATATTTTGGCAACGGTCAGTTATACAATCGATTATATTAAGTTAACAATCAATTATATATCAGTCTTGAAAAATCAATTTAGACACTGCCTCTTGACAACGATTGTTATAGGTTCACAATCGATTATTTAATAACTTTGAAAAAGTCTGGAAGACACTGCCTCAACACAATCGATTGTCATAAGTTCACAATCGATTATTTTGTGACTTTGAAAAATCTTATGGACACTGTCTCTTCACAATCGATTGTCATTAGCTTCACAATCGATTATTTTGAGCTTTGAAAAACTTTGATGGATACTGCCTCATTACAATCGATTGTCATAAGGTTCACAATCGATTGTCATGCAGATATGAAAAATCTGATGCTCACTGCCTTAACACAATCGACTGTCATAAGTTCACAATCGATTGTCAAGCAGCTGACTTAAACATAATCGATTATCTTAGTCCAGATTTCAGAGGCATGTTTAAAAATCATTTTGACTAAAGTTAATATGCATTATTTAAAATCATTTTGCTCTAAATTAAATATGCATGATTTGTTAAAAATATTTTTACGAGAGAAGCCAAGTCTTGAGTTTAAGTTGTCGGATCAAGATCACAATTAAATACCGACTCATATAAAACTTAATCTCGATCTTTGTCTTGTGCTTGAATCTCTTTGGCTCATTCATGCAATTCCGTCATCAGTATGCTTCTTGCCATTTGATTGATTGTCATACAATATCGTTGTTTGACACTTGACTTCATTGTTTGTCATTCATCAAAATCTATACCTGAAAATCATGCTCATACAACCAAAGCGCACATATCATAGATATACATGATTTCCAACAATTTCCCCTTTTTGATAATGACAAACAACGGAATATATGCATATTGAATTCCCCCTAAATTCATGCTATATCTCAACATACAATTTATGCAACCATTTTAATATAATCAAAATGTTTCCCCTCAATTAAGGCATGCATATCGCCCATATTCTTCCCCCTTTTGGCATTAGCAAAAAGAGTATACCAAAAGTTATTTAAACCATTGACGATACCAATCGTTATAGACAAGATCATATAAAAAGTTAGTAAATGGCATACTAATAATAACGATCATTTTTCTCAACTATGCCAATTTTTATTTAAAATAAAAATATTCATCAAAACATGAATCAATCATTTATTATAAAACCAATTGATACTAATTGTTATTCAAAAATAAAACTTGTTAAAGCATGTATCAACCAAAACTGATATAGATTATTTGCACATATCAACTTATTGCGTTTTTATTCAAAATACGATAACCAACCGACGTTCCCCCTTAATGCATTAAGGTTTTGTGCTTGGTGCATCCACTACAATATTGTAGTCTTCAAGCACACCTGCAAAAAGAACCTAAAAATAGGTTTTTGGTACCCAACTTCTTTTGGGTCCTTGGGGGTTAGGATAATAACAATTATAATCAACACATAAATCTCTATGTTTAGCAAAACAAACGGGTGCAATGTGTCCTACCCGATTACAATAGTGACATATAACATTAGGATTGTGCATAGGTCTAGGTTGAGCCAGATGCATTCTAGGTGATCTAAAGTTGTTCCCCCTAGAAGCGTTGAATTTCCTAGAGTCATGTCTAGGTGGTCTAAAAATATTCATTCTAAACTCATTTATAAAATTCCTAGAATTGTGTCTAGGTGGTGTAAAATTATTCATTCTTGACTCATTAACAAAAATTCTGGAGTTGTTTCTAGGTGGTCTAAAACAATTAATCTTAAACTCATTAGTGAGGTTCCTAGAATTCTTTCTAGATGGTCCGACCTCATTACTTTCATCCTTTTTAATAACTTCAATTTTAGGACTATCAACACTACGTGTTTCTAGTGCTTTCCTAAGTTCTGTGTTCTCTAGTATTAAAGAACTACAAGAAGAACAATTGGAACATTTATCAATAGAAGAGGCTTCATTCAATTCCTTGATTTTATTTTTGAAATCAACAATGTCATTTTCCAAAAATTTATTTTCTTTTTCTAAAACTTCAATTTTATTTATAAGAACACTATTTTCATTAGTCAATTTTTCAAAATCTGTTTCTTGCAAAGAAAGTGTTTTCTTCAAATCTTTTATCATTTTGGAAGCATTAACAAATTCACCATACAATTCATCATAGGCATTTTGTAATTCTTCAAACGAGTGAGAGTTAGATGTACTTACCTCTTCTTCGTTTGCCACGAGACACAATGTGGCGGTTCCATCGCCCGAGCTGTCCGAATCCTGTGATACGCGCCTATGGCGTTTCTTCTTTTTCTTGTCCTTCTTCATAGACTTACAAGACTTTTCAATTATATCATTTGAAATATTATCAACATCCCTTTCCGAATCACTTACCTCTTCTCGTTTAGAGGATGAGGCTTTGAAGGCAAAATTTGAATTGCTTCTAAGATAAGGATTAAGAATTGTGCTATCATAAGTTTCGAGATTACCTCTTAGTCCATCAATTGTGATATCTGTGAATTCCATCGACTCTTGGATACCATTGGCTTTGGAGCGCCATTCGGGAGTGAGACTCCGTAGGACTTTTCGAACAAGATCTTTGTTCGTGTAAACTTTCCCGAGAGCATGGAGATCGTTGACGATTCTTAAAAATTGTTCAAACATAACACCAATGGGTTCCTTCTCCATTTTAAAGCTTTCATATTTATGTGTTAGAAAATCAATTTTGGCTTCTCGGACTTGAGGCGTACCTTCATAAATGATCTCGAGCTTATCCCACATCTCCTTGGCGGTTGTGCAGCAAGAGATTTTTCGATAAACATCTGGATTCACCACACAATATAATACATGGATGGCCCTTGCATTATTTTCAACTTTCTTGATGTCCTCGGCATCATATTCATCTTCCTTCTTTGGAACTGTGGTTTCTCCAACTTTCTTTGTTGGCATTGGTTCACCATTTTTGATGATTTGTCACAAACGAAAACCGTTTGCTTTGAGGAAGATACTCATCCGTTCTTTCCAATATGTATAGTTTGTTCCGTCAAATAGTGGAGGGCAAGTGGTGGACTGTCCCTCATCCATCGTTCCTGCGTTCAATAATTTCAACAGAAAAAATATATATTTCTCTCAACCGGTTAAGGCTTTCAGAGAGTTAGGCTCTGATACCAATTGTTAGATAATACGCTAACGCTAGAGGGGGGGTGAATAGCGTTATAATAAAAATTAGCGTAAACTTGCGGAATTTAAAAATTGCAGGAAATAAATAAGTGCGATAAGTAAATAAATAAGAACGAATGCACCGATGTATCCTGGTTCACCACAACCCGTGGCTAGTCCAGTCCCCGAGAGACTCTCTCGAGATTTTCACTAACTTGTTAAGCTTACGGGTGCTCAACAAACCGTTACAACTTGAGGACACAAGCCTCAACAACCTTTGCTCGGAGATACAACACTCCAAGACTTCAACCAAGGAAACACAAGTTCCTTCTTACAACACAAGGGACTAACACTTCCCTTCAAGTGCACAAAAACACTTAGCACTCAAACAAGACACTCCTTTAAGAGTAGATATGAGTAAAAAGAATACGCTCTAGATCGCAACAACTTTCGACAAGAATTTGGCTCTCAAAAACTTATGTAATGAATACAAAATGATAAGCAATAAAGTATGCAAGCATTAGCAATTGTATGATCAGTTGTTGTAAGTTGTTGTTCTTAAAAGACTGAATTGAAGCTGTATTTATAGTTGAAAAACTTTGTATTACCATTGCCTAATTGCCAATTAAGAATTGCTGATTTTACTCTGTGACAATCGATTGTCAAATTACCACAATCGATTGTTTGCCAGATCTTCCAAAAATCAATCCCAGATTTTACGCATAACAATCGATTATTTAAGATCAATAATCGATTACTGGCAACGTTCAAAAAATCATTTCCAAATTTTATTTAAAACAATCGATTGTCAGAAATCTACAATCGATTACTCAGCAACGTTCAAAAAATCCTTTCCAGATTTTAATTAAAACAATCGATTATAGGAAATCAATAATCGATTAATCAGCAACGTTCAAAAAATCCTTTCCAGATTTTAATTAAAACAATCGATTATAAGAAATCAATAATCGATTACCTGACGGTATTTGAAAATATTTTGGCAATGGTCAGTTATACAATCGATTATATTAAGTTAACAATCGATTATATATCAGTCTTGAAAAATCAATTTAGACACTGCCTCTTGACAATCGATTGTTATAGGTTCACAATCGATTATTTAATAACTTTGAAAAAGTCTGGAAGACACTGCCTCAACACAATCGATTGTCATAAGTTCACAATCGATTATTTTGTGACTTTGAAAAATCTGATGGACACTGTCTCTTCACAATCGATTGTCATTAGCTTCACAATCGATTATTTTGAGCTTTGAAAAACTTTGATGGATACTGCCTCATTACAATCGATTGTCATAAGGTTCACAATCGATTGTCATGCAGATTTGAAAAATCTGATGCTCACTGCCTTAACACAATCGACTGTCATAAGTTCACAATCGATTGTCAAGCAGCTGACTTAAACATAATCGATTATCTTAGTCCAGATTTCAGAGGCATGTTTAAAAATTATTTTGACTAAAGTAAATATGCATTATTTAAAATCATTTTGCTCTAAATTAAATATGCATGATTTGTTAAAAATATTTTTACGAGAGAAGCCAAGTCTTGAGTTTAAGTTGTCGGATCAAGATCACAATTAAATACCGACTCATATAAAACTTAATCTCGATCTTTGTCTTGTGCTTGAATCTCTTTGGCTCGTTCATGCAATTCCGTCATCAGTATGCTTCTTGCCATTTGATTGATTGTCATACAATATCGTTGTTTGACACTTGACTTCATTGTTTGTCATTCATCAAAACCTATACCTGAAAATCATTGTCATACAACCAAAGCGCACATATCATAGATATACATGATTTCCAACACAGGGGTGTTGCCTGGTTTACAATCCTGCATGCCAAATCTTTTCAGAATCTTATCGATATAGCCCTTTTGTGACAGACCGAGAACGCCTTTGGAGCGATCTCGTAGAATCTGAATTCCTAATACAAAAGAAGCTTCACCAAGATCTTTCATTTCAAATTTCTTTGAAAGAAATTTCTTAGTTTCAAGTAATAATGTTATATCGTTACAGGCAAGCAGTATGTCATCGACATATAAAACCAGAAAAATATACTTACTCCCACTGAACTTATGGTATATACAGTCATCAGCAATATTCGGTTCAAAACAAAAAGATGTAACGACTGCATGAAACTTATAATACCATTAACGAGAAGCTTGCTTGAGCCCATAGATGGATTTCTTTAATTTGCAAACCTTCTTCTCTGATTCATCCGAAACAAAGTTTTCAGGTTGCACCATATAAATTGTTTCCTCAATGTCACCATTGAGAAAAGTTGTCTTAACATCCATTTGATGAAGCTCAAGATCAAAATGTGCTACTAATGCCATTATAGTCCTGAAAGACTCTTTCGATGAAACTGGAGAGAAAGTCTCTTTATAATCAATGCCTTCCTTCTGAGTGTAGCCTTTTGCGACAAGACGATCTTTGTACTTAATAACATTGCCCCCTGAATCCCTTTTGGTTTTAAAATTCCATTTTCAACCAATAGGTTTAATACCTTCGGGAAATGTAACAAGCTCCCAAACGTCATTATCGCTCATAGACTTCATCTCATCATTCATGGCATCAATCCACTTTTGAGAGTTAGAACACTTAATGACTAGACGGAAGTTGATTGGATCATCTTCCTCAAGTCCAATATCACGTTCTTGTTCTTGGAGAAATACTACATAATCATCCGAAATTGCATTTCTCCTCTCCCTAGTGGATCTCCTTAATGGCATTTCAGTTACTTGAGGTTGTTGAGTTTGATTTTCATTAGTTATATCAGGTTCCTGATGGGGGAGATTTTCGAGATTGTCTTGAACTGGAGTTGTGTGATCCGAATCAGGAAGACCAAGATCAACAACTTGAGGGAAAGACACATGTTCTTCCTCAAAGACAAAATCTCTAACAACTTTATCTCCCCACCCCCCAAACTCAATATCCTCAAAGAACCTAGCATTTCCCGTCTCAAAATAGTTCTAGATGTGGGATCATAAAACTTAAAACCCCTGGTTTTTCAGAGTATCCAACAAAATAGCTACTAACCGTCTTAGCGTCCAGTTTCTTTTCATTCGGCCTATAAGGCCTTGCCTCATCTGGACAACCCCAAATGTGAAAATGCCGAATACTGGGTTTATGCCCAGTCCAAAGTTCATAAGGGGTTTTAATTGTAGCTTTAGTTGGAACTCTATTTAGAATATAAGTTGCAGTTTATAATGCTTCACCCCAGAGTGAGTCTGGCAAAGAAGTACGAGAAATCATACTTCTTACCATATCCTTAAGGGTCCTATTTCGTCTCTCAGCTACACCATTCATCGTAGGACTGCCTGGCATAGTATATTGAGGGACGATCCCACACTCATCTAGGAATTTAGCAAAAGGCCCTGGACGTTGTTCACCGGAACCATCATATCGACCATAGTATTCACCACCACGGTCAGATCTAACGGATTTAATTCGTTTGCTTAGTTGATTTTCAACTTCAGCCTTAAATGATTTGAACACATCTATAGATTGGGACTTTTCGTGAATAAGATATAGGTACTTATAACGAGAGTAATCGTCTATGAATGTGATAAAGTATTGTTGACCATTCCGACAAGGAGTAGGAAATGGCCCACAAATATCCGTATGTATCAATTCTAAGACGTCCGAAGCTCTCCTAGCACCCAATCTAGTCTTGTTTGTTTGTTTTCCCTTGATACACTCAATACAAATTTCCGAATTTGAGGAATCAAGAGAATCAAGAATTCCATCTGACACGAGTTTCTAAATTCTTTGAATGGATATGTGACCCAAACGTTTATGCCAGAGTGAAATAGAATTCTCATTAGTTAATTTCCTTTTAGTACCACTTAAACTTGTATGCAAAGTTTCTTTATTTGAAGTTATTGTTTCAACCAAATATAAGCTATCAAATGTTGAAACACCAGTACCAATAAGATTTGAATTCTGAAAGAGACTAACTTTATTATCCCCAAATGTACATTTATAACCAGATATGTCCAATTGGGAAACTGAAATTAAGTTCCGTCTAAAAGACGGTACAATAAAAGTCTCATCCAAATCTAAATGAAAACCGGTCTTAAACAACAGCCTAAATTTGCCAATAGCTTCAACTGGCACCTTCTTGCCGTCACCCACATAGATATATCTTTCACCATCATTTGGTTTTCGGCAGTTCAGGCAACCCTGCATTGATATACTTATGTGAGTAGTAGCAGCAGAATCTACCCACCAAGTATCCTTAGGTACCGAAATTAAATTAACTTCAGAACAAACAAGAGAAAGAAGTGTACCTTTTTTCGCACGCCAGGCATGGTACTTGGTACAATCCTTCTTCACATGATTAGTCCCCTTACAGAAAAAGCAACCTAATTCAGTGATTTCAACCTTAGGTTCCTTATGTTGCTTATTCTTGGGATTTGCAACTGCAACTTCCTTACCCTTCCTCTTCTTAGTTTCCTTAGAAGAGGATGCCAAATAAGCACTTTCAGTCTTATCTAGCTTTATCCTTTCCTCTTCTTGCACACAGTGTGAAATGAGCTCATTAAGAGACCATTTCTCCTTCAGGCAGTTGTAACTGACCTTAAACTGATTAAAGTGTGCAGGAAGAGATATCAAAACAAAGTACACAAGCAGTTCCTCAGGTAAATCCAGCTTGAGTGACTTAAGTTTCGAAGCAAGATGAGACATTTCCAAAATGTACTCCCGAATGTTTCTCTTGCCCTTATACCTCATGGAAACAAGTTTACTCAATAGTGTACTTGTTTCCGCCTTTTTGTTTTGAATAAAACGTTGTTCGAGGTTTTCAGGGAAAACATTGGCATTAGGTTCATCATTCATAGTGCCCCTGAATGATTCTGGAATTGCACGTTTCATGATCATTAGACTCATGCGATTCGAGCGTTCCCACTTCTCCATCGCTCTCTTTTCATCAGGAGAGGATGTATCCTCAAGAGGAATAGGTTGCTCAATCCGAAGAGCAAGGTCAAGATCCATGCAACCGAGAACGATCATGACGTTCTCTTTCCATTCCTTAAAGTTAGTGCCGTTAAGCACAGGGATGCTATTGATGTTGGCAGAGATCGTAGAAGCAGAAGAATTTACTGAAAATAGAACAAAAGGATTACTGAATACATGCTTACAAATACTTGAACTTTAACTTTATAGATTCAAAATTAGGCATTCCCATTACAAGATACCTAGCACAACATTGATTTTAGTCTTTGGACAGAAAAACAACTTGTAAGTGGTACTCTTGGTGTAGTGATCAAACATAGACAATAAACTCCTGTCAAATATTAAACCTTCCTTTGGGCCGATTTAATATTCACATGAAAAACCAAATAATCGTCTCATATTTACCACCACAAGCATGTTCGAATTCCTGCCAAATAACACCTTCCTTTGGGCCGGTGTTAAACGCATGGAAGACTAACATCCACAGTCATCTTGTATTTTAAAATTAATCAATCTACACAATAGAGGTTACTTTGGCAACATAATGCTTTAATTGAATAATTAAAATATTATATGCTATAAACTTTAGTTCCTTAAGCCTTATTATGAATCTCAACTTAATATGTTACATATGTTGATATGTAACACTTGAATATTAATTGTTGTTTACTTTATAGGACAATTCCACATAATATTAGAATTGATGGACTTTAAAAACAATTAACATTCACTGAAACTTAAGAGAGTTGAAACGTTTTTAACCTTACTGGACAAAAACTATCGGTTGTAAAGCAATAGACAATCGATTATCTTTGGCTTAAAAAAAAATTCAGTTACTGGACCAATATAATCGATTGTCAAAACCAGACAATCGATTATTTTGGTTTTGAGAAAAAAATTTTAAGTTTCTGGACCAACATAATCGATTGTCAAAATTATATAATCGATTATGCTGGTTTTAAGAAAATTTTATAAGTTACTGGACCAATATAATCGATTGTCAAAACCAGACAATCGATTATTTTGGTTTTGATAAAAAAAATTTAAGTTTCTGGACCATTACAATCGATTGTCTACAATAGATAATCGATTGTATGGTATAATTAAAAAACATTTCAACTCACTGGACCAGAACAATCGATTGTATAGAATATACAATCGATTATTCTGGTGTTCCAAAAAACTGCCAGAATTTTAAACGTCAAAGACAATCGATTGTGTAAGGAAACAATCGATTGTATTGAGGCAGTGACCAAAAATTTTTTTCTGAATAACACATGATTTTCAACATGAATCTTAAACATAAAAAACATGTTGTTAACCTACTAAAATCATGCTATTTACAATGTTTTAACATGATATTAAAACATCAAATTACATCAAAACATAACATTCATAAGATCATGCTATTTCATGGTAGAATTTTATAAACAAAATTCTAATTAAACTTAAACATGAATCCTAACATAACATGAATCTTATGAACATCCAAATTATCCAAAAATGAAGGGTGGCTCTGATACCAATTGTTAGAATTATGATTCCGACTAAATATAACAACCTTCATATTGAATAATCCGGAATTAAACTACATGAGCGGAAGCTAACTTGAATCCATATGTGGAATTGTTGAACCTCCTTTTTTATGATTGTCCTTATGCCTTTTGAAGAATGCTCCTTAATCCTTTCCTTCAAGTTTGTTCTTGATAGTATGTGTATCCACAAGATTCTTCACAAGACTAAATATTATGTGTGGTTTCACAACAATAACAATGTAATGACAATGATCAAAATGGTTTATGGTTTTCCACACTATTTGCAAGACAACAATGGAGTATTTTTGGCTCTTGATTCAATGAGAGGAAGAAGAGTCTTGTCTTGCACTAATGTGAGAACCATAACCCCCACTTTATAACACAAGAGTCACAAGCGTTACATAACTCAAGAGTCACACGCTTGTAACCATGGTTACATATATGTAACCTTACTTAGCCCATCATTAACTAAGGTTACCCTTTTGGGTATCTACACATTAGTCATACACTTTATATGACAATACATTGGCCCCCTTAACATAATGTCCATAAGACCACAAAATTAGGCCAAACCAAAAGATAGCACATAACATATAATTTATCCATATATTGTTCATATGTATGTAGATATAAGTCCATATATCTTACAGATACTGCAAAAAAATACGAATAAATTATTTGACACGACTCATATTTAATATGGATAAAGAATAAGTTAACCGGCGGATAATATAGATATTCATATTATTCATAATTTCTTGATTATGATCACTATTGGAAAACTTTCTAATCTTTCAAACCCGAGGAACCCCCATTGACTCCTATACAAATATAAAAATTAAACTCATTAGTTATTCATTTTTAGGTGAATAATATGGTTCTTATCCATATTTAACCCATTTTTTAAAAAAATTATTATTTAATCCATTTTTTAATAAATAATATTGTTTTCTTTTAACCATTTTATCATTGTTATACCAATATAGTTTTGTATCGGTAAAAATATAATTAAATTTCTTTCATTCACTTCCACGGGCGAATAGCACTTTTTTTTCACTTCGTTTTTTTTTTTTTCATGCTGGAAGGAAGCGGAAAAGAAATAATTAAATAGACGAACAATTATCTATATTCTGATATGGCAAGCCAAAAAAGAGAAAGTAGAAACTCAATGATATTAGAGAATTACGTGTGGGGTGGGGTGGGGGGGATTATTTTAAGGAATATATTATACTTATATGGTTTTATTAGAGATCAGAACACCTACGGTTTGCTGTCTCCGTTGACATGTGGAATATATATAAATTAAGTTGAAACAACCACGTTTTCTTAATCTAGAAAAATGTCCTAGACACCTCCAATAGTTTGTTATCTCCATATATTTATAAGTTTAACGCATAAAACATAATATTTTTACAATGTCAATTTAATTTATTCCCCACCATTCCAAGTTCTAACCATCAGATTAGTTAATTTATAATGATTTTTTACTAATTAATCTTAACAAGGTTGATATAATGACCTTAAAAATAGATTAATCATTAATCAACTACTTATTACCAATTAAATTAAATTACTTTGATAATACAATTTTTTTTATTGTATGCAACTTAAATTCTCTCGTTCAACTGGTGGCTTATTATCAATTCATAATTTATTGGTGCAAGTATCATGTAAGGATGGGCGTCATTAGTAAGTTCTCTCGTTCAAAAAGAAGATGAACCAATATCAACCTCTCGCTAAGTCAACACTTAAGACTCCTTAAGACACGAACCCCCCCTCCCCCCACAACCCCCCCCCCCCCCCACGCACAAAAAAAAGCAAGGAGAGAAAGACGAGAGAAGAAAACCCCATTTTTATCAACAGCTTTCAAACAATGTCATGTAACGCAAAGTTTTGTGTCGACATTTAAATAGAACAAATTTTAAGAATATAATAATAAAAGGAAAATAAAATATAATTTGCGGAAATAGCAATCTTACAAAGGAGGCTGAGTACTTTTTTCAAATAGAATATCATATAATATATATGACAAAATTGTGTGACGAAGCGATGTCGAATGATACTATTTTTCCTGCGGTAGAAATAGATGATATACTATTCTGTTAGTTGTATTTGTGAGAAAAAAATCCATTACCCTAGCTTAATTTTGGATTACTCATATGTGCTCTCGGAACGTCCACTACCGATCGATTTTCTTCTCATCTAGTTTGCTTTTAATTAATTTATACAGTCAAATCTTTCTATAATAACTTCATAAATTTTAGTATTAAATTTTGGATGCTATAATAAATTATTAGTATAAAAACATATATTATAATATAGCATAAAAACTGATTCCGAGAAAACTTGAATTTCATAATAAATAACTGTAAATTATAATAAAGAGATACTGATATAGAAAGATTTAATTGTTGTAGTATATATTTGTCCTTTGGTATTTTGAGTTAATAGACAAGTTTTTGTAAAAGAATATAAAATTCGTACAAATTTAAAAACCACTTAAATGGGGAAATATAGTACTGAATGAATTGGGAAAATTTGAGTTTTTATTAAAGGTGACGTGGCATGACACGTGGATTGGTTATACAGTCAAAGAACAATAAATGATTAAAAGGCACGGAGGACAACAGGCACGGTAGAAAAAAAGAAAACAAGCACGAGAAGGAACCTTAGATACGATTCCCGTGTCTATCCAAGGCATTCAATATCAACAGATAAAAAGGGCATTGAAGACACGAATCTGGAGACAAAAAGTAGTCTACATTCATTATTAAATACTTGATACGTAGTTGTTCAGTATTTAATAGCAATGATTATGTAACGTCTCATTAAATGCTCTTTATTATTTAGAATAATTTGTTACTCTTTGTCAACTATAAAAGGAGAAAGTTTTATCATTTGTAGGGACACAGAATTCTTGAGATCATAGTAAAATACAATTTTTATTTCTTTATTCTTATTCTTTGAAAGCCAATTATATTTCGGTCTATTTTATTATCAGTAACCCGATTTCTTCTCTAAAATTCAAGCTTTGACCAAAATTACATCATTTGGTTAAACAAATTGGTTCCGTTACCGGGAATCTGATAATCCGTTCTTGCTAAATCAACATTCAATCTTATTGATAATATGTCGAACAACAACAAAAACAACAACCAGGCAAATCTTAACCAACAAATTGATGATGGGGAACTCAATAATGCTAACCTTCAAGCCTCTCCACGTGGATCTCGTGAAGGAACTCCAAGCGATATGCCTGAACATGATGATGGAGGAGCCGAAACAAGAGATGAACTGTTAAAGAAAATAATTGACTCATTAACAAAGCCTTGCGAGCCCTAATTGATCAATTGCCTTCTGCACCAGCAATACCAAATAACAACACGTTGGAAAGCCCTCGCTCTGGTCTAGTTGATTCTGGCAATGAAACAGTTCCTAGTGACTCACAAGATGGAGAACCAGGTAATACAGGTAATTCTCATCTTCAATATTTGGTACTAACTTTGTAGAAATAACTCAAGGAGCAGAACGAGAGTATTGAGCAAATCCCTGGAGTTCCACCTGTAATAGAAGGAGTAGACATGAATAAATACTCGCAACAACCGTGGAAACTAAGTGCTGCTCTTTTACCGATACCAAAGAAATTCAAAATTCCTGATATCCCAAAATATGATGGTACAACGGACCCTCGTGATCACGTAACTGCATTTACAACGGGAGTGAAAGGCAAGGATTTGACCAAACAAGAAACAGAATCAGTGTTGGTCAAAAAGTTTGGAGAAACACTCACCAAGGGAGCATTAACCTAGTACTCTCTCACCTGAAAATTCTATAAATTCTTTTGCTCAGCTTGCAGATTCTTTCATTAAATTACATTCGGGAGCTCAAAAGGTGAAAAAAAGAATGGAGAATATTTTCAAAATCAAACAAGGGAACACTGAATTGCTCAGAGATTTCGTTGATAGATTCCAACATGAAAGAATGATGCTTCCCTTTGTACTGGATAATTGGGTTGCAATAGCTTTTGCTAGCAATTTGAATGACAAAAGTTCAGAAGCCACTAGAAGACTTAAAGAAAGCCTTCGTGAATTTCCCGCAACTACTTGGAATTATGTTTATAACAGGTACAGTAGGAAGCTCAGAATTGAAGAGGATACTGTATCCCAACCTCAACGAGAAGATAGAAGTGGATCCCGAAGGTCTGAAGCCGACAAAAGGTCATGTAAGAACATGTACGATCCATATATAGGACCTTCAGGAAGAGACCCACATTCTAGGCAAAACAATCAACATTATGATCAGAGGTCGAGAGATAGGGGAACCGGATCTTCATCCAGATTCAAAGGTGATAGAAACAACCAAGAGCTACGGGATGATGATTGAAATTTAATGGCACAATTTGCTGGTCATAGTTTTAATGTAACTAATTCCGAGCTTGTATATGTTTTAAGGAGTATGGGAGATAAGGTACGTGGCCAAAAGAGATATGGTCGAACCGAAACAGACAAAACCCAGACCATTGGAGAGAATTTCACAACGACCATGGGCAGAAAACTTCAGAATGTAGATTTTTACAAAGTGAAGTAGATCATTTGCTGAAACAAGGCTACCTCACAGAGATGTTCAGTGAAAAATGAAAGCAAGCCTACATGAAAAATGGGCAAGAGCCACCAAAATCACCTTCACCTAAGATGATAGTAAATGTCATCAGTGGAGGAGAAGATATTTACGGAGTAACATATACGGCTTCGAACAAAGTTTCCAAAATGACGATCACACACGGCAAGCAAGTATGGAAAACCTTAGAACAGGAGAGTATAAGCTTCGACGCTGCAGATACGGAAGAAGTGACTACACCGCATAACGACGCTTTGGTAATATCTTTAATTATATTTTACACTGATGTAAAAAGATTTTGATTGATCCAGGTAGCTTTATAAATATTATTCTACTAAGAGCACTGCGAGAAATGAAAGTTGAAGACAAGATGATTCCAAAAGCGCATGCTTTATCAGGCTTCGATAATTCAAGCGTGGCAATAAAAGGTGAGGTATTCCACCGGATGTGATGACTCATATGCTTAACGAAGACCCATCTTTCACCCCCAATTAAGCAAAAGAAAAGAAATCAAGGAGCTTTCAAAAATCAAGTAATTCAAGTTGAGGTCCAAAAGTTGTTGAAAATCGGGTCTATTCGTGAGGTAAAATATCCTGATTGGTTTGCTAACACGCTGGTCGTACCTAAAAAGAATGGTACGTGGCGAGTTTGTGTAGATTACACTGATCTAAATAAATCTTGCCCATAAGACTCCCTTCCTTTACCCCACATAGATCAATTGATTGATGCAACTGCATTTCATGAACTTTTAAGTTTTTTAGATGCATATTCGGGGTACAATCAAATTAAAATGGACCCCGGTGATGAAGAAAAAACTTCTTTTATCACAGACCGGGGGACTTACTGTTACAAAGTAATGCCCTTCGGTCTAACAGATACTAGAGCAACCTATCAAAGGTTAGTTACCAAAATGTTTCAAGAACATTTGGGAAAGACAATTGAGGTATATATAGACGACATGTTCGTCAAAACCCAGCATTCCCATAACCATATTTCTCATTTAACTGTTACCTTTGAAATTTTGCGAAATTTTAATATGAAACTCAATCCTGAAAAATGTGCATTTGCAGTTGCATCTGGTAAATTTTTAGGTTTTCTTGTCTCTAACCATGGAATTGAAGTGAATCCTTCCCAGATTAAAGCAATTGAAGAAATACCTGACATCCTTACTAGTGAAAAGGAAGTTCAGAGGTTAACAGGAAGGATAGCGGCCTTGGGGAGGTTTATTTCAAAATCATCAGAAAAATGCTTCAGATTCTTCTCTGTGCTCAAAAAGCAATACCATTTCGAGTGGAATGAAGATTGTCAACGAGCACTTAGGGATTTGAAACCTTATTTATCAAATCCTCTTTTATTGGCTAAACCTAAAGAAGGTGAAAAGTTACTCATCTATTTAGCAGTATCAGAAGTATCGGTGAGTACCGTTTTAGTACGAGAAGACCAAGTTAAGCAATCTCCGATTTATTATGTAAGTAAAACTTTATTAGATGCAGAGAAAAGGTATCCACAACTAGAAAAATTAGCATTAGCTCTTATCATGGCATCTAGAAAACTACGACCTTCTTTTCAATGTCATCCTATTGTGGTTGTTACTGCTTTTCCTTTAAGAAATATACTGCATAAGCATGAATTATCAGGAAGATTAGCAAAATGGGCTATAGAATTAAGTGAGTACGAAATAATTTACCAACCTCGAACTGCCATCAAATCTCAAGTACTCGCTGATTTTGTAGCTGATTTTAGTCAAAGCATACATCTAGAAGCAAAAAAAGAATTACAAGTTTTTAACGGAGCTAATCTGGGGACTTGGCTATTATTTGCCGATGGTTCATCTAATGTAAAGAGGGCATGTTTAGGAATTGTTCTTATACCACATACGGGTGAAACAATTAGACAAGCTATAAAATGTCACCCTGTAACTAATAATGAATCAGAGTATGAAGCTGTGATTGCAGGTTTGGAGCTAGCATTAGAACTTGGTATCATGCAAATTATAATCAAAAGTGATTCACAGTCAGTAGTCAATCAAATACTGGGGACTTGCGTAGCTAAAGAAACTTGAATGCAAGAATACCTCGAAAAGGTGCGGGAATTAATAAGACAATTCCAAACTTGGAAAGTGATGCAAATCCCAAGAGAAGAGAATTTGGAAGCAAATGCTTTAGCTAACCTCGCATCTGCAGCAGATATAGAAAAAGATGTGAATGCCACAATTATACATTTGTTTCACTATGTTCTTGACCCTGACAAAAATAAGGTAAATCTTAATCATTTAACTTGGGATTGGAGAAACAAAATCGTGTCTTTTTTGCAGCACGGAACCGTACCTGAAGACAATGTATCAAGGGAACTTGTACCGTAAAATGTTTGGTGGACCATTAGCCAAGTGTCTCGGACCTTCTCAAATAGATTATGTGATGAGATAAGTACATGAGGGACATTGTGGAAATCATGCAGGAGGCAGATCACTGGTTAAAACATTAATTCGAGCGGGATATTACTGGCCTAAAATGGAAGAAGCAGCAATTGATTTTGTATCTAATTGCGACAAATGTCAAAGGTATGCAAATAACATGCATAGATCAGCAGAGTTATTACATCCTGTCATATCTTTATGGCCCTTCATGAAATGGGGAATGGACATCGTAGGACCATTACCTCAGACAAAAGGTCAGGTAAAGTTTCTACTCGTACTTACTGATTATTTCACTAAATGGGTAGAAGCAGGAGCATTTAAACAGTTACGAGAGAAAGAAGTTAAAGATTTCATTTGGAGAGATATAATTTGCCGTTTTGGTGTTCCAAAGGAGATAGTTTTTGGTAATGGACCACAATTTATAGGAGTTCATATCACAGAATTCTTTCAAAACTGGCAAATCAAAAGAATTACATCGACACCATATCATCCAGTAGGTAATGGGCAAGTAGAGTCTACAAACAAGGTAATTATCAACAACCTAAAGAAAAGGTTACAAGAATCAAAAGGCAATTGGCCAGAAGTATTACCAGCGGTATTATGGGCATATCGAATGATGGCAAAAACAAGTACAGGAGAGACACCATTTTCAATGGTCTATGGTGCAGAAGCTTTGATACTAGTTGCGATAGGTGAACCTAGTACACGACATATTCAAGCAAAAGAAGACTCGAACAACAAAGAGTTATTAGTAAATCTTGACTTACTTAAAGGGAGAAGAGAAGCTGTGTTGATAAGGATGGCAGCTCAAAAGCAAGTGATTGAACGGTATTACAACAGGAAACCACTCCTCAGGTTTTTAAAGTTGGAGACTTCGTGTTAAAAAACATTTTCCAATCTACAAAGTCAGTTAGTTCAGGAAAGCTAAGTCCAACATGGGAAGGACCTTATTGAATTGGCGAAATAACTGGCAAATGAGCATACGAGCTAGAGACAGTAGAAGGCAAGGTTATACCTTCACATTGGAATGTTGTTCATTTAAAGAGATATTACTTTTAAAGAAAGTACCCACGGTCAGGCAAAAACCCTAACTCGTGCCAAATGATGAGTCATGGCCTGCACGGCAAACTGGAATACTCTTAAATTCCTAGCCCAGGGTTACAATAATCTGACGGAAATACACACGAGTTAGGCAGTCTTCATCTATAATCGCACCTCCGAGTCTCGTATGTTTTTCTATTTTAGGAAAAGGACCAAAGATTGGGAGGAAATATACAAGTGTTTGAGGTTTCATACTTCACCGCTCAAACGCTTGGGGGACTGTACTATATACACATAAGTATGTACAGAAATAGATACGAGAGCAAAACTCAAGATTTTCAAATCAACTCAAGTTACGAGAATTCAAGTATCAATCTAAAATGAAGTCATTGCTTAAACCTTTCCTAAGAATGTAAAGGTAGGTACATGACTATGTATCGGAACAGGTTATATAAAAAAACCTTGTATATTTTATAAATCTGTTAAAAGAAAACAATTGCAAGAAAGTTATAGATGTACTTCAGTACATGTAATACTCAAGAAACTTATCAAAGTTCATAAATAAAAAACTTTACAAAAGTTGTTTTATATGAAACATGTATGTTCCTATCTCTTTCATCGTATATTAGCACCATGATGAAGTTGAGACGTCATCTTCATTAAGGGTAAATAAATAAAATGGCCCTCTTTTATTCCTCATGTTGGTAACACATGAGAAGAATTATGAAAGCATTTACTGAAAAGGATAAAAAAAGTTAACTTATTCTCTAAGTCTTAACAAGAAAAATAGGCAAGAGTAAGGTAAAATCATTCTGCAAAAATTAAAGCAGTAAGTAGACAAGGATAAATGAAGAAGTATTATACAAACTTCTTAACATAAAAAGCTAAGGGAAAAAACTTATCTATTACAATACATTTATCTAAAATAGCGGTATAGAAACTGGGGACTTCATCACATCATCAAAAAAGATGTAAGGTTAAACATCTCCATTGGTCACTGAGGTGATTGGAGCGGTAGGAGTCGCAACTTCATTAGGCTCGGTTGAAACTTCATGAGAAGCAGTAAAAACGGGGATTTCTATTCCTAAAGGCTTTGTTATAGATAAGTTACCCTCGTCTACTGGAATGGTAACTTCAGTAACTTCAGTTGTTGCTTCTAAGTCCAAAGGCTCTTCAATCCCGGGAGTTTCCACTGTTGGAGAAGAGATGTCAATTACCTGGTCAGGAGAAGGAGTTTCAGTTGGCTGTTCATTCTTCTCAATCAAGTTTAAAACTTTGGCTAACTCAAATTGCAAGTCAAATTTTTCCTGAGAAGCCTCCATTAAAGTATCACGACGAGATTTCAAGAAGGCCCTGTTGACCTCATAATTAAAATTCTCAGCCAAGGAATTGTAATCCTTCTCCAGGTTTTCATAATCTTTTCCCCACATAGCTAAAATTTTCTTCATTGTTTCATGTTCAGCTAGGTGAAAATCAAGGGAAGTAATGATGGAAAGTCAATATTAAAGATAACCATCACTTCGTAAACAGAGGAAGTTGAACACGCCTAGAAAAATGGGAACAAAACTGCAGATCTAACCAGAAGATGACACGTGTACAGGGAATTAAATGAGAAAGACAGAAAAGATGTCGATACTAATACAAACATTAATTGTGACAAAATTTCTTTTTCAGGATCAACTTCCCAATTATTTAATTGATAAATAAATGAAAAGTGGGGGGACTATCTGTATTTGGAAAAATTGACTTTTTATAAAAGGTGACGTGGCATGACAGGCACGGTAGAAGAAAAGGAAACAGGCACGAGAAGCAACCTTAGATACGATTCTCGTATCTATCCAAGGCATTCAATATCAATGGATAAAAATGACATTGAAGACACGAATCTGAAAACAAAAAGTAGTCTACATTCATTATTAAATACTTGATACGTTAGTTATTCAGTAATTAATAGCAATGATTATGTAACGTCTCATTAAATGCTTTTTATTATTTAGAATAATCCGTTACTCCTTGTCAACTATAAAAGGAGGAAGTTTTATTATTTGTAGGGACACATAAAACATTCTTGAGATCATAATGAAATATAATTTTTTATTGTTTTATTCTTATTCTTTGAAAGCCAATTATATTTCGGTCTCTTTGATTATCAGTAACCCGATTTCTTCTTTAAAATTCAAGCTTTGACCAAAATTACATTTTTTGGTTAAACATTGAATCCTCTCATCAAACAGCCAGAACATTTTTTATTTATGTTTTTAACAAAGTTAACATTTTTTACTCCGATTGATAATTAAAATTATATATGTCAAACTGTAGACCAGGTTGCTAGTGTTAATTATGAAAAAGAATATTTCTTCTATTAATTAAGCACATCGAACTAGAAGTAAGGGTGTCAACCGGGCCGGGTTGACCCGGGACCGGCACGGACCGGCCCGGTCAAAACCGGCCCAGACCGGACCGGTTTAGCGCGGGGGGGGCCGGGCTGGGTTAGGGGGGGGAAGGGGGTTGGGACGTAAGGCCTTACCGGGCAATTAACCCGGACTGGACCGGCCCGGAAAGAGAAATACCGGGCGAACCGGCCAACCCGGACCGGCCCGGACCGGTTATAACGGTAAAATTTATTTTTTTTTTTTTTAAAAAAAATTTTTTTAGCTGCTGGGGCCCACTTGCCTGTTGGCAACGGTCCAGAACCGTTGGCCAACGGGTCTTTTTGCATTTTTGGCCCTTTTTTGTTTTTTTTTTGTTTTTATTAAATTACATTAATAACCCTTCTAAAAATCTATAAATACCCTCCCCTCTTCTTCATTTCCTCACTCAAAATTATCTATCTCTCTCTCAATTCTCAAATTAGCAAATATCAATCACTCTCTTCTCTTCAATTTTCAAGAATTCATATTCTACTTTCATAATTTTATTGTCTTTATTTTCCCGAATTTAATTTATCGTAATTTCTTATTTGGAAATCGGCATTCGAAGCTTGATTCTTGAAGTTCAAGTGTTCAACATTCTTGAAGTTCAACTGTTCAAGTGCTCAATTTATTGTCGAATTCGGTGCACTCTCTCCAACTCTTTCTCTTATTTAATATTTTAATTGCATATTTGATTTTAGCTTATATATTAAATTTTCCAATATGTTGAATGCTGCTAAAAGAGCGTGTAGAAAAGTTACTGGTAGGAGTGGAAGTGGTAGTGGAAGTAGTAAAAAAAGTCCTGTAGCTTCTGGTAGTAATAGTAATAATGAACCAATAACACATGTTTCTGAATCATCGCCTAATTTGCAAGATGTAAATATTGATTATGAACAATTACACCAAGATTTCGGAATAGAAGATAACGAAATTGGAATAGAAGATGAGATACCACCTACACCTACTAGTGCAAATGTTGGTAGTATTGGAGTTGGAGTTGCTAGTGCAACAAGGGGTAGAAGACCACCAGTCGCTCCAACTTCTAAATCTAATCGTAGAAAAAGAAGTCCTGTTTGGAAATTTTTTGATGAGATAGAAGATAGTGATAGAGTTAAGTGCAGACTTTGTAACGAAACGTTTAAACATTTGACCGGAGGTAATTTAGGGGGGACTGGCATCCGAGAGTGCATTTAGCCAAGCAAGACAACAACTTGGAGACACGCGGCACTCATTGGGAAGCAATGCTTTGGAAGTCTTAGTGTGTCTAAGAGATTGGATAAGATCTGAACGAAGAAATCAAGGAAAGGAAGATCTTGATAGCCCGGAAGACGAAGAACTTGGAGATATATTAACGCACGGAAACCCATCCGAATTTAACACTCCAGAAGAAGGTCCAGAGGTTCATATTAATATGGAAGAACTTGCTATTGCAATGCAAGCCATTTGATGTAAATTGTAAACTAATTATGATACATTTTAGTTTTGAAATTTTGAATTTAAGAAATAAAGTAGCACTTGCAATAAATGCAATTTTTTCCCCATCTTTTGTTGTGTTCATTCAATTATTACAAAGTATTAATATAACTTAATATTTATACTATACGTAATTCAAAAAAAAAAAAAAGATTAACCCGGCCCGGCCCGGACCGGCTCAACCCAGCCCAATTGTAACCCGCCCCCAATTGAACCCGGACCGGACCGGCCCGGACCCGGACGGGTCATAAAATTTGGACCCGGACCCGGCCCGGCCCACCCACTGGTCACCTATGACTAGAAGTGGACAACATGATTGTATGAGTATGGCTATGTCATGATTTTATCACAAACCATGAAAATGATATATTTGTAGTATTCCTTTCGGACTTCTAAGACTGTCACTTTAGTTGAAAAAAATTATTCCAAATTATATTTTTAACTATTACAACTTCAAGACAACTGAATGTTAATTTAGATTCCGCCATGTAATAAGGCTCATTAAAGAAGAAAATATTTTTATTAGAATTATTTATTGTTAAGGTTCAAATTTAGAATCTTTGGTTAAGAATGGAGGAATCTTATCCATGCATTCACCACAATTTGGTTGTTCAATATTATCCCATTATTGTGTCAAGGATATGATTCGAAGAATTTAACTTTCAAACTTAAACTGGTAATTAGAGGAAGGCAATTAGATCCTCTTGTCAACGACATATTTATTGATCTCTCATATAAATGGAATCCATTCGGCTTAATTGTGAGGTTAATGGAAACTCTTCTTTAAAATTTGAATTATTATACTTTTAATCATTAGGCGTTAGCAAACGCATTTTTATTTTAAATTGAAAATATTTAGGTCGCTCGTCAATAATGACATATTCTTCACTTTGTGACATTTTAGTTTTCATATCTCAACATAGTGGAAGACACAAAATTATGGTATAGAAGATCTTTTTAATAAGAATGAAGTTGTGATCAAGTGACTGTTGTATCAAGTGATAACTGGCATTGTTAATTATTTTTGTTGTATGCTTAGTCAATTAGCTAGAATAGTCAGTTAGATGCAACATGTGTATATAAGTTGAAAAGAACATATATTTTATGTGAAATTTCATTTTAATAGATATAGGAAACAAGTCTCTTCCTAGTTCTCTTTTTCTCTTACATATTCACCTACGATCAGTTAGGGTTAGGGATTTGATCCCAAATTGCTATATGGTATCAGAGCACTGCGACCACTAGTATGGCGATTCAATTTGACTGAGATCTGCAACCAATTCATCAATAGTGAAAGTTGATAATGAGTTGCCGAAGAAGTTAAGCCACAAAGAAGTTACCAACGGGGGATAAATTTGAAGCCGGAGCTGTGAAGGAAGTACATATAAGATATTCTTCTATTACAAAGGGATATATTCCCTTTACTTTGAATGATCACTCAATCTTTATCTCAAAGGATGTGGTATTCATGGAAAATGTATTCCCTTTCCAAACACAGAATCAATCCAAATATTTGTTTCTAGATGTTGATGCAAGGAATTCCTTTGATGACTTGGGAAATGATATTACACACACAGCTTCACCAGATGAAGATACAGGCCATGTACTACTTGATCAAGGAGCAGATCCTATTTTACGAACGAGATGTAAAATTAGATAAAATGACCAAAATGCCCCTCAGGCCAACGTCTCAGAATCAGGTGAAACTAACACTTTCAGCAACCTAGTAGTCTTACGAGTGTAACCATATATAAATCTCTCAAATCGGATGTCAAAATCCCCATCAAAACTCAACATTTCAACCTATAAAATTTTATTAAATTTTATTTCAAAATCCGAAATTAAAGGATGAATTCATGCTTGGATTAACGGGTATCAAGTGGAAGGGAGTTTAGAATCGTTACCTATTCAATACCTCTGAAAAACCCTCAAAATCTCGCTCAAATCTGAGCTCTCAAGCTTGAGTTTTGGTAAAAATAGCTAAACCCTCGTTTTGAAATTTTGATAATTGCCCAGATGTTTAATGCATCACGAACGCGGAGAAAGTCACGCGTTCGGGAAGGCTTGTGAATGGAAAATCTACGCGGGCGCATGATAGGGCATGTGAACGCAATAAAAAAAATAGGCATAGCCCTCAGTGCCAAATAATGAGGCTTTACATGGTAGGCGGCATCGATCTCCGATTGGATGGTTTGAGCCAAGAAAGGCTCAATTTTTGTCTACAGAAATTGTTCTACACGAATGCGTGAATCAGCACACGAACGCGAAGAGGAAACCTACAATGTTCCGCGAATGTGAGTGGATGCACGCGAACACGATGCGGAAAACAAGACTCATCCCTCAGCGCCAAATAACACTACGTGAACATAGTGGCTTGGATGCAAACACGAAAGAAAAAAAAAATTAAAGCTTCGCGAACGTGGGAGATGCAACGCGGACGCGAAGAAGGAAAACGGTCTGCAACAGCTGCAAAAAAACCTGCAATTTTCTAAGTCTAAACCATTCTGAAATACCTCCAAAACACACCCGAGCCCTCAGGGCTCCTAACCAAATACACGTACTAACTCAACAACATCATACAAACTTATCCATGCGATCAAATTGCCTAAATAACCTCAAAAATAAGGAATCAAACCTTAAAATCAAGAATTTTTTCCAAAACTTCATCAAGTTTCAAATTTAGAACATTAAGTCTGAAACACGGCAAACGACGTTCGATTTTAACCAAAGTTTATAGGAAGGACATAAAACATATCAAAACCTGTACCGTGTGCTGGAACTAAAATATGGGTCCGTTACCATCGCTTTCTAATCAAATTTCATTTCAAATTTCCATAAACATTTTCAGAAAATAATTCTTCAGAAAAATTCATTTCTCGGGCTTGGGACCTCAGAATTCGATTCCCGGCATACACCCAAGTCCCATACTTTTCTACGGACCCTCCAGGACCGTCAAATCATGGGTCCGGCTCTGTTTCCCCAAAATATTGACCGAAGTTAAATTTATTTATTTTAACATCAAAACTTAGCATTTTCATAGAATTTCATATTTAAGCTTTCTGATTATGCGCCCAAACTATGCACGCAAATTGAGGTAGATCTAAATGAGGTTTTCAAGGCCTCGAAAGCACAAAATTGACTAAAAATATGTGATTACCCTTTGGGCCATCACAGTGATTTGGTGGTCCGTAGCTAATTTAGGTTTGAAATGCCGAAGGTTGAATTTTAGAAATTTCTGGTTCGATAGTGAGATTCTGATCTGAGGGTCAGACTAGAATTCCAATAGTTGCAATAGTTCTATTATATCATTTGGGATGTGCGTGCAAAGTTTCAGGTCATTCGAACGAGGTTTGATAGACGTTTTGTTCATAACGCGTTGTTAGAGTTCTTAAACTTGAATTTGATGAAAGTAGGTGTATTGATATTGTTTATAGAGTTCCGAAGGTTGGAAAACGTTATAATGATGTTACGGTATATGTTCACAAGTTTGGTTGAGGTCCGGGGGGCCTCAGGTGTGTTTCAGATTCTCAACGGGTCATTTCGAGTTGTTTAAAAATTGCAGAAAATTCAGGTTCGGGTGTTGCAAACGTTTCTTCATCACGATTGCAGCCATCTATTCACGATCACATAGTGTAATTCTGGAGGGGACCAATTCCTTCTACGCAATCGCATGACTTGGATCGCGATCGCATAGTGATTCCCCTTCTTTCTTCGCGTTCGCAAACCCTTTCTCGCATTCGCATAGTAGAAACTCAGCCGGTGGCTTAGTGGCCATTTTTCCTCTTTGCATTCGCGTAGATTCAATCACGAACACGCAAGCCGCCTTATTCCTCTTTCGCAGTAGCGTGCCTCATGTCGAGTTCACGTAGGCCATTTCCTGGAGCCGTCATTTTTACTCTTCTCGATCGTAGGCCATCTTTCGCGTACACTGTTCACAGTACACCTGGGTAGGTATAAGGCTTCAACATCAAGGGTTTAGTCATTTTTATCAAAAACTTAAGCTTGGGAGCTCGGATTTAAGCGAGATTTTGAGAGATTTTCAGAGATATCGATTGGGTAACAATTCTAAACTTCTTTTTGCTTGTAACCCACTAATCTAAGTAGGAATTTCTCCTTTAATTTTGGATTTTCAATAAAAAATTTGATAAAACCTCATAGGCCAAATTATTGAGTTTTGATACTTGACATTGGATTGAGATAACTTCTATAGGGTTAGACTCGTGAGAGTACGAGGTTTGTGAAAATATAGATTTTACCCAATTTTGAGACGTTGGCCTGGAGGGCATTTTGGTCATTTTACATAATATCGCGTATTAGCTTAGAATTTAATTGTAGGATCGGTTTATTGAAGTATTATTTACAATATGAAATGGAATTGAATAGATTTGGGCCATTTGGAGTCGGATACTCATTGTAGAATTAGTTTACAATTATCTTCCCGCTACTCTTCCTTAATTGGAATTATTGTATATCATTCGTAACTTTCCCGCCTTTAAAAGAAGTTTAGATATCCTATGTTTAGTTGATATTCCTTATTTGAAATTATCTGATTCATGTTAACTTCCTTATTGTTGAACTAAATATTATGGAATCGTTGCTTCGCATTATTTTCTCCCTCATTGAGTCGTTCTTATTATTCTTAGTATTCTCTATTGCAGTTATTCCTTGTGAGTTAGTTTTACCATCCCTTGGTGAGCTATAGTTCTTGAGTCGATTCACTTATTGTGATCTTGTATATATTTCCATTGTGGTTGTTGATATTGTGATGCACGAGGTTTCTGTCGTGCGGTTGTTGATATTACAATGCATGAGGTTTCTGTCATGCGGTTGTTTTTTAGGGGTTACACGAGGTATTTTCCATGCTATAGTTGCTATTGATATATTTCACATGCAACGTAACAAGGCGGGATATGTTTATATGCTTATATGTGGGTTGCACATGTGGCGACATAAGGTGGGAACATTATGATGCACGTGTGGAAAAACAAGGCGGTCACTTATTATGTTACTATTACACGCATGGAAGAATAAGGTGGGCTATGTCAGGAATTGATTGTAAGGATTTGTGACGACCAATGAAGTCATTCTTGTTTTGTTTATTATTGTGATTGTGGGTTGCTTACCTGAATGAGCTTTGTCTCGTGGAAGTTGTGAGGAAATATTGTGGATGCTACCCCTTCTTCTTCTTATGCTTATTATCTGGTAGAAATTATGTTAAAACACTTGCACAAGCATACACGTAGTTGAACACTCATATTGTACATAAAGTCATCCTGATTTATCTAAGCATAGATATATGCCCTTGTTACTTATCATATAATAGAGAGTAGCCATAGTTAGCAAGTGAGTTGTCGGTATGACCATGAGGCTGATGAGGGCACAAAATGCTTGTTCTTAGATTCCAGGCACTAGGACTCGTGAGTTGTAATTTTTCGAAATTCGGTAATTCTTGGGAATTGTTGGACAAGACCTGATGTGAACATTGTCGTAGAGCTTGAGCTATTGTTTTGTTTCTCCTTTACTGTATTGTAACTTTAGGATTTGGGTTGTATTTTTGTTCATTCTTATGTGTCTTCATAGTTAATACTTTCATATTCACTTGTTATTCTCTTCCCTTATGGTGATTTTAGCATTGTTATTCTTTTCGAGAAGCCTATATATAAATATATATCATGATTCATTGTTCCTATTATTGTACTGTTTATTAGACCGGTAGGTGTATTGATTGTTCATTGTCACAACCCCATCGAGGTTAGTCTTGATGCTTACTGGCACCGCTATGCAGTGCTCATGCTACTCTTCTGCAGATTTTGTTGTGCAGATCTAGGTATTTCCACTCAGTTCTATCATCCTTGGGATGAGGCGTTTCTGTAGATACCTAGAGGTATATCTGCTACATCCACAGACTGAGGAGTCCCTTTCAGTATTCTCCCTTGTTTAGACATTTTCGGAGTTAGAGCTTCTTATGTATCTCTTAGCTTGTGATTTGTGAGATGCCGGATTTTTAGAATTGTTGTTAGCTTCGAGCGGTGTTATTGTATGTGTCGAGCAGCACCTTAAATACTATCATATTTTACTATTTAGGTGTTAAATTATTTCTTTTGCAATTATTATTTATATTCCGCATTGTTAGGTTTACCTGGTCATAGAGACTAGGTGCTGTTACGATGGTTCACAGAGGGCGAACCGGGGTCGTGACAATTAGTTTTTAGGATGTGTTTTGTATTTTTCTATCTCTTTATTATCTTTAACCTTCTATTGTTGATTTTTTTATGCTACTTGTGCTTTTGATTTGCTATAATAATTTTTATTTCTTATGTATGAAATCAATTTCAAAGACTGTTTTTATTTTTATATTTTTTAAATTAATTCTTCGAGTATGCTTGGTTTCAGAAACTCATATACAGTCATTTGAAGGTAGCACCTTAAGTTCTTCTTCTATATTTTTTATGAACTTGTTCATTCGGCTTATTTATAAGGATGTTGTTGTAGAGAGGTCAGACTATACCACTTATAATTTAATTTTCTAAGGAAGGAAAATCAATTGACCCCTTCAACACAGTTAGTTCCGACATTGCTTTTATTAACTTATAAGAGTCAAATATTTAAGACTATTTTAAGCACTAAATATAATTTTATTATTAAAATTTATATGTTTGGAGAAAATGACATAACTAATGATGAATAATTGGTGTGCTTTGTTAAAAATACTAATAAATAATTATCTATTAAAATGTTTGAAACGTCGTTAAATTAAATCAATTTAAATAATTCATATTTATCACTACAAATAACTCTAGAGTTGATGATAGTTTTTTAACCAACAACCTAACATAAACTCATTTAAAAAAATTTAAAAAATAACCTAGTTTTGTTTGTCATTTGTAATAAACAATAAAAATTAATTTAATTATTTATGTATATAATTAACTTTTAATCATGAGTTGTGTTGTATTGGCAAATATTTAATCTTATGATATTTTGTGGTAGTATAATAAATTTTAAGTGTAAACAGATTGAATACATTTTCATGATTATTTTATTATTGATAAAATACTAAATTTTCTTAATAATTTTGTTTATGTTATGAAATAATATAAAGACAAGAACAATAATGCAAGAACAAGAGCAATAGAGAGAATAGAGAGAGAGAAGTATTCTTATTGATACTTAGAGATTGTTAGGGATGTATTACAATGGTAGAAGACCCCTTTATTTATAGGGAGTGGGATGATCTAGCTACCAATAATAGGACTCTAGAATCTCTCTAATTAAAGACATTCACCTTAAATAGAAGTGTATTTATAACACTCCCCCTTGAATGTCTATTCAATGATGTGCCTCGTTAAAACCTTAAAACAAAACCCAATGGGAAAAATTAAAGTAAGGAAAAAGAGTACACATGTTTGAATATGCGCCTATTGGTTGCCTCGTTAAAAACCTCGCAAGGAAAACCCGGTGGGACAAAACCTTGTAAGGAAAAAAGAGTGCAACGCGCATTTAACTCCCCCTGATAAGAACATCAATTTATGTCCTTAAGTCTTCGCATCCCGATCTTGTGAACTAGCTTCTTGAAGGTTGACTTTGGTAGAGATTTTGTGAACAAATCAGCCATATTGTCGCTTGAACAAATCTGTTGAACATTGATATCACCATTCTTTTGAAGATCATGTGTGAAGAATAACTTTGGTGAAATATGCTTCGTTCTATCTCCTTTTATGAATCCTCCCTTCAATTGAGCTATACATGCTGCATTGTCTTCATACAAAGTTGTGGGTAGTTTATCACACTTCAAACCACATTTGTCTTGGATATGATGTATTATAGACCTCAACTACACACACTCCCGACTTGCTTCATGAATAGCAATTATCTCGGCATGATTAGATGAAGTAGCCACAATTGATTGCTTAGTCGATCGCCAAGATATGGCGGTTTCTCCACAGGTAAACACATAACCCGTCTGAGATCGAGCCTTGTGTGGGTCGGACAAATATCCAGCATCAGCATAACCAACAAGATCTGGGCTGCAATTCTTGCCATAAAATAAGCCCATATCGGTAGTTCCCTTTAGGTACCGCAATATGTGTTTGATCCCATTCCAATGTCTCCTCGTAGGAGCCGAGCTAAATCTTGCTAAGACATTAACTGAAAAGGATATGTCAGGTCTTGTAGTATTTGCAAGATACATTAGTGCGCCAATTGCGCTAAGATATGGTACTTCAGGACCAAGTAGCTCTTCATTCCTTTCTTGTGGTCGGAATGGATCTTTGTTCACATCAAGTGATCGAACAACCATCGGTGTACTTAAAGGATGTGCTTCATCCATGTAAAACCGTTTCAGTACCTTTTCTGTATAGGTAGATTGATGAACAAAAATTCCGTTTGCCAAATATTCAATTTGCAAACCAAGACATAGTTTAGTCTTTCCGAGATCTTTCATCTCGAATTCATCCTTTAGATAATCAATTGCCTTTTGGAGTTCTATAGGGGTTCCAATAAGGTTTATGTCATCGACATATACGGCAAGTACAACAAATTCCGATGTTGTTTTCTTTATAAAAACACACGGGCAAATGGCGTCATTTATATAGCCTTCTTTTAACAAGTACTCACTAAGACGATTATACCACATTCGTCCAGATTGCTTTAGACCATACAAGGATCTTTGCAATTTAATTGAGAACATTTCCCGAGATTTTGAATTATGCGCGTTTGGCATCTTGAGTCCATCGGGAATTTTCATGTATATCTCAATATCAAGTGAGCCATAAAGATAGGCAGTAACCACATCCATTAAGTGCATGTCAAGCTTTTTATGGACAGCAAAATTTATGAGATAACGAAAGGTTATCGCATCCATTACAGGCGAATATGTCTCTTCATAATCGACACCAGGCCTTTGAGAAAAACCTTGTGCAACAAGGCGTGCCTTATATCTTTGTACCTCGTTTTTCTCATTTCTTTTGCGTACAAAGACCCATTTATAGCCGACAGGCTTAACACCATTAGATGTTTCAACTATAGGGCCAAAAACTTCACGTTTTGCCAGCGAATTCAATTCTGATTGAATTGCTTCTTGCCACTTTGGCCAATCCTGTCTTTTTCGACATTCTTAAACAGATTGAGGTTCGAGATCCTCACATTCTTGCATAATGCTAGATGCTACATTATAAGCAAAGGCATTATCCACCACAATATCCACTCGATTAATATTTGCCTCAATATTAATTAGATTTAGGGATAGTTCCGTATTTTCCAGAGTCTCGGGCTCAATGGATTCTTCATGAATCTCAGAATTTGTTAAATCGTGAGATTCTTTCGTGGTGTCATTTTGATCATTCTTTTTCCTTTTTCTAGGATTTCGATCTTTGGAACCTAATGGTCTGCCACGCTTCAGGCGTGCATTTGACTCATTGGATATGACACTAGATGATTGTCCAACAGGGACATCAATACGGATTGGAACATTTTCCGCGGGAATGTGGGATTTCGTTATCCTCTTCAAGTCCGTAAATGCGTCAGGCATTTGATTTGCTATTCTTTGCAAATGGATAATCTTTTGTACCTCTCTTTCACAAATAGAGGTATGTGGATCAAGATGAGATAATGATGCATTTTTCCACAAAATTTCCCGTTTGGTTTCACCAACTTCTCCCCCTAATTTTGGGAAAAGTGTCTCATCGAATCGACAGTCTGCAAATCGTGCAGTAAACACGTCGCCTGTCAATGTTTCGAGGTAGCGAATGATGGAGGGCGATTCAAACCCAACATATATTCCTAACCTTCTTTGCGGACCCATTTTGGTGCGGGATGGCGGTGCTATAGGCACATATACTGCGCATCCAAAAATTCTTAAATGGGATATATTGGGTTCATGACCCAAAACCAATTGCAACGGGGAATACTTGTGGTAATTCGTCGGTCTGAGACGAATTAGCATTGCTGCATGTAAGATGGCGTGGCCCCATACCGAAGTGGGCAGCCTCGTTCTTATAAGTAATGGCCTTGCAATCAACTGCAGGCGTTTAATTAACGATTCTGCAAGACCGTTTTGAGTGTGAACATGAGCTACAGAATGTTCAACTTTTATCCCGATTAATAAGCAATAATCATTAAATGCTTGGGATGTAAACTCAGCAGCATTATCCAGTCTAATGGACTTGATTGGATTATCTGGAAATTGTGCTCGTAGTCGAATTATTTGTGCCATTAATTTCGCAAACGCAAGGCTGCGTGATGACAACAGGCACACATGAGACCATCTACAGGATGAGCCCAATCATATCGTGCTTGTGGCAGAGTGACCAACTTCAGGTTGTCATATCTCTCCTTTAAGCCGTTCCACAAGATGAGTGGATCCTTGACGGTGAGATATTCAATCTTCAAACCTTCATCAAGGTGATGGCGCAAGAAAATCAAGGCCTTCGCACAGTCTTGGGTGGATGCTTTTTCTCTATCTTTGATGGTGTCTCCGAGACCCATAGCATCTAAGTGGATTTCAGCATCCAACACCCATGTCATATAGTTCTTGCCCGAAATTTCAAGGGCAACGAACTTTCTTTTCGTAATGTCAGACATAATCGAAAATTAAATTAGGAAGAGGGAAATACCTTAGATTTTTCGAGAATGGTTCTTGAGACGGTAGAGTCTCGTGCTGATAACGTGTTATGAAATAATATAAAGACAAGAACAATAATGCAAGAACAAGAGCAATAGAGAGAATAGAGAGAGAGAAGTATTCTTATTGATACTTAGAGATTGTTAGGGATGTATTACAATGGTAGAAGACCCCTTTATTTATAGGGAGTGGAATGATCTAGCTACCAATAATAGAACTCTAGAATCTCTCTAATTAAAGATATTCACCTTAAATAAAAGTTTATTTATAACAGTTTAGGTTATATTCTTTTTTTAAAGTTGTGCGAAAAGTGTAAGCGGCAAAGTTCCCTCCTTGTTTTTTTTCAATTCCCCAAATCCTTCTTTTAATTTCCATCCCCTTCTTCTAGGCCGTTTCTTCTCCTATCTTTCTATGAGATCTTCAACCCCATCTAGCTCTATCGCAGTAATACCATAATATATCATTTCAATTTTTCTTTTTCCCACAAGCACATACACATTATTTACAATGTCTGATTTTCTTCAAAAAAAATTTATTTAACAATTTTAGAAGACTAAATCTGCAACGTTGTACATTTACTTCTCATGCTTCTTTTGTTTCATTACAGATGCAGGGCATATAATATTATTTCTCATACGGAATTTCCTTTCCTTGCATTTGTTGAAAATTTGCAAATTTAGTTTTCTCCTGAAGGTATTAGGGTTCTTGTTTATTATAATTTTATTGTTAAGATATGAAGAAATTTTGTTTGGTTTTCTTACTTTTAGAGTGGTTAAATAGTTAAAATTTCAAATCTTTACTCTTAATTCTTGTGGTTATTTGTAGCCAAAGAAGAATTGATAATAAATACTTCGTTGCTTAAACTCGAGTAAGTATCTTTATTTATATCTCATTTGCTTCACTACTATAGGAGCGGGGTGGTCAAAGTGGAGGCTTGCATCAGGAGTCTTGTGTGACAAGATAGTTCCACACAAACTCAAGGGAAAGTTCTACAGAGCCGTGATTAGACCTGCGATGTTGTATGGGGCGGAGTGCTGACCCGTGAAGAACTCGCATGTTCAGAGAATGAAGGTTGCAGAGATGAGGATGCTTAGGTGGATGTGCGGCCACACCAGGCTAAATAAGATTAAGAATGAAGTTATTCAAGAGAAGGTGGGGGTGGCCCCGGTGGATGAGAAGATGCGAGAAGCGAGGCTGAGGTGGTTCGGGCATGTGCGGTTAAGAAGTCCCGATGCCCCGGTGAGAAGCTGCGAGCGGCTGGAGATTATTGACGGTCGGCGAGGCAGAGGGAGGCCTAAGAAGTATTGGGGAGAGGTGATTAGGCAGGACATGACTAGAATGCAGGTTTCCGAGAACATGACCCTTGATAGGAAAGTCTGGAGGTCTAGAATCAGGGTTGTAGGATAGGAACTCCTAGAGTTTTTCGTACGCCTCATCTGGGGTTGTGTGTGGGTCAGCAGGGTTACCCATAGATGATTTATGTTTTAGCTTATGTCCCCCCTATGGTTGTTAGTTATGGTAGTTACTGTATGATATTATTGCATGCGATTGTATTTATTTTTCGTATGTTTAGATAATTATTTTCGCTATTTCTGCTGGAGTTACTAATGCTTTATTGTTTTTGTTTTTGTCTTTGTTTTTATTGTACTGTTGTTTTTCCTTTTATCCTATGAGCCGGGGGTCGATTGGAAACAGCCTCTCTGCCCTTTCGGGCAGGGGTAAAGCTTATCTACATATTACCCTCCCCAGACCCCACCTAATAAAAGTATACTGAATAGTTGTTGTTGTTGTTGCTTCACTACTAATGTTTGAAAGTTTAATTTATTATTACTTGATTTTCTTTTCACAGGTATATAAAGGTGGAAATTTCTTCAGGATTGAATTATTAGACAAGTGATTACATTAGTAATTTGAGGAAGCAACAAATTTTTATAAATTTATTAATTTATCAATATTCTTGTATTTCATTAGACTTTCACATTGGATATATTTTACTTTATTTGTGTTTTAACTTATGAAGTTTGTAACGAAATATTATTTCAATATAGTATTAGTTCTTTTTAATTTTATGTTCATGATAAAAGTTTTTGTTGTTACCTTGCATGTTATATCCTATTACTTCCAATTTATATAATAATAAATTTTTCGAATTAAAGAAAACTCACGTAACTAGTGACACAAATAAAATTTTCCAAGTTTTATCTTATTGATGATGGATTAACTTTGTACTTCGTGACTATTGTAATTATCACCAATTATGATATTTTATGACAATTATTTTTGCCGGTAAAAAGCGATATATTTAGTGATAAGATGATAGTTTTAATAACAAAATTATAAATTATCTTTATAGAAGTAAAAATGTAACTAATTTATATATTTAGGGATGAAATATTATTTGTATCTAAAAGGCAATTTTTAGCGATAAAATTACATTTATTCAACTACGAGATATATGTAACTTTAGAGACAATTGATATCGTTACTAATTAAATTAAATAATTAGTGGCAAAGGTCGTTTGTTGGTACTAATAACCTTTTTAGTTACGAAAACAAATACCAGATACAATTTTTTATATTTTTTCGGCGAACTAGGGGATGAAAAACAACAAATTTGTTGTTAATATAACTATATTTAACAACAAAGCACGAAGTTGTCTTGTATACTTTAGTGACCCTTTTATAAGGACGAGCAATTGATGAATTGTTTTTCGTCACAAAATTATTTTGTGACGAAATATAAGCTTTAGTGACAAAATAATGAGTCACAAATAATTAAATTAGTTGTAGTGTTAAGTAAGGTATCATATGTTTAAATAGTAGGATTTTGAAGACCTATTAAAAAATAAAAGAAATATACACTCAAATACTAAACATATACAAAATTCATAATTAAATACGTGTATATAGATAAATTATTTCAAATTATATGGGTGTATACTAAAAAAACCGATGAAAATACGTTTAAAAAATAAGGTTTTATGGAAATAGAGTTTAAATCCTTGAGATCTTCCATGTATGGGGAAGACAAAAATTTAATGGTGGGAGAGAAATATTCAAAGGTTACTGAAAGGGCATTGTGGGTATAAAAATATGCCTGAAACCCTAATTAGGCGGTAAAAGTCACGATCTAGATTTTTACTCTCGAAAGTCGTGATGGAGCCTACTAATGTGATCTAGGCAAGCTAGTTATCAAACGATACCTTTTTACCAATTTTTAGTGCTCTTTAAAAATTTTAAGATAATAACATGTAAACAACAGAAATTTTAACGTAAGCAGAAGCAAAGCAATAAAATATCGGAAACATTAATCTATTACAACTATGTAAGCTTTAATCACCCAAAACTGATGTCATAGTACCACAGACAGTCTAAGACTGCTAAATACAAGGTCTGAAGAGAAAAGACACACTGTTTCTAAAGCAAAGAGATGAAATAAGAAATAAAGGATAGAGGAGACATCACGACCTGCAGACGCCTGCATGTCTACCTTGGATCTCCGCGTGACTGAATATAGCCTCCAAACTACGGTCTAAGAGCTGATCGGGGATCTACACATAGTGCAGAGTGTAGTATCAGCACAACCGACCCCCATGTGATGGTAAGTGCCTAGCCTAACCTCGGCGAAGTAGCGACGAGGCTAGGACTAGACTACCAAATAACCTATGCAGTTATATAATATACAACAAAAATTAAAGCAGGAATAAACAAGTAAGGATGGGAAGGGAAACATGTTTCAGGGAATAACAGGTAATAACAGAATATCATGAGGATTATAAAGGAACCAAAATCCAATTACTGACAGCGATAAGGAAAACTAAGGCAGAATTCACTTTCATTTTCGCATCTTGTTGCAGGCGTGCAACCCGATCACATTTCATTTACTTCGTTCCATACATGCAACTCGATCCCATTTCATATATCTTGTAACAGGCGTGCCACACACTCCCATTTCATGTATCTTGTGGCAAGCATATCAGCCGCTCCCATTTCATTTATCTCATGGCAGGCGTGCCACCCGATCCCATTTTATATATCTTGTGGCAGGCACTCAACCTGCTCCCATTTCATTTATCTCGTGGCGGGCGTGCCACCCGCTCCCATTTATATATCTTGTGGTAGGCGTGCCACCCTCTCCCATTTTAGGCCTACCACCTGATCCCATTTCTTTTATCTGGTGACAGGCATGCCACCCGCTCCCATTTTATTTATCTCGTGACATACGTGTTACTCGCTCCCATTTTATGTATTTCTGTGGCGGCGTGCCACTCGATCCCAGTTACAAATCAACATAATCACAAAGAATTCCGGTAAGGGAATAAGATCAATATAACAACTTCTCGGCAAGGGAAAAATCATATAAAATCAAACATCCCGGCAAGGGAACAATAATATTGGCAACATGTAAGGCACAATGAACCACAACGGAGTCATAAGAATTATAATACAAGACTCACGAGCATGCTTTATACCGACGTATAGATGCTCGTCACCATGCCTATATGTCGTACTCTACAATTAACATATAGCAAATAAGACACGACTCCTAAGGTTAGACCAAATACTTACCTCAAACTTCCACGGCCAACTCAAGCATTAAACAGCGCTTTCCCTTTTGAATTTGACTCCAAATCAATCGTATCTAGACATAATCGACTTAATAACATCAATAAACGTAAAATAATACAATTTCAATGTTTAATTATAGTTTTCCTATCATTCTTCCCCAAAAGTCATAATATACAGCGGAAAGTGAAGAAGGAATAAAAAAGTAAGGATGGGAGGGGGAAACATGCTTCGGGGAATAATAGGTAATAATAGAATATCATAAGAATTATAAAAGGAACTAAATTCCAACTACTAACAAGGATAATGAAAACTAAGGCAGAATTCACTTTCATTTTCACATCTTGTTGCATGCGTACAACCCGATCTCATTTTATTTACTTCGCTACAGGCGTGCAATCCGATCACATTTCACATATCTTGTAGCAGGCACGTCACCTACTCCCATTTCATGTATCTTGTGGCAGGCATATCACCCGCTCCTATTTAATTTATCTTGTGGCAGGCGTGCCATCCCGATCCCATTTCATGTATCTTGTGGCAGGCATGTCACCTGCTCCAATTTCATTTATCTCGTGGCAGGCATGCCACCCGCTCCCATTTCATATATCTTGTGGTAGGCTTTCCACCCTCTCCCATTTCAGGCTTGCCACCCGCTCCCATTTCTTTTATCTCGTGACAAGCGTGCCACCCACTCTCATTTTATTTATCTCGTGGCAGGTGTGTTACTCGCTCCTATTTCATGTATTTCTGTGGCGGCGTGCCACTCGATCCTAGTTACAACTCAACAAAATCACAAAGAATCCTGGCAAGGGAATAAGAGCAATATAACAACTTCTCGGCAAGGGAAAAATCATATAAAAACAAACATCCTTCTAAGGGAACAATAATACTGGTAACATGTGAGGCACAATGAACCACAACGGAGTCATGAGAACTATAATACAAGACTAACGGGCATGCTTTACACCGACGTATAAATGCTCGTCACCATGCGTATACGTCATACTCTACAATTAACATATAGCAATAAGACACGACTCCTAAGGTTAGACCAAACACGTTCCTTAAACTTTCACGGCAACTCAAGCCTTAAAACACGCTTTCCCTTTTTAATTTGGCTCCAAATCAATCGTATCTAGACATAATCGACTTAATCATATCAATAAATGTAAAACAATACAATTTCAATGTTTAATTATAGTTTTCCCATCATTCTTTCCGAAAAGTCAAAAATTGACCCCGGGTCTGCTTGGTCAAAATACAAAGTTCAGACCAAAACCCGATCATCTATTCACCCACGAGCCCGTATATATAATTTGTTTTGAAATTCGACCCTAAAATATTTTCAAATTCCCAAATAATCAAAAAGCCCTAACTCTACCCAAATTCCTAATTTCTACCCTTAGTCTCATGTTTTAGGCCTAGAATTCTAGTGGGTGTTGATAAAAATGGAAGAAAATAAGCTTATGATTACATACCTATGAAGCTATGGTGAAGTTCCCCTTTAAAAATCGCTCATGAAGTATGGAGAAGATGAAGATTACGAAAAATGGTGAAATTCCCGTAATTTTGTTTTTGAACTTAAAAATAATTGGGCAAATTTGGTCTACGCATTCGTGAGTAGGCTCATCGTTTTCATGATGAGTTAGGTCTCGCATTCACGAAGTATTAACTCCTTGAGCCTTCACGTTTGCATCCAGGTGGTCGCGTTCTCATAGTTATCATACCCCTCCCCCTGCCCAGGCTCATAAGCCTTCGCTTTCGTAGATACCAGGCCCCGTGTTCGCGAAGGGAAGACCCCCCCAAAGCTTCGCGTTCGCGACCTTGGTCTTGCGTACGCGTAGAAGGAAATTTCCTCCAGCATGAATAACTCATTGCATGCGCGAGGGTCTTCCCACGGACGCGAATAAGAAAATGCCAGAACACAAGAAACTGAAAAATCTGCAACTTTTTATAAGTTCAAAACCTTTAGAAACACATCCGAAACTCACCCGAGTCCTCGGTGCTCCAAACCAAATATACGTACTAACTCGAAAACATCATATGAACTTCCGTGCAATTAAATTGCTAAAAGAACCTTTTAAATAACGAATTAAATCTCAAAATCAATGAAATTTCTCAAAAAAAACATCGAAATTTGCATTTAAGGTCTGAATCACGTCAAATGGATTCCGTTTCATACCAAACTTTACCAACAACATATATAATTCATATTGATCCTGTAAAGGGCTCCGGAACCATAATACGATCCTCATACCACAGATTTTACATAGCATTTCACTTTCAAAAACCTCTATATTTTCAGAAAAATCTCTTTTAAAAAATTCATTCCTCGAACTTGGGACCTCAGAATTCGATTTCGGGCATATGCCCAAGTCCCATATTTTTCCACGGACCCTCCGGGACCGTCAAATCATGGGTGCGGGTCTGTTTACCCAAAATATTGACCGATCTCAACTGAAATGCATTTTAAGTCAAAATTTAAATATTTTCACAGATTTTTACATAATAGCTTTCCGGCTACACGCCCGGACTGGGCACACAAATCGATATGAAGCTGAAAGAGGTTTTTAAGGCCTCGAAATGTAGAATTCATTTAAAAAATAAGTGATGGCCCAAATACATTCTCCACCTCTAAAACAATTGTTTGTCCTCGAACGGACATAAGAAGAAAGTACCTGAGTCGGGAAAAAGATAAAGGTAACGACTATGCATATCGGACTCGAACTCCCAGGACGATGTCTCAGCAAGCTGACCTCTCCAGTGAATACGAATAGAAGGAAAACTCTTCGATGTCAACTGACGAACCTGCCGTCTAGAATAACTACCGACTCCTCCTCATAAGACAAGTCCTTGTCCAACTGGACAGTGCTGAAATCTAACACGTGGGATGGATCATTGTGATACTTCCAAAGCATGGACACATGAAACATTATTTTCGAGCATACGCCCAAGTCCCATATTTTTCCACAAATCTTCCGGGACCGTCAAATCACGAGTTCGGGTTCGTTTACCCAAAATCTTGACCGAAGTCAACTTAAATACATTTTAAGTCAAAATTTCAATATTTTTTATAGATTTTTACATAATAGCTTTTCGGCTACGTGTCCTGACTGTACACATAAATCGAGGTGAAACGGAAAAGAATTTTTAAGATCTCGAAATACATAATTTATTTAAAAAATAAGTGATGACCCAAAATCGTCAAAGTGGCACATTTGGGTCAATCTGGCAAAAACAGTGTGGCCAAAGGGATTTTATGTATTTTGGAATCCCTAAGTGCCAATTATTTTTAGTATTTCACGTTTCCTTTGGTTAAGGAATTCACAGAGTTGCTGGTTTCTTAGAAGAAGCGGAAATTAAAGCTATTAGTCGTAGCTTGCTTAGTTAGGTAGTAAACCTTTAAAACTTTGGCAGTGTCAATTAAATGCACCCACTTCGATGTACGAAATTCCATGGGTAAGATGAAAAATAATTGAGTCGAAAAGCATTCGTTCATTGTATGCAGAATCTTTTCTTTAATTTTCACTTTTTCTTGCCTCTCCTTTTTCTTTTCCTTTGTCATTAATCTATTAATGACTAGTGACTACAAGATGAATGCATCTCTTATGGAAATTCATGCACATTTAATCCGGATGCACGAGCTATAAGATATTAAAATTGAAGTCATTAGAACTTTTATGTCATTTCCCCGATACAACTTTGATGGGATATGCCTCGTAAATATAAGTCATGTCATTAGAGGACACATTAATTCTTCAAGTTCATTCTTCGATGTTAAAGATTCAATTGATGATTTACCTTTGTCTTCAATTGCTCTTCAAGAAAATCGTCGCCCGTTGTCCGTGAAGAATTGTGTATATGTGTTCATAACGCGTATCGAAAAAAAAATAATTATAAGAAAAAAAATTTGTATTTAAAATTTATTTATATATTAAAGACAGATTTAAGACATACTAGGACCAAGAAAAGAAAAAATAGGTATTATGCAGAAGTTAGTAAAACAAACTTTGAACGACGATAAATCAAACAATAAAAGAAAAATATATCAAAAGAGATACAAACATTTAACGTGGTTCGGTCAACTGACATACGTCCACAACCGAGATGAGCAATCCACTATATAAAAGAGAACATAAAATATCGAGGGAACAACCTCACGAAGAGGCAAACACAAGTGACACTAACACTTGTCCCATAAAGTTCTAACCATAAACACGACTCTCAAACCTCATATGGCTACATTGTGTATGCTACTGAATGAGAAGAACATATCCTCAATTTATAGAAGTTCAAACCTTTTCCTACAAGATAAATGACTAGCCAGATATGAAATATATATAATTTTCTTCTACCAAAAAGGAAATTCAATTAAGGTAAACATGTTGCACTTTCCTTTAATAAATAGAAAAATCAAATATGTAAGAAAATTATGAAACACCTAACAATTCTCCCCCTTTACCTGAATTTTCTGACAAAATAAACGTGATCTATTTTCTTCACATAGCCTTCAACAGGTCGCATCTCCAAATCTCCACCACAAAGTTTGTCTCAACGTGCGCAGCACACCGGTCAAATTTTCCAGACAAAAATCAAGATTATCGTCAAATATATTACGGCTAGAACTGAACCTACCAAGATGAACACATGTGTCATGCGGAACCTAGTAAAGCAAACCTCGAGCGACGATTAATCAAACAACAAAAGAGAAATATACCAAAACAGACACAAATATTTAACATGGTTCAGCCAACTGACCTATGTCCACAGCGGAGATGAGCAATCCACTATATAAAAGAGAGTACAAAATATCGAGAGAACAACCTCATGAAGAGGCAAACACAAGTGACATACTAACACTTGTCCAGTTCTCCCTCTAAACACGACTCTCAAATCCCATATAGCTATATTGTGGATGCTACTAAATGAGAAGTGTTGATGCTTAATTTATAGAAGTCCAAACCTTTTCTTACAAAAAGAAAGGACTAGCAGTTATGGGAGATTTGTAATTTCTTTCAACAAGAAGGAAAACACAATAAAGGTAAATATGTTGCCCTTTTCTTCAACAAATAAGAAAATCAAATATAGTAAGAAAATTATGGCAAACACTTAACAAGACGTACATAGCAGAGAGAGTCTCGTATAAAAAAAATTCAATTGTGCGAACACTCTATGTATATCCACATCGAGACCTATCATTGCTATCAACTCTTTGATCAATAAACCTGTGAAGAAATTGAATGAAAATATTGTTTTGAACTCAAAAATCTCAACTCAAAGATAAAAGAACAAGAAACACTTTTCTCGTAATTGTATTTTCTTTCTTGGCTTTGTATTGTATTCTAACTTTCATAAAGTAATTTCTTTCTTAAGAATTAATAATGCGGTAAATTTTCTCAACCACCTTTTATATTGACCGATAAACCCTTTTCCTATTTGGTTGAGGTAATGATTTACTCAAAATAAAAGTTTATTCCAATATAAACTCCATGAAATTTATATGAAAAAATCGAAACCCCATTCTCAATAGGTAATGTGGTTGCCGAATCTTAAAGATTGTTTCTCCCAAACGCACACGCAAATATACGTGATCGACAAGTAATATAGGATTGTTTATCATAGCCACATGGACTTGTGATTAACTATCAACTAAATTAAACTAAACAATTATTCTATTCAAGCAAATTCTAATGTATGAATATTTAACTAAAATTAATCTAAAGTAACAAATTAATAGATTAAAGAAAATATTGACAAACTTGAATTCGATGTGAGTGAATAATCTAGAGCTATGGGTTAGCTACCAATCCCATTGAAATTTTTTTACCTAAATTGTCTAATTAATTTATCTAATTTATTGGTTGACAGGGTTAATATTGCTCGTAGCCTTCTCTCGAAAAATAACTCGCCTATTCAAGCTGACCTAACGCCGATATTCCTATGGAATTAGAATTAACAAGAACGCATTAATAATTTTCGTATAATAACCAAGCAAGGCGATTAGGTATATTCCTATCCTAGCTAAAAATTTGCCCCCCCCCCCCCCCCCCCCCAAGAGTTAAGATTTTGCTCTACTCAATCTTATATGAGAATTTCCTCTCCTGAGTTCAATCCTAGATTCGTAGATAGTATTCAATTGGCGATCAAACAATTAATTAATTAAGCGCAAGATTGAATAAATATACCAATATGATAAAATAATAAGAACAATTCAAGCTTCAAACTACAACGTTCATGTAGCACCCAAAACTCTAGAAATAATAAACTATAAAATTAAAGGAAGAGAAAAGAAGAAAATCCAGTTAAAAACCCCCTCCAAGCATGATGTGTGTTCCTCCTCATGAAATTCCCTTCAAAGTATGTTAGATATCACCAAAGTGGCGCCTCCCTCCCCACTCCCCCTTCAAAAATAGGTTTAGTCTTGCATTTATACATGTTGGGTAGGTCTAGGGCCAAATAAATCGTGTCCCTAACAAAATAGGATAAAATTCGCGTCAACGACGCCCAGCCCGGCGTCAGGCGCCCTCCATAGCACCCTAAATTTTTAGCATGCTGTTTTCAGCGCCACAAGTGGCGCCAAGCAATGCCTGTGGCGCCCAACTGGCTTCTTTTCCAATTTTGTCCATTTTAGCTTCACATCTTACACGCTTTGCCCCCATTTGCTCCCGAATAATTCTTACAAGTAAAAACACCTCAAATTAATACAATTCATAGCATTTAACATCTCAAATTCATGAAATAAAAGTAAAATATGAGGCGATATACATAAAAATACAAAATACTTTAAGTTAAACATCAACACCTCACACTTTAGACTCTTGCTCGTCCTCGAGAAATGTGACTATCTAATATATCCCCAATTGTGTACAAAGTTTAATCATAGAGGAGCACCTTATCTTTTAATCATACACCATACCCTTGACTATGATCAATACCGGTACAAGCAAGAATACACAAAAATTAACATTTTTCCCGTTAAGCATACCTAAGTACAATATTTCAATTCAAAAGTTCCCAATAACCTATTCGTTACCACCCAACCTCAACAGTCGACTTGCAACCATTAAGCACCCTCAATTTATGTACTTATCCAACAAAAAAGTTTACACATTACCAATCATTCATGAGATCATACTCCCTCATCATAAATAAAAGAGCGAATATAAATTTTGGTCCACACATTCAAATATACTTTTAAATATAGATTAAGGACATTACACAATTGAACAAAATTCACTCACTCTCACAAAGAATTCATATCTCGTGGTCGTACCATAAGCTTACCCGTAGTGTATGTCTCTACTAATTTAAGCTAGCCAAATCTAGGATCAATTAGGACTTTAAGGTTGAAATGTAGGCCAAGGGACGGGTATGATACATTTTGAAATAGTGACTATCCCTTCTAAGCACTTTAATACACTATATTCACAATTCAAGCTCAACTAACTCACTTGCCCCAAACCATATGAAACATAGCCCTCTTTTCAATTAAGCACTTCTATATTTTCTCTAGCACAAATCAATAAGAATTGGAGGTGTGTGTTTTTCTACATTATTTTCACTATCATTTTTTTTTTCTTTAAATCTGTCTTTTTCTTTCTCTTGTTTTTTCACACACTCCATATAATAAAGTTTATCAGCTAGTGACCTTTGATTTCAACTTTAGTGCACCAACAGGCCCTTCCATGGTTTCACTCAAAAGATACTCCCCAATTTCTAACCTTACTTCTTTTAGCGACTATGTATATTTGGAGGTAACGGTTCAATCAATGACAAATTAAGAATAAAATAGGGGTATGGCTTGTAATATGGTTGCCAAAAGAAAGGTCTATATGCTCAAGAGGCTAGCAACGGAAAAATTTATTTTTATGTGACAAGCACATCCATGATCAAGCAAGAAAATGCCAACGTCATGTCCTAGATTAGCACAATATGCAATTTCGCTTCAATTAACACACGAGGCAAGTTCTAGACTACATAGGATAGCACAAAAAATCATAAATCTTTACACACGCGTTGCACATAACTCAATCAAGATGGTTCTGTTCAACTCTCAAGTCAAGCAAGCACACATAATTGAACATTTTAAGCAATATTGTACTATGTGGCATACGAGTCAAATAACTAAGAAAGAGTATCAAAAAATAGGCTATTTATTTTACTTAGACTTCACAATTCACCAAATGTACGAAAAAACAGAATGTAGGTCATAGCCTAATATGCCAGCATCAACCATGTCAATGAGTATCTCGGAACAACTCAGTTTCTTCTTAAACTACATCTAAAAAAATAAAGTACCCAATTCGAGCTACATTCTTGGAAAAGAACCGGTGCCCAAAGAAAAATCAAGAAATACTATCTAACTATTCTAAAAAGTTCTTTTTGATATTTTAAATCGGATTTTTATCCCTCAAGTAAAGTATCCAAAAGATCCATCGTCGGGAAAAGTTCGAACTTTTTCTAAATTTTTTTTACCTAGACTATGTCTATTACGAGTCCCAAAAAAACTAAATAAAAAATAGTTTAATACAATTACACTTCAGAAAGTAATTTTTTCATCCCACACTTATATTATGCATAGTCCTCAATGCATGATCATAAAATAAGATATTAAAAAAAGGGTGAGAAATACTCCTTAAGACCCTCTAGGTCTAGCTCGGACATGATCCTCAGTATTAAGGGTCGGGACGGCCCCACACTTAAGCTCAAACATGTTCCCCAGCTTCAACTTCGGATACTCAGACTTTTCCTACTTATCAAAACAAAAATAACACGAAACTTGATACTATATAAAAAAAATAAATGAATAAAGATATACATGCCGGATTGCCTCCCAACAAGCGCCTTACTTATAGTCGTGGCATGATTCCATCACTTTCACCACTTTTCCTTTCACTTTGAAGATATGAATTACGCCCCCAACTTTGCATCAATATTTCTATCACGTTTCTGGGATGGTGGTATAAAAATAAATGAACAAGCAATAGGTATCACATCTTTCACTTCTTGGCCTTTTAAGTGGGGGATGTCGTTTTGTCTCCTTGACATCATTTAAGAATATAAGCACTTTGTTCCTCATCCATTGACTCCTTCATATGTTCAACTGGGTCAATTCCCATGTCACCAACCAAACTAAATATTGAAAAGTGTTAAGAATGAGGTCCAATACGTTCCAACTCCAAAATTGCATTATTTTTTATATCCTCAATTTTTCACTCTTCAACCTCGGTAACATCAACAAAAGCATGGTCTAATGATTGGTATTCTCGTTTTAGCTCCTCAATTTGGCCTAGAAGATCTTTTTCAGTTTCACACAACTTATCACTAAATTTTTGGGTATTACATGCATCAACTTTTGCACTCAATTGAGCCTCTAAGTCGTGAATAGAACTACCAAATTGGTTGATCTCTTTCAGCTCTTCTTGCTATAAAGTGTTGCATCTCATTCATAATTTTCTCACGAAAACCTCCATATTCCTCTAATAATTTCCCGTGCATATCAAAAATGCAATTATTGTGTTCTACATCATCCCATTCGTTACTCTTGTCAAACTCACAAGAATTATTAGAATCAACATAATTGGAGTAGGATAACAACACTTAGGACAATTATTTCAATTTCCATCACAAATAGTACAAGATAAAGATGGTGCACACAACTCGGTATTGGGAATATTTTTACAATATTTCCACAAGTAGGGTCCTTTACAATATGGACAAGGATCACAAAAACAAGAATATTTACTATCCCACCACTTTTTTTTCAAAGATGCCATGTAAAAAAATATAATACTAACTACACTAAAATAAAATTAAAAACTTAAATAGGTAAAAAGTAAAAATCTAATCTAATAAAATAGTTAATCTCTAAGTTCCCATTAACGATGCCAAAAACTTGTTGCTCCCAAACACTTTGCAAATATACGCGGTCGATAAGTAATATAGGATTATAAGTCGAGATATCGTATTCATGGGAACTTGTGATTAACTATCAACTAAATTAAACCAAACAATTAGTCTACTCAAGCGAATTCTAACATATGAATATTTAACTAAAATTAATCTAAAGTAACAAATTGATAGATTAAAGAAAATAACGATAAACTTAATGCCGAATTCAATGTGAGTGAATATTCTAGAGCTATGGGTTAGCTAACAATTTCGTTGAGTTTTATACCTAAATTGTCTAATTAATTTATCTAGTTTATTGGTTGACAGGGTTAATATTGCTTGTAGTTTTCTCCCGAAGTACAACTCGCATATTCAAGCTAACCTAACGCCTATATTCCTATGGAATTAGAATTAACAAGAACGCATTTATAATTCCGGTATAATAACCAAGCAAGGCGATTAGGTATATTCCTATCCTAACCGCAAATTCGTCCCCTTTAAGAGTTAAGATCTTGCTCTACTCAATCTTATATGCAATCTAAAATTCTCTCTCCCGAGTTCAATCCTAGATTCGTAGATAGTATTCAATTGGTGATCAAGCAATCAAATAATTAAGCGTAAGATTGGATAAATAAACCAGTATGATAAAATAATAAGAATAATTCAAGTTTCAAACTACAACGTTCATGTAGCACCCAAAACTCTAGAACTAATAAACTATGAAATTAAAGGAAGAAAACAGAAGAAAAACTAGTTAGAAGCCTCCTCCAAGCGTGGTATGTGTTCTTCCAAGTGAAATTCCCTTCAAAGTATGTTAGATATCACTAAAGTGGTGTCCTCCCCCTTCAAAAATAGGTTTAGTCTTGCTTTTATACGTGTTGGATAGGTCTAGGGTCAAATAAACTGTGTCCCGGGAGAAATAGGACAAAAATCACGTCAACGGCGCCGGACGCGCTCTATTGCGCCCCAATATTTGAGCTTACTATTTTCAGCGTCACCGGTGGCTTCAGGCACTGCCTGTGGCGCCCAACTGGCTTCTTTTTCGATTTTGTCCGTCTTAGCTTCAAATCTTGCACGTTTTGTCCCCACTTGCCCCCGAATCATTCCTACACGTAAAAACTCTTCAAATTAATATAATTTATAGTATTTAACATCTCACATTCACAAAACAAAAGTAAAATATGAGGCTATATATATATAGCCAAACATCAAAGACTTTCCATAAAATGCAATTTAAATTTCCTATTGAAAATAGGAAGATACGAAACCCATGGAATGGGTGTGAAGTTGTCAGACACGTCCTATACGCACGTTTATGTTAAGTCCGATTGCAAATGGATTACTGTGCCCACAAGTCCTTTTGTGCAGGTTTATCTCCATTTCAAATTGCTAAGAATAAATTAATATTAGATATATATAACCTTTATATAAATTAATATTAATTGATATTTTATATATATAAATATATATATATATATATATATATATATATATATATATATATATATATATTAACTAAGATAACTAATTTAATTTTCTATATTAAATAAAAAAAATTAATTTATTCATAATATTAATTATATCCTAAGTGCTAGCAAAGAATATAATAATATTTTATTTGAATTTATATTTAATTTATTTGCTAATTAAATTCTCTAATTTAAGTATTAAACACTAAAAATAATTAATCCATTAGCAAAAGATGAGAATACTCGTTAGTATGTGACTCCATAGGTTCACTACTAAGCTGGTAGTAAATTGATCACATCAATATATAATTAAGGGTGGTATATCTTGCAACACACTTTAATGGATAGAATGAAGTATACAATTTACTCATAAAAACCAGTAGAAGAATAAAGTAGTAATTTCTTCTATCCTTATAACTTTGGTCACCCTAGGATATGGTTCAACTGTCAAATCCTAATTGGCGACCAACTATGTGTTCATGTAAAAAATAATTAACCATTGAATGACCTAAGAAACTCTTTTCTTCTTTCATTCAGTTGCCATGGCCAATGCTTAATTTGGTCATTTATAATTCATGACAACATGAAGCTTAAATTCATTAAGAAGAGTTGACAGATTCCATCTTGATCAATTAATAATTCTATAAATATTTAATCGTACCCAATATCCTTTCAACTATCCCCCTAGGGCCATATGTGTCTAGTATCAAAGCACAATGATTAACTTGTCAATTACTATGATTATCTCAGGTCAAAGGAAATTCCTACATCACACTCTTCAAGAGAATATCTTGTTGATAATTTATGGTAATTCTAACCATTATGAATTATCCAAGTCGGTTCAATGATCATATATTCTCTATATGCATCATCTATCTATGTGATTTATTTAATGAAATCAACTAATCTTTATCCGATAAAGATAATCACGTAAATATTAATCTAACCGGATTAGTAATGTCCAAATTAATAGTCCTATGATAAATAACAAATTTAAATTAAATTAAAAAAAACTTCATTCTTATTATCACACTCTCCATCACAATGTCAAGTCTCAAAATTTAATCAAGGACCTTATCAAGTTAATCAAATAATTAATAATAACTATGATAAAAGAATATCAGATATCACATATTTTTATATCAAATAATATTCATATTTAAGTTATCAAATGTGAAATTCGATCTAGGACATATCTACTATTTTCCTATCCGTTTGTCGCTTGTTTGAACACCAAAAAAAAATGTTGCTGCAAAACAACTATTTGGGACCCTTTTGCGACGGACTTACGAAAATCTTGGTATTGATCACAAATTAAGTAGATGAGCATTTCTACAGATCTAGAACTTAGGTTGTATGGTTCAAACAAAGCTGCATCCGCTCCTGTCTAAGTGCGTCCATTCTCAAGTTGCAGAATATCACTGTGCTATTAGCCAATTACATTGATTGATGGATCTTGTCTATTTACAGCACATAGTCAGCTCATATACAAACATCTTTTTTTCCTACCCAGATTAAAAGAATAATTAAGGAAATAAATTAAAGAAAATTAGAGATAAACGATGGTAGACTTTCGCAAAGTCGCTAAAAGCCACAGATTATATATTTGCATTTATTATATGTACGTGTGTCTCTGTATGTCTCTGATATATATATATATATATATATATATATATATGTATATTCTGATGATAGTTATTAGTATGTAAATATCAACAACAACAACAATAACAACTATCCAGTATAGTCTCACAAAGTGGAGTCTGGGGAAGGTAATATGTAGATGGACCTTACCCCTACCCGAAAGGGCAAAGAGGTTGTTTCCAATCGACCATCGACTCAGTGAAGGAAAGGAAAAACAAAAACTAAAACAAAAGAGCATTAGTAACTCCAGCAGAAATAGCGTAAATAATTATCTAAACATAAGAACCATAAAGAAAATAGCACGCAATAATATCAGACAGTAATTACCATAAATAACTACCATAAGGGAGACACACTTCAATACACAAATCATCTATGGATAGTCCTGCCAAGCCTTACCCAACCCCAGGTGAGGAGTACGAAAAACCCTAGGAGCCACTATCCTACAACCCTGATACTAGACCTCCAGACTTTCCTATCAAGGGTCATGTCCTCGGAAACACGCATTCTAGTCATGTCATGCCTAATCACCTCTCCCAATACCTCTTAGGCCTCCCTCTGCCTCGCCGTACGTCGACCATCACCAGCCGCTCACAACTCCTCCATCAGGACTTCTCCTCTGCACATGCTCGAATCACCTCAGCCTCACTTCTCGCATCATCTCATCCACCGAGGCCACCCCCATCTTCTCTCGAATAACTTCATTCTTCATTTATCATAAACTAGGACTCCCCTAAGTTGTCAAGGTGATACTTTAACAAATTAATTTGTCGAATAGTACTTATATATATTCATTAAAAGATGAACTACTCCAGCTATATATATAAACTACTAGAGTGAAGGAGATCATTGGTGACGCTGAAACTAAATCATTCTGAGCTATGATCGTCATTAGTGACGATACTCGGAAATTTTTGAAAAGTCAACCGCGGTATACTCTGTAGGCACATGTACATTAAATTTAAAATTTTAATATTTTTTAAAACTCTATTATAGTAAATACGTATTTTTTAAACAGAGGTTTTACTATTTCTGTATTCAATACGAACTACTTACAGAATACCACCAATCGTGCTACCTTTTCATTCCCCATGTCTCTCATGTCACTTTCGTAATTTCTCTGACTTCCTCTCCTCTAAACTCTATATATAACTGATCACATAGACTTGTGATTTATTGAGGTGGGAAACCGTCTTAATATTTGTCTTTCTCTAAGTTGTCAGATGACTTAAAACATATAGCTACAAAAGAGTAGTTATTGGGAGAGTTAATCTTAGGGAAATTAAGTGATCAGAAATGAGTACTACTGCGAAGAGTAAAACGATGATACAAAAGAAAAGCTGCGGCTCTTTTATGTCAATTTTCATGCATGCCGATAGAGCAGATATCTTGTTGATGTTTCTAGGGTTTTTTGGAGCTGTTTGCGACGGGTTTTCCATGCCGATAATGCTTATAGTCACCAGCAAACTTATGAACAATCTTGGTGATGCTGATACTTCAAACTCCGATAACTTCACCCACCACATCAATGAGGTAACACATACACATTAAAAAGCAATATGGATTGGTTACTTTACGTATAAATAATGAATTAACAAAGTTTTGTTTATGATCTGATCGCAGAATGCTTTAGTTCTGGTTTTCCTTGCCTGTGGACAATGGGTCGCTTGTTTCTTAGGTTTGTCTATCCTCTTTCCAATCCACTGATTTTCACTCGATCTCAATTTGCATCAAATTTAAAGATTTCTTTTCCTTATTCGGTTTATGAACTTTTTTTTTTTTGCTTTAGAGGGATTTTGTTGGACAAGAACAGCAGAAAGGCAAGCTTCAAGGCTACGAATAAGATACTTGAAAGCAGTTCTAAGGCAAGATGTTGGCTACTTTGATCTACATGTTGCTAGCACAGCCGACGTTATAACTAGCGTCTCTGGTGACAGTCTTGTCATTCAAGATTGCATTAGTGAAAAGGTTCGTTTTAATTTCCTTTTCCACTCAACTCTCCAAAAATAATGTGTTACTATAAGTTATATATACTGATCGAGAGTGTAATAAATTTTTATAGCAATGTTATGAATTTAGCTGATATTACTTATAATTTGGACATATATGTAGGTTCCAGTTTTCTTGATGAACGTAGCAGCTTTTATTGGATCATACGTGGTAGGATTCTTGATGCTGTGGAGGCTGGCATTAGTAGGATTTCCCTTTGTTATTTTCCTGGTAATTCCAGGTCTCATGTATGGAAGGGCTCTAATGGGCATAGCCAGAAAAATCAGGGACGAATATGGCAAAGCTGGAACAGTTGTGGAGCAAGCTGTTTCTTCTGTTAGAACAGTTTATTCCTTTGTGGGAGAAAACAAAACAATAGCAGAGTACTCTGCTGCACTACAGGGAACTGTAGAATTGGGACTAAAGCAAGGTTTAGCAAAAGGTTTGGCTATTGGAAGTAATGGCATAGTATTTGCAATTTGGTCCTTCATGTCTTATTATGGTAGCAGATTGGTCATGTATAATGGAGCACATGGTGGCACCGTTTTTGCCGTCGGCGCTGCAATTGCTATCGGTGGACTGTAATTATCTCTACCTTTTCCCACATTCTCCCCCCTCCCTCCCCCCCGCCATACGGTGTGTAGGAATATATTTGATCTTTACATAAATAATCCGTCATATTTATTATTTATTTTTTAAAATTATATATTTATTATACATAATTATATATATACTATATAAAGTTTATATATATATATATATATATTATAACTCCAATAATTAATTTTAATTTAAGTGATTGGGTAATGACTATTTGAATTAATTCTTCAATATTTTTTTTTAAAAAAAGGTGATGATATCTCTCAGTTTGAGCCAAAGTTATTGTCTTTCACAATTATGGCTACTGTCATATTATTTTTTTAACTAATTTTAAATAATAATTTTTCTAAAATAATATTTCTCCCTTCCCCAATAAAATAAGAAAAACCGTTTTTCAAGAATATGTTTTGTAGAAAATAAATTGTATTTCGAAAAATATTTTTAAAGAAATAACTTGACAAACACTATTCCTGGACGTTATTTTTCAAACCTCGGGAATGTGTTACGGTTTAATTTTTGGACTGTTCATTTATTTCGAAGATATGACAAGTTTGACAAATACCACATAACACCAAAATTCGTAAAAATATTTATGTGCATCGTTGTTTGAAGTCAGATTCTTTAGCAGATTTTGGAGTAATTTATAAAACAATTTTTTTCTTTTTTATGCCCTCCAAACAGATCACTGGGTTCTGGTTTGTCAAACGTGAAGTATTTTTCCGAAGCAAGTGCTGCTGGTGAACGTGTAATGGAAGTGATAAAAAGGGTACCAAAAATAGACTCAGATAACATGGAAGGTCAAATACTGGAAAGCGTAACAGGGGAAGTGGAATTCAGACACGTGGAATTCGCATACCCATCGAGACCAGAAAGCATAATTTTGAAAGATTTTAACTTAAAAGTCCCAACAGGTAAATAACATCTAAAATTTATAAATTCTAACTTTACTATCAACAACCCAGTATAATTTCACTTATAATGGTCTGGGAAAGGTAGTATGTACACAGACCTTATCCCTACCCTGGAGTAGAGAGGCTGTTTCCAAATAGACTCCCGGCATCCTTCCCTCCAAGAACTTCTCACCTTATTCTTGGGGAGACACAAACTCAGAACCTCTCGATTGGAATTAGGACTGAATTCATACTTAAATATTTATATATATTTGTGGGAGGTGGTAGCTTATGCTCTAATTTGGCGCTGCAGGTAAAACAGTGGCATTAGTGGGAGGAAGTGGGTCAGGGAAGTCAACAGTAGTAGCATTGCTGCAGAGATTTTATGAACCACTGGGAGGAGAGATATTTGTGGATGGGGTCGGTATTGATAAGTTGCAGCTCAAGTGGCTAAGGTCTCAAATGGGTTTAGTAAGTCAAGAGCCAGCACTTTTTGCAACTACAATTAAGGAAAATATACTTTTTGGGAAAGAGGATGCATCTATGGAACAAGTTATTGAGGCTGCTAAAGCTTCTAATGCTCATAATTTCATCTGTCAGTTGCCTCAGGGTTATGATACCCAGGTGCGATCCCTTTTGTATTTTACTTCCTCTTTGTCCTTATCCTTACATTATCATGAGAGATAAAAATTGTGAAAAACTGTCAAAACTATCTAATATAAAATATTTAGTTTTAATTTAACACATCGTTTCATTAAGACAATTTTAAACTAAAGTAAAAAATAAAGTGATAAATTTGGACCACTTCTCTTAAAACTAAAAATATTTGTTTACTCTCAACTTGCTAAAATTGTTCTCATGCTGATTTCCGCTATTGTCTCAAACTGGGCATAAACAAGTCGCTGTTAATGAATAGCTTTGCTTCCACCATTTGAGTCAAAATGATTGATTCTTTTGTGTGCGAAGAATTCTGAACGCACTTAATTAATGTAATATAATGTCAGAATGTTTAAAATGTATAGATATCATTGTCTTTACATGTTGTCATTCAAGTGGGTTCAGCTATGGAAAATGTCATGGAGTAATTTCAGCAAATACACTAAATTTAAAATTCTAGTATTTTTTTTATACGTTATTTATATCTTTCTCATTTTTCTTTGTTAAGGACTTTTGTCCTTCATCAATTGAAAATTTCCTGTTTGGGACATCGCGTGGTAGTAATATATATACTAATAATCTTTAAGCAGCTTTGATATGATTTTCTTTTTCAACAAATTGACTTTTCAACTATTGTTTTAATGTCCTTCTATTTACTTATTATATAATTTACAAGCAAAATTAAAGTTTAAATTCATGATCATATTTTCAACTAACTACATCCTAGTTGAGTACTCGGTTATTTAATTCATAATGTCGGCAGACGCTAGAATTACCAGACTCAATGAAATGCAAAAGACATAAATAATTAAAAACGAAATTGCCAAAGACGTTTTACTAAACCAAAAGTTTATTAAAATTGAAATGCAAAAGAGAAAACGAAATTGCAAAAGACGTTTCACTAAACCAAAAGTTTATTAAAATTGAAATGCAAAATATATTTTACTCAACTAAGTTTATTCGTACAGCAAGATCAAAACAAAGGGTTCATTTTATGTGGTACTTTTCCTTTTTTAGTATAATTAGCATATTTATATTTGAAAACTTTTAACTTTTAATCTTTTCATGTTGAACTTGATGTATACTCGCATAGAGATGTTATGATTGATGGACCATATACCACAGCGGAAGCAATAATAGAATCTAATTTTGACACCCATTCCTTTTACATGCTTATCAAAAGTCTTCTGTGGTAAGCTCTTAGTAAACGGATCTGTCAAGTTGTTCTCTGACACAATCTTGGTGACCACTACATCCCCTCTCTGCACTATATCACGAATTAAATGATATTTACGCTCAATGTGCTTTGCCCTCTTATGGCTTCGTGGCTCCTTTGAATTTGCAACCGCACCACTATTATCACAGTAAAGTGTAATTGGCGCTTGAATCGAGGGAACCACACCCAACTCTCTCAGGAAATTACCAAGCCAAACTGCCTCTTTGGCTTCCTTAGAGGCTGAGGCTGTCCATATTCGGCTTCCATGGTGGAATCAGCAACACAAGTTTGCTTGATACTCCTCCAACTTATGGCTCCACCTCCAAGAGTAAACACATTACCTGAGGTAGACTTTCTAGGATCTCTGTCTGATTGGAAATCCGAATCAGTATATCCAATAGGTACGAGGTCATCCGAATGGTAGATCAACATGTAATCCCTAGTCCTTTTCAGGTACTTGATTATATGTTTAACCACCGTCCAATGCTCTTTCCCAGGATTAGACTGAAATCTGCTAACAACGCCAATGACAAAGCAGATATCAGGCCTAGTGCATAACATATCATACATGAGGCTCCCCACATCTGATGCATAAGGGACCGCCTTTATCTTTTCTATCTCTTCATCAGTTTTAGGAGACTGATTTTTGGATACAGAAATTCCATGTCTGAAAGGAAGAAATCCTTTCTTGGAATCATGCATGCTAAACCTGGAGAGTATTGTATCAATATAAAGACCTTGGGACAAGCCTAATATCCTTTTCTTGCGATCTCGCAAGAGTTTGATCCCAAGGATATGAGTCGTTTCTCCCAAATCTTTCATATCAAAATGTGTGGACAACTATTGCTTAACTGAATTCAACATGCCCACATTATTTTATGAGCAGTATGTCATCTACATATAAGATCAAAAATGTCACTTTGTCCCCATCCCACTTTTTATATACACAAGAATCGTTAAGGCACTGATCAAAACCAAAAGTTTTAATCGCCTTATCAAAACAAGTGTTCCATGCCCTAGATGCCTGTTTTAGTCCATAAATGGACCTTTTAAGCTTACACAACATGTGTTCTTTGCCACTTTTCATAAAACCTTCTGGTTGCATCATATAGATGCACTCATCAAGACTTCCATTAAGGAAAGCTATCTTGACATCCATTTGCCAAATCTCATAATCATAGTGAGTAGCAATAGATAAGAGAATCCTTATAGACTTAAGCATGGCTACCGGCGAGAAGGTTTCCTCATAGTCGATCCCTTCTTTCTGAGTAAACCCTTTCGCTACAAGCCTTGCTTTAAAAGTTTGTACTTTTCCGTCTACACCTCTCTTTTCTTATAGATCCACTTGCATCTAGTTGGTTTAACCCCATCAGCTGGTTCTACAAGCTCCCAGACCTGATTAGAGTACATAGACTCCATCTCTGATTTCATAGCAGCAACCCACTTATCGGCATCCTTATCATGTAGTGCTTGGTCGTAATGGACAGGTTCGGAGGTAGGCTACTCAAGGATCCTATCATATGATTCTCCCAAGAGTGTATAACGAACTGTATGTCTTATTTCTCTCCCACTACGACTACGCACTACATCATTTGCAACTACATCACTTTGATTATGTGGTTGAACCACAACATCATCAGGAACCTGTGTCTCCATGCTATCCATAGGGATATCAACGACTTCTTCCTGTTGTGTAGTCTTCTCAACATGACTCCCACTACTTTGTGGTAGTATGACTTCGGGCACTTGTTCTTGTGGGACATTAAGCCTATTGACATTTCTCCCACTACTAAGGTGCAATGGTATGTCAAAATCGACTTCAGGGGTTTGGATATGGTCGTTTCTATTTTCAGATGACTGAGTTTCCATTCCTTTGATAAGTTCCTGTAAATAGAGTTTACTTCTAGGAACATGGTTCATCAAATAGTCCTCTTCTAGAAACTTGGCATTTGTGCTAACAATTACCTTTTTCTCTTTAGTACAATAGAATAAACCACCCTTCGTCCCTTTTGGATAACCTATAAACATGTATACATCCGTTCTTGCCTCCAATTTATCCGTTTTCCCCTTTAGCACATTTGCTGGACAACCTCACACTCGAATATGCCGCAGACTAGGCTTTCGCCTAGTCCACAATTCTGTAGGGGTCAAAGGTACTGACTTTGAAGGAACTAAGTTCAGAACGTAATTAGCAGTTTCTAAGGCATGTCCCCAAAAAGACGAAGGCAAAGTGGAATAACTCATCATTGATCTAACCATTTACATAAAAGTCCTATTTCTTCTTTCAGCTACACCATTTTGTTGTGGAGTTCCAGGTGCAGATAATTGAGATGTAATTCCACATTTTGATAAATAACCAATGAAGTCCTTAGAGAGGTACTCCCCACCACGGTCACATCGTACTGTCTTGATATGTTTATTATGTCGAGTCTCAATCTTGAATTCTTTGAACTTTTCAAAACATTCAGACTTTCAACGCAACAAATAAATATATCCATATTTTGAGTAATCAACTGTGAAAGTCACAAAATACTCAAAACCACATCTTGCTTGGACATTCATTGGACCACACAAATCAGAATGAATTAACTCTAATTTATCAATTGCCCGACTTCCTTTTGAGGGGAAATTTCGTTTTGTCATTTTTCCTTCTAAATAAGATTTACAAGTTGGTAGTGCCTCCATTTTCAATGAACTTAAATGTCCATCCCTGACCAACCTGGAAATTCTTTTTAGATTTATATAACCAAACGCAAGTGCCATAAATATGTTTCACTCAATTCAGAATAACGTTTTCTCTTACTTGGTAAATCAACATTATTCAGTTCTTTAGGTGGTAACGGTTTAGGAATAGAGTCAACAATAAAAAGATACTTAATCAATGTAGCTGAAGAGAGATAACGCTTATTGTGAGTAATAACACATTTATCAACGTCATGACAATTAATATCATAACCATCTCTCATAGCGCTAGAAACTGAAATTAAATTCCTTCTAACGCAAGGTACATATAATGTGTCTTTTAAAGCTAAAACTCTACCACTACCAAACGAAAATACTAATATTTCCTAATGCTAAAGTTGGGGCTGCTGAACTGTCTGCTTGATAAACATTGATTTCTCCTCTATTTAGCCGCCGCGTTACCTGAAACCCCTGCAAATAAGTGCAGATATGATTAGTGGCTCCCGAATCTACACACTATGACATGGTAGAAACAACCGGTAAAAATGTTTCAACGACAAGTAGATGTAAATCACCTGGTTTGTTTTTCAGCTTGGCCAGATAAGTTGGACACTGCTTATGATGCTCGGGCTGCTTGCAGTGATAACACTTGCCCTTAGCCTTTTTCACACCAGCAGTCGCGCCACCAACAGAGGGTTTTTAAGCCTTTTTTCTTTTTATGCCCGCCTCTCGGCTTAGAAGAAGAACCTGCCTCAAAATTCAATGCCAAGGGAGGAGCTTGGGACTTGATAATAGTTTATGCCGATAGCAGCTCATTCAGCAATTTCACAAGGGACAAATCCATTTTGTTCATGTTATAATTCAGCCAAAACTGCTGAAAGCTGTCAGGCAAAGTCTGCAGGATCATTTCAACCTGCGTGTCCTTATCAATGTTAGCTCAAAGGACCTGCAGTTCATTCAGAAGACTCATCATCTTCAGAACATGGTCCCTTACCGATGAACCTTCAACCATTTTGGTATTCAAAAGGGCTTTCATGGAAGTCTGCTTAGCCGCACAATTCTGATCTCCGAACATTTCTTTGAGATTTTCCAGAATGTCATAAGCAGACTCCATCGACTGATGCTGATGTTGCAGAACATCCGACATGGATGCCAAAATGTAACACCGCGCCATCTCATCAGCCTTAATCCATTTTTGGTAAGCCTTTTGTTCATCATCTGTGGCATCATCTTCAGGTTTTTCTGGGCACACCTCATCGAGCACAAATTTGTACTCTTCAGCAATTAGAACAATATCCAAATTTTGTTTCCAATCAACATAATTTGGACCCTCAAGTTTGTTTTGGGTAAGAATGGAAGTAAGGGGATTGAAAGCATCATTGTCAATCTGGGAGACATTAAATATTTAAATAGATCAAATCAGTTTGTATTATGAGCATTAAAATTCAAAACACATTTTATATATATACAATCTATGCACCTTGAACAACAAATTTCGATGGGAAAGAAGCTATTCTTGCAATATACATATATAATGATAGATTTTCACACAATAACTTAAACATGTCATAATCAGATGGAGAGTAAACTGTTAATTTAAGCCAAGTGAATATCAACATTCAACATATATTAGTTTCATTGAACCAACATGCATACTCAGATGGAGAGTAAATACAAATAATCAATGACTAGTATAACATAGTGATTATTCATAATATTTTTATCCTATATGGAAGAAGACCTACGTCAACGTGTCAAAATATTATATCATTAATTTTTAAGCCCGGGGACCAAGGGAATTGATCCCCACAATTACTGGAATTAAAAACAACTAACAAAAAATTCAGAATTTTAGAAAAACAGCAAAAACACCATCTCACTGGGCCGTTTCGCATAGACCTGCCAAATTTCAGGTCAATCGGAGTTCGTCAACTTTTTGACCTCCGATTTTCTGCCCTAATTCGGCACAACTTGCTTTTTCGTTTTACATGATAGAATTCAACTTTCAGATTATTCTAACTCAAAATCACCAATATTAAAAAGATACATCCAGTTTTAGAATAATCTATATTACCCATAACAGATAATCACACCAAAAACAGTGCAGGTTTTCAGAAAACAAACTTTGCATGTAATTCAAAACTTGCATATAGAACATGATATTTATCCTTATGGTTTATTCTAATTATTTAATTAGACGTGAGTAGGCTCTGATACCAATTGATGGACCATACACCACAGCGGAAGCAATAACAGAATCTTATTTACGTGTAATCTAAACAACTAGCACGTATGGAGATTTTAGGATTACCTCTTGAAGCGTAAACACAACAAATCTATGTCATTCTCCAGCTCCTCGATCGAAAAAGCACAAGCAGCTTTCCACAGTCTTCTACTATGTTACCTAAATAATAACCGAAAATACAGAATTTTGGGTGGGCAAAATTCTAGTAGAAAGCGCATTCAGGATTATGTCAAAAACGTCCAGCCCCTATATGTATGTATGTATGTATGTGTGTGTGTGTGTGTGTATATATATATATATATATATATATATATATATATATATATATATATATATATATATATATATATATATAAAGCTGTGTTTTTTAGGTCAAAACTGTTTTCAAAACCTGTTAGGTTTCCTTCTCCCACTAAGGGCCGGTTTCCACATTTTCTTTCCCACTCAGTAACAGTTTCCACTATTTCCTATTATATAGGCACAGTAGGGACCGTAGAATTTAATTAACAAGGTATATATATATATATATATATATATATATATATATATATATATATATATATATATATATATATATATATATATATATATATATATATATATATATATAGCTGTATTTTTTAGGTCAAAACTATTTTCAAACCTGTTAGGTTTCCTTCTCCCACTAAGGGCCGGTTTCCACATTTTCTTTCCCACTCAGTAACAGTTTCCACTATTTCCTATTATATAGGCACAGTAGGGACCGTAGAATTTAATTAACAAGGCTTCATATTATGATATTAATTTCGAAATTCTGAAATTAATTTCCATCATAATAAATTACGAATTATTCCACTAAAAATTCGTAATTGCACTCCTTAGTTCAATTTTGAAATTCTTCCATAAAACCTTATTTAACTCCCCATGTTAAGATTCAGATACTAATCAATCAAATTAAATTACTGACTATTTAATTTATCGATTACTTCCTTTAGACTTACACTTAACTTATTTCATGTGTCGGATACAAAATCCACCGGCTGGGTTTACACATGAAAACTTATAAGCTTTCATAAAGGAGTATCATCAAACTCAAAATCGAGACATGGACTCCATCAACTAATTATTAATTTGCCAATGTATATCAATGTTATCCAATTTACGAGGCTTATAGACTAGCGAAAGAATCGCCTTTTAATAAATCAAAACAACAAATGACATACACAACTAATAATAATTATATCAGGATTAAGAGTATAAGTACATTAAATGGACTAGAGAAATTATTTTATAAAGTCAGTATAAAATACCCATCTCTACTTGATCCGTTCAATACATCCAAAATGTATTAGCACAAGAAGTTGGAATTAAACCATTCTCATAATCAAGATAAATTATATTTAATCTTGTGCTACAATCATTCCGATGATTTGTCCAATTCCATCATTAGATTGTGAACATTAACTTTTATGTCTTACAAGAACCGATGATTTAATCTTCCGTGTATAAGCTAAACTCTATACACTAAATCATCTACTATGTAAGCAATGGACGCACAAACCAACATATGATCTATTTAAAATAAAACTTTATTAAATTTAAACAAGTAAATAAATAATTGTTCATAAAGAATACTATAACAATATTTTAACCATCACAATTCACAAGTTCTAAGGCTACTTTTGGTAAGTGCGAACATAATACATTTCTCTTATATTTTGAGTTCAGTCAAACACCTGCCGTATAAAAAAGAAACAAAAGCCCTATAAAGTGAAACAAGAGATGCATTGTTAAATAACACATCAAAAATCAAAATCGTCGCATTGCTATATAATTTATGCCTGCAAATTTTCAGAACTTGTAGAAATATTACATGCACGTATACAAAATGTCCCTCTATGCTTTGTAGTTTGTACAGGATAACATATACACTTGAGAGTTATCATCTCACCACTTAGAAACCTGAGATTTAACATGGATAATAAACATGCATACAGGTGGGGGAGAGAGGTGTACAAATGTCAGGGGGGCAGAAGCAGAGGATAGCCATAGCAAGGGCCACAATCAAATCGCCCAGAATACTCCTCCTAGACGAGGCAACCAGTGCGCTTGACTCTGAATCAGAACGCGTCGTGCAGGAAGCTCTAGACATGGCCGCTGTTGGCCGCACCACAATCATCATAGCCCATCGCCTCTCCACTATTCGCAGTGCTGACCTTATAGCCGTGGTCCAAGATGGCCAGGTCAAGGAAATTGGCTCACACGATAACCTCATTGAAGAGGAAAACGGACTATACACCTCCTTAGTCCATCTCCAACAAACCGAAAAACCAAGTGATGAATTCTACACTGCACCTACCAATAAAAGCATTGTCTTTGCCCCATCAAATTTAAATCATGGATCTGCTTTGAACTATGACATGCAAAATACAAGTAGCCGAAGGCTTTCGATTGTGAGCCGGTCAAGTTCAGCAAACTCAGCTGCACAAAGCCGTAGAGTGGATCAAAACTCAATAATTTCCAGTACTACAGAACAAGTATTTCCTGTACCTTCATTTAAAAGGCTGCTGGCTATGAATTTGCCAGAATGGAAAGAAGCAACATTGGGATGTATAGGAGCAATATTATTTGGGGGAGTTCAACCAGTGTATGCTTTTGCAATGGGGTCAATGATTTCTGTCTATTTCTTGCCTAGTCATGATGAGATTAAGGAGAAGACTAAGATATATGCTCTGTGTTTCCTCGGGCTGGCATTCTTTTCCCTTATTGTCAATGTACTCCAGCACTATAATTTTGCAGCCATGGGAGAGCAATTGACTAAAAGGGTCAGGGAAAGGATGTTGTCCAAGATGCTTACTTTTGAAATTGGATGGTATGACAAAGATGAGAATTCCACTGGTGCTGTTTGCTCTAGACTAGCCAAGGATGCCAATGTGGTAAGTCCTCTTGTACTACTAACACTTAAAGCAACAACAAACTAATTAACATAATTCGTGGAAGATAACACTTGCTGCTTTTATAATTGTACAGGTGAGGTCTTTGGTCGGGGACAGGATGGCACTACTCATCCAAACAATCTCAGCGGTGACCATTGCTTGCACCATGGGCCTAGTTATCGCGTGGAAACTTGCATTGGTTATGATCGCGGTACAGCCTCTCATAATAGTGTGCTACTATTGCAAGAGAGTGCTATTGAAAAGCATGTCCAAGAAATCCATAAAGGCACAAGAAGAAAGCAGCAAGTTGGCAGCTGAAGCAGTTTCCAATCTCAGAACTGTAACAGCTTTCTCCTCCCAGGCCCGAATCCTTCAAATGCTCAAGAAAGCCCAAGAAGGCCCACAACGAGAAAGTATACGCCAGTCATGGTTCGCTGGAATTGGGCTTGGCACTTCCAACAGTCTCATGACATGTACCTGGGCTCTTGATTTCTGGTATGGTGGCAAACTCATGGCAGCAGGGGAAATTGGAGCAAAGGCACTCTTTCAAACCTTCATGATTTTAGTTAGCACTGGGCGTGTCATTGCGGATGCTGGAACAATGACTAACGACCTCGCCAAAGGTGCCGATGCAGTTGGGTCGGTCTTTTCAGTGTTGGATCGGTATTCCTTCATCGAGCCAGAGGATTCAGAAGGTTACAAGCCCAAGAAACTAATCGGCAATGTCGAGCTGTGTGATGTGGATTTCGCATACCCTGCTAGGCCCAATGTGATTATCTTCAAGGGCTTCTCAATAAAAATTGAAGCAGGAAAATCAACAGCATTGGTAGGACAAAGTGGATCGGGAAAGTCCACTATAATTGGTCTAATAGAAAGATTCTATGATCCCTCAAGTGGCATAGTGAAAATAGATGGCCGTGACATAAGATCATACCACTTGAGATCATTGAGGAAACACATTGCACTTGTAAGCCAAGAACCAACATTATTTGCAGGAACCATAAGGCAAAACATAACCTATGGAGCATCAGAAGAAGTGGATGAATCAGAAATAATTGAGGCCGCGAAGGCAGCAAATGCCCACGATTTCATCTCAGCACTAAAAGATGGATATGAGACTTGGTGCGGGGACAGGGGACTGCAGTTGTCAGGTGGCCAAAAACAGAGAATAGCGATAGCACGTGCAATACTGAAAAATCCAGGGGTGCTGTTGTTGGATGAGGCAACAAGTGCATTGGACAGTCAATCTGAGAAAGTAGTACAAGATGCACTAGAGAGAGTGATGGTTGGCCGAACAAGTGTGGTGGTGGCTCACAGGCTAAGTACTATACAGAATTGTGACACCATTGCTGTACTGGACAAAGGCAAAATTGTGGAGAAAGGGACTCACTCTTCTTTGTTAGCTAAAGGGCCTAGTGGAGTTTACTACTCTCTTGTTAGCCTTCAAAGAACACCAAACTCTAGCAACACGTACATCAGTTAATCATTCATCAAATGAGATAGATTGGTGTTCCCAAATAATCTTGAAAATCAGCAGCCTCTTTTTGTTTCTTGTTTTAGCCTTCTTTTCCAAAAAAGTCTTTAGGATATTAGTTGGCTGCTTGGAAGTCCTTGTCCCATTTTAAATGTATAGATATTTTGGTATTTTTAGCAATACATATAACTTTACAGCTGGTTACTTGAATCATGCCACCTTCCATTGTGATACCAGACCTGTTATTTGTTTCATTCTAAATTTTCTTTTTTGTTCTTCTTGTAAGAGTACTAGAGCTTCATAGAGATAAACTGTTCAAGCATTTTTAATGGTAAAACCTTACAACATTAATACTAAAAGACCCCAGAACAGACTAGAAATCAGGCATAGCGAAAGATCAATAACTTACACTAATCAAGTAAGAACGGATGTCATCATTGAAACAGGTTACATTAAAAACATGAACGGGCAATGTAGAAAAAGAAGCAACCAACAAAGTTCTAGGATCTAGGGAAATCAAGGAAAGCATAACATTATTATCTGAATCCTGAAAAATCACAAATCAGGATTTTCACTATTGCAGTGCCTTCCATGGATATGATCTCAATAGGAAAGAACAGAAAACATCACCCGACCACCCGAATTTGCTTCTGCTTTGGACAGCTTTAGGGAAAAAACACATTGTTCGTTCATACCGTGGAATAAATCGGCCTGAAGTTTAATAAAATTCAACTTTTTATCCCCAGTGAAAGAGAAAACACAAAGTTCATCAATTTACAGACACCCCTACCTTTTTATGAATTACACCTACTAAAACACTAAACATGACATAGGAACCAATGTTAGAATGGTTAAATTGAGCTATCAGCCACACCTTAAATCCTACGACAACAAAATAACACTGCTAAAAGCTCATCTTTTCACAGCATACTAAAAGTGACTCAGAAGTTAGAACTACCATCACCTTTTCACATAATGCTATATCCTAGAATCTTCATGGCCCTTCAGAAGATGTCTCATTCATTCCACAGAGATAACAATGACGAAATCAAGAGTTAAAAGCATCGAACCTCAACAGAGTACATCAGACAATCATCAATTGAACATGATATTTTGAATGATATATACATTTTGCAAAATTTAAGAACTTAGGAACGCTAAAGGGTGATATATGATTTCCAAGAATTATGATACCAGAATTAGTATGTTAAGTAACCTGTAACAACATCAATATCATAATTTGCACAGACGCAACTCCAGATCTTTTGATGCACTAATAGTCTTGGCGCAAAAGTGATTCAGTGCCCAAAATGGACTCCTTTGACCGTGAAATTATTTTCATTACTATAATCAACACCAAAAACAACATTAAACAGATAAGAACAAACAAATGAATTAATCATAGAACAGATCATAGAAACAGATGACAGCCAACTTCAAGCACCAAGCAGTTGCTTGAGAGAGTTATCTAAACCCTATGATTATCTCATCTGATAACCTAACAAATAAAAGATTTTGGATAATTTTAAACAATATCAACCAGAAAGTTAGCCTCAACCTCACAAACAACCTGAGATGGACATAAATTACCATAATTATAGCACAGTAAACATAAAGAGCATCATCATATTACCACAAAAAAGATACAAGGCAAATGAGAAATCATGAATAGAAAAAGGTTCAACTTACTACATTCTGTTGACCCTTTTCAAAATCTTCTATAAGAAGGGGGTCAACATTTTCTTTGGGTTCCCACGTAGCTTCCTCAATATCAGTCCATTTAACCAAGTATTCTCCCTTCCCATCCTCAGCTTCTCTCTTCTCCAGAATACACTCTGCTACTGCATATTCCAAACCAGCCTCAAAATCTCTCACCAAATCCTCAGATATCAGCCATGCTTTGACCCATTCGTTATCCTCCCCATCCTTCCACTTCACTAAATATTCCACATTTTCGCCTTTCCCTCTCTTCTCCAGTATCTCCTCCACTGTCGCGTACTCAAAAATCGCATCCTCCAAAATTCTAACCACATTCTCTAACCCCAATCTCCTAGCAAATTGCATTGGATTTCCTTTAGGTGTTTGATTCAAAATCATCCTCGCCAAGCTCAGAGGCGTTTGTCCTCTATAATCCTCGACCTCGGGGTCTGCCCCGAGATCAATTAACAGCTTGGCGACACCCGGCTTAACATAGCCAGCTGCCATGTGCAGAGCCGTCAAGCCGCCATTCCTATCGCGATAATCCACGTCAGCGCCGGCTTCAGCTAGCAGCTTGACACACGGCTCGGACCCCAGACCGGAGACAAAGAGCATAGCCGTACGTCCATCCTCATCAACTGCGTCCACATCTCTCTCGTCGTCAGCTTCTAGAAGAATCTTAAGAGCGGATTCGTCGGCCTTTTTGGCCGCATTCCACCAAGGAGTTTCGTACTCGGCCACAACATCTTTAGCAATGTAATCAGAGGGAACCCACGTTGGGGCATGTTCGTCTTTCCACTCTATTAAGTACTCCATTCCTTTGCCACCTTCAATTGCTCGGCTGCCGATGATTTTGTTAACTTCTCCGTACGTTTCATCCTCATCGTAATCTTCAAACAGTAGCGGCTCTTCCTCTTCTGCTGCTGCGACTGCTTGTTGCTGCTGGTTCTGAAGCGTAGCACATACTGATAAATTGTTCTTGTTGCCGAGTTTCTTTAGACGGATAAAACGTTGATGAGAGAAGGTCGGCGGGAATTGAGGGGAGAATTTGAGTTTGAGGCGGGAGAGAGAGGAATTGACGAACAGAGCATCCATTGGAGAGCGACGCTAACAATCGGGCTCTGCTTCTTTTGAATGGCCATGAGCATCTCCTAATTCTATGAAGGGGATGCTTTAAGGATAAGATATTAAATCTAGCAAAACTTTAACCATGCTATTCAATTTTATAGCTCATATTTTAATTTATAATTAATTAATTCAAAAATAATTAATTACTACTCAATATTCAATTTTTTTTAAATATGTTTTTAAAATTATTATTTAATTTTTTAAAAAGATTGCTCAAGCTTTTAATTTAATTTTTGAATCAATAACTGTGACTCAAATATTAGTTCAACAAACTAAATCTATTTCGACGGTAAAAATTAAATTTTTAACAAGCTTAAATATGTGAGTTTAAATTTTAACTTTAATTTTGTGAGAAATTTCGGGTGTCATTTAGACTTGTTAGAAATAGTATAAGGAGGTTGTATATAAAATTTGAAGTCATTTAATAGAGATTTGGACTGGTTTTGTATAATTGAAAATCATGGAAGAAGTTCGTCTATAAAGCTTGTATAAAGGTGTATAAAAATTTATAAGATGTGTTTATACACTCATATACACTATTATACAAAATTATACAAAAAAACTGACGTCGTCTTCTACCTTGTGTCTTTTCTGAAATTTAACTCAAATATTGCTCAAATCTACTCCAAATTACTTCAAATTTAAATTTTGAACTCCTTTTGGTATTTTCAATCAATTGGAACAACACTCAATCCAAACAACTAACAAACTTAAAAAATCCTATTTTCGAAAGCAAAGCTTTGAATGCCCTTCAATGGCGTACTTCTTGCAAACAGGGGGAGACTCAGAAAATATACAGCTCCTTGAAGCATATGTAGAAGATGTAAGAAGAAGAGAGATTGAAAGCAATGATTATGGGATTTAACTTTGTAGCTTTTAGAAGTAATGGTTGTTAGAGCACACATTTTAAATTTGTTAATGCTTTCAAAATATGTACAATATGAATTAGGTAGGGTAAAACTTAAAAACATGGATTAATTTTGTTATGATGTGAACTTTTCTTGTAATTCTATCTTATATCTATCTATTTTCCACTTTATTGAATATCTAACTTGGCGTTTACTCAAATGCGTGAAATCACACCCAATAATTTTAAAAATAGATGGTCTTGAATTTCAGGGGTGCTCATGGAAACACGAAAATTGAATCAAACCGAAAACCGACTAAAAAATTGATACTTTGTCGGTTTGGTTTGGTTATGGTTTTGAAATTTTAAGAACTGATCAAATTTAGTTTGGTTTTAGTTTTAATAAAAAAAATAACTGAAAAATTGAATAAATATATCACAATATGCTAAGAGAACAAAGCCCAAGCAAAAGCAATAAATATCGGGCACAAATTCTGAAATTATCAAAATCTGAGCCCTTGGCCCACTTCTCAAAACTCAAAAATTTTCACATCAACAGGTTCCTTATCCTCCCACGAGTTGATACATACCAAAAATTCTAAAACCCGACCCCAAATGGTTCGTCAAATTCCAATTTAAAAGTCTAATTTTTCAAGCCCTAGTTCTTCAATTTTAGGCTTAGTTTTCATGAATTTCTAGGTGGATTTCACAATAAAGATGAGTTTTAAGTTCAAGCTCAATAGGTCCCAAGCAAGGCTCACAAGAGGGGGGCAGAACTTAAAGACTAAGAGAGTGCGCAAATGCAAAAACAGATCTTGAAGAACTAGGGAAGTAAAGGAAAAGGGAAAAGGGTGTTGGGAAATAATTACATAATTAACAACTTCACACAAAAGGGATTCGGGGGTTGGGACTGGTTGCAGAGAGCCATTGTGCTTGGGCATTAATTGATTCTGGGCATGCACAACAATAGGAAATGTTGTTATGCTTCTAAAACCAACTAAAATATATAACATACAATGATAACATGAGGTTATGATCCCAGGAGATCAACTTTGAGTCATAGATAGCAATACTTTAATGATAGCATGCCTCAAACAACCATCAATGTCAAACATACTTAGGATACACAATAGAGGCAGAACAGGAAGAAGAAAAATGCTAAACAAGTACTGAATTAAACACATAAATAAGCAGCCAAGAGAAAAAAGGTGTTAAATAAACACATTGTTGTGATGCTGAATCTTAATTAGAACATACCAGTTCAAAGAAAGCAAATAGAGAAAGAAGCAGGCAGCAGGACTTGTGAGCATGCCACAAGTAATAAGAGAAAATACTTTTAAGTATGAGTATAAGTTCAGAAAAACTATGAGTGTCCATGTGTTTTTTTCAATGAAAGAGTCAGGTATTTATAGTGTGAAAACAGGTAGAAAAATAAGGCGAGGATTGTAGTTCAGAAATAAGGGAAATATGTATCAATTAAAATCAAATCAGCATCAAAGACTTTCTTTAATTAAGTAATTAAATCAAATGGTAGCGTACTAGTGCTAAATAAGGAAAGAAATCACACAGGGCTCAATATGACCACTAAGGAAATATTTCCAACATAGTATGAGTACACATTAGGTAATAGAGGCTAGGTTCATTAGACTTTAATCAAGGAAAGGTCTGTAAGAATCCCATACCAATGTAATCAAGGTAAGGGGGTCAAATAAACTTAACTATAAAAGGTAGGGGTCGAAAGTTCAAAGGAAAATATTCCAACAAGTCCAAGAAACAAGGGAAATCAATACAATAAGGAAAGAATCAATTACAAGAGTGCAATCAGAATTACAGAGAGATTTGAAATTAGTCCACAATGACGGGTTATTTTGAGAGGGAAATTTAGCGTATAAAGAGTGCACAAATGTTAAGCATGCGAGACTGAATTTAAGACAAAGAAAAGTATCATACAATTGCAAAATCAGTAAGTAGTAGACTATAGGAACATGGTAGTCACATGGTAACCCAGCAATGGAGAAGAGAGAGTATCAAATAGCATACAAAAAGTCCAGTAGAAAAACCTTAGAATCATGTAGCAGGGAATCAGCATCATACAAAGAAACGAGGTTGAAACAAAGATTTTGGCACTCGGTCGAGCAGTAGATGAAATAACTTTAGAAAATCGAATAGGTCAAAATAAGTTAGGGTTTTGAAATCAAACAAGTTCAGAGATGAAGAACAAGCAAATCACATAGAGAATAGTCTCAATACTCGTATGAAACCCCAAATTTTAGGGTTTTTGCCATCAATCAAGTGTAGAGATGAAAGGCCAAGTAATCAAGGCAAAAATATTGACGAAATAACTTCAAAAATTTCAGAAAGAAACTGAGACTTTTAACATGTATCTTTTAGTAGAAGAAACACATAAGAATCAAAGTAGAAGAAACAACATAAGAAATACGGTAACATAATAGAAGAACATATAAAGAAACATAACAGAAGAAATATAGTAGAAGAAACTCATAAGAAATGCAGTAGAAGAAATAACATAAGAAAATACAGTATAGGAACACATAAGAAATAGTAGAACATGTTAAAGATCATAGAAACTTTAAAGGATAACTTAACGAAACCCTAAGTCTGAAAAAGATGAAGGTTCTGAAGTTGTAATTTTGAAAGAACTTTGAGAAAAAATGTTTAAAAGCTTAGAGAAAACACAGATATATAATGGATCTAAAAGAATCGAAAAAACCTCGAAGGACTAGGGCTTCAAAAGAACCAGGTAGTGAGAAAGGCTTGGAGAGGTCGTCGATCTGAGCCGGAGAAGTCGAGGTCAGGCTCGAATGACTGTGGCTGGCCGGGGCCAAGCTTCTTCGTGGTCAAACAAGGTCTGGGCCAAGCTTCTTCGTGGTCAGGCCTTGAAACTTCAGCAACCGGGCGTGTAGGAGCTATATGAGGCTGATGTAGGACTTCAATGGCCTTGGAAGCCATGGATTCCGGTGGTTTTAGGGCAAAAGTGGAAGGAGACAGCTAGGGTTTTTAAGAGAGATTGAGAGAATGGGAAATTCAAAGGCGGTTGGGGATGCAAAATGTCTAGGGTTTGGGGGTAATAGGTAATTAAAATGGAATTAAAAGGTGGTCGTTGATCATTTTGATCAACAGCCTGGATTGAACGGGGAATTCAGGCGGGTTATGTAGAAAGGTCATGGGTCGGGTAGATTAGGTAGTTGGGTTGGGTATTTGGGATGTCAAAATCTGGCTAAAATTGAAATGCATGTGGGCTAACAGTTAAATAGCCATTTTTCCTTTATTTGTTTTACAAAAAATAATAAATAATTTCCAGAAGTAAATTAAAGGCACTAAAATGATTAATAATATAATTATTACATTAAAAATACTAGAGTCAAATTTATAATTATAAACAAAATTAAATCTTAAAATAGGCTAATATTGTAATTATACACAATTTAGCTTTAAAAATACTAAAAGAATTTATAAAAATATGGAAAAATTATGTAGATATATTTTAGTATAAATGTGAGAATACAATAAATGAATCAATAAAATGATAATTTTGGGGAAAATTATTGGATTTTTCTTGATAAAAGAGGGCAATAAATTGATTAAAAAAATTAAAAATTAAGAAAAATAATAAAAACTTAGGACATACTTATATATGTATATACATGCTTTTTTGAAAGTATTTTGCATGTTAAAGATATATAGGAAAAAAATTAGATATCAACAATCACCCGATGTTAGTTCTAAAGTACCAACAGGTGCATGATCTCCATTGCCAAACAAATTGCCTTTTTCAATATCACTACCCAAAATACAACTCGGTGCATGTTTTCCAGTATCAACAACTTGATCATCTGCACCTATCTAAGTTGATAACTCTTCATCATTTCCATCTTTACTCGGTCTATCAACACTGGAATGTTTCTCTCCAATTTATTGTTGAACATGTTGATCGCCTTCAAGAGTCGCTTCCTCACATGTAGCATTTTCATCTATGACTTTATGTGATGCATCATGAGCAACATGTTCTCAGTATCAACAACTTGATCATCTGCACCTTGCTTGCTACCAATATTATCAGTCAATAAGTATTCATTAATTCCATCTCTGCTCAATCTATCAATACTGGAACGTTCCTCTTCAACTTGTTATTGAACATGTTGATCGCCTTCAAGAGTTGCTTCCTCACGTGTAGCATTTTTATCTGTGACTTTGTGCAATGTATCAAGAGTAGTATTAATATCCGATAGATGTTTGAAAGAGTCATTCATCCTATCATATTGTTGATAGTTCATCTAATCAAAATTGTTATTGTCCATTCCATTTGATTTTTCGAAAATCTTATACAACTTTTCAGACATCACATCAAATATTCCTAGAAAAAAAATTAATAGCAATGATTAATCTGAATAACATTAGCAGAACAAAAAGACTTCTCTATAAATTAGCTTGCCTTGGCTTTTACAAAAACTGCATCCACAATAGCATATCGCGCATCCCATTTAAACTGATCGACAACTTCTTTCGCGATCATGTTTCTTTCTTTTTCTGCACGCCTTGGAACCTCCATCGATACCCTTTAGTATAGAGACATAGAAAAAAACTTTAAGTACAAAAGAATATTGAAGTTCAGAAAATATAGAACACAACTTTAGCTATTATAATACTTAAGTTCATCACAAACAGAACAAAACTTCAGCTCAAAAATATGCTGTAGTTTTACAAAAACAAAACCAAAAAACTTCAGCTCAAAACTTACAGAACATATTGTGTTGACTAATTCATTGTCAAATGCTGTTATAGAACAGTTAGAACGACTCTGCGTACGAGGTGATTCACCAATAATTGGAGTTTGATTCTCTTCTTTTGATCGACTGCGACTATGGTTATTCACCAGTTGAAGGAACCACAGTAAGTACCTTTGAACAAATCTGGTTGCATGGTAATTGTCCAATTAAATGCATTGAATTCAATTCATCTTCTGTATGAATTATATCCAATACCCTAAACATGTGATATCTCTGTTTAATACAAAAAAGTATATTATGAGAAAAAAACTAATATGTCAACATATTAACACAAAGACAAAAATGAAAAAAAAACATTAACTTACAGCATGATTACTGAAGTAATCTTCATAATGGTCGTTATATTTAGGCTCTCCCACACATACATAAACGTAACATACTGGGAACCTGGGGGGTATCAAGGTATTCATTCTCTCTTAAATACTTCTTTCGAATATATGGGAAGCGCTCATAGAACCAAGCACATAACAGAAATAAAAATCCACCAACTGTATACTCAGTTGAATGAAATTTATTCTGCTTGTACAATGCATATTTCAGTGAGGTAATGAGCTTCTCATAACACACATTACCCCAAGGATATTCAGCACAAGCCTTATCATCTTCAACAATAGTTGCATACTCCTCCAACACAGATGATTCACTATTTTTTCCAAAAAAATAGACTCCACAACAAGAATTTTCATAAGCTTCACAACATCTAGATCACTCTCGCATACGTGTTTGAAATTCACATCATTCTTTTGAATTGCATTCTGAGTCATAAAATCTTGAATATCCTTCAAGGTCACACCCTAAGACTTCCCAAAATAGCGCTTCAGAATATTGCTCTCTCGATTAATTAGTTTTTCAATATTATGTGTCATGATCCACAAACCACACATAATGTGAAAGTCTTCAAGGGTGAAGGATACATCATGGCCAAAAATCTTGAAACTAATGGAGTCTTGATCATTGGTAAATATTCAAGAAAGAAACAAACAATGAACCAACTTCATGCTGTATTTGAAATTCTTCCTAACCATAATATATCGAAATGTACCATTATTAAGCTTATCCTATTGTGCAGGAGTCAAGAAACTTGCAATTAAACTCTTCAAATCGTGGTTCCTCTTCCAATAACCATGACAGTTAAACCAATCTCCAAACTCATAATATCTATCCCCTGATTTTATAGGTGGAGTAGCATGGACTGAAGGACCAGTGCATATTATACGTTGTTTAGGTGCTTTAGAATCTTTAGGTGCATTAGCTACTTTATGTGCTTTAGCTGCTTTAGGATCTTTAGGTGTTTTAGAATTTATAGGTGATTTGGATTTTGTAGATGCCATCCGTTCAACAAAAGTAAAAGATACAAAAAATAACATCAGAACATTATAAAAAAATCAATTAAAACTTCAGCTCTAAGAAGGCTGAAGTTCAGTAAATATAAAACAAACACTTCAGCTTGTGAATGCTGAAGTTCAGTAATATAAAATAAAATCTTCAGCTCATAGAATGATGAAGTTCACCAGTTACAAAATAAAACCTTCAGCAAAAACATGTTGTAGTTTTTACAAAAAACAAAACACAAATTCAACTCTAAAATAATGCTGAAGTTCATAAAATATAACAAAAAACACGAAACACGAAACAAAACTTCAGCTCTTAAAACTAAGGTATCATTTAAGTATTATAGACTTCACACTTTAATAGTATCATCTATTTAACTCTCAAAATTTTTAAAATTTCGACGTCTCCAAAAATCACTAAAGAATTTATAGAATTTTCATCAAAAATACAAACACATGTTCAAAAAACCTAAAAACACAATCATAAAAGTAAAACTAATACGCTTATCAAGGTAAATCATATGAAACTATTTTATCATAACTACATGAGTATCAAAACCAAAACTAGAAATTAAATCATAAAAATCAATATTAAAATAAATAATTATGCGTAATATTATTAGGGAATAAACAGTTGAAAAATCGAAAATAACGACGAAAACCGTTTGATTTCAGAAAAGAACAAGTTAAAAAACACAAATAACGGGAGAGGGAAACAGAGACAGTAGAGGACGAGCGTATACTTGGAGAGAAAATAGAACCAAAATCTAATGCAATGTACCTATAATTATGCGTAATATTATTGGGGAATAAACAGTTGAAAAATTAAAAATAACGACGAAAACCGTTTGATTTCAGAGAAGAACAAGTTAAAAAACACAAATAACGGGAGAGAGAAACAGAGACAGTAGAGGACGAGAGTATACTTGGAGAGAAAATAGTCTTTTAATAAAAAAGCGCAAAATAATCTTTTTAAAAGGCTTTTAATTAAAAAAAAGGGTACGAATGCAAACAAAAAAATAAAGCGACTACAGTTTCATGCAATTTTTACAGTTACTCCCGCCTTCCAATGTCTGATGAACAAAGAACAGAGCGTTGAAAAATCAAATAAAGATGCATCAAATTTACTTTTCAACTATAATGACAAAATCATTTTTAAAGAGAATAATAAAATAAGATATCACTATTACTCTCGAGCTTAAATAAACGAGAGTTGTAGTAGGTTGACAACAAGCTTAAAATTAAAAAAATCTATGATCAATCCTCACCATATGTAATATGTTGGGACGTGCTCACCTAGGCACATGAACGCTGCTAATATAGCCTAAATTAAGCAATATTGATTGGCTCTCTAGTATAGACATATCAATAAACTTGTAGCTTAAAATTAAATTTTAATAAGATACCTTAATTTTTTTTTCTTTTTTGTATGTGATATAGTTATCTTGCAAAATATAGTATTAATATTACATTGATTTCTTTTTGTTTTTATCTTACAAAATATAATATGAATATTCACATTGGTAAGAAAATTTAAGTTATTAAGACGTCAGCCACGTTTTTACAATTTGTTACCTTTGATCTTATTATAAAAATGTTATTTATCAATATGAAGATTTGAGTATCTTAATTCAAAGCTCTAAAATATTTCTTAAAGATTTGTTAAAAATAGATAGTATTTCTTTCCATTTTTAGAAGGATTTTGTACCTTTTTTTCCTTTCTTATAAATTCCAATATTATCTAAGCAGAAATAAAATAGTAACTTCACAACTAAAAAACTTTTTAGGACCCCAAAATTTAGAGGGCCTAAAGCCCCCTTGAGCCACCCTATTCCTTAGTAGTAATCTTGACATAATTATGGGATTTTTACCTATACATCCCATATAACAAACCTTACTACCATTATTGTGCATGGTTTGTTTATTACACTCATATCCCATATTTTTGTTACATAATATGTACCAAACTAAATTTCCATCCTAAATTAAGACTACACAATTAATACAAAATCAGAATCTTAATAAATTTAGACCAAAAATAACGCCCCACATTAAGGTTGGGAATTAATGATTGATTTTCTACCATTTAAAGTCTAGATCATGTAAGGTAACATATTTAATGTATTATATATCTCTTCTAAACCAAAAATAATTGTGATTTTCGTCCATATTGTCCAGCTTCTTCTCTTCTTTCTTTTCTTCATCTTTTAATCCTTCTTCTCTTCTTTCTGTTTTTTCATCTTTTCTTATTTTTGTTTCTGCACATTGGTAGCTCTATTATCAATATGGAAACCCTATTTTTGGGGGGCTTTTTTACATTTCTATATCACATAAGAAATTTTTTATAGTCAATATTTTTTTAATATAAATTATTGTTTAATTATAATATAAATATAATATTTTATAGATAATCTTAAAAATAATATAACTTTATTTGTAATTTTTTTGAAGAAATTTTGTAGGTCAAGAGAAAATTTTGTAATCAATATTTTTTTTCAACATAGATTGTTGTTTAATTGTAGTATTAGTAATTTTGTAGATACCCTTAAAAACAATACAACTTTATACAGTACTAAAATTGATTTTGTAGTTTATTTCTAGAAATTTTGTAGATGAATAGAAAATTTTGTTGTCAACATTTTTTTTCAACATAGATCGTAGTTTAATATATTCTTGTTTGGTGTAGGAAAAAAAAACAAAAAAAGTTGTAGATGTTGAAGTTATTTCCAGAGAGTTTTAAAAATGTAGATAATTGTAGTTAAATTTAGTTAAATGTAGTTATGAAGTATTTCCGGAGAGTTTTAAAAATGTAGATAATTGTAGTTAAATGTAGTTAAATGTAGTTATGAAGTATTTCCAGAGAGTTTTAAAATGTAGATAATTGTAGTTAAATGTAGTTAAATGTAGTTATGAAGTATTTACATAGAGTTTTAAAAATGTAGATAATTGTAGTTAATAGTAGTGAACGTTTATATGCCGTTTGTTTGTAGCTGATTTGTAGTTAACTGATTGTTGCTAACATAGTTAATTTATTGACACCTTATTATTTTCTTTTTGATCTTGAATTGTAGGTGAGAGCTTCACAACATATTTTAGTTATTCCAGATTATCGGAACGAATATAACAAATAAATACGAAACGAAAAAATTTACTGGAAACACTTCATATAACCTTAACTACATTTAACTACATTTGACTATATTATAAAAACTCACTGGAAACACTGCATATAACCTTAAGGTAATTAAGGTTATTTAATGATGTTTCCAGTGAGTTTTAAAAATGTAGTCAAATGTAGGTAAATGTAGTTAAGGTTATACGAAATGTTTCCAATGAGTTTTTAAAATGTAGTCAAATGTAGGCAAATGTAGGTAAATGTAGTTAAGGTTATATGCAGTGTTTCCAGTGTGTTTTTAAAATGTAATCAAATTTTTGTAGTTGTATGAACTTTGTAATTAATTGTAGTTACTTGTAGGTACATATAGACGATTACAAGGCTCGTGCACTTGACAAGTTTACAACTTCTTCAAGCAAGAACAATAATAAAAAATAGAAAAATAATAAAAATAGATCAAAACAAGAATGAAAAATAAATTTGATTACAAATAACTGATAATCTGAAAATACAATGAAAAAAACAAGATTACAACAGACACTCCTGATATTAGAACATCTTCGAAATCAGGTCTCAAAATCCTCTTCGAAAATCTTACCACGCCTTTGTAATCCTGCAAAATAACACCCTAAATTATAGATAAATTGTAGATTGAGAAGACTAAAACTTCTACAAGTCTTCTACGATTATATCGAAAATGCCAATTATGCTACAATTGAAATGGGAATTGGGATATTAAAATTTAATGTATTCAGTTTGTACACATCTTGTAGATAAAATTTCTACAAATAAACTACAAATCAGTTTATATATGTATAAAGCAGTATTTATTTTTAAGAATATCTACAAAATTGCAACATTTATAGTACAATTAAGAAGAATATTGACAATAGAGAAACTGTTGAAACAAAGATACTAAAAGGTGATAATTTGCAAAAGAGGAATCAACTTTTTCAGGCTAAGTCGAAGGAAGAAGTGAAACTGACCATTTCATTAACAATTTATAATGAAGTACGGCGAGACATGTAGTTTAACCATCTTCCATATTGTAAGGGTAATGACAACTTTCCTCCACTACCATTTAATATCTCCAAGTTCCAAAGATTGATTATGGATGATGGAATTGACTCCAGAACATGTCTTGCAGAAAAATACCTCAAGTAAATTAGCTCAATTGAGAAACAATCAACATTAACAGTGCCCTCCAAATCCAAGACTTTCAGAAACTTGAAATTGTGAAATATGCGTAAAATTGTGAAACGGAGTAAGGTATCTTTGAAGGATTACGAGAAGGGGGATGGTTTGAAAATCAAGCCTCTAATTAATTAGTTTGAAAAGATTTTGTTCCACAAATCAAGCAAAATATTAATGAGTTGATTATTAACCTTAAATATAATTTTGGTACATAAATTGAAAGGTGGTATACTTAAATGTAATAAACCCAAACCTTAAACATGAGTGGTTATAAGGTTTGGTATATGGGATGTATAGGTAAAAATCCCCATAATTATTGTACAATCTAATGTTATAGTTATTTATTGAAAGACTATATTATCCCAAGTTTGACCTTATAGTCTACAACCAAGCAGGCTATCACGGCCCAATTTCCCTTCCATTAGATTTCATGACGGAACTTAGTCTTAAGGACTAGGAAACCCTAATATTTACGGTAGAGTAACAATAATAAATAATATCATAAAATTCTTCTAGAATAAATCTTTTATATAGTGAACATATTTCTAGAACCCGGTAGTAAAAATCTTAAGCTTTACAGTATTAGCTACCACTTCTAAATACAATTGTTTGGAAAAGAGAGAAAACAGTTGAATACAAGTAAGAGGGTGACTCCGAGGCCTGCGAACGCAACAACAGGTTTACCTTGAGTCTCCTCAGCAATGATCCGCACAGCTAGGAACGATCGATACCTGGGATCTGCACAACAAAAATATGTAGAAGAGTAGCATGAGCATACTGCAGCGATGCGCAGTAAGTATCAAGACTAGCTTCGATGGAGTAGTGATGAGGAATAATCAAGACACCTACTGGTCTAATATAAGGCTGTATCCGGTTCCGATTCTGGGTCTATTTGGGTCTGCGGTTCCGGTTCTGGTCTGCGGTTCCGGTTCTGGCGGTTCTGAAGGTGGAACCGGCCCGTGACGGTTCCAGGTACCATGCGGTTTCGGTTCTGGCGGTTCTGGTTCTGGCGGTTCTGGCGGTTCTAAATTTTTTTTTTTAAATCAATATCTTGTATAGTAGTCATTAGTATATTGTAAAATATATTTATATGGTGTACTATGTTATTAGTATAGTATACATTGTGTTTGGTATAGTATATGTTGTGTATAAGTAGTGTATATTTTGTATATAAGTAGTATATATTGTATTTAAGTAGTATATATTGTATATAAGTAGTGTATATTGTGTTGTAGTTAGTAAATAGTATAAATTGTATATAAGTAGTATATATTGATAAAAGAATGTTGTCATTAGTATATTGTGTTGTGTGTTATATATTGTATGTTATATAAATATTCAAGGATTGATATCGAAGTAAAGACAAAGAAATATTGAGACAAAAGATATTCAAGGATATGATAAAGAGCATATTTATTGACCAAAATGGCATATCTTTCTTAGTCTTCCTTCCCCCAATGGAATGAGCACAACATGGTACTAATACCACCATTAAAAGGAAAAAAAACTAAAAGAAGACGTGCCAATGTACAAGTTACATCATAATTTATGCATTATTTCTAACAAGTCTCATAAAACCGTCAAGGTTGAGAGGTGGTTGTGTTGGCGGTGGTGGAAATGAAGCTTGTTCATCACCACTTCCGGGTGAAGTTGCTTCCTGAGCAAGTTCTGCTATCATTTCTTCATATGCCTCATCTATTTCTGGTTGTGATTCTGCTAGGCCAAAGTTCCTTCTTTCAGCGCGGATCCAATCTCGAAAAAGCACTGATTTTTCCAAGCTCTCCCGCATCGACGCTCTGTGATCAACTATTTGTAGTCTTGCTTGACTAAAAGCGCTCTCCGATGCAAGAGCTGACGCTTGAATCGATAGAACATCTCGAGCCATCCTCGCAAGAACGGGAAAATGCTTTTCCCTTGTCTTCCACCATTCCAAAAGGTCGAAAGAGCCGTCTGGATTCTCCTTTTCTAGTCCCTGTGACAAATAAAATTGAAGCTCATTTAGATGGGAAATTTCATCTAAATTATCACCTTGAGTACCCCTGAACTCCGTCCACGATTTGGCCTAGCCTGCTCTAACGCATGTTTATAAGCATTATAAACAGTTTGAGCATTAACTTTAATTGATGCTTTCGCATCATCTAGTGTAGCAATTTCTACTTCTGAAAGATCTAAAGATCGATAAATAGTAGAATACCAAAAGTGAGAACCTCCTAATTTCATAGTTGGATTTAACATAGCAGATACACCAAAAATATGAGGGATTGGAAAAAAATATTTTTTAAACTTTTTTTTCATTTCATTTATTGCAAGTTCATATATTTCCCCTCCCTCGCTAAAAGCAACAAACAAATTAGCAAGTGCGGCAATATAAACTAAACAGTTAGAAATAGTCAGATAATATTATCCAGAAAAAGCATTTGTAGCCACATGAAAATGTTCTAAAAAATCTAAATGAATTTTAACATTAGTCCAATCTTGGGTAGTTAGCATTTCATCATCATCTTCACCACAATCCCGAGAATTATACGTAGCGTTAATTGGGTTTCTTCATTCATACGCTACTACTAAACTTTCGTACATGTAATTCCACCTAGTCGGGCAAGGTTTAGGAACATTTCTTTCTCTAAGGCCATATTCGTCACATTTTTTAAAATATTCTCTAAGTCTACTTCTACGGTTTGAATAAAATAGCCAATTAAGAGCCATTTTCACCTTTTCAATTTCTATGTTTAATATTCGTATACCATCACCAACAATTAAATGATAAATATGACAAATACATCTAACATGAAAAGTATTAGTAAATGCAGGATTAAGTGCTTTTGTTAGCATGCCTATTGCACTAGTGTTGCTAGAAGCATTATTCATAGAAATTGACATTATTTTATCACTAAAGCAAAAATATCTGCATACATCTGAAACATTGTTAGCTATAAACCTACCTGTGTGCCGTGAATTAATTATTCTATATGCAATTATGCGTTTTTGCATTGTCCAGTCTTCGTCTATCCAATGACTTGTTACAGTTAGATAATCACAGTCATTTCCACTTCTACCAATATCAGTTGTAATTGAAATACGATTACTTATATGAGTAAATAAATAGCTCAAATATTGTTCATATTCATGCTTGTATTTATAAATATCGGCCAAACTAATGATGTTTCTGTACGTTTAGGAGGTTGTCTACTAAAAGTGGGAGTTTGTACAGGTGGGTGTGCCGGTTCATTACCTAAGTTATGAGCAGGACTAGTAGGTGTATCATCTAAATCTACTGGAGCTTGGGTTTCATCATCATCGTCCTCATTTCCCTCTAAGATAGGTGCATTAGGATAAAGAGCATTCATAATATCATCGTCTATTCTATCACCTACTGCTACATCATGTAGAAAATCGATATCGCTAAATTGAAAATAAGGGTGATCACTATCAAGGATTCCGAAGGGTTCATTAGGAAATCTAGGTTGGCTACTACTTTCAACTTGCTTATCTTTTCTAGGTCGGGGAGCCGGGGGAGGGGTAGTATTTTGGCCACTACTTTCACCGGTTTTAGCTTTTCCTTTACCGAACATTTTTTTCAACGAAACTGCCATAATATTTAGAATTAAGCAAACTAAAAACCCAAAAAATTACTATTAGCACGTAAGAGTTGAAACGAGTTTACCGGATTGACGAACAACTTCTTGAAAATTGAAAATCGTTGAACTTGAACACTTGAAAACTTCAATTCAACAACTTCACAATTTTTCACGAATTTGCAACAATAAATTAAGCACTTGCACTAGAAAGATTGAAAGAGAGCTTGAGAGAGATTGAGAGATATTGATGAATTGGTGAATAAAAATGAAAGAATGAGGGGGTATTTATAGTTGAGAAATGGGAAATAGTGTAATTATATAAAGTTTGGGGTTAAATTAAAGTTTGGGGGCCAAATGGCTATTTATTAAACTTCAAAACGGCTACTTTTCAAAGAGCCGTTGCTGAAATTATTTAAATTTTTTTTTTTTGAAAAATGGCCGTTGGAACCGCCAGAACCGTCTGGAACCGGTCCAGAACCGCGAGCCGGTTCCGGTTCTGGCGGTTCCGGTTCTAGAAATTCCAACGGGTAGAACCGCCCCGCCACGATTCCCTGGAACCGACTGAACCGGAACCGCCGGAACCGGGCCGCCGGAACCGGCAGGGCCACGGTTCCGGTCCGATTCCGGTTCGAAACCGTTACGCAGTACAGCCTTAGTCTAATAAACTGAACAAATGTAAGCATAGGAACAACAAAACATGGTGTATATATAAAAACTACACGATATTGCTAATAATACAACAATCAGAATAAGGAAAGGAAAAAAGCAAGTAACAACGGAAATACTATAGTAATGACATAGAAGAGCGAGCGAGATCACAAACCCAAATCCTAACTCACAACTGCAGTAAAGGTAAGTAATAACTCAGGACCTACGATAGTGTTCATATCAGGTCTTAGTCAACAACTCCACGTAGTATCAAACCTCGGACAACTTACAAATCAGGGGTCCCAATACCTGAACCCTAACACTTGGCATCATGAGCCCGCATTACACCTCATAGTCATGTTTGTAACTCACTTGCTAACTAGAGTTGCTCTCACATATATGATAGGTAAATGAGGGTGTATATCTATACTCAGCAATATCATGAGAACTTCATATCTAATGGGAGTGTTCAACTACGTGTATGCTTGTGCAAGTTCTCTAACATAGTTCCTACCAGCTAATAAGCATAAGGAAGAAAGGGACAACACGTAAGATGTTTTCACACAACTTCCACGAGATAAAACTCATACAGGTAAGCGTACCACAACACAAATATTAAATAGCAAGAATGCCCCCAGGCCATCGCAAATCAACACAATCAATCCCTGACGTAGCCCACTTTGTCTCGTCACGTGTGCAAATAATAACATAATAAGTGTCCACCTTGTTTTGCCACACGTGCATCGTAATATTCCCATCTTGTCTCGCCACATACGCAGTCCACATATAAGCATATATACATATCCCGCCTTGTCACACTGCATGTGCAATATATCAATAGTAATAATAGCACGACAGAAACCTCGTGCAACCCCACAACAACAATAGCACGGCAGAGACCTCGTGCACTAACACAACAAGCACAACAACCACAATGGCAATAATACAAAATACAACGAGTGAATCCACTCTAAAACTTCAAATCACAAGGAAACTGCATAACCAGTTTACAAGAATAACCACAGTAAGGGAATGAAAGGCATAAAGGGTACAGTTAAACGAAAGGGAAAACTAACATATAGTGACGATCCTAAATATAAATGTCAATAACAAGTAAATCAACATGAGTCTAGTAGTCCCAAATAAAGGCAAGTCAACAAAGATATAGGTTATCTAAACTCCATATAAGATGTGGAAATTAAGAAAATATTCGATAATTCAATTAAGGAAATGTGGTCTTAGCTGCACTTAAGACTAGGCAATTATAGAAGGTGTGATAATAAATCTCAATAATATAGGCAGTTATGAAAAGGTAGCATGACAATAAGAGATACGAAATTCTACAGTTAAATCAAATAGGATGACCATTAAGGCAATAAGAGTGAACTATGAAGCAATTAATTCCAATTAAGCATGTAGAGATGAAACTAATAAGTAGGAACTCAGTCATATCAAGAATAACTCCGTACATAGTAAATATAAGAACCTAAGAACCCTAAAAGGCCAAATATCCACAATTAAGTCCGACCATGCACTCTTCACCTCACATACACAGAATACAATCAGCATAGAAGATCAATCTTAAGGGGAAGTCCCTCACATAAGATTAGGCAAGATACTTACCTCAAAGATGATGGACCGATACTTAAAAAATGCACTTCTCTGGTGAAAAGACCTCCTGATAGCTCAAATCTAACCAATTTAACTTCAAAGCACAAATAAAACACATAAGAAACTATTCCGGATCATAAAGTCTCAATCTTTAATCAAACCCAAAAATCGGACCAAAAATCGACCCTCGGGCCCGTACCTCGAAACCTGACAAATTTTACAAAATTCGAATACCCATTCCCATATGAGTTAAACCATATAAAAAATTTCAAATTCGGATACCATTTGGTTCCTCAAATCATGATTTTTCATTTTAGAAATTTTCTTCAAAACCCCACATTTCCCTCAACCCAAAACACAAATTAAAAGATAAAAATGATGATAGATTCGTAGAATATGTTAGATTTTAGGTGAAGAACACTTACCCAATCGATTCGCTTGAAAAAACCCAAAAGAAGCTCCCAATCCGAAGTTTAAAACTCAAAATATGAAGAAAATGGCTAACCCTTGATATAAATGCATTATGCCAGGACTTTTGCATCTGGGTCAAGAAACCACATCTGCGGGACCACATTTGCGAGAAAGAGTCCGAATCTACGAACTTTGGTTAATTGGACTGGGACCGCATCTGCGAAAATTCAACCGCACCAGCGGAACCATAGGAGCGAAAAGTGGAGCCACAGAAAAGAGAAATTACCCAGTCCTGCATGACCGCAGAAACGGCCAAGCTCACACAGAAGCGGAACTGCACCTGCACTTCAAGGTCGCAGGTGCAAAAACAACATAACCAAACCGGTTTAATACTATGCAAAACATCTGAACCTCGTCCAAAACACACCCGAGGCCATCGGGACACCATCTAAACACACAAGCAAGTCCTATCACCTAAAACGGACTCGGTCGAGGTCTCAAATCATATCAAACTATGTTGGAAATACACATCGCGCCAAGAATCGAACTGTGAACTTCCAATTCTTCCAACTTTGAAAACTCGTGTTGAACTCAATCAAATCAACTCGGAATGATGCCAAATTTTGCAGACAAGTACAAAATGAGATAACAGAACTGCTCCAACTCTCAAAATCACATTCGGACCCCGCTATCATAAAAGTCACTTATGGGTCAAACTTCTCCATTTTCCAAAACTCAACTTTTCCAACTTTCACTGAAACGCCTCAATTTATCCTTCGGACCTCCAAATTTGAATACGACGTAGGCCTAAGACCCAAATCATGATACGAAACTATTGAAATCATCCAAAACCCATTTACTCAAAAAATCAATTTCGGTCAAATTTTCACTACTTAAGCTTTCAAAACTAGATATTTTCTCCCAATTCGACTCTAAATCATCCGTTAACTGAATTCTACCATGCACGCAAGTCGATATCCATAATATGAAGTTTTTACAGACCTTACAACAGTGAATAGAGCTTAAATTCCTAAAATGACCGACCGGGTCGTTACATCCTCCCTTTTTTAAAACCAACGCTCGTCCTCAAACGTGCCAAAATTCGCCTCTAATCCTCAAGTTGTTGAATGCACACTTCCAATATACACCCTCGGGTGGTCCCATGTCACCCCAATCCATATAAGCCTAATGACACCATCTCAATTGAAATTTAGCCTTTATAGCAATACCCAATAAGCATTAGAACCAAAATTTTCACCTTCCGTCCGTTTCCAAAAGAATCGATCCTAAATATACATCATATATATCAGTCTCAACCATATGCATCAGCTCATTCAAATGCCCACATAGTACAACCACACAATATGACACATCATACCTCGGCCCACGGGAATATTTCTGATCATAATGTTCGCTCGAATCAAATTCAGTACCAGCCATAAGCCTCATACTCAATAGGAACCTGTTTTACACCTCCACAACAATGGAGATGATACAATAATCATGAAAGACACATAACTAAAAACCTGTATCACCAAAGCACAACTAATACCAATGGGCACACACCCTACAAGATAAAACTCAAGAAGCATAGAACAAAAATGACTGAATATGGAAATCTAAAACACATAAGGGAACTATCAAACAAGCCCGACAAGCACAAATTTTTCTATCAATACTAATCTACAAAACAATCCAACAAGAAAGAATTAAAGCATATAAAAGAATCACAAGGATCTCATATTGATATAACTCTCATCGTGGTACATAACCCGATCTCAACACATCAAATCACATGAGATCATGAGGGTCTCGTCCTCAACTCTAAATCACGGGTAGGGTACATATCAACTAGCTGGAAACTCTCATTAGATCAATTCCATCAACAACATTACAACACGTATTGGCTCCCACACCAATGTAGCATAAAAATCACAACTTGTAACAAAAAAAGTAGAGAATCACATCAAGCCTCCCACAATAGACAATAGAAATTTACTACTAGTCTCATAACTCTCAACAATGAATAAAACTGACGATAGACACAGGTTATCACTCATAAATCCTCCCAACATGGCAACACATAAACGAAGTGCTAATCATGAAACGCGCCCATAAGTGGAGCAACAAATAGGGAGACTCGACTCGATAAGCAAAACTGCAATGAACTATAGATGGCGTTCCTCTATAACAAACTAAGATCATACCTGAAATGACATCATCTGGTGTAGCTGCCTTAAGACTACTACATGAAACACATCAATGGGTCAGATCTCCCTCTCTTGGATGTCCTCTACTTGCTTGAATACCTCGATATGACACATCGGCCCGAAGTCTGGAATAATCTCTCACCATATGGCTAATATTTCCACACTTGAATTAACTTTGCTGCTAATGTGGTTGTGGGAACAGTGCGGTACGGGTACTTCGAGACCCATGAACATCTGAATCACTATGCGAAGCTTAAAGCACAAGCTGAACTGGCTGACCCACAAAACCTCTACCAAGACGCACCATACCTCTAAAATAAGGACCAATAGATCTCCCCGGATTAGGGGGTTTCCTCACCTCATCAAACTCTTTCTCCTGATCTCGTCTAACCTTTGTCTCATGGCCTCATTTGACCTCTCTCTCCTTTCTCTCTCGAGCCAACATTCCCTCCACCCTCCTAGCAATACTCATGGTATGTTGATGTACAATATCTATCTCCAACTCCAGGGCCATGCTAGTCCTAATGCTGATATGGAGTCCCTCAATAAACCATCGGACTTTCTCCCGAATAATAGAAACCAATGTTTGTGCATGTCTGGCCAAATCACTAAATCTGACGGCGTACTCAGATACTAAAATAGTGCCCTGGCGTAGCTGCTCAAAATCTGGTGCCATGCATCCCAAAAGGACTAAAGTATGAACCTCTCAGGAACATCTCTGAAAATTGAATCCATATAAGTGAAACTGACTTGGTCGGGCTACCCAACTCATACGCCTGCCACCACTGATAAGACACTCCCCTAGGCTATAACGTAGTAAAATCAACTCCTCTAAACTCAAAAATAACCATAGTGAGGAGAATGTGATGGCACTCTTACAGAAAAACTTGTGCACTCTTCGAAGCCAAACCATTAAATGTATGAGGGTCGTACTTCTTGTACCTCTCAAGCCTAACCTGATCTTCTTCAGATGATGCAGTCCTGACTACGGGATGAACGAAAAAACCATAGGTTGTGCCACCCTGATGCCTAGAACCCAACCAATATGAACTTGCTTCTCTAGAGTGTGGGCGGCAGGATTCTGAGTCCCTCCTCTGTTCTGTGAAGTCGCTGGTGCAACCGGAATCAACCCCGTCTGAGCTAATGTACCAAACATGCTCAGGAATTGTGCAAAGGTCTCCTGAAGTTTGGGGGTAACAACAGGTGCCTCTAGCACCTGCCCTCTAAGTGGAGTTACTGGCGGCTCCTCAATAGCTGCTCTAGTAGGTGCTCTAGCTGTGGAACGTACTCCTCGTCGGCCTCTGTCTCTGCCTCCAGTGACCCCTGCTTCGGGAATAGTGTCATCAGTAACTATAGCGCATGTCCTCACTTGCTGTGAGAGAATAGAATGATAATAGTTCAGACACCAAGATCAATAAGCTCGCACTATAGGAATGAAAAAAGTGAGATTGTCTTAATATTTTCGAACCCTTCCAAAGATAAGTACATATATCTCCGTCCCGATCCGCGAGACTCTACTAAACTCACTTATGACTCGTAGCACCTATGAACCTAGAGCTCTGATACCAACTTGCCACAACCCAATTTCCCCTTTGGCTCTCGTGGCGGCACCTACTCTTAAGGACTAGGTAAGCTTAATATTTACGGAAGAACAACAATAATAAATAACATCATAAAATTCTTCTGTAATGAATCCTTTATATATTGAACATATTCCAAAAACCCGGTAGTACAAGTCATAGGCTCTACAGAGTTAGCTACCACTTCTAAATAGAACTATTTGGAAAAGAGCGAAAACAATTGAATATAACTAAGAATGTGACTCTGAAGCCTGCGAATGCAGCGGCAAGTTTACCTTGAGTCTCCTCAGCAATGATCTGCACCGCTACGAACGATCAGTACCTTGGATCTGCACAACAAAAATATGCAGAAGAGTAGTATGAGAACACCAAGGCAGTGTCTAGTAAGTATCAAGACTAACCTCCGTGGAGTAGTGATGAGGAATAGTAAAGACACATGTCGGTCTATTAAACTATACAAATATAAGCATAGGAACAACGGAACATGATGTACAGATAAAGACTACACAATATGGCTGATCGTGTCCAACCCTGCACTACTATTGAGTAGCGATAGAGGTTAAGGTCGGGATCGATTTCCATAAGTAGCTAGATATTAGAGTCGGGTGTCTATCTGAAGCAGAGTTTTGTATTTGCTCTTAATTGCACTTCTACACGTTTTTGGTATTTATTATGATTCTAATTTTATAAAACTACAATGATCAATTAAACTACAATAAGCTAAGATTAACCTATTGTGAGTTATTCAAATGATAAAAAGGAACTAGGGTAGTGACGTCTACCTAGCTGGTCAGTAGATGGATTCCTGAGTCTAAAGTTAGATTGTCACATTTGGGGAGTATGATATAACCGTTGCACGATTCTACTCACTATATACCTCTCGATAGTTCGGGTTATTTTGCACGATTTGACTTTCTTAAAACCAATTAGGCATGACATTTTCACAAGCAATCAGGGTTCAAGACGGGTATTACTATCTCTAGGTTTAACCCTTTAATTGGGGCTATCAATCTCTTATGTACGCCCCAATTCCTTGTTGGACCAATTTCAAAGACTTAGGATCTCTTTCTCGAGAAAAGCCAAAGTCACTAAACACAAACTAGTGTTTGCAACCTCTAATTCAGCAATTAAACATGAAATTAGTACAAATATCAACATCCATAGTCAATCAAGCCCTAAAACACAACACCCATCAATTACCCACACTAGGGTTGAGACACAACCTTAGTTTATAGGTCTAGCTACTCATAACTAGAGAAGAAAATAAAGAAATAGATGAATAAAAACTCATATTAATTAATTGCTAAATTAAACTTGAAGATTCAAAGTTGAAATACAGCTAAAATTACTCAAAACAACTAAAATATTCAAAGTCATGAGAACAGCCTTCACTACAAACTATTTGTTTCCCTAAAAATGGGAAAAGAAGCTATTTATACTAAGCTGACAAATCTGGAGAAAAATACCCATGTGGGGTTATTGCGGATCGCACAATATCATGTGCGGCCGCACTAGGGCTCTAATCTTGAATAAATGGCTCTATGGACTTGGGCAATGCAGACCGCACAAAAAGGCAATGCAGCCGCGGTGGCTTCTAGTGCGGTCCTCATGAAATGGAGCGTGGATCGTGTTGGGCTTCAAACTTAGAATTAGAAATTCTATGAACCCTCTTTTTGCGGACCGCACTAAATTAAGTGCGGCAATATTTATCCTAGTGCGGACTGCACAAAACCTCGTGCGGCTGCATTGCCTTTTTGGCTAAATAGCAGCCTCTCTAAACCTCACTTGTACGAACCACACAGAATGGTGTGCGGCCTCACTGGCCCTGTTTTGCCTAAGCATTGTCTTGTCTTGGTACTTGTGCAAGTTTCACTTCTTTTTGAGCTGATCTTTGAAACCATGTCACCTTATTGATCAAACCTGCAATCAAACATAACTTGTTAGCCGTTAGGACTATTTTGTACACATTTATAATCAAAATTTGAGCATGAAGGAGTGTAAAATGCATCATATTCCCTAGTTATCAACTCCTCCAAAATTAAACTTTTGTTTTTCCTCAAGCAAACAAAATAAGACCCATCCCTTAAGAGAAAATCCAAGAATATTCAGCTGCCCAAAAGTGACCTCATCTAGCATCAACTGGGACTAACAATTTACCTCAACACAAATGAATCATTAACAACATTTATTATTTTAAACACCATGGATTAAGTGCGACACAAGAGCATCAAGAATGGACTCAACCCATCAAAGAATTTGTATTACTTTGTCATTATGGAACCCAAACTCACATATCCTCAATTATCCCTAAGCAAACCTCACACTTTAGGATAGCAGCACTCAGAACGAGGTTAATGAAAATTCACTCTTCTCTCTCAAGGAAAATTCACAAGTCCGACTCTAAGTACCATATGCTTTCCCCTTATGTGAGTCACCACTAATGTAAGTTTCATTCAACTAGAGATCATATAGGGCTTTTGTGGAGACATAGTGAAGGCTTTTGGTTCCGAGTAGGCAATGTTTGGTCTAAGTAGATTCCATCTTCCCCTAAGCACTTCGCTTGCTTCATTCTGGCACAAATTCACTGAGTTGCCACTGTAGTAGTGAGGATAGAAAACTTTGAGGAAGTTGTCTGCATATAGTTGTTGATGTTAAGAAGAGCCTGGCTCAGTCGGTGTGCAGTCACTGGGTAGGCCCGGGTATAGGGTATATCTGGATCTACTGAAGTGGATGAACCAGTGAGAATGTCCGCTGATGTGGAAGCAGTCTTAATAGGAGCCACTACCACAATTGGCTCTTTAGACTGGCCAGTTGGGGTAGTGGTTGTTCCCTTGAAGGTCTTGCCTTTTGAGTTGTCATCACCCGGCATGTTGTACCATGAGAAACGGGCCTTTGCTTTCACTTTGATATCGAATGGCCAATTTTCAACCTTGAGGTCCCTTAAGTGCATGGTGAAGAAGCTGGGGAAGGGGTAGTTTCTATCACCTTCAGTTACTACCTGTGTGATCACCCGGGACATCACATTCCTGACGTTAATCAGGTACCCTGCCATGTTTGATGCTACCAATACTGCCCGGTAAAGAGGGAGGGAGTTGTCATGGGTATTTGGGTCCAATATGCTGCACACGAATGTCCCCCCCCCCTCCTCCCCCCTCCCCCCGGCCTCAAAATTCAAACTTCTTATCAAACGTTTTACTCCCGCATTCAACCAATTGAGGGTGGTACCCAGGATTGCCAGATACTGTGCCAACCAAGGACGGACCTCCTCACCTAATTCCATCTTTGCCAAGTACAACGACTCATCCTCCTTATCGAAACCCAAGTAGTTATTTATTGACTTTCCATCAAACAACACTTTCAAATTGCGCACTTCGGTCACTTTAGTGCTCTTTTATATGTGGGCAGCGTTTTTAATAATTCCTTGATCAAGTGCTCGTTTGCATCCACGAAGTCCCCGAAGAAGTAATCCCAGCCTACTTTCTCCCTAAATTTCCTCCTCACATTGGGGTTGTGAGGTAAGAGGTATCTATCAACAAAGCTTCTCTCTGAAATCAATTTCCTCATAGGCCACCACTCCCTGAATTTATGGTAGGCCACCTCACTCATGAACCGGTCTTGTCACACCTTTGATTTTCTAGTTCTAGCAACACCTCTGACCTGACGTTCACCCCCTTCTCCTACTACCTTTTCTTCTCATGTTGCCTCTTGTTCTACTACTATACCCTCTCCATTCAATGAAGCACTGGGAGAGGTGGAGTATTAATTCCCACTGCCTTCAACTGAGCCCTCACATGACCTAGAAGATATATTTACTAAAGCTTGGGCAGTGGGGGATGATGGAGAAGTGTCTCTTATTCTGTTTCTCTCCGGCCAGTCAGGGATAAATTCTAGCACGGAATCTGAAGATACCTTCGGGGAGGGATCATACTCACTCTCTGACTGATCCATAGCCCTATCAGCAACTTTGGTGATCTTCCTTTTGTTTTTAATGTTTTGCTGGGCTTGGGGAGTCAATCTTAACATCTTTTGTTTCCCTCCTCACAAGGATTCTTCTCTACCGACTAGTTTAGCACCCCTGCCTCTTTGTTTCACCGTTGTCTGCAAACAACAGTCATTAAGCTTGTTAGTATCCAGAAAAGGATTATGGATTTAGTTGCAGAAAAAATCTATTGCAGACTTATATTGCACGTGCGGACCGCACAAAATGCAGTGCGGTCGCACAGAGGCTAATGCGGACTATCAACTCTCACCAAATCTTTGCATTTGGGACCGCACAAAATATAGTGCGACCACACATGGACCAATGCAGATCGCAAAAAATGGTAATGTCGTCCGCATAGAGGTGGGGTTCAGACTACCCACTCTCTGATAATTGCTCCGTAGACAACACAAAATGGCAATGTGGTATGTATTGAGGCACCGCGGACCGCACTAAACACAATGCGGCTGCGGACCTCAATAAACAGGTTCAGAATATTCTTCAATGCTGTCCACACAAAATGTCATTGCAGACCGCATAAGGGCATTGTGGACCGCACAATTTCCCTTGTGGTCTGCATTGAGTGCCCAGTTGCAACACAAACTTAGGATTTATGAAATCTTGACTTTAAGTCCAATTTTACATTTAATGTAGGGTTGCTAAGTGTTTGCCCAGTATATTTAACTACCTACTCCTAACTTAAACAAGAAATTAACTACCCTAAGCTACCAAATCGAAAGAAAATACGAGAAGAACAGAAGAAAATCTAAGCAAACAAAAATCTAATGAAAATAATAAAATTAACAATGGAAAATAGATGAGAGTACCAGATATAAGATGGTGTGATGATGATTAGGACTTAATTATTAGTTAAGCGAAATTAGTAGGGATGTGCAATAGTTATTATATCTCTGAGAGGGAAAGGATCAAAAAGTTAAAATGAGGGCCTCAGGTACTATTCATAGAAAAAGTCCTGGGCCCCATCTCACCTACCCAATGTGGACCGCAGAAAATGGATTGCATTTTGCACCGCACCGCACATGAATTTTCTAAGTTTGAGAAAGAAACCTACTTCGGTCCATACAAAATTCTTTACAGCCGCAATGGTCCACCGCGGACCGCACAAAATGTAATGCGTCTACGGTGGCAAACTTAAGAGAGTTGGTATTTTCACTCTTCATTGTTGTGGCCCGTACTAAATGTAATGCGGTCCGCATGAAAACTTCAGAGATTTGAACAATTTCTCCACTATATCTTGCACGGCATCAACACAATCTTGTAACATCTCACAACCAGTCAGTCCAAAAATAAATCCTATACTACAATAAAAATCAAAGATAAATAAGAAGAAAAACACATGGGTTGCCTCCCAAGAAGCTCCTGATTTAATGTTGCGGCATAACGCAAGTTACCATCAAATCATTTGAGATGAAGAAGTGCCATCATGTGGCTGTCAGCAATTTTTCCCAAGTAGTGCTTGACCCTATGCCCATTCTCTCTAAAAACTTCCCCACTTTTATTTTTTAAATCAAAAGCACCAAATGGGGTCACACACACCATCTCAAAAGGACCACTCCATTTTGACTTGAGCTTTCCCAGAAACAAACGTAGCTGAGAGTTGATTAAGAGCACCAAATCCCCCACATTGAACTCCTTGCCCCGAGTATAATTGTCGTGAAGGTATTTTATTTTATCCTTGTACATGGACGAATTGGAGTAGGCATCTTTTTCTTGTAGCTTGCACAAAAGGTTAACTACCTTCAAAAATCTTTTATAAATCTCCGGTCCCGTGCCCAAGGAAACTCTTAACCCTCTTGACAGAAGTGGGGGGGGGGGGGGGGGAGCCTTGAAATCACCTCTATTTTGGCCTTATCAACTTCTATGCCATGATTTAAAGTTTTATGACCCAACACCATGCCCTCCTCAACCATGAAGTAGCATTTTTCCCAATTGAGCACAAGATTGGTGTCTTCACAACAGGAGAACACTGTATCCAGATTTTTCAAACACTTATCAAATGAATAATCAACCATACTAAAGTCGTCCTTGAACACCTCCAAAATATCTTCCACCATATCTGTGAAAATGGCCATCATACACCGTTAGAATGTCGCCAATGCATTACACAACCCAAAAGGCATCCGAGAAAAAGAAAAGGTGCCATATGGACAAGTAAATGTGATCCTCTCCTAATCCTCTAAAGCAATCAGGATTTGGTACCCAGAATATCCATCTAAGAAGCAATAGAAGGCATGCCCAGGAAGACGATCAAGAATCTAGTTAAGGAAATCCAATGGGAAGTAATATTCGTGGGTCACCTTATTCAGCTTGCAGTAGTCCATGCATGCTTTCCATCCAATAACTGTCCGGGTAAGAATTAGTTCATTGTTATTATTGGTCAGGACGGTCATACCACCCTTCTTCGGCACACATTGCAATGGTGAAGTCCACGAGCTATGAGAGATATGGTACACAACCCCGGCATTTAACCACTTGATCACCTCATTTTTCACAACTTCTTGCATTGCCTCGTTCAACTTCTTTTGATGTTCCAAGGAGGGTTTTGCATCATCTTCAAGAATAATCTTGTGCATACAGAATGTGGGGCTTATTCCCCGAAAATCAGCTAAAGTCCATCCAATTGCATTCTTTCGCTTTTTGAGCACCGCCAATGTGGCATCTACATGCTTGTTAATAAGACAAGAGGAAAGAATAACTGGTAAAGTCGAACTAGGGTCTAAGAATTCATACCTGAGGTATGGAGGCAACGGCTTCAACTCCAACACCGGAGGTTCCTCAATTGAAGTATTTGTTGTAGGAGTCTTTCTATTTTCAATATCCAAAGAGATTTTCCTAGTCTTATAAGAATAAGAGCCCATTTCATGTAAAGCATGCACATACTCCACTCGGCACTCATCATCATTGACATCAAGATTAAACAATACAGCGTCTAGAGGGTCTTCAACATTGATTATTACACTAGTATAATCAATTATTACAACTGTGACAAGATCCACAAATGAGCTCACTTCGGTACAATTGGGCTGCTTTATTGACTTGCACACATGAAAGACTACCTTTTCATCACCCACCTGAAAAGTGAGTTCTCTTGTTTCCACATCAACTAGAGCCTTCCCCGTAGCAAGGAGAAATCTCCCCAATATGATCGGGACTTATAATCTACCTCACAACCCAAGATCACAAAATCAGTTGGCAAGATAAATTTGTCCACCCGAACAAGCACATCATCTACAATACCTAATGGTCGCTTCATTGATCTATCCGTCATTTGCAATCTCATGGAAGTCGGCCTCGGTGGCCCAATACCCAAAGTCCTAAAAACTGAGTAAGGCATCAAGTTGATGCTTGCCCCTAAATCACATAAAGCTTTGGCAAAATCTGCACTTTCGATAGTGCAAGGAATAGTGAAAGCACCGGGATCCTCCAACTTGGGATCCACTTAATGTCCTATAGCACTAACTTGGTGGGCCATCTTGATAGTTTCACAATGCATGGATCTTTTCTTGGTCACCAAATCTTTCATGAGTTTAGCATAGCCAGGCATTTTCTCCAAAGCCTCCACCAAAGGCACATTGATGGATAAGATCTTCATCTTGTCAATGAACTTTTTGAAATGATTCTTATTTTCTCCTTGGCTATCCTTTTAGGATAAGGTGAAGGTGGCCTAGGCAAAGGTGCCTTGGATTTTGGAACAACCGGCTCCAACATGTCTACTACGTGTTCCCTAGACGGGTTCAAGTCATCTTGTGTTTCCACCTTGGCATCTTGTTATCACTCCTCACTACTTTGTTCACATTTTCATCAACCACATTCTAAACCACCAAAGGAACCTCATCTTCTTGCAACTCAACTTCATCACCCAAAATTTACTTTTTTTTAGGCATTCACATCACAAACTCGTCCACACCTAGTAGTTACCGCCATAACATGATTGTTCCCATTCTTTGGGTTCACTACCGTATCACTTGGTAGAGAATCCTTAGGGCATGTATTCAAGGATTGAGATATTTTGTTTAGCTGCACCTCCAAATTTCTAATGGAAGTATTGTGAGAAGACAACTGAGCATCTGAATTTGCATTCTTCTTCATCATTTGTTTGAACATCATTTCAATTCTAGTCATATCATTTCTAGAAGGACTAGGACCCTGGATGGAAAAAGTGGTGGATCTCTCGGTTGTTGGTACATTGGGGGCCTCTGAAAACCTTGCCCCTGATTTCTCTAGTTATTGTTCCATCCACCCTGGTTGTTGTTGTTGCCTCAATTTCCTTAATTGCTCCGATTGTTGTTTTGACTCCGATTGTTGTTTTGATTGCCCCAATTTGGATTTTGAGTATTGTTCCCCAATTGTTGTTCCCTTGTTGTTGATTATTCCAATTATTGTTGCCTTGTTGTTGATTACCCCAATTGCCTTGGGTTCTCCATTATTGTTGTTGGTTGGAAGAATTTCCTCTTTTGCCTTGATAATTATTCACATATTGTACCTCTTCATTCTACCCAACACATCTATCATCTTGGAATCCACTACCATCATTGTCAAATTGATCCAAACTCTTTTGGTTCTGTTGACCTCTTTGTCTTCCTTGGTTCACTAGCATGTTAACACCCTCGATGATATTCACTAGGCGAGGATTTTGAACTTGTTGTAGCTGTGCCTTTGCTAGTTATTTCATGGTTGTTGTCAACTCAGCTATCGCCTACCCAAGATCATGTAATTCTTTGTGAAAATGAGTGACTATGGGGTCACCCTGGGGCACATTGGCTCTACTTTGCCAAGTGGAGGACATATCAGCCATCTCGTCAAGAATGGAGCAAGCTTCATCATACGTCAATTTCATGAAAATACCCCCAGCAAGTTGATTCACTATGCATTGATTTGTTGTGTTGATGCCCCGGTAGAAAGTTTGTTGCAACATATTCTCCGTCATATCATTGTTGGGGAATTCCTTCACCATGGTTCTATATGTCTCCCAAATCTCATGCAATGGTTTGGTGGGCTCCTGCTTGAAATCTAGGATCTCATCCCACAATGCTTCCATATGCCCCAGCGAGAAGAACTTTGCAATGAACTTGTCGGCCAACTCATCCCAAGTAGTGATGGAATGGTTAGGAAGTCACACAAGCCAATCTAATGCCTTCCCTCTAAGTGAAAATTGGAAGAGTCTCAACCGAAGTGCATCCTCGGACACATTAGTTTGCTTGCTCCCCTAACAGGTATCCACGATCCCCTTGACATGTTTGTAAGTATTTTGATTAGCAGCTCCTCGTGAAATACCCACGTTGCTCTAGTAATGTCAGCATCACATTAGTAATTTGGAAATTGCCTGTCTGGATCCGCGGTGGGACAATTGCACTTGCATATCCATGGTTTGGGAGCACTGAGGAACCACTCTTGGATGTGGTGGAGGGGGGTCTAAAACATTTTCATTAGCATTGGCCTGACGGCCTCTTCGTTGTCCTGGAGGTACAAGTGGCACCTCATCCTCTCCATTATCATCAACCTCCTCCCCCACAATCACGTTTCCAATAGGGTCATTAGAATTTAATGCCATTTTGTACCTGAAGTTGTGACACACACGAATTAGTAAGAAATAAGGAAAGAAGAACAATACATAAAACTTTTTAGATAGATAGCCAAAATCATTAGCTCCCCGACAACGGTGCCAAAAAGTGATCGTGTCCAACGCTGCACTACTATTGAATAGCGAGAGAGGCCGAAAAAACTTTTACCCTATTAATTTTGGGATCGATTTCCATAAGGAGCTAGATATTGGAGTCGGGTATCAATCTAAAGCTGAGTTTTGTATTTGCTCTTAATTGCACTTTCACACATTTTTGGTATTGATTATGATTCTAATTTTATAAAACTACAATGCTCAATTAAACTAAAATAAGCTAAGATTAAACTATTGCGAGTTGCTCAAATGATTAAAAGGCACTAAGGTAGTGACTTCCGCCTAGGTGGTCAATTGATGGATTCTTGAGTCTAAAGATAGATTGTCATATTTAGGGAGTATGATATAACCGTTGCTTGATCCTACTCACTCTATACCTCTTGAAAGTTCAAGTGATTTTTCCTGAATTGACTTTCTCAAGACCAATTGGATATGCAAATTTGCACAAGCAATCAGGGTTCAAGTCGTGTATTATTATCTCTACGTTTAACCATTTAACTGGGGCTATCAGTCTCTTGAGTACGCTCTAATTCCTTGTTGGACCAATTTCAGAGGCTTAGGCTCTCTTTCTCAAGAAGAGCCAAAGTCAACTAAACACAAACTAGTGTTTGCAACCACTAATTCAGCAGTTAAACATGAAATTAGTCCAAATATCAAACACTCATAGTCAATCAAGCCCTAAAACACAACACCCATCAATTACCCACACTATGGCTGAGCCACAACCCTAGCTTATGGGTCTAGCTACTCATAATTAGAGAAGAAAACATAGAAATAGATGAAGAAAAATTCATATTAATTTATTGCTAAATTAAACCTGTAGATTCAATGTTGAAATATAGCTAAAATTACTCAAAACATCTAAAATATCCAAAGTCACGAGCGCAACCTTCAGTACAAACTATTTGCTTCCTTAAGAATGGGAAAATAAGATATTTATACTAAGTTGACAAATCTAGACAAAAATACCCCTGCGGGGTAAGTGCGGACCACACAAAATTATGTGTGGCCGCACTAGGGCTCTGAACTTGAATAAACGACTCTCTGGACTTAGGCAATGCGGTCCGCATAGAATCGAGTACGGCCGCGGTGGCTTTTAGTGCGGTCCGATGAAATGGAGCACTGGCCGCATTGGGCTTCAAACTTGGAACTGGCAACTCTCTGAACCTTCTTTCTGAGGAGCACACTAAATCGAATGCGGCCACATTGATCCTAGTAAGAACCACACAAACCTCGTGCGGCCGCATTGCCTTTTTGCCTGAATAGGAGCCTCTTTGAACCTTGTTTGTGCGCACCGCACAAAATGGTGTGCGGCCGCACTGGCCCTGTTTTTCCTGAGCTTTCTCTTGTCTTGGTAATTGTACAAGTTTCACTCCTTTTTGAACTAATTTTTGACACCTTGTCACCTTATTGATCAAACATGCAATCAATCATAACTTGTGAGCCTTTGGGACTATTTTGTATACATTTCTAATCAAAACTTGAGCATGAAGGAGTGTAAAATGCATCATATTCCCTAGTTATCAATGGCTAACAATACAACGATCACAATAAGGAAAGAAAACAACAAGTAACAACGGAAATACCATAGTAATGACATAGAAGAGCGAGCGAAATCACAAACCCAAATCCTAAATCACAAATGCAGTAAAAGTAAACAATAAATCAGGACCTACGACAGTGTTCACATCAAGCCTTAGTCAAAAAACTCCACGAAGTACCGAACCTCGGAAAACTTACAACTCACAGGTCCCAATACCAGAACCCTAATATTTGGCATCATGTGCCCCTATTACACCTCATGGTCACGCTGGAAACTCACTTGCTAACTAGAGCTACTCTCACATATATGACAGGTAAACGAGGGTGTACATCTATACTCAGCAATATTAGAATAACTTCATATCCAATGGGAGTGTTCAACTACGTGCATGCTTGTGCAAGTGCTCTAATATAGTTCCTACCAGCCAATAAGCATAAGGAAAAAAACGAACACCACGTAAGATATTTTCTCACAACTTCCACGAGATAAAACTCATACAGGTAAGCATACAACAAAACATATATTAAACAACAAGAGTGCCCCCAGGCAATCACAAATTATCATAGTCGATCCCTGACATAGCCCCCATGTCTTGCCATATGTACAAATAATAACACAATGAGTGCCCGCCTTGTTTCGTCACACGTACATCATAATGTTCCCACCTTGTCTCACCACATGCGCAACCCACATATAAGAATTTATATATATATATATACCCCGCCTTGTCATGATGCATGTGTAATATATCAATAGTAACAATAGCATAACAGAAACCTCATGCACTCCACAACAACAATCGCACGGCAGAGACCTCGTGCACCAACACAACCAGCATAACAACCGCAGTGATAGTAATACAAATACAGTGAGTGAATCCACTCCAAAACTTCAAATTACAAGGAAATGTTATAACTAGTTCATAAGAATAACCACAGTAAGGGAATGAAAGGCATAAAGGGAACAGTTCAACAAAAGGGAAAACTAATATGTAGTGACGATCCCACAATATACAAGTCACTAACAAGGAAATCAACACGAGTCTAGTTGTCCCAAATAGAGGCAAGTCAACAAATATATAGGTTAGCTAAACTCCTCCGTTTAAGGTTAGGAAGTTACGAGAATATTCGACAATTCAATTAAAGAAAGGTGGTCATAGATGCAGTTAAGACTAGGCTATTATAGGAGGGATGATAATAAATCTCAATAATACAAGTAGTTATAAAAAAGGTAGCATGTCAATAAGAAAGGCGAAATTCTACCGTTAAATCAAATAGGATGATAATTAGGCAATAAGAGTGAATCATGAAGCAATTAATTCCAATTAAGCATGTAGAGACAAAACTAATAAGTAGGAACTCAGTCATATCAATAATAACTCCATACATAATGGACATAAGATCCTAAGAACCGTAAAGGCCAACTATTCACAATTAAGTCCGAGCACGCACTCGCCACCTCGTGTACACGGATTACAATTAATATAGAAGACTAAATTCTAAGGGAAAGTCCCCCACACAAAGTTGGGCAAGATGTTTACCCCAAAGACGGAAAACCAATACTAAAAAAATGCACTTATCGGGTGAAAAGACCTCCAGATAGCACAAATCTAACCAATTTAACTTCAAAGCACAAATAAAATACATAAGAAACTATTCTGGACCATAAAGTCTCAAACTTTAACAAAACCCAAAAATCGGTCCGCACCTCGGAACCCGACAAATTTTACAAGATCCGAATATACATTTTCATATAAGTTCGACCATACAAAAGTTATCAATTTCCATTACCATTTGGTCCCTCAAATCATGATTTTTCATTTTAATTTTTTTTTCAAAAACCAGTATATCTCTCAACCCAAAATACAAATTAAAAGATAAAAATGATGATAGATTCAAGAAATATGTTAGATTCCAGGTGAAGAACACTTACCTAATCGATTTGCTTTAGAAACCCAAAAGAAGCTCCAAATCCGAAGTTTTAAATCAAAGTATGGAGAAAATTGCCAGCCCTCGATATAAATGGATTCTACCAGGACTTCCGCATCTGCGATCAAGAAACCATATCTGCACGATCATATTTATGAGAAAGAGTACGCATGTGCGAACTTTGGCTACTTGGTCTGGGACCGCATCTGTGGAAATTCAACCGCACTGACGGCACCCAGGAGCTAAAACCACAGAAGCGGTCGCGCTCAAACAGAAGCGGTGTCGCACCTGCGCTCCAAGGTCGCAGGTGCGAAAACACCAGAACTAGGCCTATTTAAAACAATGCAAAACATCTGAACCTTATTCGATACACATCCGAGGCCCTTGGGACCCTGTCTAAACACACAAGCAAGTCCTATAACCTAAACGGACTCACTCGAGGTTTCAAATCATATCAAACAACACCGGAAATACACATCGTGCCAAGAATCGAACTATGAACTTCCAATTCTTCCAACTTCGAAAAATCGTGCCGAGCCCGATCAAATCAACTCGGAATGATGCTAAATATTGCAGACAAGTCCTATATGAAATAACGGAGCTGTTCTAACTCTTGAAATCGCATTCCGACCCCGATATTACAAAATTCAATTGTGGGTCAAGCTTCTTCATTTCCCAAACCTCAATTTTTCCAACTTTTACCCAAAAGCCTCAATTTACCCTACGGACCTCCAAATCCAAATCCGGACGCACGCCTAAAACCCAAATCACAATACGAAGCGATTGGAATCACCCAAAACCCATTCTAGAGCCGTTTACTCAAAAATTCAATTCCGGTCAAATTCTCACTGCTTAAGCTTTCAAAACTAGATTTTTTCTTCCAATTCAACTCTGAATCATCCGCTAACTGAATTCAACCATGCACATAAGTCGATATCCATATTATGAAGATGTTCCAGGCCTTATGCAGTTGAACGGAGCTTAAATTTCCAAAACAATCGACCACGTTGCTAGACACGCCGAGGAAGAGGGCCTTATCGTCATAGTAAAGTAAAAAAGAAAAATAATACACGTTGCGAAATATCTATACTATATTAAAAGCACGAATGCTCTTAGCAAAATATCGTTCGTCTTTTTTGCCCTTAAACTTTGGTTTTATATTGGACAAGATTGTCATTTAAATTATCTCCTAATATTTAGAAGTTTTAAATCAAGTAAAATTTTACTTATTAAAGTTTTCCTTAGTTAAATGGTTACATACAAAAATTAGGACATTAAATCAATAAAATTTGACTTTGTATAGATCGAACAATTCATTTATAGTAATCTGTTCCTACTGTTTTTAGACCTGCAAACTAGGAACGTGTATTTAAGATTTGGTAAAGCATGTTAAGATTCCATCAGTGTACAGTTTTCTTCCATATATAATTTTTTGTTTGTTATATATCAAATTTGTATAATTATTTTCTTAAAAGGATACTTTACTATTAATGTTTATTCCATATTTTGACTATCTATAACTTTAATCCATTATATTAATTTGGGTGAGAAGTAAATGAATAAAAAAAGTAAATTATAGACTAATGTCTCCTTTATTGACATGTTTTGAGAGGCAGCCAAGTTAAGAATTAAATAAATTAGCAAACAATATTTCCTCTTAGAGGAATAATTCACAATTACACATCATATTTTACCATCGTGTGCTTCTAATAAGCTATTAATAATTTGACAAATAATTCAATACGCTAATTCATTAATAAAAAACATTAATGAATATTCATAAATTTTTACTAACTAATACTAACTAATAAATAATAACTTTCATAAACCACAAATAAAATAATTTATTGGCAAATGAAATAACATAAAAAATAAAATTTCAATAAAAATATAAATAATCAAGACCTGACAAAAATAAGAACTTTCGATGAAAGGTTTTATCAAATTCACTTTTGTGACGTGATATTATATTCTCAAATCTTGAAATACGATTAACAAAAAAAGTTTTTGATTGCTCATAGGATTGCTAATGAATTTTTGATGATCCACGTACAAATCTAATTACAAGCAATTGCAAAAGAGTTTTGGACGAGCTTATGCACAAGGCCTTGGTGCATACTGGGCGTATGTCCGGGGCATTAAGGTGAAAACATCAAGATTTATTATTTTTAGAGATTTATACTTTTATTTTTATTCTTTTCATACAAATATAATATTTAATACTCTATCTGTTTTAGTTTATGTGAGCCTATTTTCTTTTTGGTCCGTTCCAAAAAAATGAACCATTTTCTAAATTTGGTAACAATTTAGCTTAAACTTACAACTTTACCCTTAATGATAAGTTTTTATAATCATACAAATACTCTAAGCTCATTTGGTCTTGTTTAGGACCACAAATTCCAAAAGTTTTATTTTTTTTTAAAATCTATGTCCAGTCAAACAGTTTCACATAAATTAAAACTTAGAACGGAGGAAATAATATTTATACGTCTATTTAAAAAGTTCTATATTAATTGACATTGATACACTTGCAAACGCCAAAAGAATCTTAAGAATCTCCAACAATATATATGGTCACGTTAAAGGTATATTTACACATCATTTTATTCGTAGTTCTCAAACGTTATAGAGGGTTAGAAAAGAAAGGTATAGAAAACCATAGAGATACTTTCTATTGATCAATATAAACGTAGGTCAATTCCTCTTCTCGTTATTAGAGACAAAGATTCTTATATATATGTAAAACTTGTTTTTGCTGTCTTATTTTTGCAGCATGACTCAATTGAAGCGGCCATTTGATTCTTCCCGTGGAGAATCGTAAGCTCTTTTCACTTTCTCTTTCTCCGGTGATACTTATGTACCCAAGTTTTTTTTTGATCTGGCGAATTCTTTGTAATTTTAACTACTATATTAGTGACTTTTAGTTGCTATATGGTGTGTGATTTTGTGATTACAAACTGCTAGATGCCATTTTAAGCCATATTTAACATCATAAATAGAAAATGTTATTTTTACCCGTGCTGCATTTGTTTGTGTATAGTCTAGTCTGTATTTTTGTTTTCATGTTAACTCTTTTTTAGGTGGGGCGCCTTGACTGAGGATAAAGCTCAGGAGTTGGCAGGAAGGTTATCGGCAATGGGAGCTTGGAGAAGTAGTGGGGATGCAAACCCTATGTGGTCGATGACGGCAGACAGTATAAGAAAGGCGGCGAGAGAGATGTTAGGGGTATCTTCGGGACGCACCGGTGACCACGAAGTAGACTGGTGGTGGAACGCAGTTGTCCATGGTAAAGTGGAAGCGAAAAAGGCGGCTTACCTGCGGTTAGCAGGGAGCACTGACGAGGAGGAGAAGAGAGCGAACAGTGAGAGATATAAGGTTGCTAGGAGGGAGGCGAAGACGACAACTTTTGCTCGTCTGTATGAGGAGCTAAGGAACAAAGGCGGGGAGAAGAAGCTATTCCGACTCGCTAAGGTAAGAGAGAGGATGGCTCGGGATCTGGACCAAGTGAGGTGCATAAAAGATGATGACGGTAAAGTTTTGATGGGGATGACCAGATTAAGTGGAGATGGCAGATCTACTTTCATAAACTTCTGAATGGAGAAGGGGATCAAGATATTGTACTAGGTGATTTGCGAAATGCTGATAGCCCACATGAGATAAGTGATTGTAGGGACATTGAGGTCAATGAGGTCATAGAGGCAATGCGTAAGATGCGGAGGGGCAGAACTACCGGGCCAGACAAAATTCTGGTTGAACTTTGGGGGTGTGTAGGCAGAGCTGGTTTGGAATGGCTTACTGGGTTGTTTAATGTTATATTCAAGAATAATAGGATTCCTGAAGAATGGAGGTGGAGTACAATGGTCCCGTTATATAAGAACAAAGGCGATATCTAGAGCTCTAACAACTATAGGGGTATCAAACTACTGAGTCATACCATGAAAGTCTGGGAGAGAGTAGTATAAATTAGATTGCAAAGGACGGTGTCCATTTCATACAACCAGTTCGGTTCATGCTAGGGCGATCTACCACAGAAGCTATCCACCTTATTAGGAGGATGGTGGAACAATACAGGGATAAGAATAAGGATCTCCACATGGTGTTTATCGATCTAGAGAAAGCGTATGATAGGGTTTTAGGGAGGTTTTATGGAGATGTTTAGTGGTTAAAAGGGTCCCAGTTGCCTACATTATAGTGATTAAAGACATGTATGATGGAGCTAAGACTCGGGTTAGAACAGTAGGAGGTGGCTCTGAGCATTTTCCGGTTGTTACGGGGTTGCACCAAGGGTCTGCGTTCAGCCCTTTCCTATTTGCACTGGTGATGGGTGCTATAACGCACAATATTCAAGAAAGGTGCCATGGTGTATGCTATTTGTTGATGATATAGTCCTAATTGACGAGACAAGAAGCGACGTCAACGAGAATCTAGAGATTTGGAGACAGACTATTGAGTCTAGAGGTTTCAGGTTGAGCAGGACGAAGACAGAATATCTCGAGAGCAAGTTTGGGCCCGAGCCGACGGACGCAGGAGTGGAAGTGAGGCTTGACTCCCAAGTCATCTCTCATAGGGTTAGTTTCAAGTACCATGGGTTAGTTATTCAGGGACCGGGGAGATCGACGAGGATGTCACACACCGTATAGGGGTGGGATGGATGAAGTGGAGGTTAGCAACGGGAGTCTTGTGTGACAAGAAAGTGCCACCGTTATTAAAAGGTAAGTTTTATAAAGCAGTGGTTAGACCGGCCATGTTGTATGGGACCGAGTGTTGGCCGGTTAAGAACTCACACACCCAGAAAATGCAAGTACCAGAGATGAGGATGTTGAGGTGGACGTGTGGGCATACAAGGATGGATAAGATTAAGAATGAAGATATTCAAGAGAGGGTAGGCGTGGCGGCCATGGAGGACAAGATGTGGGAAGCAAGACTCAGATAGTTCGGGCACATTCAGAGGAGGAGCACTGATGCACTGGTGAGAATTTGTGAGTGACTGGTGGTGGGGGGCACGAGGAGAGGTAGAGGGAGACCTAAGAAGTATTGTGGAGAGGTGATCAGGCAGGACATGATGCGACTTAGGATTACCGAGGACATGGCTCTTGACAGGGGATTGTGGAGGTCGAGCATTAAGGTTGTAGGTCAGGGGGAAGTTAGGAATATTTCTACAACACGCTAGAGTGAGACTAGACAGTTAAGAGTTAGGCTTAGGATGCCACCGATCAGCTACTGATGCAGGGCTTTATATTCTAGATATTAGTACTTTTTCCTTTTTCTTGTATTTTCTATATTCCTTATATTGTTGTTATTTTGTTATTTTATGTTATCTTGTGTATTTTATGTTCTTTATTATGAGTCTATTGCTAGTACTAATGTGACTTGTTTCTGTCATTTGTTTCCTTCTTGAACCGAGGGTCTCCTGGAAACAGCCTCTCTGCCCCTCGGAGTAGAGGTAAGATCTGCTTACATATTATCTCCCCAGACCTCACCTGTGGGAATATACTGGGTTATTGTTGTTGTTGTTGTATGTTAACTCATTTTAGGGTATAGGAAAAAAAAACTTAGCAATAGAACCACTACTTATTTGCTTTGCTTCCCTTTAATAAAGGGTTTTACCAATTTTCAAATAACCATTTAAAGCTTTTATGTTTAGCCCAAACTAATTATCCAAAATGGATGAGACTGTAACTTAACCCTATCCATGAGCATATGGATGGGTTAGTCAACGCCAATAATATGGTCAATTATTCGACTTGTTATCTCCTACTACCATAGATACTGTGTAATTATCTCCACCAAGTTTTAGTCGCACGAGAAGAAATAAGGCCACTTTTTTTTGTCTTTACGAAAGTTTGAGCCCTAATCTCCCAATTCAACCCACTTCATTGACCGTTAGACCACACCTTAATGTATCTGAGTGGCTACTTATGGTTGTGATTTGGATGTATATTGTTTGTTTATATTCTCTCCGATGAATTAGCTATGATCAATCACAAGTTCATGGAAGTGCTTTGGGCAGAGGAGAAGGTGGCTACAACACAAGCGGAGGTGGAGGATGTGCTAGTGCTAGTACCAAAAGTTAGATAGCTAAAGATGCATGGACATATTTGAAAGAGGTCAAGGAGATGTTTCAAGACCAAAGGGATAAGTACAACTTGTTCCTTGATGTTATAAAAGACTTTAAGGCTCGAAAGTTTGCTACTTTACCAAGTCTCATCCTTGTTTTTATGACGCAATGGCTTCGGAGCCACTTAATCTTGTATCGGATTTTAAAACCAATGCATGAACTTCTGATTTTTCAATTTTAGCATCCGAACTCGATAAAAATACTTATAATATATAATCCATTCCTCGGAGCGTGTATCTCAATTGCCTGACATGAATACTATATCAAATTCTAAGAGCATTTATTATTTGACATTTGTAATATCTATGTCCCGTCCTTTCTAAAACCAATCTACCAAATTTTTAATTTTGTTCTCTTTCCTTTCTTCTCCACCATCTCCACCAAAATCTTCCCTTGCCCAACCACTATTTCCAATAGTAAAAATTCAAATATGATCAATTCATATACCTTAACAAAACCTCCGTCTAGAAATTAGTCCAAACAAGCCATCAGATCTTCTTAGAAACTATCAAAACTATTCCAACAAGATTTTCATCGAAAAAATGACATCTTGGTGACACTTGTCAAAATCAAAACTAAAATACCTCTTTGAGAACTTATGACATCTTGGTGACACTGCCAAGGGATTGTTCAAAGTTGCAGTGAAGAGAAAGGATGGGCTTTAATAGTTTTAAATATAGTAATTCGAGTGGCGCTCTTTTTCTGTGTGATTAGCACGTACTTTGACCACGTCAGTTGTGCTACTGCCACATAAGCATAGAACGGTAAAAGGTGTTCACTTATAAGTAATGGATTGAGTTGAGGTGTTAAAAAGGAAAAATCAAAAGCTCATGTATCGGCTTCAAAATCCGGTGCAAGTTTAAGTGACCCAGCAGCCATTACACCTTGTTTTAATCATTTGGTTATTTATGTGGGATTTATTGCATAAGTCTGTGATATTCCTCACAGAATTGATACTGCGGGTGTGGTAGCTAGAGTGAAAGACGTGTTTAAAGAGCATCCTAAATTGATCCTTGGATTCAACACTTTCTTGCCCAAGGGCTATGAAATAACCCTCAATGAAAAAGACGAGCCTCCTCCAAGAGAACTGTTGAGTTTGTAGAAGCTATCAGCTTTGTGAACAAAATAAGGGTAACATATATTCAGTTACCTTCTGATTTTAACAATAAAGTTCTGCCCTTTTTCTACTTTAAAAAGCTTTAGTCCTAACTTCCTGTGCTATCATTTCCCGCAGAAACGTTTCTAAAATGATGATCATGTGTATATATCCTTCCTAGACATTTTGAGCATGTATAGGAAGGTGCACAAGGCCATCAACGAGATGTTCCCTGAGGTGATAAAATATTATTAACTTGTCTTCAAAGTTATTGTAGATGAACTTCATGTTTTAGTTTGTTATATTTTTTTGTGTAGGTTGTTGTACTTTTTGGTCACCATCCAGATTTGCTAGACGAGTTCACTAAAATCTTGCCAGCTACTTCAGTTACTGCACCAGCAGCACAAACTGATAAAAGAAATCTTCTGTAAAGGTTGAAGAATTTGGAAGACCTCATGAAGATAAAGATGTCCCAAAAAGTGAGTGCGTGGTTAGCATTGTATGAATATCATAGATAAGTTCTTTGTTTCTGGCGAAGTGTTTCTAAGTTTAGTTATTAACCTTTTAATATGATTTGCTTGATTTTGCCAGATATGTATTGCCAAGAGTTCTCTTTCTGTGAAAAGGTATAGGAAAGACTACAAAGTCCAGCTGATTATCAGGCATTCTTATATTGTCTCCATCTTTATAGCACAGAAATAATTTCAAGGAAGGAGTTGCAAAGTTTGGTTTGTTTATCATGCAATTAATCTATCCTTTTTTCTCTTATGTGACTGTAGTTTTTGTTTATAATTTTTGCTAGCAATGGTTTGCTTGGGTTCCATTAGCTCTCTCTGTGTCCTGGAGGCAGTATTCAGGGGCAGAGTTCTTTCTCCTTACTATGGGAATTAAGCCGTAAGCCGAACAGAATACGGACTTGCTTCAGGACCTCTTGCTGCTGAGCCAGTGTTCTGGCTACGGGCTCGGCGAACTCAGTAGCTTTGGTTCAAACCTTATATTTGCCTTGAATAATTTATTGATTATTTACAATTTAATAATTTAGAACTCAATAACTTAAAATGCTTAAAATTCCAAACCCATAAACTTAAAATCCTAGCTCCGCCTCTCACAATATTAGTTGGTCTGTTGATGCTGCTAGACCGGATAGAGACATTTATGCTAAACATGCCCTCTCTTTTGACCCACAAAAGAGAGAAACAGGGGTCCCCTCTATTCTTTGAGGTGGACAATTAACTGAATCCTGGTTTACAGGATTTGTGGTACTAATATCTTTGAAATGATATACAACTCGGTGTGGTTGTTGTTGTTTAACCATCATAAATTTGAAGGCATGCTCATTTCAGGTTGTTGATTTACTTGGAAAATATCCTGATCTTATGGAATGCTTCAATGAATTTCTAGAGCGTTGTGAACGAGTTGGTCAGTCTGGCTCTGTTTTATGTGTGTATGAACTTTGCTAGACGAGTTCACTATATTCTTTCCAGATTCTTATGCTACTGCATCAGCAGCACAAACAATGATGAAGTTGCATCAAGGAACTCATGATCAGGATTATAAAGAACCTGATAATAAGAACAATGGAGATCTAAGCATGCAGTGTTATACTGATACAACGAAATCTGCTGTGAAGATTGAAGAATTTGGAGGACCTAATGAAAATAAAGATGCCCTGAAAAGTGAGTGCAATTAGCATTGTCTGAATATTTGTATTTGATTTGCTGCATTAGAATCTTCCTCCATTAGCGCTCACTACAAAAAAAATAGAATTAGCTACGAACTTCGTCACTTATCTGTCGCTAAATTGCTCGTAACTAACAGAATTTCTCGATAATTTGTCGTTAATCCGACACTAAATAGTATTAGCAACGAATTTTTTTGTTTTGCTAGAATTTGTTTGTCGCTAATTCCTGTTTATTTTTTATAAGCGTGGTGTCTAGGCTAGCTCGCGCACCATCTCGACTAATTTCATGAGATACCTGCTACCTTCTACCAGCAGCATGTACCGGGTAACTCTATCCGCCAAGACTTTGAATAAATAAAAAAATCCTAGTCTTTTTCACTCTTTTGTCTCCATTGTGATATGGACCTGAGATCTCATGCTTCTTAACTCATTTCATTGACCATTAGGTCATATCGCATTCGCAGTTTCTTTTTAGACCGTTTAAATTCGTTGTGTTTTGTTTTTGGTGTTCTTGATGTATGCACTTGTTTCCGGCATATTGTTGCTTAGTATGATTATTAACTTTTTAATATAATCTGCTTGATGTTTCCAGATATGTATAGCCAAGAATTCATTTTCTGTGAAAAGGTAAAGGAAAGACTACAAAGTCCAGTTGATTATCAGGGATTCTTAAAACGTCTCCATCTTTATAGCACAAAAATAATTTCAAGGAAGGAGTTACAAAGTTTGGTACGTTTATCAATCAATCAACCTATCCTTTTTTCTCTTACGTGACTGTACGTAGTTTTTGTCCATAATTTTTGCTAGCTATGGTTCTGCTGGTGCTGCAAAATGGTTCTGATGGTATATCGTCGGGATAGAGCCATTTATGCTGCAAGTCGGTATGTCTGTTGTTGTTTAAGCATCATAGATTTGATAGCAGGCTCATTTCAGGTTGTTGATCGACTTGGAAAATATCCTGATCTTGTAGAGGGTTTCAATAAATTTCTACATCATTGTGAACGAGTTGGTAAGTCTTGAAAATTCATGTCAGTAAAATTGTTGTGTCATTTATCTACTCTATATACAACTATAATATATTACGGTTGGAATATAAATTTTATTAAAATTAAATCTGTAAAATAATCTGGATTATATTTTAAAATTCAAGATATATTAGTTCAATTTATTGGGCTAATATAATTGGACTAATTACAAGTTCAATGTATATGGATTAAATAAGTAAGTCTTAATCTATTGGGCTAGCCCATTTAATTGGGCCACAAATGATGAGCCCACTTCATTAAGCCCAAGATGTCATCTTACTAGAGGCCCAGTTTGGTGCCACGTGCCAAATGATGTGGCGTGCCAAGTTAAGCGGAAAAGCCAATATGACTATGCCACGTGTTAAAATGACAAGGCATGCACATTCACACTAAAAGGCCAATGAAATCGCGCCACGTGTGCAAGTGACATGTTCTGGCCAATCAAATGCGGCCATGTCACACTTCAATTTGATTGGTCGGAAAGAGTATGTTCTTATCACAACTACTCCCTTCCACAACTATAAATAGGGGTCTTCATAACTCAGAAAGGGGACCAAAAGTTATAACAAGAAGCAAGAAAGAGCTCGTGGATCAAATACTGCAAATTACTCCACAAGTTTCAAGCTTCAAGCAATAAAATTCAAGTTCAAGTTCAAACCCAAGAGCGAATCAAGATCAAGTTCAAGCAATCAAGCTCAAGCTCAAAGGTCCTTAAATTTATTTACTATTGGAAAGAAGAATCAGAGAATTCATAGAGATTGTAACACTCAAATATTCGAAATAAAAATACTACGATTGTTGCGATGTTTTCCGATCTTGATTTTATTTTCTCGACGTAAATTTATTGTCTACAAATTCTGGCACGTCCAGTGGGACAATCTCTACCTCTCATCTCAACTTTTCAATCACCAAAGTTCAAGAACATTGAAAATGGCTTCAAAGAAAATCAACTCTAGATTAACATCTACCAAAGCTGCTAACTCCAGGTTCTATGCTGATGTGGAAAGCATCCTTGATGTTACCTTTGGAAGCTTCGGACCAGTCACGAGGAGCAAAGCAAGTTCTTTAGGACAACAAACACCCCGAGTGCCGTCCGCATTGACCCTTATTTTGGGATCTCTATCCTCAAAGGGAGCTAGATCTTCTACAAACGCATCTGAATGAGGAAGCGATGTTGCTGAAAAGATCAAGAAAACTCTTGCTCTACTTGACCTCTCCGGATCCAAGCACTCTGCTGTGAAGGAAGATGATGATGCTTCAAGTGATGGATTTTCCCCACTTACACCACGTAGCTTGAGCCAATCAAGGATCAATCTGTGTGAAAATTCATGCAACTCTCCGTCATCCACGACAGTCATGCAAGCCAGGGTGACAAACACTTCATCTATGGAGGAGCAGCTGGCAAACTTGACGGAAGCAATCGTTGGCTTGATCAAATGCATGCAAAATCAAGAGGCTAGAATTGACAAGCTAACAGACAGGGTGGGAATCTTGATGGAAGAAGAATCCACCCATGCACCCGGCAAGCTCCCAAAAGTTCTAGAGAGTGACTCTGCCCCAAGACAAGTAGCATCCACTGAGTCTATCCCTGTCTCATCTGAAGGAAAGATTCCAATCGATCAACTGAAGGAGTTCATTGAAGGAACCACTAAGAACAAATATGAAGTTGCTGCCAAATCCTCCATTTCGTATGCAAAGTCGTACACTTCAAGGGTCGATATGTTGAAGATGCCTTCTGGCTATCAACCTCCAAAGTTTCAACAGTTTGATGGTAAAGGTAACCCAAAGCAACATGTGGCGCACTTTGTGGAGACGTGCAATAATGCTGGGACTTATGGAGATTACGTCATCAAGAAGTTTGTTTGGTCGCTAAAAGGAAATGCTTTTGACGGGTACACAGACCTTGAGGCTGGATCTATCGATAGCTGGGATCAACTAGAGCAAAATTTCCTCAATCACTTTTATAGTACGAGACGTACTGTGAGTATGATAGAACTTACAAATAGTCGTCAACGAAAGGGGAACCAATTATCGACTTTATCAATCATTGGAGGAATGCAAGCCTCAACTGCAAAGACATGCTTATTTAAGCTTAAGGCATAGAGATGTGCATCCAAGGTATGCATTGGGGATTGCGCTACATCTTGCAGGGTATCAAACCTGGCACATTTGAAGAACTTACAACTCGTGCTCATGACATGGAATTAAGCATGGCCTCCGCTGGAAATGAAAGGTTGCCCATCTATGAACCTCGCAAAGCGAATGACAAGCAAGAAGTCAGGAAGTGGGTGAAAGTTCGTACCCAAGTCTGAAAGCAAAGAAACTATGAATGTCAACACGTCATGTATGAAGTTCAAGACGAAGATGAGCAATTAGCAGAGTATGAAATCCACTTCTTTTCAAGACAAGACAAGTGGAAAGTTGACTCTAAAAGAGATGCAGGAGAAAGAGTACCCCATTCCCGGATTCTGATGTGCCATCCATTTTCAAAGAACTCCAATCTCATCGAGCTTCCGGAGATGAAGCGACCAAATGAAGCTGGGAAAACAAATGACCCAAACTACTGCAAATATCACCAACTTGTAAACCACCCTCTAGAGAAGTGCTTTGTCTTCAAGGATAAAGTCATGGACTTGGCTCTCGAAAAGAAGATCGTTCTTGAAGATGAGAAAGTAAGCGCAAAGCAAGTCTCTATCACCTTTGGCTCATTCAGTCCGGATGAATTATGTGGTTTTAAAGAAAGTAAAAATGAAGAATTGCTGGAGAGTGACAAAGCTGAAGTTAACCAACCTGATGATGATGAAGGTTGGACGTTTGTGACTCGTCGTAGGCGCCACAAAAGGAGCCCATGAAAAGAATCAGTGGAACAACCAACAAGGAAGAGTAAAAAGACCAATAAAAAAGAATCTAGTTAGGCATTTGAAGAAAGCAAAAGTGGAGATGCACCACCCTCAAAAGTCACGAAATCCAGTGACCTTGGAGAAGTTTTTACCAAGCTGGTTCCGCATGAAGATTTTCCATGAGGGCATTGATGTCTCTTGTTGCCATGCTGACAAAGGGGAAGAAAAGAGTGATGACCTACCGTTGACACCATCTTCGGAAAAGCCCATCGAGTCCACTTCTCAAGAAGTTAATGCTTGTGAGGAAAAGGTCACGTTCACAAATGACGACATTTTTCTAGGTGATACTCCTCATAACCGCCCATTGTACCTGGTGGGCTATATGCGCGATGAAAAGGTAAATAGGACTTTGGTTGATGGAGGATCCTCAGTGAACATTTTGCCAATCCATAATGTGAAAGAACTTGGTATTCCCATGAACGAACTCTAAGAAAGTTGTGTGATGATCCAAGGATTCAACCAAGGGAGGCAAAGAGCCATAGGCGCGATCAGGCTGGGAATCACTATTGAAGATATGCAATCAAGTGCATGGCTGCATGTGATCAACATGAAGACTTCATACAATGTTTTGCTTGGAGGGCTTGGATACATGAGAATAAAGTTGTTCCATCTACCTACCATCAATGTTTAAAATACTACGAGAGTGAAGTCTAGAAGACAGTAGTTACTGATGATGAGCCATTCATCGAGACTGAGTTACACTTCACCGATGCAAAGTTCTACTTGAAGAACCGCATTGTGAAGGAGCTTAAAGTTGATGATGGTACGAAAAGCAAAAATGATGAACCCATAACTAAAAGAGCTGATGTGACTATTGGCAAAAGCCAAAATTGTTACTGAGGAGGTACCCGCCAACATGAATAAATATCATAAAGGGGTATTGCGTCTTATGGAAAGAAAGTAAGTCCCGCGCTCTAATATGTCTCTAAAAGGAAGAAAGACGAGGGCGAATCACATAATCTCCAAACCAAGATGCTAAGGGAGTTAACTCTTCCGGTAAAACAAATTGAGGCAATAAAGTTTTCCTCAAAGCCGCTTGCAGGGTTTGTAGCCCAAAATCGTTTGCAGAATGTAGCACTCCCTACAAAACGAACAGATGAAGGTTTCGATCCTAACGCTTACAAGCTATTTGCAAAAGCTGGATACAATTCCAATGAGCCATTAAAGTTAGAGGCTGCAACGAGACAACCGCGTGAAGGTCTGGGATACAAGCTACTGTCACCAGTGCGCATCTCAATAAGGGTGAGTAGCAATTATATCAGTGTAGAAGATGAATCAGCCGCTTCTAACAAGCCTTCTGTCTTTGATCGGCTTGGAAAATCAACTGTGGAAATTCTGTATTTGAGAGACTGGGTCCATTAAAGAAGGGGAATAAGTTCCAGAGAAATCATCGATATACAAGAACACCCGCGTCACCCAAAATTTAGGAGATCTCTAAGGATTTCCAAAGTTTGGTTCCTTCCAGAATGAGCTGACAAACAAAACTGGTGGTTTCATGTGAAGAAGTACTAAAGGTAAAGCCATATACTGTGGTCTACACTAACGAACGTGACGAAGATGAAGAAAGTGTAGGTTCTTCGTATCATGTCACTGTACAAGGCGAGAATGGTGTTTCACTTCGATGGAAGATAATGCGGAAATGGAGGATGTTTCATCGTGTTATCACATTCCTCCAATGATGGAGACCCTAAAGAATATGCAGATGCGAAAGATGCTCCACCTGAACTTGAAGAATGAGTGAAGACGACATATAATGCCTTAAAAGAAGTTAACCTTGACACCGATCAACAACCAAGACCCACCTACCTAAGTGCTTTACTTGAAGATGATGAAGAGAGCACTTATATTGAGTTACTCAAAGAGATCATGGATGTCTTTGCTTGGAGTTACAAAGAGATGCCTGGCTTGGACCCGAAAGTAGCAGTCCATCACCTTAAGCACGTACTAATTGAAACAAAAGACATGCAGCGTAACTCATCATCTTTATTAATTCTCTAGAATTCTTATTTTATGATGCGCGATTGATTATGTTAAACAAGCTCAAAGGCGTTTTTGGTCGGACTTGGTTCCCTTGATTGAAACAGAAGTTAACAAACCCATCGAAGCTGGCTTTATTCGTGAAGTTAAAAACCCTACGTGGGTTTCAAGTATTGTCCCTGTAACGAAGAAGAAGAATGGCCAGATTCGAGTGTGCATTGACTTTAGAGATCTCAATAATGCATGTCCGAAAGATGAATTTCCGCTTCCTATTCCAGAGCTGATGATCGATGCTACTACTGGTTACGAGGCAATGTCTTTCACGGACGGCTCGTCGGGCTATAACCAAGTACGCATGGCAAAGATGAAGAGCTTACTGCATTCCGTACTCCAAAGGGTATTTGTTGCTACAAGGTAATGCTTTTGGCTTGAAGAATGCTGGTACTACTTACCAAAGAGCTATGCAGAATATTTTCGATGATCTTCTCCACAAGAATGTGGAATGCTATGTTGACGACTTGGTGGTGAAATCAAGAGAGAAGTACGACCACTTGGAGAACTTGAGCATGATATTTGAATTGCTCATGAGGTACCAACTTAGGATGAATCCATTGAAATGTGCCTTTGGAGTTACTTCTGGAAAGTTCCTTGGTTTCATTATCTGGCATCAAGGGATCAAAATTGATCAAGCCAAAGTGGATGCCGTTTTGAATATGCCTGAGCCTCGGGATATTCATGAATTGAAAAGTTTACAAGGAAAGTTAGCGTACCTTAGGAGATTTATCTCGAACCTAGCTGGGAGGTGTCAACCATTCATTCGCCTTTTGAAGAAAGGTGTCCTTTTCAAATGAGACCAAGCAAACAGTAGTGCCTTTGAGAGCATTAAATCCTACTTTATGAAGCCTCCAGTCTTAGCAGCCCCTATGCCTAGAAAGCCATTGATACTATACATTGCGGCACAAGAAAGGTCTGTTGGAGCACTGTTGGCCCAAGAAAATAGTGAGGGGAAAGAAACTCTCTTTACTACTTGAGCAGGATGATGACACCAAGCGAGTTGAATTATTCGCCAATTGAGAAGTTGTGTTTGGCGCTAGTCTTCTCAATTCAAAAGTTGAAGCACTACTTTCAAGCTCATGTTGTCCGTCTTGTTTCTAAAGCAATTCCCATCAAGTTCGTGATGTCAAAACCTGTTCTTAGTGATTGACTAGCGAGATGGTACCACCAATTTCAACAATTCGAGATTTTGTACATCCCTCAAAAGACTGTAAAAGGACAAGCATTGGCAGACTTCTTAGCAGATCATTCGATACCTGGTGACTGGGATCTAACTGATGAACTACCTGATAAGGACGCAATGGTCATTGAAATTCAACCTCCATGGAAGATGTACTTTGATGGTGTTGCGTATCGTGGGGGAGTTGGGGCTGGCGTAGTATTTGTCACTCCCCAAGGTGAAGTCTTGCCCTACTCCTTCACCTTGACAAAACTTTGTTCCAACAATGTTGTTGAGAATCAAGCATTAATACTTGGGCTCGAAATGTCCGTTGATATGAAACAATTGCAATTGCAAGTCTTTGGTGACTCCCAGTTACTGGTCAATAAGCTTTTGGGTAGTTACGAGGTCAAGAAGCCTGAACTACGCCCATATCATGATTATGCTAAAACGTTGATGGGTGGCTAGGTGATGTGACTATCCAGCATGTGCCAAGGAAAGAAAATAAGAAGGATGATACTTTAGTTGCTCTAACTTCATCATTATCCTTGCCTGACCAAGCGCAAGTTACAGTCTGCCAAAAAATGGATAGTACCATCGCCAAATGAGGCTGAAGGCGAAGAAAACGAACTCAAGCATCTTGTTGCTGTTTCTGAAGTTGAGAAAGAAGGATGGCGACAACCCATTATCGACTACTTATGCTATGGGATACTTAGAGAAAATTTGAGGAGAAGGACTGAAATCCGTCATTGTGCACCTCTCTTCCTTTACTACAAGGATACTCTACACAGAAGGTCGTTCGAGGGAGTACTCTTGTGATGCCTAGGAGAAGAAGAAGCTCTCCAAGCTTTGTAAGAGGCACATTATGGGTTATGAAGGTCACACCAGTCTGGACCAAAGCTCCTCTTCCATATAAAAAGGATGGGATATTATTGGCCAACGATGGTAAAAGATTGCTTAGACTGCGCCCCAAGATGCAAGGCTTGTCAATTCCATGCGAATTTTATTCATCAACCTCCTGAAGTGTTGCACCCGACTGTTGTATCCTGGCCATTTGACGCTTGGGGATTGGATGTTGTTGGACCACTGCCAAAGTCCTCTGATGGTCACCTATACATATTGGTTGCAACTGACTACTTCTCAAAATGGTCTAAAGTTGTTGCTCTTAAAGAAGTAAAGAAGGAAAATGTCTCAAGTTTCATCTGAGTAAACATTATTTATCGATTTGGCATTCCTCGTTACATAATAACGGATAATGGAAAGCCATTCGACAATAGGCAGATGAACAAGATTTGTGATCTCTTTGGCTTTAAGCAACGTAACTCTTCGATGTACAATGATGCTGCCAATGGTCTAGCTGAGGCATTTAACAAGATTTTATGCAACTTGTTAAAGAAATTCATCACTCATCGCACACCAACACAGGTGACTCCTTATTCACTCGTTTATGGAGTCGAAGCCGTCTTGCCACTTTAGCGTCAAATACCTTCATTACGACTGGCTATTCAAGAAGGGATCGGTGATGAAGAAAATGCTCGACTTCGATTAGCAGAGTTGGAAGCTCTTGATGAAAAGAGATTGGAAGCTCAACAGAGTCTTGAATGTTATCAATCTCGATTGTCTCGTGCCTTCAATAAAAGAGTTCGTCCGAGATCCTTTCAAGTAGGAGATCAAGTCCTTGCCGCACAAAGACCTATAATTACTTCCCATAAACCTATAGGGAAGTTCACTTCAAAATGAGATGGGCCATATGTCGTACAAGAAGCTTATTCAAGTGGGGCTTATAAGCTGGTTGATATAGATGGTACGAGAATCAGCCTTATCAACGGCAAGTTTTTTTAAGAAGTATTATAAATGAAGTTGCAAGTCATAATTCTCCCTTGATGAAAAGAGATTGGAAGCTCAACAGAGTCTTGAGTGTTATCAAGCTTGATTGTCTCGCGCCTTCAATAAAAGAGTCCGTCTGAGATCCTTTCAAGTAAGAGTCAAGTCCTTGCCGCACGAAGACCTATAATTACTTCCCATAAACCTTTAGGGAAGTTCACTTCAAAATGAGATGGGCCATATGTCGTACAAGAAGCTTATTCAAGTGGGGCTTACAAGCTGGTTGATGCAGATGGTACGAGAATCGGCCTTATCAACGGCAAGTTTTTGAAGAAGTATTATTCATGAAGTTGCAAGTCATAATGCTCCTCGACGTACGAGCCTAAACTGCAAGTCATGATGCTCCTCGACGTACGAGCCTAAACTGCAAGTCATGATTCTCCTCGACGTACGAGCCTAAATTGCAAGTCATGATTCTCCTCGAAGTACGAGCCTAAATTGCAAGTCATGATGCTCCTCGACGTACGAGCCTAAACTGCAAATCATGATGCTCCTCGACGTATGAGCCTAAATTGCAAGTCATGACGCTCCTCGACGTACGTCACTAAACTATAAGTCATGACGCCCCTCGATGTACGAGCCTAAACTGCAAGTCATGACGTTTCTCAACTTACGAGCCTAAACTGCAAGTCATGATGCTCCTCGACTTACGAGCCTAAACTGCAAGTCATGACGCTCCTTGACGCACGAGCCTAAACCACATGTTGCTACACTCCGGGCCCGCAAGAGTATAAACTGTGTGCGGCCCAAAAAAAAAGAAGTTCGCTAGGTTAAAAATCTCGAAAGAGGCGGCCTAGGCAAAAGTTAAGATGTAAAAAAAAAGAGTCCGCTAGGTTGAAAACTTCGAAAGATGCGGCCTAGGCATAAGTTAGGACATAAATAAATTCACCAGTGTGAGCTGCGGTATGACATGATCCTCTTCACTGAGGTACGTAGACAGCTTAGAGTTTCATTCTAAGTTCAGTCGCATAAGTTCAAAAGATACATATTGCCCCAATTGTTGTTCGAGTGAAGTATGGAGGAATGCAAAATCAAGCTGAAATGCCATCCTCTTGTGGAACTTTGATCTCATTTGATTTAAAAGGGGCAACCCTCCATGGTAAATTGATATCTTTAAGTCTTTCGGTACTCAAAGTTGAAGTCTTCAAGTCCGTCGGTCTTCAAGTTGAAGTCTTCAAATTCTCCAATCTTCAAGTTGAAATATTTAGACCCTACAAATCTCAAAGTTGAAGTCCGTTAGTCTTCAAGTTGAAGTCTTCAAATTCGTCGGTCTTAAAGTTGAAATATTTAAGCCCCCAGTTTGTAGTCAAATTCGTCGGTCTTCAAATTCGCCGGTCTTAAAGTTGAAATATTTAAGCCCCCAAGTTGAAGTCTTCAAGTTAGTCTGTCTTCAAATTCGCCGATCTTAAAGTCGAATTGTTTTAGCCCTCTGAATCTTCTAGTTGAAATCTACAAAGTCCACCAAATCTTCGAAGTTTTCTAAGTGTTCAAGTCGATGTTATCTTCAAGTTGAAGCATTATAACTTTTCAATCTTAAGGTGGACATATAAGTCCCTTTGCACCTTAAGTTGGCATCTTCGTGGGTTTGTCCTTAAAAGGAATTATAATTTTCCAATATTAAGGTGGACATATGAGTCCCTTTGCACCTTAAGTTGGCCTCACCGATAGTCTAGACCACATTGAGAGTAATCTCTCCAAGAATCGCGCCATTTTGAGAGTAATCTCTCCAAGAATTAGACCACACTGAGAGTAATCTCTCCAAGAATTGGGCCATTCTGAAAGTAATCTCTCCGGTAATTGGGCCACATTGAGAGTAATCTCTCCAAGAATCGGGCCATGAAAGTAATCCCTCCGATATTTGGGCAAGGTGAGTATTCATCCCCTTACACCTTAAGACCGCCTTCTTCATGCATGGATCATCTTGTTGAACAAGAACATATATTTCTCAACTGACCTACAAAGAAAAAAAAAGACGACAAAATAAGAAAAGCACAAAAAAAAAAAAGAAACTACCTTCGCGTCCGAGTCCACAAAAAATAGACTTAAGTGGCTTGCAAATACTGAGAATTGATGCTTAATGAATATGTAAGTATGGGTTTATATAGATGGTTAAGTTCGGCTATCGCAAAGTAATAATCGATGCGGGACAGATTAATTTATGGTGAGGCGGACCATTATCCTTCTCTGAGTGGAATTCAAAAGGGAGTTGGAAATCAAGATTTACCAAGATAAGTCCGAATAGATCTTCTATCCCTTAGTTACGTGAGAATTGCATGCATATGTGACTTCAACCACGTGAGATTATTATAAAAGTTCTATCATGGAAATTAGAATGCATAAACTGTTGATGATAGATAATTTTGCTTCCAAATCAAGGAGTTAAAATTTTTTAGTGCACAAGTATTTTGAGCCCATATGTTTTGTGTACTATGAAAATATGCAATTAAGCTACTTGAAGTAAGTTTCATCGAGTATTAGGAGACTTCATTAATACTTCTGACACTTGTCTTCTACGTTTGAGATATTTACTCAACAAGTCTTGAAGTAGGGTGCATTTGTAGGTATACAAATTTTATTAAAATTAGATTCGTAAAATAATCCGGATTATATTTTAAAATTCAAGATATATTAGTTCAAATAAATTTATTGGGCTAATATAATTAGACTATTGCAAGTTCAATATATATGGATTAAATAAGTAAGTCTTAATCCATTGGGCTAGCCCATTTAATTGGGCCACAAATGATGAGCCTACTTCATTAAGCCTAAGATGTCATCTTATTAGAGGCTCAGTTTGGTGCCACGTGTCAAATGACGTGGCGCACCAAGTCAAGCGGAAAAGCCAATAGGACCATGCCACGTGTCAAAATGACAAGGCATGCACAGTCACACTAAAAGGCCAATGAAATCGCGCCATGTGTGCAAGTGACATGTTCTGGTTAATCAAATGCAGCATGTCACACTTCAATTTGATTGGTCGAAAAGAGTTTGTTCTTATTACAACTCTTCCCTTCCACAACTATAAATAGGGGTCTTCATAACTAAGAAAGGGGGCCGCAAGTTATAACAAGAAGCAAGAAAGAGCTCGTGGATCAAACACTGCAAATTCCTCCACAAGTTTCAAGTTTCAATCAATAAAGTTCAAGTTCAAGTTCAAATCCAAGAACGAATCAAGATCAAGTTCAAGCAATTAAGCTCAAGCTCAAGAACAAGATCATCGTTTGTGGAAACAAATATAGTTTTAAGATCAAGCTCGAAGGCCCTTGAATTTATTTACTATTGGAAAGAAGAATTAGATGATTCATAGAGATTGTAACACTCAAATATTCGAAATAAAAATACTACGATTGTTGCGACATTTTTCGGTCTTAATTTTGTTTTCTCGACGCAAATTTATTGTCTACAATTACTATTAGAAAACTGCCTAAAACTGTCCAGAAATACCAACCTAAATAAGTCGGAAGACGGGAAAAATCGACCGATTTCCGACAGACTTTAATTCTTTGAAATTAGACTGGTCGGTAGTAAATGGCGACCGAAGTCGGTCACAATTTCCGATGGATTTCTGTCGGTCGATTACATTTTCACAAGCTACTAAAAAAGAAAAAATCTGCTAAAAGAAAACAACCGAAGTCGGTCGGTATTTTTAATTATGCAATTAAAAAATGCACCATCTGAAAATCGAATCGGGGTCTGTGTTGTGGCATAATACTATTTTATCACTATACCATTGCTACATTTTGGTTTAAGACTAGCTTTTATCTTACTTGTACTTTTAGTTGCATTTCCGCGCTAAAATAACCGAGCGATTTTGGTCGGTTTTATTAAAAATATTAAATTATCGACTAAAGTCGATTAGTATTTAAAATGACCGACTCAAATAACCGATCGATTTTGGTCGGGTTTTTGAATATTTATTTTATTTTATATGAAAAAATCAATCAAAGTTGGCCGATTTTTAAAAAAGGAAATTTTGCAGGACGTCAAAATAGAAGTTGGTCAAATTCGTAAAAAAAATTAAAAAACAAAATATTTTGAAATATTGACCGACGTCATTTTTCGGTTTTTTTTGACAGACCAAAGTCTGTCACAGTAAGTTTTGGCCAAATTTCTATAGTGTTAAAAGCACGAAGCTCCTGGCGTTTGTCTTTTTTACCCTTTAAAAACATATTTAATTCAAATTACTTTCCAATATTTAGGATTTAATAAAAATTAACTGAAAAGTTAGAAAAATCAAAGTTGGAAACTTTTGTGTACTTAGAACTCTTTTTAGGTTTAGGAGCCCTTATACCTTATAAACACAATAACCGATTAAAATTCAACTAAAATCTTGAAAACCCCAACGTTAGAAGCTTTCATGTACTTAGAACTCCATTTAGGTTTAGGAGTATCTTTATACTTTGTTATATAATTATAATAACCGATTTAAATTCACCTAAAAATTTTGGAAAAATCAAAGGTAAAATTTTCTTTTTCTTATACTCCTTTTAGATTTGGGGGTCTTTATACTTTATACATATATATATATATATATATATATATATATATAACTATGACCAAGTAATCATATATAGGACTAACCCCTGCCGTCGAATACCCAAGCAGCCTTGAAGATCTCTTGGCCTTCAGCTCTAATTCTCATCGGTAGAATTCCATCTTTATCTAGACAGGTTTGAATGCGATCATACTCAAAAATTTAATTGTGATATTTCTTTTAAAGTAACTCTATCCCATTTTTCTGTATTTTTCAATGGTATATGCATTAATTTATTGTCTTCGCATAATATTTTTTGTAATAATTAACACGAGATGATACTATGAAATGTTTTATGTTCTTTTGACTTGCAGTTTTTCATAATAAAGTTCCCAGAATTCAAAGATATATTATTGGTAGTGATGAGTACATGAATTTGATAATTGAAATAGACGCATGTTAACTTGTGAAACTGAAGTGAGAAAATTATAAATTAGAATTTTTTAAAGTTGAATATAATAATTGATAGTTAAGAATTTCTGTTTTGCAGTTTCTTCCTTTACTAATTTAGCTATATAGGATCAATATTCACTATTTCATGACATTTTTATTTTATAACTCCAAATTTAATTTTTACTGTAATATTTATGTGTTCTTTTTACAAAGAATTTGTATTCTTTTTACAAAGAATATATATATATATATATATATATATATATATATATATATATATATATATATATATATATATATATATATATATATATATATATATATATATATATATATATATGCGTGTGTGTGAGAGAGAGATTCCACTCTGATCATTGGTTTCTGCTTTGTAGTTGGATTTGTTGCAGGTGTTATGAACAAGAGTAAGTCGTACATAAAGGGAGAGAAAGACAAAGAGCCTAAAAAGGAAGAGGCTCCTCTAAAGAGAAGTGAAGTTGAAGAATCTATCATCTTAGTGAAGAAAGTAAACGTTATTCTCAATCTCCTGCCTTTTGATTTTAATAAATTGTCTGCCCATTTTTTTCTTGTACCAGTTACTGGGCGGATGCAGCCTTATCCAAGCAATATCGTGTGACACCGCTTTGTTAGAATATTTTGTTAAATATATGTGTTAATATTATATGAAAACGATAAAGTAGGAAAAAATAACACCACTTGACATAAATAGTATTTTATTGTATTAGTTATGTGCTTGATTTTGCTTAAAGAGGTCAAAGGTTTAAACCTCAACTAGCACATTTTTCTTTTGCAAATATTTGAGAGAGCCTTTGTTGTTAAAAATTGTGATAAAGTAGAAATGAACTCAAGACCTTTTCCAACTTAAGACTCAACAAAACTGATAGATTAAGACTATTTCTTGTCTAAAAGTATGATAATGAAAGTTATATTCCAGTTGTTCTATAAATTTCAACATTGCTTACAAAATTTTTTGCATACGCCCTAGGCCTTTCTACATGCATTGCACATATCTCATGATAATTTTTAGTACAAAATTTATATCCAAAGCAATAATATTTTAAGTGATCATCTTGTAAAGTTAACATAGAGACTGGGGCGGAGCTAGAGACCAAGACACGGGTTCGATAAAACCTAGTAACTTTGGTCAAAACTCTATATTTGTCTTAAGAAATTCGCTAATATATTCAAATTATTAATTTAGAATCCAGTAATTTAAAAGGGCTAAAATCATGAACCTAGAAATGTTAGATTCTGGCTCTGCCTCTGCATTGAGACTTAAAAAACAAGAAAATTGTGTATTTTTGAAATGTTTCTCGTGCGAACTTGGAGTATTGGAATATAGACTTGGAAACTTTAAGTCCTAACTTAATTTGTTGGTTTACCACTTCATGTAGGAACGTTTCAAAAATGATGATCATGTGTACGATTCCTTCCTAGAAATTTTGAGGAAGTACAGGGAGGAGCAAAAGACCATATATGAAGTTTACTATGAGGTGATGGAACTTGTTTTAATTTGGATACATAAATATTATAGATGGTCTTCATGTTTTAATTTGTAATTTTTCTTTTGTTATGTATAGGTTGCCATACTTTTCATTGACCATCCAGATCTGCTTAATGATTTCACTAAGTTTTTGCCAGATTCTTCAGCTATTTCCATGCTTAAGCAATATCTTGATCAGTTAACCACCATCCTTAGTTCGTTATAATGCCTATTGCCATGACTTCTCAAATAATTTGGAACCCCACCCCACACCCTTTTTTGTATTAGTTTGATAACTCTTAGGGAGATTTGCTGGTTGCTTGGAATTCTTTGTCATGTTTTAAGTGAGTAGAGATTTAGTATTATTAGCAATAAATATTAAACTCATGGTTGGTTTCTTGAATCATATCATCTTTTCTTCTTGCAAATAAAGAAAATTTTCGTTCATTCTTTTTTTCTCTTATAGCTATAATTAGGGGTGTACATAGGTCGGGTTGGTTCGGATTTTACAATTACCAAATCAAACCAATTGTACCGGTTTATTAAATCTAAATACCAAACCAAACCAATAAAACTTGGATTTTTCGCTCTCGATTTTTTCGGGTTATTCGGGTTATTCGGGTTTTCTAGTTTTTTCCCAATAAAATCTTCATAGAACAAAATATATAAATTATGCTCAAAATATTTCTTTAATCCTAGTAAGATACAACTATAGAAAGTATTTTTCAAGAAAATAACACAAAATATGAGATGTGTCATGGCATTATCCTAAAATATTCAATAACAAAGACAATAAAATTATGTAATATCAATATTGCTAATTAAAAAGCCATAATAAAAATAAACATAATCTAAAAGTACTAAGTCATGCTAAAATAAGTAGACTAATAAGGGAATATTAATTACATGACTAAACGCTAAAGAAAAAATAAAAATAGGTTGTGCATTTTTATCTAAATTATTGCAAAACAAAAATAGATATTCAATACATTCCCGTTCATAGTATTGAATTGAATGTCTTTTATTAGCATTAATATTGATTTGATTTTGGTTTTAATTTGACTTTTATTGGCATTATTTAATTTACTTATGTTAATGGCTATAAAACTTATTGGTTCTAAGTCCAACCTTGAAATAATACATTAAAAGATAAAATTGTTATAAACTAAAGCAAAAGACAAGAACAATAGAACAAGAACAATAGCAATAGAGAGAAGAGTAGAGAGAGTTCTTCTTATTGAGTTGAGACGGGTGAATTACAATGGTAGAGAGCACCTCTATTTATAGGGAGGAGGAAGATCTTGCTACCAATAATAGGACTCTAAAATCTCTCTAATTAAATACATTAAAGACATTCACCTTAAATAGAAGTGTAAGAATCTTCTATTTCATAACACTCCCCCTTGAATGTCTATTCAATGATGTGCCTCATAAAACCTTAAAACCAAAACCCAATGGGAAAAATTAAAGTAAGGAAAAAGAGTACACATGTTTGAATATGCGCCTATTGGTTGCCTCGTTAAAAACCTTGCAAGGAAAACCCAGTGGGAAAAAACCTTGTAAGGGAAAAAGAGTGCAACGCGCATTGACTCCCCCTAATGAGTACATCAATTTATATCCTTGAGCATTTGCATTCCAATCTTGTGCATCATCTTCAAAACGATCTTTGGTAGACATTTGACAAATCAACCATATTGACTTGAATAAATATTCCGTACCTTGAAATCATCATTCTTGATAGATATGAACATCTTCATATAATGTCGTGGAATAACTCTTCAATATCTCCATAGATGCATTCTCAATGCCATCATGCTTATAGTTATAGCAAGATACATATGTACACAAATTGCACTTAGGATGTGGTACTTCAGGACCACGAATTGCATATGCTTCAAGCAACTTAAATCTTTCAAGTTAAGTCATATAAGCCATATAATAGACTTTAGATGCATATCAAGTTTTCCATGTCATGCTAAACAAATAAGATATTGAAAACTGATTATACATACCTTTGACTTTATAGTTTCAAGCATATGAACTACAGGTTCAAAGCTACATGTCTTTCATATGGAATCAATTCTTCTTGAATTGTATCTCTTCCATTTAGTTACTTTCTTTGAGTCAGCAAATGCGTATAGCATGCTTTGCAATATGTTGCAATTGCATTTCCCTTTTTATGAACTACAGGTTCATATCATGATATTCGGGGATATACATATACAAATGATAATTCATCCCATGTAACCTTTTCTCAAGTGTTTATCATGTCTCCCCCTCATGTTAGTAAAGCTAACTTATTTCCTCAACTTTGGGAAATCATCTTTGTGCATTATCATGTCAATATACACAACACATTAATAATAAGATGAGATTATTTGGTTCCTGACCTTGAACCACTTGTGAGGGGAAAATATACTCTCGTATACAACGTATATCAAACTGATATATATAACTTTGTTCTCATAAGAAACAGTTTAGCTATTAAGTGGAAGCACTCAATAATTATCTTGCTAAACCAACTTTGATATAAACCAACTTATCAAGATGAACTGTCTTGAGTAGAGAATCTGGAAATTATGCTCGAAGTTAGATTACTGAGCAATTTACCTCGCAAGCACCGGCCAGGCTGCGGGTTAATAACAATTGCGCATGTAACCATTTCATAGATGCATCATATGTGGTATACATGGCAGGTGAATGGGCCCATATTCACCTTTGATATTTCCAGAAATGTGCTTCAACCCGAACTCTTTAGTTGGTCAGTTCATTAATGAGAACAAGTGATACAAGAGAATTCGTAAAGAACTTTCTAGTTCTTTATTATTCACCTATGTGAATTTGCACATCATACATAAAATGAGATGGCTAACACGAATGTCAACTGAATAAATTATCAATATTGGTAAACTTCAAATTTACACCATGACATGTGCACTTATCAATAAACTTCGGGTTTATTATGACATGGGTTTTTATACCAATAGATATCCACTTTATTGTGGCATTATTTCGTTTGTGTAGTACAAACTGGAGAACAAAGCGGGTAGCTTTTCATATACAAATTACCCCGCTACAAGTTGTAGTAGTAGGAGATATCAAAGCCTTCCTTTATAGTCTCAATATAATCAATCGCTTTCGCGTGTACTTTGGAAACTGAATAAGTTTCTTTGAGACTTACTACAGCACAATACTCAATTGTGTTTCTCCAACATAGTAATAATTGGCTCTTCTAGAGCTCTCAATTAATTTTGTACTACCACAGATTCATCAACATCCATGTGGTGAATATCTTTCTTAAAGAAAAAGTTATACCATTATGGTCATGTCAAACTTATATGCAAGATATGTTTCTTGCATTATCGTTGTCCTTTAATAGTCATATTTCCAAAATACTTTGGCGTACAATAGGTACGTGACCAACGATCATTCATGCCATATATCATCTCAAACCTCCTTCTAGGGGTGAGTGTGGTATCATCTCAAACCTCCTTCTAGGGGTGAGTGTGCTATATTTAATACCAATTTCATGTTCATATTCTTCCAATAATGAATATGTATTCGTGAATCAGATGTTGTCACATTCACTTCGGGGATATGTGATTTTGTTATGCTTTTCAAATCTATAAATGCGTCAGGCATTTGATTTGCTATTCATTGCAAATGGATAATCTTTTGTGCCTCTTTCACAAATAGAGGTATGTGGATCAAGATGAGATAATGATGCATTTTTCCACAAAATTTCCCGTTTGGTTTCACCAACTTCTCCCCCTAATTTTGGGAAAAGTGTCTCATCAAATTGACAGTCTGCAAATAGTGCAGTGAAATCTCCTGTCAATGTTTCGAGGTAGCGAATAATGGAGGGCGATTCAACCTCAACATATATTCCTAACCTTCTTTGCAGACCCATTTTGGTGCGGGATGGCGGTGCTAAAGGCACATATACTGCGCATCCAAAAATTCTTAAATGGGATATATTGGGTCCATGACCCGAAACCAATTGCAACGGGGAATATTTGTGTCAATTCGTCAGTCAGAGACGAACTAGCATTGCTGCATGCAACATGGCGTGACCCTAATCCGAAGCGGGCAGCCGACAAACTAGCATTGTTGCATGCAAAATGGCGTGACCCCAAGCCGAAGCGGGCAGCCGACAAATTAGCATTGCTTTATGCGAAATGGCGTGACCCCAAGCCAAAGCGGGCAGCCGACAAACTAGTATTGCTGCATGCAAAATGGCGTGAACCCAAATCGAAATGGGCAGCCTCGTTTTCATGAAGAATTCAAGATTATTCTCATCTATTGTCTCAATATGATATCTATTTTGAATGATATCTTTAAAACTCAACAAGTTCCTTTTAGACTTGGAGGAGAACATTGCATTCTCTAAGATAGATTCTCAAAACTCAACAAGTTCCTTTTAAACTTGGAGGAGAACGTTTTGATTGATATCATTAAAACTCAACAAGTTCTTCTTAGACTTGGAGGAGAACATTTCTCAATGATTAACGTCATGCCTTTGGGTAGAGTTACATTTGCTCTTCCGGAGCCTTCAATCAATTTACTTCCCATGGTTTGGCATACAAAAGGAATACACAAACATAAGAATAAACAAGTTCAATTCGTTTGTGTCACATAATATTTTCAAAATCTGCTGCTAACAGTTGACTAACAAAATCAGATATGTTATCCATAATCAATTACTTTGCAGTTTGAAAATTTCAGCGTCTTTCATAAGACAATCGATTATTAAACACACACAATCGATTGTTTGAACATAGACAATCGATTGTTAAACACACACAATCGATTATTTGTTATTTTTGAAAAACTTCAGATCACACTGTCTTAAGACAATCGATTGTTAGACAAAGACAATCGATTGTGGATGATTTTTGAAAAATTCCAGACCTCACTGTTTCAAGACAATCGATTGTTAGTCAACGACAATCGATTGTGGATGATTTTTGAAAAATTCCAGACCTCACTGTTTCAAGACAATCGATTGTTAGTCAACGACAATCGATTGTTGATCAATTGTTTTTCAACTTTAATGCGAAAATAGTTGATAATCGACTAGTTTTTCAGGCTAGTCGATTACCCCCACTGGAAAATAAAAGTTTTATTGATATTTGAGCATATTGAAGATATTCTAAAGAACTACTGCTAACATTGCATCATGAACTAACTAATACGAGCTAATACTAATGACTATTAGTTTATTCACTAACTAATACAAATAAGTAGAACAAAATCAAATAACTCCATCTTCTTTCATCATGGTCCCATCGCCGATTAGGTGGTCTATTTTCCCCTCGGGTTGCTCAAAGAAGTCTGCCACATCCAAGTGGGTGATGTCAAAGTTGTCGTCAGAGACAAAATTCGTTTCAGGGCGTTTACTCTTTCGAGATGCTTGGTAAAGGTCAACCATACGGCAATCCTTTGACCAGTGCCCGTTTCCACCGCAACGATAATATATAGTTTATAAACTATTTGCTTTTGGATTCTTATCGTATCGTGCTTGTGGCAGAGTGACCAACTTCATGTTGTCATCTCTCTTCTTTAAGCCTTTCCACAAGATGGGTGAATCCTTGATGTTGAGATATTCAATCTTCAAACTTTCATCAAAGTGATGGCGCAAGAAAATCAAGGCCTTCATACAGTTTCAAACCTTCATTAAGGTAATGGCGCAAGAAAATCAAGGCCTTAGCATAGTTTCAAACCTTCATCAAGGTGATGGCGCAAGAAAATCAAGGCCTTAGCATAGCTTTGGGTGGATGCTCTTTTTCTGTCTTTAATGGCGTCTCCAAGACCCATAGCATCTAAGTGGATCTCATCATCCAACGCCCATGTCATATAGTTCTTGCCGAAATTTCGAGGGCAACGAACTTTCTTTTCATATGACACAATTACATCAAGAGCGTGTTCATACTTACGGGCTCTTATTACGATTATCACATTCACTTCAGGGAATGGATCAAAATCATGTGCTTTACGCAAGCTGCTACCACATTCTCTAAATGGAATGGAGCGAATTCAATTGGACGGAATTCTTTGTCATGTCCACATTCATTGATACCTTCATGGTAATTAGTCTTCTTTCAGACTTATCATATACTGCTTCCACATTCTCTAAAGGGAATGGAGCAAATTCAATGGGACGGAATTCTTTGTCACGTCCACAATCATACATGATTTTAATCATGGAAGGACATAGAGATTTTACCACTTCGTGTGGTTATAATTTCTCACAAACTCCATTAGAGTTATAATCAAACTTTGTATATAAAATTTATAGAATTCCAAGAATTTGAAAAAGGAAAAGTAAATTACTTACCTTTAAGGTATACCAAATATATTTTCTTCCTTTCTTCCTTTCCTTTCTTTCTTTCCTTTTTCTTTTCAACTTTTTCGTTTCTTTTCCTTGTTTTCGTTTTGTCTTTTTTTCAATTCAAACTTTCGTTTGCTTTCTGCCTAATTTCGTTCCTCCCCCTTTTTTTTTTCTTTTTTTTTCTTTCTTCATTCTTTCTTTGAAGCAAAACCCTACACAAACAAAAGTTAAGACAATTGAAAATTTCAATTGGTTAGAGGCTCGTGCTGATAACGTGTTATAAACTAAAGCAAAAGACAAGAACAATAGAACAAGAACAATAGCAATAGAGAGAAGAGTAGAGAGAGTTCTTCTTATTGAGTTGAGAGGGGTGAATTACAATGGTAGAGAGCACCTCTATTTATAGGGAGGAGGAAGATCTTGCTACCAATAATAGGACTCTAAAATCTCTCTAATTAAATACATTAAAGACATTCACCTTAAATAGAAGTGTAAGAATCTTCTATTTCATAACAAAAATTATAATTTTTTTAAAAAAATTTTTATAAATTACATCACAATAAGTATATTTATATATTAAATAATCTAAAATATCTATATATGTAATGTCGGGTTGGTTTGGTTTCGGTTTTACTTTATTTAGTTAACACCAAACCAAACCAATTATGGTCGTTTTTTTTTCAACACCAAATCATGGTCGTATTTTTTCTCGATTTGATTCGAATTATCGGGTTGGTGCGATTTGTTGGTTTCCTTTGTACACCCCTAGCTATAATAGAATAACTTCAGACATAAAGATATAAATGAATAAACCAGCTTCAAGGTAATTTAATAAATAAAGAACCACAAAAATAGATTAGAAGTACAACATCACTATGTAATTACAACTTAACACTGTGAAGGGTGATTACTATCGTTTATGCTACGATGTTGTTACGACCCAAAATTTTAAAAGTATCAGTGCCTTCTTAGCCATTTCCCTTGCATTCTTGAACGCAAAATCACTTGTGATTGAGATGCGGCAACATGTAGGGATAGGCTTACCGAAAGTAATGGACTGGTGCACAAGGGCAGCCCATCCATAAGTAAAGCAAATACTTTTAGGTCTTATATTTGTGGATGTTAATTTTTTGTTATACATAATAGGTTATATATAAATTTAAAAAGAGTTTCGTAAAGTGAAAAGGTTTGATTTCTCTTTTTAACTATAGAGAAGAAGAATTTGTAACTGCTATGATTTTTATAAGAAAAATGCACTTGAAATGAATATCAAACTCGAATTTCGTAAGAAACGTGTGATATATAGGAAGTAACAATTTGATGTGAATATTAATAATGAAATCTCAGGATCTTTCAAAAAGCCCTTTAGAGTTAATTGCTTTTATACATAATAGACAAGACTATTTTTTCACTTCAAAATAAATTTGAATAATTCGAAACATATGAATTTGGTTTTCTATTTGGCATTAAAACTAAGATCGCTAGATGTTGAAAATTTGAAAAAATATTGCCTTATTGAATGTTCCTTGGATCATAATAATCAATTCGATATTAATGTTTTGGATTTATTTTGTAAATTAAAAGTATTAAAGAAAATAATACAATTAGAAGATAATAGTTTCCTTGATACACTTAATCAAATAAAAATATTTAAATTTTTTCAAATGCCTAAATTGTTTGTAGAATAATGTTACCGTTGCTTCAGCGGAAATAAGTTTTCAAAATTAAAATTGATAAAATCTTACCTAAGAACAACAATGTCACAAGAAATGTTAAATGGTTTAGCTATATTGTCAATTGAGAAATACTTATTAGGAGTTATTGACTATAAGAAAATTATAAATAATTTTGTATCTAAGAAAAGCTAAAAAATAATGGACTTTAAATAAATACTAATTTTTTTAAATTAAGGTCCCTCGTAAAATTTGTCTTTAGACCACAAAATTCGTCGAACCGCCACAGTACCCAAATTAACAAATTTATTTTAGAACAATGACAAAAATCATTTTTGAAGAGCATATTTTATAAAATGCCTTTACCGGGTTGAAGATTGCAATTGGTTGAAGTCCATCACCAATAGAGCATGAATTAAGCGACATCGACGGCGATAATTCATAAAGCAAACCCCAACTTCTGTGAAATTGAAGTGTTCGTTGTATCATTTAATAAAAAGCAGATTGCCTGTAAATATTAATAATAATCGAAGAGGTGGAGCTTGAAAGCATCTGCTCACATTTTTTTTCCCACCACCCCTTTAAGCAACGATACTAATAAAAAGTAGTGAATTTCCTGGGAATTTCTGTTGTAAATGGAATAGTGATCCATGTTTATACATTGAGACATATGAAAGAACCACAGAGGTTCCTTATTTAAAACTGAAAGAAATTTGTGTTTCCAAAGCTGGAACCTGAAGAATAAAACTTGTTGAAATTCCACCTCTTTAATGATGCTCGATTGAGATACTGTTAATATTGAACAAATTCATAAAGTTTTCCCTTATTTTGTTAGTTATTGAAATTACATTTCGAGATATGCTCGCCAATCGCCATATGGCATTACTTGAGTTCAATCATATGGGCCGCGGTTGATCCGAACAAGGTATTTTTATCCTTTTATATCATATATATGAAACTTTAGTATCCTCAATATTTAGGGGTTGTGTTAATTATATTTCAGTATACCAAATTACCATTTATATATCATAATTCAAATTAGAGATATAATTAAGGGTGCTTTTATATTAGGCATAATTATAGGGCCGTATCTTCCCACTCCCTCTCCCTCCCCCCTCCCCATGTTTTACCTTTGCCCGTAACCCCCACCCTCACCCCCACCCCCACCCCCACGTTTCTATTTTGAATTCCACCATTGACCCCAATTAAAAAGTTTTGAAGCTGTGAATTTAAATTCGAGTTTTCAAAAAATCATTATTTGTTTTGATTGGGTGTTATAAATAATTTGGAGTATGTTTAGGAGTTTATATCTCAATTTTGAGGGATTTTTGTAAGATTTAAACTTTATTTTGGCTGAATTTCATATTGATACTCGAAGAAGAAGAAGACGACATATTTCCAGAATTTGTAGATAAATTGTAGTCAAATTAGAAAAATTATAGATAAATTGTAGATTGTTTTTTGCAGAAGATTTTGTAGAAGCTTTAGTCGTTTTGGAATTGTGAAAACATAAAACAATGCATATACAATCCGAATATAAATAATCTACAATTTATCTACAAGATATCTACAAACTAGATACATTGAATTTTAATATCCCAATTCCCATTTTAATTGTAGCATAATTGACATTTTTAACATAATTGTAGAAGATTTGTAGAAGTTTTACTCTTCCCAATCTACAATTTATCTACAATTCTACAATTTATCTACAATTTCTGAAAATATGTCTTATTCTTCTTCTTATTCTTCTTCGAATTTCAATCTTAAATCCATTCAAAACTAAGTCTAATCTTCACCAAAACCCCGCAAAATTAAGATATAAACTACAAATCATATTCCCGCTTATTTTCAACAACACCCAATGCAAACAAATAATGATTTTTGAAAATTCAAATTTGAATTCAAAGCTTTCAAGCTTTTTAATGGCTATCAATGGTGGAAAATATATGGAAGAACATATGAAGATGAAGAACAGAAATCTCCTTTCTGTTTTAAAATTACGCAGCTTCGAGATCTCGTTTCCGTTTCAAAATTTGAATTTAATGTGGAGTAAATCAATCTCAGATTCTGTGGGTGATTTTTCACGCGCTAAAAATGGCAGATTCTGCCTAAATAATGAATTGTATATAAATTGTAGATAAACTGTGGACTGGGCGGGTAATATACATACTATGCACATATTTTGTAATAAGATTTTATATATGGTATAGTTAGAAAAACATCCCAATTCAAAAATAGTTAGAGTGATAAATTGAGAAATAGCCACAGTGTCAAAAGTAATTAAAAATTTTCATTTAAATTTGAACAAAAATACTATTTAAACTTCGGAAATATTCTAGCATATTATGCTGGAGTTCGACTTTTTTACATGTGAACTTCCAGCACAACATGCTCGAGTTTCCAATGTGTTAGAGTTCCAACATTATATGCTGGGAGTTCATACACAAGTGCTCCAATATCTCCAGTATATTATGCTAGAACTTTCCGGGTTACAGTAAAATAGTGACTATTTTCCAATGACTTTGCAACATTGACTTTTTTTAATTATTAGTCCAAATATTGGCTAGCCCGTATTATTTTAATAGTATTCTTTTTTTGTTATCTAAAGACAATCATAAAATGGATGAATGAATTAATAATTATATAATTTATAAGAAAATAACACATATTAATTAAAGCTTAATAAGAGTTGGATTAGTTGGATTATGACGTGAATTTTATCCCATCTTAATTCAATTCATCTTAGTTCAAATAACTTTTGGGCGGGTCAAAACTTAACTCATTCCAATGTTATGTTTTTGGTAAAGAAATAATTAGAGATATACAATATTTGTCCCAATAATAATGGGTGAAAGTTAGAATTGAACACATAAATTGCACCCATACATGATATTGGTGAGACGAAATGTGACCATTGTGAAGTGAATTGCATTAACGGCAAACTTATCACTTAACCAAAATTTACTAACAAGAAACTAATTCCATTCGGTGGAAATTAATAAACATCGTAAGCATTGTCTAGTACAATCTAGAGTCACTGGTATAATACGAAACAATTTAATTTTTCGTCAAGTTTTTTTTATAGTGTAATTATATAATGTTAATGTTCTGTCACCCCTAGGTGATATTTATGAGAAGAGATTTGATCACATAGCATTTCTTGACATTTGAGGTGGATTGCATTGACTACAAACTTATTATTTCACCAAAAATATTAACAAAAAACTAGTTGCATTTTGTGGAAATTTATTAAAGCTCATAATTGTCATCTAATTATGTTACCTAAGAGTAACATAGTAATTGTGTATGATAATTTCGAAAGTCAAATATTCTACATTGTCTTAATGTCTTGTCGATGCGACTCTATTACATATGGAATTTGCAAAATAAAGTAAAAAGTTCTTTAAGATCTAGAAAAGGACCATCAATATTTTTATGTGACGCTCTTTGAGTGATGGTAGATTTCTAGAAGTAACATTATTTTCAATTAAAATACCTTATTTGTAGAAGTAATAATTTTACAATTATAATTTTATCACACAAATCAAATAAATTAATTTATTGGTCACTCAAACACATTTGATTGTGTTTTGTTACTGGGGAGAGAAAGATGAAGATCACTCTTTCAATTTATGTGATTGTTCTTATATATGTCGATTATAAATTTATATAATTATAGCGATGTAAGTAAGTTATTTATATTATATGTATATCTCATCATATTTGTTATAGGTAGTTAATTGTTAATTGGTTCAGGTCCAATTGGATTAGGTTTTAATACGATTTAGGAAATTTCAATTCGCTTATTATTACTCGATATTTAATTTGGACATACTTTGTTACGATATTCACAATTTTAGTTAGCAAACTAATTAAAGAAATATGACTTGCATTAATATGACATTAAATACTTAATTGAGTCGAAAGAAGTACATTTTTTGTCTATGTGTGCTATATAACCTTCACAGATTACAATTATCATTCTACAAATTATTATAATCTATCACAGAAAAATCGTTATTTCCGTTAGAACCGCGCATATTGTCTATTTACGCGCGCACGTTTTATTAGGTTAAACTCTAAAATTAGAACATAAACATGAACATAACTCCAAAATTAAACATATCAAACCAAATTTAACAAACAATTTATCAATCAAATAGGAGGTCAAGACATAATAATTTTTGGGCTAATTAATAAACTTCAAAATATGTACACACCTGTCACTCATATTGAGCCCATAAGAACCATATAGGTATTTGAAATCAACAAGAAGAAGCAGCAGCCCACGTAAAGGGCAAAGGAATTTCAAAACTATAGCCTTTTCCCCTCAAACAAATTTGAGACAATATATATGGCATCGTCAGAAATTGGAGTTATATAAACTGAGTCACGTTACATAAGATATACAGCACTAATTTTTTTCTTCTTTACATTAATTCAATTTTTTTGCCCTTTTACCTCTTCGTTTCTCAAACTTGTGTTAGTAGTTCTCAGGAGGGAAACAGAAGAGGGGAAACGAAAAGGTAGAAATAAGAATTGTTTGAGACTTTTGTTAATTCTTTTTATCTGATCTAAACCATTGAATAAACTCTTTCGTTTTTGTTATTAGATCTGCTGAGAGTTTTGTTTTTGCTTCCTCAGAAAATCTGAGGAAAACTTCAAAACGTGAGTTGTTTTTAGCAAAATGGAGCATGTTAGTTTTTTATTTTTATTTTATGTTGAGGTCTTCTATTTGATTGTTAAACTTGTCGTTTCTGTTTTATTTTTTTACAGCATGAAGCGATTGAGAGAGGATGGATATGGTAACCCTCAATTGAAGCGGCCATTTGGTTCTTCTCGTGGAGAATCGTAAGCTCTTTTCCCTTATATTCGTTTTATGTAAACATGAGTTCTTTTGATGCAAGGCTTTTTTTATTTGAATTTGTTGAATTCTTGGTAATTTTAGGTAAATCAGTGATTTTTAGTTGCTATAAGGTGTGTGTTGGGTATAATTTTGTGATCAGAAATTGTTAGATGGCATTTTTTGCCATATCTAATGACTTAGAGTAGGTCCTATCATTTTTACTCTTAACAACTCAGTGTTATAAGGCAGAACTCAAGATAAAGACTCGATCTTTACTCGTACTGTGTTTGTTTCGGTGGGTCTAGTTTGCTTTTTGTTTGTCTGTTAATTGATTTTAGGGTAAAGGCAAGAACTTTAGCAACAGAACCACTTTTTATGTGGCTATATGTTATTAAGGGTTTGTCAATTCTGAATGAACTATCAAAAGCTTTTAATTTTAGCCCAAACTTAGCATTGGTTTAAGGTGTATGAGAGTGTAAGTTAACCCTATGAAGGAGTATATGGTTGGGGGGTGGACAGCAGCAATAAATTTTGAGTGGCAACTTTTGGTTGTGGTTCTGATGTGTAATGTTTTTCCTTTTTCTCTTTCGGGGATGAAGCTATGGTCAATCACAAGTTCCTGGAAGTGGTTTTGGCGGAGGAGGAGGTGGCAACAACACAGGCGGAGGTGGAGCAGGTGCTAGTGCTAGCACCCAAAAGTTGACAACTAATGATGCGTTGTCTTATTTGAAGGAGGTCAAAGAGATGTTTCAAGATCAAAAGGATAAGTACGACTTGTTCCTTGATGTTATGAAAGACTTTAAGGCTCAAAGGTTTGCTACTTTGCCAAGTCTCATCCTTATTTTTATTCAAATTTGGTTATTTATGTGGGATTTATTGCATAAGTCGGTGATATCCCTCACAGAATTGATACTGCGGGTGTCATAGCAAGAGTGAAAGACCTGTTCAAAGGGCATCCTAGATTGATCCTTGGGTTCAACACTTTCTTGCCCAAGGGCTATGAAATAACCCTTAATGAAGAAGATGAGGCTCCTCCTAAGAGAACTGTTGAGTTTGAAGAAGCTATCAGCTTTGTGAACAAAATAAAGGTTACATTCAGTTACCTTCTGATTTATCGATAAAGGTCTGCCCTTTTTCTTCTTTAACAAACTTTAGTCCTAACTTACTGGGTTATCATTTTCCGCAGAAACGTTTCCAAAATGATGATCATGTGTACAAGTCCTTCTTAGACATTTTGAACATGTACAGGAAGGAGCACAAGGGCATCGGCGAGGTGTACCATGAGGTGATAAAACATTTTTTAATCGTTTTCATAGATATTATAGACGAACTTCATGTTTTAGTTTGTTATATTCTTCTTATACGTGTAGGTTGCCATACTTTTCGTGGACCATCCAGATTTGCTAGATGAATTCACTAGATTCTTGCCAGATACTTCAGCTACTGCATCAGCAGCACAAGCTTCATTTCCTCTCCATCATTATGATGAGAGGAGCTCAGCTATTCCCATGCTTAGGCAACCGCACATGGACAAGGTTTTTTGGTTATTTCTTTATTACTTATTTTGCCTTTCTTTTCTGGGTGCTTTATTCTTATCTATTAGTGATCGTTGTCCCACAGCTATACTCACCTCCTTCACTCTATTGTCTCTGCAGCGTTTCTGGCGGGATAGGATTACTGGTCCTCATGCAGAAAGAGACCTAAGCATTGAGCGGCCTGATATGGACGATGATAAAACAATGGTGAAGTTGCATAAAGAACATAAGAGACGTGCTGAAAAAGAGAACAGGGACAGAAGAACTCATGATCAGGATTATAAAGAACCTGATAGCGAGAACAATAGAGATCTAAACATGCAGCGTCATACTGATAAAAAGAAATCTGCTCGGAAGGTTGAAGAATTTGGAGGATCTCATGAAGATAAAGATGCCCTGAAAAGTGAGTGCATGATTAGCATTGTCTGAATATTTGTATATGATGTGCTGCATTAGAATCTTCCTCCATTAGCATTGTCATAGTTATGTGTTAATTCATGGTGAATTACAAGCACTTGTTTAACTTCCAGTCATATGCTGACACCGAAAGGATGAATATCAGTACCGTTCTTCTGTAATATTTGTCTATTATGTCATGGTTTCTTTTCAGGGGGTTTCACTTTGTTGTGTTTCGTTTTTGGTGTTCTTGATGCATGCATTTGTTACTAGCATAAGATTTCTGAGTTTGATTATTAACCTTTTAATATGATTTGCTTGATCTTGCCAGATATGTATAGCCAAGAGTTCACTTTCTGTGAAAAGGTAAAGGAAAGACTACGAAGTCCAGCTGATTATCAGGCATTCTTACATTGCCTCTCCATTTACAGCACAGAAATAATTAACAGGAAGGAGTTACTACGTTTGGTACGTGTATCTTGCATTTAATCTATCCTTTTTGCTCCTATGTGCCAGTAATTTTTGTTTATAATTTCTGCAATCTATAGTTTGCTTGGGTTCCATTGTGTCTGTCTGTAGGCAGTATTGTTTGCTCTGCTGATGCGGCAAATTATATGGTTCTGATGGTATCCCACCTGGGATAGAGCCATTTTATGCTAATCTCTCTTTTTGGACCAACAGAAGGGAGGAAAAGGGGCCCCCTCTTCTTTGAGGTGGAAAATTAACTGAATCCTGGTCTTACAGGATTTTGTGGTGCTACAGTCTTGAAATAATATACAAGTTGGTGTGGCGGTTGTTTAAGTATCATAGATTTGGAGGCATGATCATTGCAGGTTGCTGATCTACTTGGAAAATATCCTGATCTTATGGAGGGTTTCAATGAATTTCTAGAGCGTTGTGAACGAGTTGGTAAGTCTTGATATTTCATGTTGGTAAAAATTTTGTGTCACATATATGTGATTCCATTCTGACTGGTTCCTGCTTTGCAGATGGATTTCTTGCTGGTGTTGTGAGCAAGGGTAAGTGGGCTGAAGGGCATACTTCCAGGTCAGTAAAGGAAGATGAGAAAGACAAAGAGCAGAAGCGTGAAACTGATGGAGCAAAAGAAAAGGAACGATATAAGGAGAAATACTGGGGAAAATCCATCCAAGAACTTGACCTGTCAAACTGCGAACGATGCACGCCCAGTTATCGGCTTCTTCCGGATGATGTAGGAAATGTGTCGATTGGTTTTCCTCCTGAGATCCTACATCGAAGAATCTCAATCTCTAGTGAATTATGTCTTGACATAGATTTGCTTATATCTTTATTGTGCAGTATCCCATACCTACCGCAAGTCAAAGATCAGAGCTTGGAGCTCAGGTTTTAAATGATCATTGGGTATCTGTGACTTCTGGGAGTGAGGACTACTCTTTCAAGCACATGCGCAGAAATCAGTACGAAGAAAGCCTGTTTCGTTGTGAAGATGATAGGTAAGTCCATTCATATGTTAAGTTGATTCCCCACTCCCCCTAAAAAAAGGGTAAAAGAAAATTATCAGAAATAGAAGAGATTCTGATTAATCTCTGAGAAAGAGTTCAGACAAGCTGCTTTTCTGGATGTATCTTAACGTCTATGAGCTCACAGCTCCTTTTTAAGCTACTGTTTCTTGTCATATAAGAATCAACAAGCACAAATCATCTGTGATAATTCTCTTGAAATATTGTCTGTTGTGATTTTGCTCTTGCTTATTCTTCAATGATGATTGTAATCTTGCAATGTCAGGTTTGAGCTAGACATGTTACTGGAGTCGGTAAGTTCAACTGCTAAGCGTGCAGAAGAGTTGTTGAATGCCATTAATGATAATTCAGTAGGCGGGAATGGTCCAATTCATATTGAGGACCACTTTACAGGTTTGTCAATGTTGACTTAGACATTAGCGGGCTGCTTTCACAATTTGGTTTCAGTTTTTTGCACAAAGATACACAACTATATAGCTTGCTGATTAATGAAGTTCTACATTTTGTAGTCTTAAACTTAAGATGCATTGAAAGACTCTATGGTGATCATGGTCTGGATGTTATGGATATTCTGCGTAAAAACCCATCTCTTGCGCTGCCTGTTATACTGACCCGCTTGAAGCAGAAACAGGAGGAGTGGACCAAGTGTCGCACAGATTTTAACAAAGTTTGGGCTGAAATCTATGCTAAGAACCATTATAAGTCACTTGACCATCGAAGTTTCTATTTCAAGCAACAAGATTCAAAGAATCTTAGCTCAAAATGTAAGTCTAGCATTTATTTTGTATGTGATCTCACTTTTGACCGTGGCTTTTATTCTCTCTGTTTCTATTCTCTGTTACTGTGTGACTAACTCAGTCTTATGGAGCTGAAAGATGGTATTTCAGTCGATTCGTACATAGCTTGATATGTGCTCTTATGACATTGTAAATCTTCCTCTTCCTGACATTACTTTAGTTTTCATCGCTACCAACATCGATTTAATAAAGTTGATACCTTTCCCTGTAATCTTATCATTGTAGTCAATGAAATTAGGGTGATTTTTCTCTCCTTTTCAAATTGTGTTTCATGCTTTGGTCATCTTATTTTTACTCACTTCATACATACTAGCCTTCCTATTTGCAGTTTCTTCATGTATATAACTTTCTGCCTTTTTTCCACTGGAGCTCGGGGATTTCTCAGTTATAAAAAAAAATTACTGCTTTTGTTTTCCAAGATAGCTACTTCTAGGCTCATGCTTAATACATAGTTCTTTGGATTTTTGGTTCCATTTCTGCATAAATGTCTTAGGATTTCACTAAGGGATTAGCATAGGGAAATTACAGTATACATATTTCATGAACAGCTGGTGTATCTATCTTCCATTGAGCAGTTCCTGTGGTTCTTGTTTCTAACTTTCATGATTCTGATGTGATGCGGTATCTTTCATGATTATGATGAACAGCCTTAGTGGCGGAGATCAAAGAAATTAAGGAGAAAAAGCAGAAAGAAGACGACATGATTGTTTCTATTTCTGCTGGAAGTAGACATCCTTTAACCCCGAATCTTGAATTTGATTATGCTGACTCTGAGCTTCATGAAGACTTGTACAAACTTATCAAGTACTCATGCGAAGAGATTTGCTCCTCCGAAGAGCAATTAAATAAAGTACTGAGGTTATGGACCAACTTTCTTGAGCCAATTTTGGGTGTACCTTGTCGCCCTTATGACTCAGAGGCCACTGAGAACAGTGATGTCTTATCAAAGCAGCATGGTCCAAAAAGCAATGGAACTAGTGTTGGTGAAGGTGATAGAAGTCCTAGTTCAGATGCTAAGCAATCAAAACTTATCAGCAACAGAGATGCCAATGCTTCCCCCCTACGAGTAAACTCTTCTAGGACGAGCTTTGCAAATGCAGATGCTCTTCTCAAAGAAGATGGTTTGGCAGTGATTGGTGAAGACCTAACTAATTTTGATGCAGCTGCTGCTATGGGAGCAGATGCTGTTCATGACAAATTGGAATTAACTTCAGGTATATGTACTTAAAGAATTCTAAACCTATTCCATTCGATTGAATTGTTTCGTTTTGGACAAAACTTAGAATAGCTGATTTTCTTTTTATCCAGGGTGTGGTGCAAGACGGGGTACTGGTGCTTCAGAGCATGGTCAAGTATCCAAGTCTAACATTGATAGTGTGCCAGCATCAGAGGTATGGGACTCTGAACTTATGTCAATTTTGGTTGTTGCTAATGATCTTGACTACTCATTATTAAGGCATGATTTCTCTTTGTGGGATAGACTGATACTTCAAGATCGACTCCGGTGGGCAATGGAGGGTTTGCAGAAGGCTCTAGAAGTAATGGGTACAATGACGATTCAGTTGATCCCTGCAAAAATGAGAAAGAAGAGGGTGAGTTATCACCGAATGGTGAATTTGAGGAGGACAACTTTGTTGGGTCTCAAGATGGTGGGTCGCGTGATGGAAGTGTGCAATATCAATCCAGAGCTGCTGAAGACATGGATTGTCAGGATGCTGCTGGTCAAAACGATGCAGATGCTGATGATGAAGATAGTGAAAATGTTTCTGAGGCCAGAGAAGATGTATCTGGCAGTGAGTCTGCTGCTGATGACTGCTCTCGAGAAGAGCATGATGAAGAAGATGACGGGGACCACGATGAACTTGATGGCAAAGCTGAGAGTGAAGGTGAGGCTGAGGGGACGAGCGAAGCACACTATGTTACAGGTGATGGCAATGTGTTGCAAATGTCTGATCGGCTTTTGCTTACTTCGAAGCCACTTACAAAATATGTGGCTTCACCTGTATATGGGGGAGCGATGAAGTACTCGCGGGTGTTTTATGGAAATGAGGCATTCTATGTGCTTTTTAGGCTTCACCAGGTAAGGAGATTCACTTTTAAGTTCAATTTTCTAATTTGCAGTGGATTTAACTGTGTATCGCAGTACAGTTAATGTGAAGCCCCCTTGCAAATCATATTTCTTCTGTATAATTTTGACATGTGGAGATCTATGTTATGTTCTTCATCTTCTTCTTCTTTTTCTAGATTCTATATGAAAGGTTATTATCAGCAAAGCTGAATTCAGCATCATCTGAGTCAAAATGGAGAACTGGAAAGGATACTGGTACTGATCCCTATGACAGGTAGGTTGCACTTCTTCGCTCGCGATTATACTAGCCTCTCAGTCAGTTTTGTTTTTGAGAAGAATGGATGTGTTTGTGCAGATTCATGAGTGCGCTGTATAGTTTGCTTGATGGATCTGCAGATAATTCAAAGTTTGAGGATGACTGCCGATCAATCATTGGAAATCAGTCATATGTGCTATTCACGTTGGACAAGCTGATATATAAGCTGGTCAAACAGGTATCCTTGTACTAGCTATTTGAATATGATTTGGTGGGCTACGACTTGGTGTTCCTTGAACATATAATTTTTTTTTGCTTCAGCTTCAAACAGTCTCGAGTGATGAGCTGGACGGTAAGCTGCTTCAGTTGTATGAATATGAAAGATTAAGGAAACCAGAGAAGTTTGTTGATTCAGCTTATTATGAAAATGCTCATGTGCTCCTCCACGAAGAGAGTATATACCGATTTGAATGTGTAAGTTCCTGGGTAGATTTCTATGTGGTCCCCCCCCCCCCCCCTTCCCTCTCCACTTTTTCCCAGTTGAAGATGTAGAACAGTAGAAGTGCATTAAAAACTGAATTGTTTTTTTGTTTGTAGACATCTTCCTCTACCCGTCTGTCCATCCAGTTGATGGATGGTGGATGTGACAAGTCTGAAGTAGTTGCAGTTGCTGTAGATCCCAAATTTGCAGGTTATCTGCATAATGATTATCTGTCGGTCGAACATGGGAAAAAGGAGTCTTCTGCAGTTCTGCTGAAGAGGTAATTAGGTAACTGTCTAATATTTGGTTTATAGATACAGTGCATGTCATAGGAGTGCAGATTGTGGTTCTGCTAAATAGGTAATTACCTTATTTTATAATATCAAGTATAGAAATGCCAGTGCATTCCAATAGCTGACTCAAAATAATAATTACTTTGCGTTGGGAAGAGGTGGGCTGTGCATTCCAACCATACGCTCTTCTAATCCTAATCAATTTGATTTTCTTACTTTTCTCACTTATATAATAATGATATTTGTGAAACAAATTGTAGTATCTGTTTCTGCTCGGATGCTTCTTCGACTGAATAACATTAATTTCTTCTGGTAAATCTGGTCATTTGTAAGAATTAGTATAGTTCTGGTTCTGTATAAGTACATATATATGAATAAACTAAGTGGACAGAGATGTTTTTGTCGAGGGTATGGGGGATGTTCGTCAATCTGCTTTGTGATTGAGTGCTAATTTTACTTGTCCTTCACTGCTTTCCATGTCTGATCATTTTCCCCCATAATCTGCAGAAATAAGCGGAAACATGCTAACCATGATGAATCTACTGCTTTTTGTATGGCAATGGAACATGTTATTCTTGTAAATGGTCTGGAATGCAAGATGGCTTCAAACTCATCAAAGGTAAATGTTCTTCTTTGACCAACTGCTATAATTGTGACATCCAATAATCCTCCTGAAGTTATGAAGTGGGTTGTGTTTGTCCTGGGTGATTTAAATGAAAAAATTACTTCATGTGTTTTTACTTTTATCTAGTAAAGCTTATGAATAGTTGAAAGTTGCTCTAATTATCATATGCACTTCTTACTTGAGTTTTCTGTGCTATATTATATACTTACCGTCCTAAAAGGATGTAAGAATACTTGAAAATACATAAAGAAACAATTTAAACGACACTTGAATATATACTAGAAATAGAGCTGAGACAAGAAAAGGAAAGGGGATTTGTGAACTTGACGAGGTGATTGGGTGTGTTTAACTTCAATTTCTTGTCCACATCATTATTTCTTCCTGACTCTCTTGTATTTGTCAAATAATTAAGTAGTAGTAGTTCATCATGATCATCATTCCTCTAATATGATAAATCCTTGCAGATCTCTTATGTGCTTGATACTGAGGACTTCTTTTTCCGTCGGGGAAGGAAACTAAAAAAAGTTTCAGCTGGCAGATTGTCATGCCATTACCAGGCTAGAGTAGAACAGTTTCATCATGTTCTGTTGTCCTCTTCATGATGATACATGGTGGCCTTTCTCTCTGAAACTGTCAATGCATTACCTTTCTTGGCAAACCAGAACGTTGAACAAGTTCTAGACGGTCTATTTATAGAAATTCACATTACATGATTTAGTCACTTCAAGGGACTCCTCTCTTGCTGACTCCAACAGGGTTTTACACTCCAGTATTTCATTGGATTGTCGGTCCAACTATTTACTTGGTCAACTGGTCCAATGCTTTGATGGTGGTATTCCCTTGAACTTTCACTCTGAGGCACAAGGATTCGCGAGTGTGGTTTCTCGTTAGTGTATTATCTTGTGGCACATGTAAATGGCTTTTCAGTCATTTTCTTGTACATACGGTTTTCCGCCATAAGTTGTTTCTTGTAAGCTGTGTTTATTTAATCTGCTTGCGCGGGATCGCAAAGGAGCCGTATTGCGTTTCCTCCTCTGCAGTAGTCTTCGTGTCCCCGTGAGCTGATCAAGTTTTCCAGCACCTACAGCTTCCTGGATTATGTAAGAGATGGTGATGACTTAGTTGAATTTAGTATAGTGAAAAGCTTTATACAGTGGTTTTCTTGGCCCTGGCTTTTGTACAGAGCATACATTTGGATTCTACTTTGCTGAAACAAGAGGTTTATTGCCTTATTGACAAGGCTTTTTCATTCAAAATATTCATCTATTTATTGGTTCTTTACTTTTTCCTTAATGACGTAGTATTCGCAGCATGTGTAATTTTTGTTCGACTTCTGACATGAGTTTAAATGGGATTACAGTCAACATTCGTATAGTCGAGTTCGACTTATTTGGTATTGAGGTGTTATAATTGTTGACATAATATATTTAACCGGGGGATTTACATCTATACTTGCTTTTTGGATCACGTTTTAACTTGTGCCTGCTTTGCAAAAATAATTGTAAATATATCTACTTTTTTGCGTAACTTTAGCATACGGTACTGAAGTAACAAAGACGATCTAAAGTTTTTGTTTGTAATTGCTGAACTTAAGCATAATAACTGAAGCTTTAGTCTCTATCTTTTTGAAGTTTTTATTTGTAACTGTACTGTACTATATAAGCTGAAGTTTTTTTGTTCTGGATTCATTAGTTTTGTCATTAAGCTTTTTCATAAAATTCAGCAGAAAATACTGAAGTTATTTAGTTCATTTATAAAAATTTTAGTACTAAATAAGGCGAAGGTTTTTTTCCTGGATAAGCTTTTTCAAAAATTTCAGCAGAAGATGCTGAAGTTATTTAGTTCATTTGTAAAAGTTTCAATACTAGTTTTGTCCTGGATATAGTAGTTTTGTCGTAAATCTTTTTCAAAACTTCAACAGAAGATGCTGAAGTTATTTAGTTCATTTATAAAAGCTTCAGCACTATATAAATTGAAGTTTTTGAAAAAACTTTCTAACATACTATATAAATAATTAGATTGTCAATAATATATAAATAAAATATTTTGGAAACAATAAATGAGAAAAGAACAAAATTATCATTATCTACTAACTTACGTACGTGGAAATATTCACAAATTATTGTCTACTAACTTACATAATTATTTATAATTTATTTTTAAATAATCTAATAAATATATTTATGGCAATCATCTCATGAACTGAAGTTTTATAGTAGCACCAACAACATCAGAAGAAAGAAGAAGAAGAAGAATGATGATGATGATGATGATGAAAATGAAGGAGGAGGAGGAGGAGGAAGAGAAAGGGAGTTAAAATTATTTAAAAAGTGATATAAGTTACAATTTTTTTAAAAATAAGTAGAGATTAAATGAGGCGATCAAATAAGACGTCCCGTGTAATTTTTACTATGTAACCAAATGATTGAAGGTCCACTAACACCAGGGCAACTCATCGAGGTATCAATTATGGATTAATTTCACACATGGTCATTGAACTATCTTCCAATTTCAGTAAAGTCATTCAATTATTTTTTGTCACTTAAAAGTAATTATACTTTATCATGGTCACTTAAAAATCATTTTGCCTCAAACATCTCCCATAAATATGATGTGGCATAAATTTTAGTAAAAAGAATTCAAAGAAAATGCTACATAGGCTTAAATTGGTTATACCTACTTTAGATCCATGTCTCCCTTAATATGACTTGACCCAAACTCCAAATGGATTTCAATTAAAAAAAAAGATATTAAATTCCACAGTAATTTAAAATGATTATCTTATACTACAAAATTTTTGCTTTTTCTGTTACAGTCTAAATTATTGTAGTATAGAATAATTATTTTAGTATAGAAAAGGCAAAAATTTGTGGTATAAGATAATCATTTTTAACTAATGTGGAATTCAATATCTTTTTTTTAACTGAAGCCCATTTGGAGTTTGGATCGAGTCATATTAAGGGAGACATAGATATAAAATGGGTTTGATCTATTTAAGCTTATGTGGTATTTTCTTTGAAATTTTTTTATTAAAATTTATGTCATGTCACATTTATGGCTATGGGAGAGGTTTGAGGCAAAATGATTTTTAAGTGATAATAATAAAGTATAGTTACTTTTAAGTGATAAAAAATAGTTAAATGACTTTATTGAAATTAAAAGATAGTTCAATGATCAATAGTGAAATTAATCCATCTGAGATGATAATGATTTATATTTGTTTGTTTGATGCTTTCTGTTCAATCGATTCTACAAACAATAATATGAAACGTGACGTCAAAATCTATAGTCAGTTCGAAATGAACAAATATTAGACAAATAGAACGCCTTGCTATTGATTTATCATATATGATCCAACTTTTACCACCACAATTTTTTAATAAGAAAATCATACCAATAGTTATGACGAAACTGAAGGGAGTTATATTCTAAAATCTTAAGGAGAACTATGTTTGAAAGATTTAAGAATTGTTTTAAGATATAATGTTATAGGAAGGATTGGACACTCACAAAGCTAAGGCCTATTAGATAAATAACATCCTGAAGTATACGGACCAAAATTTGTTCCTAACAAATTAAATGATATCTGTGTGTTAAGCTAATTGTAGATTTGCAGTAAAAATAGTACGAGCTAGCCAGTTTTTGGATTGGTCATTTAAAATAGTTAGTATTTGTAAAATTATTAAAAAATGACCGCTATTTTGCTGCAATACAGAAAGTTACAGAGTAATATACTGGAGATCGGTGTACCTGTGTATGAACTTACAACATATTATGCTAGAACTCCAACACGCGGAAAGTTCCAGTATAATATACTGTGCTCCAATCTTCAGTATATTATACTGAAGTAGTTTTTCGAAATTTGAACAGTATTTTCGCTCAAATTTATCTTTACATGAGAAGTGACTAAATTTAGATTACTTTTGAAACTGTGGTTATTTTTGAATGACCACTTGTAAATCTGGCTATTTTTAATTTCTCCCGTAGTAAAAATAGCACGGGCTAGCCAGTTTTCTGATTGATCATTCAAAAATAGTCAGCGTTTGTAAAGTCATTGAAACATAGCTACTATTTTGCCGCAACACGAAAAGTTCTAGCATAATATACTGGAGATCGGTGCACCTGTATATGAGCTTCCAGCATATTATGCTAGAACTCCAACACGCGAAAAGTTCCAGTATAATATACTGTGCTTCAATCTCCAGTATATTTTCCGAATTTTGAACAATATTTTTGTTTAAATTTATCTTTACATGAAAAGTGGCTAAGTTTCGATTACTTTTAAAATTATATCTATTTTTGAATAATCACTTCTAAATCTAGTTCTAAAAATTTTACAAAAATTCTTTTTTCCTTGCAAAGCCTCCCCCGCAAAACCCCGCAACACACACCCCACACCTCCCAAACCCAAAACATTTTCTGAAAACATTTGCATAGAGTAAACAGTCTGCCAAGTGGTTAAGAATTTGAAATAAAGTGCGCATGTGAGCTCGTCAGATATAACATAGAAACACCCACATATTTTGACTTACCCGCATGGAGTAATGCTCCTTCAAATCCCACATAGAGCTTCTTGTTAATAACTCTCCCTAACAGGTCTTTTGGTTCAAATATAACTTATACTGAAATTAGTTATATTGAGATTAGTTATATTTATATCGGAATTAGTTATCATGGTTATTGATTAGTGTATTTGATATATTGTATTAATTTCGTATTTGTCAATTTTAGTGCTTTATCTTGATATAGCTTATTTTGGGATTACTATACCACCCTATGATAGGTATAAGTTATTCCGGAATTATTTTTAATCTTGAATAACTTATTTCGGGATTACAAATCAAACATGGGATAAAATAATACTAAATTTTTATACCAAGATTATTTTTATTTATCCATCATACTATACTTCAAATGTAAATAATTTTTATATTACCAATCTAATTGAATCGGTTATACCATGTCATTATTCTATTTCTTTGAGAACATAATTACATATTGAACTTGATTTGGAAAGTCACATGTTACTCTCTCTCCGTTATAATTTATGTGACCAGATTCGAGGGTACGAAGGTTAATTGATTAATTTTCGATTTACATTGGACAAAGAATCTTCAAGTTTTTTTTTTTGGAAATAAATCTACATACTTAGAAATTAAGTAAAAAGTACTATAAATCATAATAATTAATAATTTTGTTATGAAACAATAAAAGAACAAGAGCAATATTGCAGAGAAAGAGAGAGAAATTCTTATTGAATTTTGGGAGTGATTTACAATGGGGTAAGACCCCTCTATTTATAGGAGAAAAAATGACTTAGCCTCAAAGTAAAACTCTCTACAAGATAGACATTTACTCTAAATAGAATTCTATTCGTAATACTCCCCCTTGAATGTCTACTCAATAAGTAATGTGCCTCGTTAAAACCTTAACTAAAAGAGAACCCAATGGGAAAAAATTTCTAGAAAAGGAAAAAGAGTACACATATCTAACAATATGCCTTTTGGTTGCCTTATTAAAAACCTTGCAAGGAAAACCCAGTGGGACAAAACCTTTTAAGGGAAAAAGAGTACAACGCGTATTAACTCACGCTGATGAGAGCATCAATTCACATCCTTGAGCCTTCGCATTCCAATCTTGTGCACCATCTTCAAGAGATCGTTGGCAGAACATTGAAAAATAAATCAGCCATATTAATTATAGTGAATATTTGCACCTTGAAATCATAACTCGTGATAGATATATAATGTCTTCATAAATATCGTGGAATGACTCTTCAATATCTCCATAAAGGTATCCTCGCTATGACATTATCATGCTTATAGTTATAGCAAGATACATTTGTGCATAAATTGTATTGAGGAAGTGGTACCTCAAGATCAAGAATTGTAGATGCTTCAAGCAACTTAAATCCTTCAAGTTAAGTCATATAAGCCATATAACAGACTTTAGATGCATATCAAGTTTTTATGTCATGCTACACATATAAGATATTGGAAACTGATTGCACATACCATTGACTTTATACTTTATAGTAATTGAACTATATGCCCAAAACTACGTGTCTTTCATATGGAATCAATTCTACTTGAATTGTATCTCTTCCATTTGGCTAATACTTTTGTGTCTATATTCGATAGACTTAAGATCCTCATCTATACTCAGCGCTATGATAGATGTCAACGACAAATATTTTATATCGGTTCCAAAATTTTTCCATAAAGACATAAGATATATATCTCTTCATTCATATATTGAGGTACCTAAATCTCCTCATGAGATTTTATGAAGTGTTATGTCATGTGATCTTCTAGATCACTTGCCTCCTTATTATGATCAGTTTGATCATTTGCTCATTCTTTTTATTTGAAACCGATTTGTCTATATGCTTTAAACGTACCATAGACTTTGTCCTTCTAGGAATTAATATGAGCATTTGCAATGGGAATGTAGTTACTTTATTTAGGTCAGCAAATGTGTATGCGATGCTTTGCAATATTGCAAACGAATTATCTTTTATGAACTTCAAGTTCATATTATGATATTCGAGGATCTATATATACAAATGATAATCCGTTCCATGTAACTTTTTCTCATGTGTTTATCATGTCTCCCCCTCATGTTAGAAAAATAACTTGTTTCCTCAACTCTGGAAACCCATATTTGTATATTATCATGTTAATATACACTGCACATCAATAATAATAAGATGGAATTATTTGGTTCCTGACCCTAAACCACCTATGAGGGGAGAATATAATATACTCTCGTATATAACGTATATCAAATTGATATAGATAACTTTGTTCTCATAAGCAATAGTTTAGCTATTAAGTGGAGGCACTCAATAAATTATTTTTATAAACCAGCTATGATGTAAACCACCTTATCAAGAAGAACTATCTTGAATAAAGAATCTGAAAATTATGCTCTATATTAAGTTATTGAGCAAGTTACCTCGCAAACACCGGCCATGTTGCGGGTTAATAATAATCGCGCATGTAACCATCTCATATATGCATCTTAAGTGGTATACATGGCAGGTGAATGGACCCATATTCACCTTTGACATTTCCAGCATTCATGGGATTCAATTCCAACTTTAGTTGGTTTATTAATTAATGAGAATAAGCAATGTAAGAGAATTCATATAGAACTTTCTAGTTCTTTAATATTTACCCATTTGAATTCTCTATTATTTTTGCACATTATACTTAAATTGATATGGCTAAACTGATTATGCCAACGAAACAAATTATCAATATTGATAAGTTCATGTTTACACCATGACATGTGCAATTATCAATAAAATTCCATATTTATTATGGTATAGATTTTTATATCAATAAACATCCACTTTATTGTGGCATTCTTTTATTTGTGTAGTAAATTAGAGAATAAAGCGGGTAGCTTTTCGCATGTATATTATACCACTATAAGTTGTAGTAATAGAAGATATCAAATCTTTCCTTTATTTATAGTCTCAATACAATCAACGGCTTTCGCATATACTTTGGAAACTGAATAAGTTTCTTTGAGACTTACTACAACACAATACCTTATTGATAATCAATTGTGTTTCTACAAAATAATATAATTGGCTCTTACAGAGTTCTCAATTAGTTTGGTAGTATCAAATATTAATCAATATATAGTGAATATTTCGTTTAAAGAGAAAGTTGTACCATTATGGTCATGGTCAAAATTAAATGCAAGATATGTTTCTTGCATTATTATTGTCCTTCAATAATCATATTACCAAAATATTTTAGCGTACAATAGGTGCGCGACCAATGATCAGTCATGCCGTAATAATGACATTATTTTCTTATATCATCTCAACCCTCCTTCTAGAGACGAGTGTGGTATATTCAATACCAATAACATGTTCATCTTCTTCCAATAAGGAAAATGTATTCATAATTCAGATGTTGTCACATTCACACCATGAATGGATCATAATAATCTGTATGTGCTATATAAAATCTCATGTCAAATTGATTACAGATATTACTTTCATAGAGTGAATGATTATTTTGAGAATCCTTATTGTTCTCATTACAAGAATAATGACGATAATAATTTCGTCTATTGCCACGTCCACATCCATTGATACCTTCATGGTAATAATTTTGTCTTCTTTCAAACTTATCACATACTGCTATCACATTCTCTAAAGGGAATGAGAATGGAGCAAATTCAGTGGAACGAGTTTTCAATTCTTTATCCACAATCATACATGATTTTGATCATGGCAAGACATAAAAATTTTACCACTTCATGTGAGTGTAATTTCTTACAAACTCCATTAGAGTTATAATCAAACTTTGTTGTCTTTGTTTGTATATGAAATCAAATCGTAGAATTTCAAGAATTTGAAAAGAGAAAAGTAAATTACTTACCTTAAATCCAGAATTTAATCATCAAGGAAATTCATGGAACAATTGACAATCTTTATGCTCAATCCCAAAACTTCTACTCAATTGATAAAGTCTCGTGTAGTTTAGAGCCTGGATTCGAACGGAACCTCGACGGACTGCAACTCGACGACCTTGACTGAGTATGAACTGTTAGAATATAGGCTTAACGCTAGAGGGGGGTGAATAGCGCTATAATAAAAATCAATGTAAATTTGCGGAATTAAAATTGCAGGAATAACGTAAGTGCAGTAATTAAAATAGTAAGGAGAGAACACACCGAATTTATCCTGGTTCACCACAACGTGTGGTTAGTCCAGTCCCCGAGAGACTCTCTCGAGTTTTACACTAACTTCGTTAAGCTTACAGGTGCCTAACAAACCGTTACACTTGCTCGTAGATATACACTCTACAAGACTTCAACCTGCTCGAGGATACCGCACCTCAAGACTTCAAACCAATGAACTACCTTTCCTTCTTACAACAAGGGATTAGAATATCCCTTCAAGTGTATGCAAACACTTAGTACTCAAGACAAGACTCTCTTTATAAAGTAGATATGAGTAAAAACAATACGCTCAAGAACACAACAACTTATTCAAGAATTTGGCTCTAAAAAATTATGAAATAGATATGAAATGATGAGAGAAGAGTATGTAAGCTTTATGTAAGAATTATAATCAGTTGTTGTATTTAAAAACGTGAATTAGAGGTGTATTTATAGTGCTCAAAGTCACCAAGACCGTTGCTTAATTGCCAATCACTAATTGCTGATTTTGTGCTTGCATAATCGATTATATGATCTGCATAATCGATTATCTGCAGATCATTCAAAAAACATATGCGGATTTTAAGCAGAATAATCGATTATTCAAGTTGCATAATCGATTATCTGTTAACGTTCAAAAATCGGATGCAGATTCTGTGCAAGCATAATCGATTATTGCCTTGTGTATAATCGATTATATTTCAGCGTTCTAAAAATACTTTGGCAACGGTCAGTGAATAATCGATTATGCTATCTCGTATAATCGATTATTTTGTTGTTTTGAAAATCCGGTTTTACACTGTCTTAACATAATCGATTACAAGTGAGACATAATCGATTATATTGCTGTCTTGAAAAATTTCGGTTAAGACTGTCTTAACATAATCGATTATAAGTAAGACATAATCGACTATGTTGTTGTCTTGAAAATTTCGGTTAACATTGTCTTAACATAATCGATTATAAGTAATACATAATCGATTATATTGCTGTCTTGAAAATTTCGGTTAACACTGTCTTAACATAATCGATTATAAGAAATACATAATCGATTATTTATGTCCAGATTTGAAAAACATGTTTGAAAATCATTTTGGCTTAAATCAACGATGCATGAAAATGATTTTACGAGAGAAGCCAAGACTTGAACAAGTTGTCGGATCAAGATCACACTATAAAGTGACTCATTTATAACTTTGATGTTATTCTTGATCTTGCTCTTTGTTTCTCATGTTCTTGGACTTTGGCATATGTCAATGTTCCATGCGCGTCGGTTTGTCATTTATCAAAACCTACAGAAATGAACACACGTTTAGTTTTAGCGACTTGAGAACGTGTTTCAACATGAACTATTTCGACGACCCCAACCAAAGCTCAAAAAAACGATGACGCTACAGTGGATACAGCAGAAGAGATGCTACTGTGTATACAGCAGAAGCGACGCTACTGGACGATGGTCGTTTGGACGTGACGATGATGAAACTGGCAAAGGGCTGTCCGCTGGGCGACGGGCTAACTGGTGGTCGACGAGACAACAACTGGGTGTGAGGAGCAGAAGTGAAGCAGCGACAATGGCTGTTGCTGCTGGTTGGCGACGCAGGTCGTGGAGGACTGGTCGTGAAAGATGGTCGACTGGTTTGGGGCTGGTTGTCGATAGAAATGGCGGGTGGATCGCTTAGGCTGTTCGCTGGTTGGTTTGGTCGTTGGTGGGAGCTGGTGCGATGATGGTTATGGCGGATCGTGCTGATAACGTGTTATGAAATAATAAAGAATAAGAGCAATATTGCAGAGAAAGAGAGAGAGAGAGAAAATTCTTATTGAATTTTGGGGTGATTTACAATAGGGTAAGACCTCTCTATTTATAGGAGGGAAAATGACTTAGCCTCAAAGTAAAACTCTCTACAAGATAGACATTCACTCTAAATAGAATTCTATTCTTAACAAATTTAAATTATTTATAAAAATATGCATTTAACATGCATTATTTTTAAACTATCAATCTACTAGAATCGGTCATAGCATACCACTATTCTATTTCAACAATAACAATAATGATTCAGTCAAATTTTATTAATAAAGTTTACAAAGGATAATATATATGCAGACCTTACCCTATTCGAATAAGTAAAGAACATTATTCTATTTCCTATGTGAATATTAAACATGATATGCCGAGTTACATATTACTAGAAGTCAAAATAATAGTATAAACGTTAGTTATATCACCTACACATCAAACATAATCTCTTTTATTTAGGGGATTTAAGTTAGATATACAGATAACGTAAACGATTTCTTTACACTCCCATAGTTGCAATCTTTAGTTGATTATCAATTGTTATTCCCTTCGTTCCACTTTTTGTGAACTCATTTTTTTTTGGTCCGTTAAAAAAAGAATGATCCTTCTTTAAATTTAGAATTTAATTTAAACTTTCAATTCTACCTTTAAATAGAATCTTTTATAACCACACAAATACTCTTGTTTAATACCACAAATTCCAAATGTCTTTATTTTTTATTAAACTTTGTGCCTATATGGATCAAAATCTGATCAAACAAGAATCTACGTAAAGAGGGACGAAAAAGTCACGTGGGCTGAAGTCGTATTCGTACAAAGCTATAGCGACAAGAACCTCGGCCACAGTCAAGGTAATGTACTCAGAATGCTTGTATGGTGAATAGGATGTCACGACATTTCAGGGTCAATCTGTAATACAATTAAATGACTTAGGTACTCTGACTAATGGTCGTCGTGTAAATGAGAATACATAACATATATACTAGGTGAGAGAACGAAGAAACGGGAAGGAAAACTCACAAATCACACACTTCTCACTAACAGAGGATGAGAATAGGAAAATCCATCTAGAAGATTAGAGAAGGTTCAGAACTTTACTATTTATCTTCTGCCGTCACCCTTATGGAATAAATAAAGATATACCCCTTGGTCATTAATGTTGAATTGTTTCTTTCTTCTTTATTTTACATTATGGATTAACGATGTCAAGAATGAACATAAGTGCATCATATATAGGGGTGTTCATGGTTCGTTTTGGATCAGTTTTTCCCTAAAAAAACAAACCAAGTAAGTCAAATTTTTAAATATTAGAACCACACCAAACCAATTAAGTCGATTTTTTTCCGATTCGGTTTATGTTGAGTTTTATCGCTTTGTTGGGTTTTTCGGTTGTTAGTCGGTTTTTTCTTAAATATAAGACATTCACTATTAAGTACATATTCCGGCGACCACATTTTCAAAGTAACACTATCAAGTAAATTGCCATTTGAGAAATCTATTATTTACTAAAATATATTGATGATAATTGAATCAAATAGTGATGAATAATTTAAGGACTCAATTAAAAATATATTTTTTTAACATGAAATGGAATCTTACACTTAACAAGATAAAACTACCGATCAAACTAGACTAAAAGTGCAAACGATTTACATTCACCATAATTTTTTTGAAACTTTGTATAAAAATATAAATATATAGAGGTGTAACAATAAATTTGAAATAACTACTCCTATAGTCGGTTTGGTTCGATTTTTTCGGTTACCTTTTGATTAAAAATAAAACCAAACCAAATTCGATCGGTTTTTAAAATTCAATACTAAAACCAAATTAAACCAAAAAGTATCGATTTTTTTGGTCGGTTTGATTCGGTTCTCGGATTGGTTCGGTTTTTCGCGTTTCTATGAACAACCCTAATCATATAAATTAGATTTTTTTTCCACTATCTTAATGAGTTCGTGAGTTTAACTTTACCCGACTCTTCTTACTTATCATTCATTAATCTAGAGTTTAATGATCTTTGGCTAGGATTTATCCCTTATCCATTCATTAAAATAGTTTAACTAAAAAGAGCTTAACACTTTTTAGTCAAACAATTTGGCGCCGTCTGTTGGAATTTTCTAGCCAAAGCCTTAGTTCCCTCTAGATCCAAACATGGTCTTAACTTTATCTCCTATTCGGTGAAGTTTTACCCTTTCATTACGAATGTCAACTTGCGAAACCGGTCGGTAAACCTTCGAAACCGCCAAATCAACCAAGGATAAATCCTTACGTGAAACCAGAGTTATGTGTGGTTTACACACAAAAACTATGTTACACCACAACAATAACCATGATGCATTGTGAACATAATCCATAATAGTGGGACGACTACGCATGCCAAACATGTCTGTAATCCCATTTCCAGGTTAGCACCAACGCCTTCTATGTCCTGCGCATATCGCCTTCCCTCCTACGATATGAGACGATTCTTGTTGTGTAATTTACTCACTAAAATACTTCTCATCTGTATGTTTGTGGCATAACTTACATTTCTGTCACATTTGCGTGCCGGTGACTCGAACTCGAGACCCTAATAGGGGGAGTGGATCGTCCACCCACGAGATGCCAAAGCTCAACCAGTGACGAGGCTGAGCATAAAGCTGAAGCCGACACCAGACTGAAAACTAGTATCAGAATACAAAACTAGGTGAGCCGCCTTGCGGCGAGATCCCTAGTTCATTGTCGAATGAAGGAACTCCCCAGGTCCAAAGAGCGTAGATGTCTATAGAAACGTGGCCATTCCCCTCATTCGTCAGCTAAACAGTCGACCAAGGTAATAGATTATTCCATATATTTCTAATCTGCTATTCCTTTTTTTTAAAAGAGAGAAGTGAAACAGAGAACAGGGACGTCCCCCCAAATATGCGAACAAAGTCTAGCCGACATACATTCTCTAATTTCCTCCCTACAGTGAACGACAAATCAGGAAAACCCTCCACACTGTTCCATACTACGAATAAAAGACAAACGGCACAGAACAAGACGGAATCATGAAGAAACAATCTTCATAGCATGGGACTGGGCGGTGAGCCTATGGAATGTATAATCTCCCCAATACAGGCAGAAGAACACGAAAATCTTGCTCGTATGCTCGCCATGATGATGCTACACCAATTTAGCTGACTAAATACTACAAGTCACGTCCAAAATTTGTTCAAATTAATTGATCCCCAAGGTGCCCAGAAGCCCAAGAAATACGTTCATCACCTGTCCTGTCAACAGTCTCTCCAAGCCGAGTAATGAAGGGACTAGATAGACTGGGACTCACCTCAACGAATGCATAAATGATGCAGCAACGAGCAATATTCTCCAACAAAAGTAAGGCAACATGCAACATTCTTACCACTCCACCGAGCCCACACATTTCCAAGGGAAAGAAAAGTCGACCTCATTCAAATCAACAAGCCAAGTTTGACCTCGCTCGAACTTCTAATGGGTAATAACTATACCTCGCTCGAATTTATACCCTTAGGACCCCCGGCCATAGTCAAGAAAAAGTAAAATTTGACCTCGTTCAAATCAACAAGCCAAAGTTCGACCTCGCTCGAACTTCTAACGGGTTATAACTCGACCTCGCTCGAATTTATACCCTTACAGCCCCTGGCCCACGGCTATCGCTAAGCAAAAGTAAAAGTTGACCTCATTCGAATCAACAAGCCAAAGTTTGATCTCACTCGAACTTCTAACGGGTTATAACTCAACCTCACTCGAATTTATACCCTTACGGCCCCGGGCCATTGCCAAGCAAAAGTAAAATTCGACCTCATTCGAATCAACAAGCCAATGTTCGATCCCACTCGAACTCATAACGGGTTAAAACTCGACCTCACTCGAATTTATACCCATATGACCCCCGACCATCGACAAAACCTTGACTTTCATTCAAGCTAATAAAGTTCGACCTTGCTCGAACTAACAAATTAGGGTTCGACATCGCTCGAACTAAAAAAGTAAGGTTCGAACCATTGGAACTAACGACATGAGATCCGACCTCACTCAAATCAACAAGTTAAATTTGACCTCATTCAAATTCCCAACTAAAAATCACGGACTCATCACGGGAAAATATGATGATATTTTTTATATAAAAAAGAATGAGAAAGAAAGTCTGAGATATGCTACCAAAGGCAAACCAACTATCTTATTCAGAAGATATACATACGTAACAAAGTCTTACATAAGGCCAAAATCTTCCCCGCGTAAAAGTAAAAACAATCAACAATAAAAGAACAAAAGAAAATAGCTAAGTGCAAAAAGCTATAAAAACTTCACTCTGCCTCATCTCCACCACCGTCATTGCCAGGGTCATCATTATCAAAAGAAAACCCATCTTCAATCTCAGCACCCCCACCGGCCTCCACTATCTCTAGGGTCATAACCATAGGCAAGACGAGCCTCACGTGCCTTAACTAGAGCATCTTCAAAAAAGACCTCAGGAAATTTCCCTACCGCCCACAAACCCTTATCTCATAGGGCCTCAGCTTGGACCCATGTCTCGTACAAATGGCGGGGAACAACAAAATAGGTAGATTTTTTAGGGGGGGGGGGGGGGTCTTGATCCAACAGTTGCATCTTCCTAACCTCGAGAGCCACAACTTGGTCTCCCAGATTCGAGGCATCCCGTTCGAGCTCACTAATCCGCTCTTCAAGCCTTGCCTCCTTCAGTGTGGTCGTCTCCCTCTCGGTTTCCCGCTTAATACTGAGGATGCAGATAGTGTCATCAACACCTCGGCCCTCGCCAATTCCGCCACTCGAGCTCCTTCAATCCTCTCCAACTCGGCTACCTTCCTTTCTAGCTCAGCCACCTTCTTCGTCCATTTTGCACTTAGATTGGCGACTCTAGTCGCATTCAGCTCAAGCTCGGCTCGCATGGATAACACCTTCCCCTAAAGATCCTCGCAATCTGCTGCAACCCTTTTTCCCATCTAGAGCTCCTCCTCTTTGGCCCTAAGCAGCCCCTCAAGCTCGCTACATCTACGGATAGACCGCACCAGATCCTCGTCCTTCATCTCCAACTCCTCCTTGAGGGATTGAGTATTATTTCCATCCCTAAGCCGCGAGTGCATATCACGAAACCTGTTGCGATACCGATGATACTTTGTGGCCATTTCAGAAAGACATCGGCTCGCGTCTTAGCCCGACGAACACTCTCGATATCCAGCATGTAAGTTTGGGGAGGCAAAAAAGGAAGAATCAGTGTAAGCAAATGGCACAAAAAAAGAATATAGCAAAAAGAAACTCACCCTCAAGGCCATCCCAACCACACCGCGTGACAACCCAGAATCACTGATCTCCTGAAGAAACCTGCTTTCGGCAGCGGGAACACAAAAGGTCAAATTGGGGAACCAAGTCCACTATGTCCTCCAAAAAGTTAAAGTCTGACGGAATTTCAAGCACACGGGAAAGGTTTTCCGCCCTCACATCGACCCTGGTAAAACCTTCCTTGAACATCCTTATGTTCTCAGGATCGATATCAGAATCGAATTCATAATCATCTACCACTACGCCTTCAACTTCTCATTAGCCGAAGAAGGGGTGCGGGTTGGTCGATATGTCCATGGACCGCTCGAAACAATCGCGACAACCTCCAAACTTTGTTCTCCTGCCACAACAGCCTCTTCTACGCGCGAAATGGGCATCGTCTCCACACCCAGGCCGGTATCACTACCGGCTTTAGACACCGCCGAAATAGGGTCGCCCCTCGTGGGCATTTTAATCGAATACGCCCCCTCCAATATTAAACTCTACATCTTTGACGGGGCCTCTTCGCCACCACCATGAGAAGGTTCGTCTGCCGAACGGACTGTGGGAACCAGAGTGTCCGATCGAATAGTAGCCTCCGAACAAATAGGCGAGGATGCGGTCCGCAGAATAGTCAGAATTTGGACGCCCTCATCCACATCTACCATTGTTACGGGCCGGGCAGTAGAAGCCGACTGACAAAAAGCAAGGACAAGAGCCCTCGCTCTTCTCGCTCCTCTCTAGCCTGCTAATGAGAGAAATTCGACCAACGAAGATATAATGTAAAGAAAAAGACAGAGCAAAGAACAAAGCAACTAAGGTCAAAATAGACGACTCACCAGCATAAGGGTTTTGCCAAAACCTCTGGTGGAAAGGTGCCCATTCGCGAATCCTCATCGTGTGGGGCAGAATCGAGCTCAACCACTTGCAAATATTAGTAACTTGCGGAGGAGGTACTCTCTTGGTTGGGAAAACAAAACAAAAACACTTGTGAGATCACTAAAGGGAGACGACCAACAACCATTTTGAAAAAAAATCTATATAATAAAAGGAAAGGAAGACCTATGGGCAAAATTCTACGCCTCAGGAAACCCCGCGGGATATGATACCACATGCTCTGTTCGGACATAGAATATGTTCTCCCAAAAGCGACGACTGGCCTTGTCATCCATCTTCACTACCAAACCTTTGGTTCCTCGGTGACAAAAGTGAATTATCGTGCCCCTATAAAAATGGGCGGCGAAGAGGTGAAGTATGTGTTGTAGCGAAATTCTCGGATCAGCCAGCTCCGCGTACGTGATAAGCATAAAGAAGAGTTTGTATACGTACGGAGATAGTTGAGGCGGACACACTCCGTAGAAACGGCAGAAGTCCACCATCAAGAAAGGAAGGGGAAATGTGTATCCGATGAGAAATGAATTGCGTAAAACGCGCAGTAGCCCAGGCAATGTATATGTACTATGTCACGACCCATTGGAACCAATTCAATGTAATTATGGATTCTCCATTTGGTTTTGAATGACGTAAGCGCCACGGAATCTGTCGTAGAAATTACTGGTTCAAACTCTTCCTCGACAAGGCTCTTGAAGTCAGTCCCTGCCTTTCCTGGGTGAGGAACCACATCATCAACAGGTGGAAACTTATCCTCTTCCGACGTAACTACGTCCTCTTCATGGAAGGCATATCACTTTCTAGTGTAAGGGCACCATAAAGTCTCTCTAGCTCAGAGGATGCACTAGCTATCTCTTCTTCGATTGTGAAAATCGGGAATGATAAAGGAAAAAGGTAGCGGCCACACGAACTTTTAACATAAAGGGAAATGTGAGAAACTAAGGGAAAAGAAAAAATGCAAAAGTCTCTTTTGAGCGATTGGGAAGCACAATATTCAAATGTAAGAATTTCCCCCATTTAGAGGGATATAAATACCGTGAGCGGGAAAACCAAGCGCCGCCATTCTAAAAATGGAAAGAGTACGGGAAATGATACAGCACACAGAGAACATGCGCCATAATGACACATGACAAATTAATGACATTTTGAACTGGCGCAACGATTTTGGTGTAGCTTTTCGAAACGTTACACTGTTATCTCGCCATAGGTTATTCCCCTATCAGCCAAAATGCTCGGATTTCTCAAACTTTCGAATCGGCAAGGCTTGCCTATTGAGCTCGCCCAAGGGCGATCGCGACAGGCAGAGGGACTAATTGTATGGATCAAAATCTGACCAAACGAGAATCTGCGTAAAGAGGGACGACATGTCACTTGGGTTGAAGTCGTATTCATACAACGCTATAACGACAAGCACCTCGGCCACAATCGAGGTCGTATACTCAGAATGCTTGTACGGTGAATAGGATGTTACAGTATTTCAGAGGATCAATCTCTAATACTGTTAAATGACTTAGGTACTCTGACTAATGATCGTGTAAATGAGAATATTTAGTATATATACTAGGTGAGAGAACGAAGAAAGGAGGGGATTCTCACTAATTACACACTTCTTCACTAACAGGGGATGAGAATAGGAGAATCCATCTCGAAGATTGTTTAACCAAAAAGTAGAATTTCGGTCAAAACTTTAGTTTAGAAGAACTCGGGTTGCTGATAATCAAAAAATGAATAAAGAAAATTGATTTTGCTAGTAATAAGATGAACAGAAGAAAGTAAAGTAAATTAGTATATTCCGATGATATATCGTGTCCTTATAAATGAACAGTCTTCTTCTTTTTATAACTATTTCTAGGAGATACGTTTTGCCTTTGTCATAATAAGGTTATTACAATCAATTAATGGCATTTAATATTGCGTTATAAATGGTAATCATTGTAACTCAATACAGATTCTCTAACGTTTTTGGTATTTAATGTCTACTAAATACTGTATTCGGACCCTCTGCTCTTTTGTTATCAGGTTCATTCCCTTATCTTGATTCTTGACCAAAAAGAGATATGAACATTGAGTCTGTAAAGAGGTACGAGCATTGAGTCTGTAAAAAGGTACGAGCATTCAGTCTGTAAAGAGGTGGGAGCATCGAACTTCTTGAATCTTTGCTCGTATCTGTTGTAATTCGTGCCTCTTTATTCCTTGCTGGTCCTCGTTCTTTGACCAATCTACGTGTCATGACACGTCACCTTAAAAATTAAATCCAATATACATGAACTTAACTTTTCCCACTACAAAGATGAGAGAAGATTCAAAACTTCCATTATGGAATAAATTAAGATATAACCCTTGGTCATTAATGGTCTTTCTTTCTTCTTTATTTTACATTACGGATTAACAATGTCAAAAATGAATAAAAGCTCATCATATACATTAAATTTATTTTTCATTATCTTAATGAGTTCATGAGCTTGACTTTACTCAAATCTTCTTACTTATCATTCATTAATATAAAATTAATTAACTTGCTAGGATTTACCTTTTATTCATTCATTAAAATTGTTTAACTAAAAAAGGTTTAATGCTTTTTAGTCAAATAATGATAATATTTATCAAAATATAAATGATCTAATTATATATATAAAATCTTCACCGTCTATACACAAAATCTTGTTTAAATTCCTCGTATATTGTCCTAAAGTGGCAGAAGAAGCGATACCAAACTCCCTCGTACGTTCACTGAGTTAAAGAAACCGTACGCCTACTGAATACATACCACGTGGTCACATGCTTTCTCATTGATCGGTAAACGGATTCCGTGAACCGGAACCGGACCGAACCGAACACCAAATATTTCTCCCAGGTTCCTCGAAACATCATTAAAAAACCACACATAGTTCCAGAAGAATAATAAAAAACAACATATTATAATTAATATTCTCCTTACGCATTTGGTTTTCCTATAAACTTTTCAAGTCCCAACAACGCGATTACGACCACTAAGGCAAATTTTCGTACTAGTCCAAAATCTAAGCCTCTTTATATATCTCAACCTCTCACAAAACATTAATGGCGTTTACTTTTAACAAACATTCTTTCTTTCTTTCTTCTTCTTCTTCCAACCTTAGATTCAACGAGGTGATTTTACCATTATTTTTGCTATGATTCTTTATAAAAAACACATATTTGTGCTATTTCTGTCAATTGCTTTGCTTCTAATTCCAGCAAGCGCTATAAGAGGATTTCTTGAGAAGTCTCTGGCAAATTTTGATGGGTATTTGAGATACTTTGAATCTCCAGAGTATAGAAATAGCGAAGAATGTCCAATTTTAGAATCAGATTTATCAGTTTGTTATCCAAATTTGATACATGTAGCTATGACTCTTGATGCACATTATTTTAGAGGTTCAATAGCAGCAGTTCACTCAGTTCTAAAGCATACTTCTTGTCCAGAAAATATTTATTTCCATTTCATAACTTCCAAAAATTCCGATTTTCAACAGTTGACACAAACAGTTAAGTTAATATTTCCATCTTTGGGTTTAAAAGTTTACAGCTTTGATGAAAACCGCGTCAAGAATTTGATATCATATTCAATTCGTCAAGCTCTTGATAATCCATTAAATTATGCTAGAACTTATTTAGCTGAGATTATTGAGCCTTGTGTTGAATGGGTAATTTATCTTGATTCTGATGTGATTTTAGTTGATGATATTCAAAAGTTATGGTCGATTTCATTAACCGGTTCAAGAATTATTGGAGCTCCAGAATATTGTCATGCTAATTTCAGAACATATTTCAATGACAATTTTTGGTCTGACACAAAATTGTCTAAGGTATTTCAAGGAAAAAGGCCATGTTATTTTAATACAGGGGTAATGGTTATGGATTTAGGAAAATGGAGAAAAGGAGATTATACTGAAAAAATCGAGAAATGGATGGAGATACAAAAGGAGAAGAGGATATATGAATTGGGATCATTGCCACCATTTATGTTAGTATTTGGAGGAGAAATTGAAGGAATTGATCATAAATGGAATCAACATGGATTAGGTGGAGATAATCTGGTGAATAGTTGTAGAACATTGCATCCAGGTCCAGTTAGTTTATTGCATTGGAGTGGTAAAGGTAAACCTTGGGTTAGGATTGATCTAGGAAATCCTTGTCCTGTTGATCTCTTATGGGCACCTTATGATTTGTATAGGCTGAGCCTTCATGATTCTTTCGACCAACACGAGCGGAGATTGTGAGTTTAAATTCTTTTTTCTTTTTAACCATTGTGAAAATTCTTTGATTCTTTTTCCTCATTGGGAAGAAGTTGAGAACCACAGTCTGTACTTGATACAGTGTAGGTGCAGGGGACGATTTTGATGAGTCTCCTGTGAGTGATTTTGTGTGTGTATAAGAGCAAACGATTGTATAAAGCGACTTTTCCTTCATTATTTTTGTATTAATCAGAGTAAGGTATGGTGTCCCATGCCCGGGCCTAAACGGGTCTGACGGGCCGGGCCTCACGGTACCGGGCTTGGTGTGCCGGGCCTGGCGTGCCTGGCGGTCCCGGGCCTAAATGTGCCTGACGGGCCGGGCCTCACGGTCCCGGGCTTGGTGTGCCGGGCCTGGCGGTCCCGATGGTAGAGACCGGCCCGTTACGGGCCTAAGCACACTGCGGTCCAGGGCCTGGTGGGCCGGGCCTGACGGGTCTAATGGGCCTGGCGGTTTTTTATAAGTCAATATCTTGTATAGTAGTCATTAGTATAGTGTAGAATATATTTATATGGTGTACTAAGTTATAGTATAGTATATATTGTGTTGTAGTAATTAGTATATATTGTATATTATGTATATATTGTGTTGTAGTAATTTGTGTATATTGTATGTTATGTATATATGGATATTTATGTTATGTATATATTGTGTTGTAGTAGCTAGTATATATTGTATGTTATGTATATATGGATATATGTGATGTATATAATGTGTTGTAGTAATTAGTATATATTGTATATTATGTATATAGTGTGTTGTAGTAAGTATATTGTATGTTATGTATATATGGATATATGTTATGTATATAATATATTGTAGAAATTAGTATATATTGTATATTATGTATAAAGTGTGTTGTAGTAAGTAGTATATATTGTATATTATGTATATTGTGTTGTATGTTGTATGTTATATAAATATTCAAGGATTGATATCGAAGTAAAGACAAAGAAATATTGAGAAGAAAGATATTCAAGGATATGATAAAGAGCATATTTATTGACCAAAATGGCATATCTTTCTTAGTCTTCCTTCCCCCAATGGAATGAGCACAACAAGGTACTAATACCACGATTAAAAGGAAAAAAACTAAAAGAAGACGTGCCAATGTACAAGTTACATCATAATTTATGTTGTATTTCTAACAAATCTCATAAATCCGTCAAGGTTGGGAGGAGATTGTGTTGGCGGTGGTGGAAATGAAGCTTGTTCATCACCACTTCCGGGTGAAGACGATTCCTCAGCAAGTTCTGCTATCATTTCTTCATATGCCTCATCTATTGCCGGTTGTGATTCTGCTATGCCAAAGTTCCTTCTTTCTGCGCGGATCCAATCTCTAAAAGCACTGATTTTTCCAAGCTCTCCCGCATCGACGCTCTGTGATCACCGATTTGTAGTCTAGCTTGACTGAAAGCTTCTCTGATGCAACAGTTGACGCTTGAATTGACAAAACATCACGAGTCATCCTTGCAAGAACTGGAAAATGCTTTTCTCTTGACTTCCACCATTCCAAAAGGTCGAATCTTGGGTAGTTAGCATTTCATCTTTGGTCGAATATTGTCCAGAAAAAGCATTTGTAGCCACTTGAAAGTGTTCTAAAAATTCTAAAAGAATTTTAACATTAGTCCAATCTTGGGTAGTTAGCATTTCATCATCATCCTCACCACCAACCCGAGAATTAAACGTAGCATTAATTCGGTTTCTATATTGATACGCTACTACTAAACTTTCGTACATGTAATTCCACCTAGTAAAGCAAGGTTTAGGAACCTTTGTTTCTCTAAGGCCATATTCGTCACATTTTTTAAAATACTCTCTAAGTCTAGTTCTACGGTTTGAATAAAATAGTCAATTAAGAGCCATTCTCACCTTTTCAATTTCTATGTCTAATGTTCGGATACAATCACCAACAATTAAATGATAAATATGACAAATACATCTAACATGAACAATATTACTAAATGCAGGATTAAGGGTTTGTGTTAGCATGCCTATTGCACTAGTATTGCTAGAAGCATTATCCATATAAATTGCCATTATTTTATCATTAAAGCAAAAATATCTACATATATTTGAAACAGTGTTAGCTATAAACCTACCCGTGTGCTGTGAATTAATTATTCTATATGTAATTATGCGTTTTTGCATTGTCCAGTCTTCATCTATCCAATGACTTGTTACAGTTAGATAATCACAGTCATTATTACTTCTACCAATATCAGTTGTAATAGAAATACGATTAGGTATATGAGTAAATAAATATAAGTAGGATTAAAGACTCTTCTAATATAATGAATCCAATTAGGATTAGAAGCAAAAGTATAAGGCAAGCACATAACAGTAATTATTTTTGCTAATTCTTCATGATCCTTATTTGGATCGTAATACAAAATACCTCCGGTGACAGTGTTTATTCCTGGTTGAACTAGATTTAAACCAGTACTAGGGTTAACTTGAGAATCTACACTTGTCCCCCCTCTTGTTGCGCTTGCATTTGCAAAAACCTAGCCCTATCTCTAGGGTGTAATTTTATATGCCTAGTCAAACTACCTGTGCCACTACGGTCTCCAGTATACCTATGAACAAGTAATTTCCCACAAGTTTTACACTTAGCCTTGTTGTGCTCTCTTACTTGAGTAAAAAAATGACAAAGTAATGATGTTTCTTGACGTTTAGCAGGTTGTCTACTAAAAGTGGGAGTTTGTACAGGTGGGTGTGCCGGTTCATTACCTAAGTTATGAGCAGGACTAGTAGGTGTATCATCTAAATCTGGTGCTTGGGTTTCATCATCATCATCATCATCCTCATTTTCCTCTAAGATAGGTTCTTTAGGATAAAGAGCATTCATAATATCATCATCTAATCTATCACCTACTGCAACATCATGTAGAAATTCACTATCGGTAAATTGAAAACAAGGGTGATCACTATCAAGCATTACGGGAGGCGGATTAGGACGTCTAGGTTGGCTACTACTTTCAACTTGCTTATCTTTTTTAGATCGGGGAGCCACGGGAAGGGTAATATTATAGCCACTACTTTCACCGGTTTACCTTTTCCGTTACCGAATATTTTTTCAAAGAAAATGGCATACTAATTAGAATTATGCAAACTAACAAACACAAAAATATATTATTAGCACGTAAGAGTTGAAACAAGTTTACCGGATTGCCCAACAACTTCTTGAAAATTGAAAATCGTTGAACTTGAACACTTGAAAACTTCAATTCAACAACTTCACAATTTTTCAACAATAAATTAAGCACTTGTACTAGAAAGATTGAAAGAGAGCTTGAGAGAGATTGGGAGATATTGATGAATTGGTGAATAAAAATGAAAGAATGAGGGGGTATTTATAGTTGAGAAATGAAAAAAAGTGTAATTATATAAAGTTTGGGGTTAAATTAAAGTTTGGGGGCCAAATGACTATTTTTCAAACTTCCAAACGGCTACTTTTTGCAAAGAGCCGTTACTGAATTTTTTAAAAAAAAATTTTTTTAAAATAGCCGTTGGGCCTGCCAGGACCAGCTCAGGCCTGCCAAGACCGGTCCAGGCCCGCCAGCCGGTCCCGGGCCTGGCGGTCCCGGGCCTAACGGTTCGAGGTGTGAGAAAGGCCCGTCACGGGCTTTTGGGAACATCAGGACCGGACCGCCAGGACCAGCCCATCAGGACCGGTAGGCCCGTCAGGCACGCGGTTCCGGTCCGGTCCGGCGCCTGAACCGGGACACCAAACAGCCTTAATCAGAGTAGGTTCTTGATATTTTCTTCGAAGTTTTTTTTTTTGGTTTCTCATCCGGTGTTCGGTATCCGCATTGGAGTCCAATTATATCCGAATTCGCGCTGCATAGGACCCGATTCGGGAGGAAGCGCTCACTACCAAGGATTTTTCCATATGTAGGGCTCAAACTCGAGACCTGTGGTCAAGGTAAAAGCAATCCCATCAACTATTTTAAAGGCGGGAGAGGGAGGCGGAGCATTTCATTTTTCACCAAATGTAACATTCAAATTTCTTGGAGCATAGATACCACCGGTTAATATTATAATAATTTTAGAAAGTATAAAGTATATAAAATATCTAATTTTGTAGAAAGATTATAGGTTTACATAACCTATACTCCCCTATAAACGAGCACTTGTATACAACCATGGAAATGATCTCAATTTTTTAAAAGGCGTGGTATAAGGCGAGACGTTTTACCTCTATGGAGGCAAAGCGGCTCGAAACATGGTATGTAAGTTTCACACATCTTTAACTTTTTACTAATTTCAATAATTTTAAGATAATATAAAATAAAAATAATTAAGAAATTAAAATAAAATCACAAAATTATAATAAACAATCTACTTAAAATATTCATAAATTATAATTCAACTATGAACAATACGAAAAGTATGACATATATCATAATATGTAAATTAACTGCAACATCGTTACAATTCAAACATCAAAAGTAATATATTCCATGCGAATTTTTTATGTATCTCTTAAGGATTAATGAATATTGAAACAATTTTGATATTATAATTCAATATGTTTATAAAATATTCTTATTTAATATGCTTTTTATTTGAAAGAGAATTTATATAAAAATATAATTCACATTTAAATATGATTCTCTGGCATCATTTATTTTTAAGTTTCAACAAGTTAATAAAGTGACACATAATTCATCATATTACACTATGGTAACTAATTACTTGTAATAGTTACTAGCTAATGCTGAGCTATTAAATTAATAAGTATTGTATCTCATAAATGTAAAAGATAATGATTATAGACTATTATATAATAAAGACATAAAAGAAGTTAATAAATACATACTTTTAAATAAAAACATTATGGGTGAAAATCATTTACCCTCCCCAACTTTGTGTTAAAAATCAAACTCCTCCCTCAACTTTGAACAATAATCATTCTCCCACTTTATTCTATACAATATCTTTTTTGCCCTTAAATTTTTAATTTCCTCCCCAATCACTACTTTTTTATTATATGATAATTTTTATGATTTTAGCTATAACTTAAAATTATGTAATATCTATTATAAATTATAATCAGAGTTTATTAAAATTATAAGAGAATAAGTAATCAAAGTTAATTAAAACATTACCATATCTTTATGGTTTTTATTTAATGTTCATATTAAATATATATTTAAGTTATATTTTCTTAACGACATAGCTAGAAATTTATATAAGAGGATTGAAAAATACCATAATTTTTTTTTATTTCGGGTTGAACTTGTGAGCTAAGATAACTTGGGGTGTTTTTGATTCCTCTTATATGAAAAACTCGGTTTGAACTTGTGAGCTAAGAAATTAAAATTTGTGAGCTAAGAGAATAGAGTTCATTAATATGTTAGTCGGAGTCTCCTCCTGATGCCCTTACCCGTGTCTTAGCCCCATCATATATGTCCTGGATCACTCTAACATATGCTACAGGCCCGCCTCCCGCCTCCAAACATCTCCATAGAACTTCTACCGATACTTTGTTATAGGCTTTCTCCAGGTCAATGAACACCATATGCAAGTCTTTCTTCACCGCCCTATACCGCTCTACCAATCTCCTCACAATGTGTATGGCCTCAGTAGTTGACCGCCCGGCATAAATCGAGCTGGTTCTCAGAAATGGACACGCACCTCCTCAATCTCCCTTCAATCACCCTCTCCCACATTTTCATCATATGGCTTAACAACTTGGTGCCTTTATAGTTGTTGCAGTTTTGGACATCCCCCTTGTTCTTGTACAATGGGATCATCGTATTCTGCCTCCATTCTTCGGGCATCTTCTTCGTCCTAAAAATGACGTTAAACAACATAGCAAGCTATTCCAAGCCCTCCTTGCCCATACTCTTCCAGAATTCCACCGGGATATCGTCCTGCCCAGTCGCTCTACCCCTACTCATCCTGCGCATAGCCTCTTCCACCTCCCCCACTCATATGCGCCTACAGCACCCAAAATATCGTTGCTGCTCTGAGTACTCCAACTTCCCCAATGCAATGCCCCTATCTCCCTCCTCGTTCAAGAGTTTATGGAAGTACGCCTGATATCTCCGCCTGATTTGTGTCCCCTCCAATAAAACTCTTCCCTCCTCATCTTTTATGCATCTCACTTGGTCCAGATCTTGGACCTTCCGCTCCCTCACCTTTGCTAGCCTATACAATTTTTTGTCCTCGCCTTTAACCTTAATTTCTTTGTATAAATGACTAAACGCCACGACCTTAGCTACCGTAACCGCCAACTTAGCCTCTCGCCTAGCCTCTTTGTATCCCTCCCCGTTGGCACTCTTCTGCCCCTCGTCTATACTGTTTACTAGTTTCAAAGCGTTTTAATAGTTATCAATGGTGGAATCGTCGGTGAGTGCAATATACGTGGGGGAAGGGAGGGGATGTGGAAAGAGAAACGTGGGAGAGTGGAAGATATGTTAGAGTAATTTAAGATACTAATTATTATCATTAATTCCCTTAAAATGTACATAAATGGTAATTGGGTATATAAAATATAATTATAGTAATACTTGAGTAGGTATGGTAATATAGTTTCATATAGTGTATAGGAATATAAAAATCTCATTTTTCAATCATATGAATTTCTAGCTCCGTCGCTAAGAAAATATATATTTAAAATGCATTACATTAAAATAACAATCATAAAGATAAGATAATTTTAATTGACTCTAATTACTTATTCTACTTATAATTTTAATGAACTTTTATTACAATTTATAATAGAATTACATAATTTAAATTATAGCTAAAACCATAAAAAAAATATCATATAAAAAAGTATTGAATTGAGGAGGAAATTGGAAATTCAAGGGCAAAAAAGGTATAATATAGGATGAATGGGGAGAATGATTATTGTTCAAAGTTGGGGTGGGGAGGGGGGGGGGGGGTTGGGAGGAGAGGGGTTTGATTTTTAACACAAAGTTGGGGAGAGTAAATAATTTTCGCCAAAAAATTATTTAAAATTTACTATCATAACAGTGTTAGTGGATAACGTGTAATAATTTTATTTTAATTATGACAAAATATTTTCAACTTAATGATTCATGGTTAAGAAAAAAATATATTGAATAGTCAATGATTTATTAAAAGCTTAAATTACAATGTTAGTTACCCAAAGTCCATCACTCATATGTCATTTAACTATCAAAAATTATTTATCAAAATCATTTTTTTGCTTCTTGGAGCATATATACCATCACTTAATATTATACTAATTTTAAAAAATACATATATATAATACTTAATTATGTAGAGATTGTTATGAAATCTCCTATTTAAGGTGAATGTCTATAATTAGAGAGATTCTAGAGTTCTATTCTTGGTAGATAAATCATCCCCCTCCCTATAAATAAAGGGGTCTTCTACCATTGTAAAACACTCCTAACATTCTCTAAGTATCAATAAGAAGAATTCTCTCTACTCTTCTCTCTATTTGCTCTTGTTCTTGAGTTATTGTTCTTGTCTTTTATATTATTTCATAACACGTTATCAGCACGAGACTCTACCGTCTCAAGAATCCTCTTGAAAAAGAAAATTAAGGTCCGGTCCCACCAAGGGGAGAAAGCGTGATGGAGATGTGTTTTCTGGATGTGGAAGAATCCTAACGGCAACAGTAACCCGATCACCAAAATAAGCTGTGCAAGAAATTGTTGGTCTTCCACCTGCTAGAGAACCCAAAGAGAAGAGATGGTATCATCATAAAGTAATGCAACGGGATGGAAACTCAAGAGGTATATTTAATATCACAAAATTTATTGGTATACCTTAAAGGTAAGTAATTTATTTTTCCCTTTCAAATTCTTGAAATTCTACGATTTGGTTTAATATACAAACAAAGTTTGATTATAACTCTAATGGAGTTTGTAAGAAATTATAACCACGTGAAGTGGTAAAATCTCTATGTCCTGCCATGATTAAATTCATGTATGATTGTGGGCGAAGAATTGAAAATCCGTCCTATTGAATTTGCTCCATTCCCTTTAGAGAATGTGGAAGCAGTATATGATAAGTCTGGAAGAAGACAAAAATTATTACCGTAAAGGTATCAATGGAAGTGGACGTGGCAATAGACGTCATTATTGTGATAATGAGAATAATAAAGATTCTCAAAATAATCTTTCACTTTATGAAAGTAATATTTGACATGAGATTGTGTAAAGCACATGATTATGATCCATTCCCTGAAGTGAATGTGATAATTGTAATAGAGCCCGTAAATATGAACACGCTCTTGATGTAAATTTGTTTTATGTATGACATTATGAAAAGAAAGTTCGTTGCCCTTGAAATTTCGGGCAAGAACTATATGACATGGGTGTTGGATGCTGAAATCCACTTAGATGCTATGGGTCTTGGAGACGCCATTAAAGACAGAAATAATGCATCCACCCAAAACTATGCTAAGGCCTTGATTTTCTTGCGCCATCACCTTGATGAAGGTTTGAAACTATGCTAAGGCCTTGATTTTCTTGCGCCATCACCTTGATGAAGGTTTGAAGATTGAATATCTCACCGTCAAAGATCCGGCTATCTTGTGGAATGGCTTAAAGAAGAGATATGACAACCTGAAGTTGGTCACTCTGCCACAAGCACGATACGATAAGAACCCAAAAGCAAATAGTTTATAAACTATATATTATCGTTGCGGTGGAAACGGGCACTGGTCAAAGGCTTGCCGTATACCATGACTTTTGGTTGACCTTTATCAAGCATCTCGAAAGAGTAAACGCCCTGAAACGAATTTTGTCTCTGACGACAACTTTGACATCACCCACTTGGATGTGGCAGACTTCTTTGAGCAACCCGAGGGGAAGATAGACCACCTAATCGGTGATGGATCCGTGATGAAAGAAGATGGAGCTATTTGATTTTATTTTACTTGTTTGTATTAGTGAATGAATAAACTAATAGCCATTAGTATTAGCTCGTATTAGTTAGTTCATGATATAATGTTAGTATTAGTTCTTTAGAATGTATCAATATGCTCAAATATCAATAATATTTTTACTTTCCAGTAGAGGTAATCGACTAACCTGAAAAACTAGTCGGTTATCTCATATTTCGCATAAAAACTGCAAAACAATCGATTGTCTATGTCTAACAATCGATTGTCGTTAGACAGTAATCTGGAAATTTTCAAAAATTGTCAACAATCGATTGTCTATGCATAACAATCGATTGTCTTAAAACAGTGATCTGGAATTTTTCAAAAATTGTCAACAATCGATTGTCTATGTTTAACAATCGATTGTCTTAAGACAGTGATCTGAAGTTTTTCAAAAATAGCAAATAATCGATTGTTTGTGTTTAACAATCGATTGTCAATGTTCAACAATCGATTGTTTGTGTTTAACAATCGATTGTTTGAAGAAAATGTTTAAACTGAAAATTTCAAACTGCATAGTAATCGATTATGGAAAACATATAATCGACTATCTGATTTATTTTAGTCAACTGACATCAGCAGATTTTGAAAATATTATGTGACACAAACGGATTGAAGTTGTTTATTCTCATATTTTCTTTTATATGTCAAACCATGGGAAGTAAATTGATTGAAGGCTCCGGAAGAGCAACTGTAACTCTGCCCAAAGGCATGACGTTTATCTTAGAGAATGCAATATTCTCCTCCAAGTCTAAGAAGAACTTGTTGAGTTTTAAAGATATCATTCAAAATGGATATCATATTGAGACAATAGATGAGAATAATCTTGAATTCTTCATGAAAACGAGGCTGCCCATTTCGGTTTGGGTTCACGCCATTTTGCATGCAGCAATGCTAGTTCGTCGGCTGCCCACTTTGGTTTGGGTTCATGCCATTTTGCATGCAGTTTGTCGGCTGCCCACTTCGGTTTGGGACACGCCATTTTACATACAACAATGCTAGTTCGTTTCTGACTGACGAATTGACACAAATATTCCCCGTTGCAATTGGTTTTGGGTCATGGACCCAATATATCCCATTTAAGAATTTTTGGATGCGCAGTATATGTGCCTTTAGCACCGCCATCCCGCACCAAAATGGGTCTGCAAAGAAGGTTAGGAATATATGTTGAGGTTGAATCGCCCTCCATTATTCGCTACCTCGAAACATTGACAGGAGATTTGTTCACTGCACGATTTGCAGACTGTCAATTTGATGAGACACTTTTCCCAAAATTGGGAGAAGTTGGTGAAACCAAACGGGAAATTTTGTGGAAAAATGCATCATTATCTCATCTTGATCCACATACCTCTATTTGTGAAAGAGGCACAAAAGATTATCCATTTGCAAAGAATAGCAAATCAAATGCCTGACGCATTTATAGATTTGAAAAGGATAACAAAATCACATATCCTCGAAGTGAATGTGACAACATCTGATTCACGAATACATATTCATTATTGGAAGAATATGAACATGAAATTGGTATTAAATATACCACACTCACCCCTAGAAGGAGGTTTGAGATGATATATGGCATGAATGATCGTTGGTCACGTACCTATTGTACGCCAAAGTATTTTGGAAATATGACTATTAAAGGACAATGATAATGCAAGAAACATATCTTGCATATAAGTTTGACATGACCATAATGGTATAACTTTCTCTTTAAGAAAGATATTCACCACATGGATGTTGATGAATCTGTGGTAGTACAAAATTAATTGAGAGCTCTAGAAGAGCCAATTATTACTATGTTGGAGAAACACAATTGAGTATTGTGCTGTAGTAAGTCTCAAAGAAACTTATTCAGTTTCCAAAGTACACGCGAAAGCGATTGATTATATTGAGACTATAAATAAAGGAAGTCTTTGATATCTCCTATTACTACAACTTGTAGCGGGGTAATTTGCATATGAAAAGCTACCCGCTTTGTTCTCCAGTTTGTACTACACAAACAAAAAAGTGCCACAATAAAGTGGATATCTATTGGTATAAAACCCATGTCATAATAAACCTGAAGTTTATTGATAAGTGCACATGTCATGGTGTAAATTTGAAGTTTACCAATATTGATAATTTATTCAGTTGGCATTCGTGTTAGCCATCTCATTTTAAGTATGATGTGCAAATTCACATAGGTGAATATCAAAGAACTAGAAAGTTCTTTACGAATTCTCTTGTATCACTTGTTCTCATTAATGAACTGACCAACTAAAGAGTTTGGGTTGAAGCCCAGAAATTCTGGAAATATCAAAGGCGAATATGGGCCCATTCACCTGCCATGTATACCACATATGATGCATCTATGATATGGTTACATGCGCAATTGTTATTAACCCGCAGCTTGGCCGGTGCTTGCGAGGTAAATTGCTCGGTAATCTAACTTCGAGCATAATTTCCAGATTTTCTACTCAAGATAGTTCATCTTGATAAGTTGGTTTATATCAAAGTTGGTTTAGCAAGATAATTATTGAGTGCTTCCACTTAATAGCTAAACTGTTTCTTATGAGAACAAAGTTATATATATCAGTTTGATATAAGTTGTATACGAGAGTATATTCTCCCCTCACAAGTGGTTCAAGGTCAGGAACCAAATAATTTCATCTTATTATTAATGTGTTGTGTATATTGACATGATAATGCACAAAGATGATTTTCCAAAGTTGAGGAAACAAGTTAGCTATACTAACATGAGGGGGAGACATGATAAACACTTGAGAAAAGGTTACATGGGATGAATTATCATATCCCCGAATATCATGATATGAACCTGAAGTTCATAAAAGGGATAATTCAATTGCAACATATTGCAAAGCATGCTATACGCATTTGCTGGCACAAAGAAAGTAACTAAATGGAAGAGATTCAATTCAAGAAGAATTGATTCCATATGAAAGACATGTAGTTTTGAACCTATAGTTCAAATGCTTGAAAGTATAAAGTCAAAGGTATGTATAGTCAGTTTTCGATATCTTATTTGTCTAGCATGACATGGAAAACTTGATATGCATCTAAAGTCTATTATATGGCTTATATGACTTAACTTGAAAGATTTAAGTTGCTTGAAGCATATGCAATTCGTGGTCCTGAAGTACCACATCCTAAGTGCAATTTGTGTACATATGTATCTTGCTATAACTATAAGCATGATGGCATTGAGAATACATCTATGGAGATATTGAAGATTTATTCCACGACATTATATGAAGATGTTCATATCTATCAAGAATGATGATTTCAAGGTACGGAATATTTATTCAAGTCAATATGGTTAATTTGTCAAATCTCTATCAAAGATCGTTTTGAAGATGATGCACAAGATTGGAATGCAAATGCTCAAGGATATAAATTGATGTACTCATTAGGGGGAGTTAATGCGCGTTGCACTCTTTTTCCCTTACAAGGTTTTGTCCCACTGGGTTTTCCTTGCGAGGTTTTTAACGAGGCAACCAATAGGCGCATATTCAAACATGTGTACTCTTTTTCCTTTCTTTAATTTTTCCCATTGGGTTTTGGTTTTAAGGTTTTAACGAGGCACATTGTTGAATAGACATTCAAGGGGGAGTGTTATGAAATTTCCTATTTAAGGTGAATGTCTATAATTAGAGAGATTCTAGAGTTCTATTCTTGGTAGATAAATTATCCCCCTCCCTATAAATAAAGGGGTCTTCTACCATTGTAAATCACTCCTAACATTCTCTAAGTATCAATAAGAAGAATTCTCTCTACTCTTCTCTCTATTTGCTCTTGTTCTCGAGTTATTGTTCTTGTCTTTTATATTATTTCATAACAGAGATCATATATTCACGTACACCCTATAATCCCCTATGAACCCGCAATGGTATACTATCATCGACATGATCCTACAAAAATCCTTTTTTTTTCTTATGAACGAGACAACTTGGCGAAGCAGGGGAGGACAGAGAGTGAGCATGTTTTGACATTTGGAAATCAATAATGAATGACTGAAGTTTATTGCCGCGTCATACATTACTTGCATAGAAGAACAACTTTCTGACACAATATGTTTACTACAATTATAATTATAGTAAGTATTGTTATAAATAGACTTCTATTTAAGGTGAATGTCTATAATTAAAGAGATTCTAGAGTTTTATTCTTGGTAGCTAAGTCATTACCTCCCTATAAATAAAGGGGTCTTCTACCATTGTAAACCACCCCTAACAATCTCTAAGTATCAATAAGAATACTTCTCTCTCTCTATTCTCTCTATTGCTCTTGTTCTTGTATTATTGTTCTTGTCTTTATATTATTTCATAACACGTTATCAGCACGAGTCTCTAACCAATTGAAATTTTCGATTGTCTTAACTTTTGTTTGTCTAAGGTTTTGCTTCAAAGAAAGAATGAAGAAAGAAGGAAAAGAAAAAGAAAAAAAAAAGGGAAACGGAAAAGAAGAAAGAAACGAAAAACAAAAGAAAACAAAAGGAACGAAAAGAGAAAAGAACGAAGAAGCAAAAAGGAAAAGAAAACGTTGAAGAGGAATTGAAAACAAAGGAGAAGAAAGAAACAGAAAACAGAAATAGAAAACGTGAAAGAAAGATTGGAAACAGAAATTCGAGATTTCGACCTCGGTTCCGTGTTCGTGATTCTAAAAGGCACGAGACTCTACCGTCTCAAGGATCTTCTTGAGAAAATTAAGGTAAGTATTTTACTTTTCTCTTTCAAATTCTTGGAATTCTATAATTTGATTTTATATACAAACATAGACAACAAAGTTTGATTATAACTCTAATGGAGTGTGTAAGAAATTATAACCACATGAAGTGGTTAAATCTCTATGTCCTGCCATGATTAAATTCATGTATGATTGTGGGCAAAGAATTAAAAATCCGTCCAATTGAATTTGCTCCATTCCCTTTAGAGAATGTGGTAGCAGTATGTGATAAGTCTGAAAGAAGACAAAATTATTACCGTAAAGGTATCAATGGATGTGGACGTGGCAATAGACGAAATTATAATCGTCATTATTGTGATAATGAGAATAATAAAGATTCTCAAAATAATCTTTCACTTTATGAAAGTAATATTTGACATGAGATTGTGTAAAGCTCATGATTATGATCCATTCCCTGAAGTGAATGTGATAATTGTAATAGAGCCCGTAAGTATGAACACGCTCTTGATGTAAATTCGTTTTATGTCTGACATTATGAAAAGAAAGTTCGTTGCCCTTGAAATTTCGGGCAAGAACTATATGACATGGGTGTTGGATGCTGAAATCCACTTAGATGCTATGGGTCTTGGAGACGCCATTAAAGACAGAAATAATGCATCCACCCAAAACTATGCTAAGGCCTTGATTTTCTTGCGCCATCACCTTGATGAAGGTTTGAAACTATGCTAAGGCCTTGATTTTCTTGCGCCATCACCTTGATGAAGGTTTGAAAATTGAATATATCACAGTCAAAGATCCACCTATCTTGTGAGATGGCTTAAAGAAGAGATATGACAACCTGAAGTTGGTCACTCTGCCACAAGCACGATACGATAAGAATCCAAAAGCAAATAGTTTATAAACTATAATATTATCGTTGCGGTGGAAACGGGCACTGGTCAAAGGCTTGCCGTATACCATGACATTTGGTTGACCTTTATCAAGCATCTCGAAAGAGTAAACGCCCTGAAATGAATTTTGTCTCTGACGACAACTTTGACATCACCCACTTGGATGTGGCAGACTTCTTTGAGCAACCCGAGGGGAAGATAGACCACCTAATCGGTGATGGATCCGTGATGAAAGAAGATGGAGCTATTTGATTTTATTTTACTTGTTTGTATTAGTGAATGAATAAACTAATAGCCATTAGTATTAGCTCGTATTAGTTAGTTCATGATATAATGTTAGTATTAGTTCTTTAGAATGTATCAATATGCTCAAATATCAATAATATTTTTACTTTCCAATAGAGGTAATCGACTAACCTGAAAAACTAGTCGGTTATCTCATATTTCGCATAAAAACTGCAAAACAATCGATTGTCAATGATCAACAATCGATTGTCTTTAAAACAGTGTGATCTGGAATTTTTCAAAAACAGTCAACAATCGATTGTCAATGATCAACAATCGATTGTCTTTAAAATAGTGTAATCTGGAATTTTTCAAAAATCATCCACAATCGATTGTCTATGTCTAACAATCGATTGTCGTTAGGCAGTGTGATCTGGAATTTTTCAAAAATAGTCAACAATCGATTGTCGATGTTTAACAATCGATTGTCGTTAAACAGTGTGATCTGGAATTTTTAAAAAATAACCAACAATCGATTGTCTATGTCTAACGATCGATTGTCTTTATACAGTGAGGTCTGGAATTTTTCAAAATAGCCAACAATCGATTGTCTATGTTTAACAATCGATTGTCTTAAAACAGTGTGATCTGGAAATTTTCAAAAATTGTCAACAATCGATTGTCTATTTTTAACAATCGATTGTCAATGCTCAACAATCGATTATGTGTGTTTAACAATCGATTGTTTTATGAAAATGCTTAAACTGAAATTTTCAAACTGCATAGTAATCGATTATGGAAAACATATAATCAACTATCTGATTTATTTTAGCCAACTGACATCAGCAGATTTTGAAAATATTATGTGACACAAACGGATTGAAGTTGTTTATTCTCATGTTCGTATATTTTCTTTTATATGTCAAACCATGGGAAGTAAATTGATTGAAGGCTCCGGAAGAGCAACTGTAACTCTGCCCAAAGGCACGACGTTTATCTTAGAGAATGCAATATTCTCCTCCAAGTCTAAGAAGAACTTGTTGAGTTTAAAGAAATCATTCAAAATGGATATCATATTGAGACAATAGATGAGAATAATCTTGAATTATTCATGAAAACGAGGCTGCCCATTTCGGTTTGGGTTCATGCCATTGTGCATGCAGCAATACTAGTTCGTCGGCTGCCCACTTCGGTTTGGGGTCACGCCATTTTGCATGCAGCAATGCTAGTTCGTCGGCTGCCCACTTTGGTTTGGGGTCACGCCATTTTGCATGCAGCAATGCTAGTTCGTCTCTGACTGACGAATTGACACAAGTATTCCCCGTTGCAATTGGTTTTGGGTCATGGACCCAATATATCCCATTTAAGAATCTTTGGATGCGCAGTATATGTGCCTGTAGCACCTGCCATCCCGCACCAAAATGGGTCTGCAAAGAAGGTTAGGAATATATGTTGAGGTTGAATCGGCCTCCATTATTCGCTACCTCGAAACATTGACAGGAGATTTGTTCACTGCACGATTTGCTGACTGTCAATTTGATGAGACACTTTTCCCAAAATTAGGGGGAGAAGTTGGTGAAACCAAACGGGAAATTTTGTGGAAAAATGCATCATTATCTCATCTTGATCCACATACCTCTATTTGTGAAAGAGGCACAAAAGATTATCCATTTGCAAAGAATAGCAAATCAAATGCCTAACGCATTTATAGATTTGAAAAGGATAACAAAAATCACATATTCCCGAAGTGAATGTAACAACATCTGATTCACGAATACATATTCATTATTGGAAGAATATGAACATGAAATTGGTACTAAATATACCACACTCACCCCTAGAAGGAGGTTTGAGATGATACCACACTCACCCCTAGAAGGAGGTTTGAGATGATATATGGCATGAATGATCGTTGGTCATGTACCTATTGTACGCCAAAGTATTTTGGAAATATGACTATTAAAGGACAACGATAATGCAAGAAACATATCTTGCATATAAGTTTGACATGACCATAATGGTATAACTTTCTCTTTATGAAAGATATTCACCACATGGATGTTGATGAATCTGTGGTAGTAAAAAATTAATTGAGAGCTCTAGAAGAGCCAATTATTACTATGTTGGAGAAACACAATTGAGTATTGTGCTGTAGTAAGTCTCAAAGAAACTTATTCAGTTTCCAAAGTACACGCGAAAGCGATTGATTATATTGAGACTATAAATAAAGGAAGGCTTTGATATCTCCTATTACTACAACTTGTAGCGGGGTAATTTGCATATGAAAAGCTACCCGCTTTGTTCTGCAGTTTGTACTACACAAAAGAAAGAATGCCACAATAAAGTGGATATCTATTGGTATAAAAACCCATGTCATAATAAACCTGAAGTTTATTGATAAGTGCACATGTCATGGTGTAAATTTGAAGTTTACCAATATTGATAATTTGTTCAGTTAGCATTCGTATTAGCCATCTCATTTTAAGTATGATGTGCAAATTCACACAGGTGAATATCAAAGAACTAGAAAGTTCTTTACGAATTCTCTTGTATCACTTGTTCTCATTAATGAACTGACCAACTAAAGAGTTTGGGTTGAAGCCCATAAATTCTGGAAATATCAAAGGTGAATATGGGCCCATTCACCTGCCATGTATACCACATATGATGCATCTATGAAATGGTTACATGCGCAATTGTTATTAACCCGCAGCCTGGCTGGTGCTTGCGAGGTAAATTGCTCAGTAATCTAACTTCGAGCATAATTTTCAGATTTCCTACTCAAGATAGTTCATCTTGATAAGTTGGTTTATATCAAAGTTGGTTTAGCAAGATAATTATTGAGTGCTTCCACTTAATAGCTAAACTGTTTCTTATGAGAACAAAGTTATATATATCAGTTTGATATACGTTGTATACGAGAGTATATTCTCCCCTCACAAGTGGTTCAGGGTCAGGAACCAAATAATTTCATCTTATTATTAATGTGCTGTGTATATTGACATGATAATGTACAAAGATGATTTCCCAAAGTTGAGGAAACAAGTTAGCTTTTCTAACATGAGGGGGAGACATGATAAACACTTGAGAAAAGGTTACATGGGATGAATTAACATTTGTATATGTATATCCCCGAATATCATGATATGAACCTGAAGTTCATAAAAGGGATAATTCAATTGCAACATATTGCAAAGCATGCTATACGCATTTGCTGACCCAAAGAAAGTAACTAAATGGAAGAGATACAATTCAAGAAGAATTGATTCCATATGAAAGACATGTAGTTTTGAACCTATAGTTCAAATGCTTGAAAGTATAAAGTCAAAGGTATGTATAATCAGTTTTCGATATCTTATTTGTTTAGCATGACGTGAAAACTTGATATGCATCTAAAGTCTATTATGTGACTTATATGACTTAACTTGAAAGATTTAAGTTGCTTGAAGCATATGCAATTCTTGGTCCTGAAGTACCACATCCTTAGTACAATTTGTGTACATATGTATCTTGCTATAACTATAAGCATGATGGCATTGAGAATGCATCTATGGAGATACTGAAGAGTTATTCCACGACATTATATGAAGATGTTCATATCTATCAAGAATGATGATTTTAAGGTGCGGAATATTTGTTCAAGTCAATATGGTTGATTTATTTATCAAATCTCTACCAAAGATCGTTTTGAAGATGATGCACAAGATTGGAATGCAAATGCTCAAGGATATAAATTGATGTACTCATTAGGGGGAGTTAATGCGCGTTGCACTCTTTTTCCCTTACAAGGTTTTGTCCCACTGGGTTTTCCTTGCGAGGTTTTTAACGAGGCAACCAATAGGCGCATATTCAAACATGTGTACTCTTTTTCCTTTCTTTAATTTTTCCCATTGGGTTTTGGTTTTAAGGTTTTAACGAGACACATTGTTGAATAGACATTCAAGGGGAGTGTTATAAATAGACTTCTATTTAAGGTGAATGTCTATAATTAGAGAGATTCTAGAGTTTTATTCTTGGTAGCTAAGTCATTACCTCCCTATAAATAAAGGGGTCTTCTACCATTGTAAACCACCCCTAACAATCTCTAAGTATCAATAAGAATACTTCTCTCTCTCTATTCTCTCTATTGCTCTTGTTCTTGTATTATTGTTCTTGTCTTTATATTATTTCATAACAAGTATTATTTTGTGCTGAGCCAGTTTTTTCCTGAAAAATGCTAACCCCTAGCTTGCTTGTATTTCGCCACCAAATATAGAATTATGTTTTAGAATACCTACCACACTATCAAAATTAACAGCGCCCTCACTACTAAAACATGCTAGTCATAATTCCACCTAACACATCAGCCAATAAATAAATCGTCATTGGTATAGCAGACTTTACAGTAACAGTAGAATCTCCTTTTCTTTTTTTTTTTGGCCAATCAAAGCCACTTTTCACCAAAACTTTTACCAAATCCTGAATTAAGTGGGAACACCTTTTTTTCAGCCTTAACCACTAACAATGCCATTAACAAATGACGACCACGCAATAGCAACATTAGGATGAGAAACTAGTGGTTTCTGCATCTTAGTCATTCTATAATTATGAGAACCTTCTGCCTGACTGCCTCGTGGAAATTTTGATCATGACTTCCATAGCTTTTCGAATTCTCATTTTAATTTTAAGGAAATTCCAACATTCTAAATCCACAGACGACAAATTGAAATGGTCTACAACATCTCCATGTATACAAATCTCAGCAATATCTCCATCATGCAGTGCACAATGAGCATCTCTTTTTCTAATTTTGTTGATCCAGTCCCAAAACATGAATTGCAAACAACTGCGAAGTTGATGGGAATCAGCAAAGAGGTTATAAGTAGTGTGGTTAGCACTGTGGTACCGCCTCGCTGGCAGATTTTATGTGATGTATGATCACCTTATGTAATGTTGAAACAGCCTCTCGCAGAAATGCGAGGTAAAGCTGCGTACAATAGACCCTTGTGGTTCGACCCTTACCCGAACCCTGCGCATAGCGGAAGCTTAGTGCACCAAAACTGCCCTTTTTTTTATATATGAAAATGCAAGTTAGGATCAACTAACTATTGTTTGCTGATTGTCTGCATCATTTACACTATGAAGTCAAAGAGGCTCTGAGAAATGGATTTATCATTCTCAACAGTACACCCTTCCATACAATTCCTTAAGAATTGTAAGAACAAAATTTTACAGGATATGTGGATTATTCTTATATAAATGACAGGGAAGAATTGAACTAGACAGAGAAAAAGAGAAGGGGAGGAAAAGAAAAGAAGAATATACATCCCTCTTTATACTTGCCAAGATCATAACAAGCCAACAACACAACTTAGATGCAATCTGTTCTCCAATCCTCTCAAATGATGTCCCAATAACATACACCTGCCAATTACAAAGTATATTTATTGACATACTCAGAAAAATCAGAACTGATAAAGCTTAAGAGGATACCTAAGAAAAAGTTCGGACTTGGTGAATACAAGTAAAATAATAAATGAATATAACTGACAGATGCCATGTTACTAACCAAAAAAGCAGCTTTGCCAAGTAATCGCGAGAAGTGCCTGTTGAGTCACAGAATTCGGTATCGTTAACGTAGTTTTTGGCACCACTAAGATTAGGATCTTCTTCATTAGTAACATCGTCCTCGGTGAAAAATCTTTGCAATATGTTTTGAGCAAGTTGCTTAATAATCTCCTCCACCTCAAAGGAGGATGGTCTAGATAGTTCAGTTACCTGTTCAAGTATCAGGCACATCAAGAATTAACCTCAATGGTTTCAAATGATATAAAATACAAATAACTACATTACCATGTCAGATTCCAATGACCGAAGGTATTCCAGCAAACCATTGTTACTTTCGTTGATATACTCCATTTGCAAATTTTCTTGTTGCTGTGATTGCAGTTCCTGAGAGGAACAGAGAAGGATCAGTATAAAGTTTGACTGAAGCTTATAGTATCAATTGTCAGATCAGGTTCAGAAGTGCGTCACTCAAGAAAGGACAAGAAAATATCAGTTTCCACCAGTAAGCTTATATCCTATGGGATTCAGTCGTACAACTGCTATTGCAGATGAACAATGAATCAGAAAATGACACCTTGAATGGACAATGAGATTGCTACACAGTCTCAATCTCACGTACGCAAATTGAAAAGCTTGTATACTGAAGAAACACTAGAATACGAGTTGAAGGAACATGATTAGCCAGAGACTAAATGTTTGACACCGGAAAGTGACTAGGCAGAGATCCATTTTTTTTTTAAAAAAAGTGTAAGTATTACCACTCTTAATTATGCATAAATATGTTTTGTGCTAAGCAAGTAGCAACAAACACACCACAACATATTTGTAAACAGCAGAGAAAAAACGGGGAAGAAGTGGAGAACTCCAGCCATGGCTAAAGCTATGATATTCTAATTTGCCACTCAAACATGCAAGTTGTCCATCAACAATCCAATGAACTGCAGAAAGCAGGCTTAAATATTTTCCAGCAGTTTGATTTTATTCGACTCACACACAACTGAAATTTTTGGACAATTACGTATAATAACCTGTCGCACATGTAACTTCTTGTAACCTTAATCCATCCATGTCAGCAGATCAACTTCTTTGGCGCAGCCACCAATTTATGATTTGCAGTAAGATAATTAAATATCTCAACTTTGAGAGCAGAAGTTCAAGAAAATTTACATATTTGACTAACAAATGTGTTAAGCATCTAGGATTTCTTACAACTTAAGCTTTGCACCCAAGAAAGCATCCAATATCTTTCGGTTAGGACTACTCTTGGTAATGACCATAGTGTCACTTAAACAATGAATAGTTTTAGGACTAGCCAATAATTCACAAATAAACAAACACAGTAGTTTTTACAGATTTCAAAGTGAAAGAATATCACCTGTTTAACAGATGAGAGCTCTTCTTCTAATTGCTGAATATAGCTCAAAGCTTCAGGAGATAAATCCCCAAGAGCTTGAGCATTTATTCTCTCTGAAACTGCAGTAGAAATATTTTCACTTTTCTCCTCACTCTTCGACCCTAAATTCACATTCTCCTCCGCCAAGTTCAAGCCTTTCAAATTATCCGACGGAATATCAAAATTCCTCATCAATGATATCCTGTACTCCGCATTCCACAACGTATACCTACAGCAAATTGATCCAGAACTTTAAGAAATTAATAATTACACTTTTAAGTTTTATCCTAAATGAAAATTAAGAGATTAAGGTACCCTGTAATTATAGAAGAAACAATGAGGCGATCGAGAGGACGTTTGGAGAAGTGAACGGTGACGGAGAATTGATCGGAGGGGAGCAAGCCTAACATAGTAGAAATCGTCTGCTTCATAGAGTCCTTAGCAGAATCCGAAACGCCTTTAGATATAACAGAAGTATCCAACGGTTCAATTCGCTTGAGCATATTAGCAATAACGGAAAATTCGCTACCGAAGCCGTCGGATTTCCTGGTGGAAACAAAGTCGTCGGAAACACCGCCGCCATCAACGCCGGAAATAAGGCAGTTGCTAGAAGAACGCCGTCTACCGGAAGCGGAAATAGAAGGAAGCAAGGGGCGGATGAGGAGGTGGTTGGTAAAAGGAGGGGGTGGGTGAGGAAGATGTTGATGTGGTTTCAGTGAGAGGTCTGTAAGGCGTGATGTAAGAAAAACCCTAGCTGAAGAGGCAGCCATTAAAAACGGAGATTTCTCTTCCTTTGTGTGGCTTTCGATGCCTCCTCTCTCCGGCGAAGTGAAGTTCTCACGTCTTCCTTCGATTCTCTCTCCGCCTCATCTTTCAGCCCACCCAATTCGTTTTCGTGTTTTTGTTGGCTTGTGAATTGATTGACTTAATGCCCTTGGTATTTGGTTTATTTACAGATTTACCATTCACTTACTGACATTAAAATACCTGGTTGTAAACTCCTCTCCATAAAGCGAGACAGAATCTTTGAAATTTCGGCCATTTACTTGAAACAACCACATTAGTAAGGGTTTATGGAGGATATTATGTATGCAGATCTTACCTCTACCCTTGAGTAGAGAAGTTATTTTCAAATAGACCCCCGACATACTTCCCTCCAAGAACTTCTCACCTTGCTTTTGGGGAGAGTCGAACTCACAACCTCTCGGTTGAAAGTGAGGATTGCTTAACATCAGAACAACCCCTCTTATCAACAACTAGAAAAATTCAATCTAAACGAACCTAAAACCTTACCACTAATTTTTATTTGTCAGCTTACCAGTTCTAGTTCTAAATCCCTATCAACCAAGTGGTCCACCGATTGTGGTTTTTGCTCTTAATACGTCTCGGGTTTGAGCTTTAGTTACGGGATTAGTTATTTTATTAAAGAATATTTATTTTTTGTGTCACTTTTCGGCGCAAATTCAATTTAGTTTGGGCCCAACACGTATACCAAATATGGAACGGAAAATCCAAGAAAATCAACCTAAGTGGTCTAGCAGTCATAGATATCTATCAAAACATAATTGTATCCAATTGCAGCTACTATATTCCATTGAAGGTTGTACTATAAATACTTTCAATTTTAGAATGCTAAAAAGAGCTGCTGAATCATGGTTACATGCGAGCCTTCGCCATCTTGAGATTCAGGTTTTTTTTGTAATAAAGTAATAAAATGGTGGATTCAGTTGCCGAAAGAATGGTGGATTCAGTTGCCGAAAGATTCATGCGAAACATCAAAGTTGAGTTGAGGTATAATGTTCAGAATGGGAAGTTTCTAACATTTGTAGGAAGAAGATTCATTAAGTTTGTCAAATTGGAGAGAAAATAAAAATTAGCCATATTTAATTAAAAAAGTACAGTACTGCCTGCTATGATAATGTCAAGACCATATGTTAATCTCACTAAAAAATAATTGAAAAATGACTAATTGTCGTAAACGTAAAATGCTTAAACGTAAACTATGTAAGTTGATTTATTACACTCTCTCTTTGTTGCTGATAGATGGAGTCATCTTAAAATTAACTCCTTTTATTCTGAAACTTATATTACATTTATACAAGTTTTCTTTTATCATGTAATAATAAAATTACTAGAAATTGGTTTTTATCGACCAAAAAAATCGATTAATTTTAGTCGATTATGACCAATTACCGACTAAAACGCGATCAAATACACTTGGTCATTATTTTGATGGTCGTTTTAATATACCGACCAACGTTGATTGGTATATTAAAACAATCATCGGAAGAATTTTAATAACTTACCGACCAATTTTGGTCAGAAATATATTTTATTAATTTAATTTTACCTGCCAAAGTTGATCGGTATATTTAATTTATATATTTTTATTAATTATTAAATTAAAAAAGATACCGACCAACATTGGTCGGTAAAAGAAAATATATTATTTTTTTAAAAGTAAAATTTAACGATATCGACCAAAGTTGGTCGGTAATGTTGAATTTTGGGAATTCCTTATTCATTAACCAATTAACTTTCCTCGGTAATTGTAAATTATTATATTACTTTTTAATGAATACTGACCAACTTTGGTTGATTTTTTGGGCATAATTTTGGCAGAAAATACCTATTTTGGTAGCAACAACAACAATAACAAAAAAAAAAACTAAAGTTCAATTGAACATAACAATCCAAAACCAAGTTTAAACTAATTACAACAAGTTCAAAATTGGTTTTATTTGTTTAGTTCAAAGTAAATAAAAGTCAAGGGGTATTTTGAACAGCATCATTATCACCATATGATGAACTTTCATATCGATAATATATATATAACACTTCGTTGCACTACTTTAACTAAATATATAGCATGTTATAGTATATATTAATGTATTTACTATTTGTATTATAAAAGTGTTAACTGATTATGTGTATATCATTTAGATAGTAAATATAAAAGTTATTCAAAATTTTGACCAATAGTGATCTAATAACCGACCAACTTTAGTCGGTTATTTTTCAGAAATTAAAAGTATACCAACCAAAGTTGGTCGGTAAATATTTTCCCTGCATTAAGTGACCAACGTTGGTCAGTAAATTCAAATAAAAAATTCTTTAAATTTTATAAAATATTTTAAATAATATATAATTATTAAGATTTAAAAAATTGGATCCACATTACCTATCAAAGTTAGTCAGTAATGTAAAAGTTTTTTTGACTGAGCAAGTCTGACCAACTCGGTCAACTTATTGACTAATTTACCGACCAACTTTAGTTGGTATGTTTTTATTAAAATAAATATAAAATATTTTTTTCAATTTTCGTCCAAGCTAAATGATTTTTGGTCGTTTTTTATACCGACTAATGCTGGTCGGAAAATTTTGAGCTATTTTTTAATTTCTAATAGTGATATCGTCTAGTTGCCAATGAAGTTAGTTAAGTTGACTTGCTGGAAATAACAAATAATCTGAATATCACGATTATAGATAAATAAAATACACTTTTTTGATTTTGTTTCGTTGAATAACAATATGAATGGCATTCAACTTTTGACTCTAACGAACCAAAAGACAAATGTTTTCCATTAGTATTATCTTGCGATAAATAAAGAATATTATTACTTTTCGCTCGCATCAGAAATTATTTATAATTATAATAGAAAAATATATAATTAAATTATATTTTTTTCGATTATTATTTTGAGAATGGTTATATAATATTATTTTTCAAACAAAACGAAAACGCACGTTGCCCAACACATTATAAGTGTCATTTTGCATAACAATTTACAATTCACAATTCACAAGCTTCCTCAACAAGTAAAGGTTACTTTCCTTTCTTTCGACGGAATTATGTTACTTGACACTTGAGCTAAGGTTGTCAATTACTGCGGACAAAGCACGGTTTTAATGAAGGTTTCGTTTGGTAGACACAACCGCCAATTTCACATTAAGAACTTAAGATTACTAAATACCCTCTATAAATAAAATAAACTGTTAGTAGTTTAACATTTTAATATTAAAATAAAATATGTCATGATTCTCAATACTTCATACTTCATAATGTAAAAAATGGCCAAAACTTTCATAACTGCTACTATTTCATGATGTAGAAAATGGTCATAACTCTTTATAACTCTTCTCCCTTGTTATCCATGATTTCATAATTTACTACTCCACTTTCTTTCAATTTAATTCAAAGAAAAATTTCTACACCTAAATAGGAGTTTTTCCTTCATAATGTGGTATATGAAAAATAAGTAAGAATGTTTCAATAAAGTAAGGTTTGTTATAAAATAATAAAAGAACAAGAACAATATTGCAGAGAGAGTAGGGAGAGGAGTATTCTTATTGATACTTTGGGATAATTTACAATGGGGTAAGACCCCTCTATTTATAGGAAGAGAAAAGACTTAGCCTCAAAGTAAAACTCTTCTATAAGATAGACATTCACTCTAATTAGAGTTCTATTCTTAACACTCCCCCTTGAATGTCTACTCAATAAATAATGTGCCTCGTTAAAACCTTAACTAAAATAAAACCCAATGGGAAAAAAATTATAGAAAAGGAAAAAGAGTACACATGTTTAGAAATGCGCCTATTGGTTGCCTCGTTAAAAACCTTGCAAGGAAAATCCAGTGGGACAAAACCTTGTAAGGGAAAAAGAGTGCAACGCGCATTAACTCCCCCTGAAGAGAGCATCAATTCACATCCTTGAGTCTTCGCATCCCAATCCTGTGCACTAGCTTCAAGAGATCGTTAGTAGAGATTTGATAAATAAATCAGCCATATTAACTATAATGAATATTTGCACCTGAAATCATAACTCGCGATAGATATATAATGTCTTCACAAATATCGTGGATTGGCTCTTCAATATTTCCATAGAGATATCCTCGCCATCACATTATCATAGTTATAGCAAGATATATTTGTACATAAATTGCATTAAGGAAGTGGTACCTCAAGATCAAGAATTGTAGATTCTTCAAGCAACTTAATCCTTCATGGGTTGTCATATAAGTTAAGCCATATAAGTCATATAATAGACTTTAGATGCATATCAAGTTTTCAGGTCATGCTAAACAAATAAGATATCGAAAACTGATTACATATACCATTGACTTTATACTTTCAAGTATTCGAACTACATGTCCAAAAGTACATGTCTTTCATATGGAATCAATTCTACTTGAATTGTATCTCTTCCATTTGGCCAATATTTTTGTTTGTATTCGACAAACATAAGATCCTCATCGATATTTAGCGCTATCATAGATGTCGTCGACGAACATTTTATATCGGTTCCAGTAAATTTTCATAAAGACATAACATGGAGATCTCTTCATTCATACATTCAGGTACCTGAATCTCTCATGAGATTTTATGAAGTGTTATGTCATGTGATCTTCTAGATCACTTGCCTCCTTATTATGATCACTTTGATCATTTGCTCATCTTCTTTATTAAGAAGTTCTTTTAAAACCGATTTGTCTATACGCTTTAAGCGTATCAAAGACTTTGTCCTTCTAGGACTTAATATGAGCATTTGCAGTGAGAATATAGTTACTTTCTTTGGGTCAGCAAATGCGTATGGCATGCTTTGCAATATGTTGCAATTGAATTATCCTTTTATGAACTTCAGGTTCATATTATGATATTCGAGGATCTATATATACAAATGATAATTCATACCATGTAACCTTTTCTCAAGTGTTTATCATGTCTCCCCCTCTTGTTAGGAAACTAACTTGTTTCCTCAACTCTGGGAAATCATCTTTATGTATTATCATGTTAATATACACAGCACATTAATAATAATAAGATGAAATTATTTGGTTCCTGACCCTGAACCACTTGTGAGGGGAGAATGTAATATACTCTCGTGTATAGCGTATATCAAATTGATATAGATAACTTTGTTCTCATAAGCAATAATTTAGCTATTAAATGGAGGCACTCAATAAATTATTTTGCTAAACCAACTATGATGTAAACCAACTTATCAAGATGAACTATCTTGAATAGAAAATCTGGAAATTATGCTCGAAACTAGATTACTGAGCAATTTACCTCGCAAGCACCGGCCAGGCTGCAGGTTAATAATAATCGCACATGTAACCATATCATAGATGCATCATATGTGGTATACATGGCAGGCGAATGGGCCCATATTCACCTTTGATATTTCCAGAATTGACGGGATTCAAACCCAACTTTAGTTGGTCAATTAATTTAATGAGAACAAGTAATACAAGAGAATTCGTAAAGAACTTTCTAGTTCTTTAATATTTACCCATGTGAATTCTCTATTATTGTTGCACATCATACTTAAATTGATATGGCTAACCCAATTGCCAATTGAATAAATTATCAATATTGATAAGTTCATGTTTATACCATGACATGTGCAATTCTCTATAAATTTCAAGTTTATTATGATATGGATTTTTATATCAATTAACATCCACTTTATTGTGGCATTCTTTTGTTTGTGTAGTACAAACTGGAGAATAAAGCGGGTAGCTTTTCATATACAGATTATCCCGCTACAAGTTGTAGTAACAGAAGATATCAAATCTTTCCTTTATTTATTGTCTCAATATAATCAACCGCTTTCACATATACTTTGGAAACTGAATAAGTTTCTTTGAGACTTACTACAATACAATACCTTATTGGTAATCAATTGCGTTTCTCCAAAATAATAGAATTAGCTCTTGCACAGAGTTCTCAATTAATTTGGTACTATCACATATTGCTATCACATTCTCTGCGGGGATATGTAATTTTGTTATCCTTTTCAAATCTGTAAATGCGTCTGGCATTTGATTTGCTATTTTTTGCAAATGGATAATATTTTGCACCTCTTTTTCACAAATAGAGGTATGTGGATCAAGATGAGATAATGATGGATTTTTCCACAAAATTTCCCGTTTGGTTTCACCAACTTCTCCCCCTAATTTTGGGAAAAGTGTCTCATCGAATCGACAGTCTGCAAATCGTGCAGTGAACAAATCCCCTGTCAATGTTTCGAGGTAGCGAATAATGGAGGGCGATTCAAACCCAACATATATTTTCCTAACCTTCTTTGCAGGCCCATTTTGGTGCGATATGGCGGTGCTACAGGCACATATACTGCGGATCCAAAAATTCTTAAATGGGATATATTAGGTTCATGACCCAAAACTAATTGCAACGGGGAATATTTGTGATAATTCGTCGGTCTGAGACGAACTAGCATTGCTGCATGCAAAAATGGCGTGACCCCAAACCGAAGTGGGCAGCCTCGTTTTCATGAGTAAATGAGGTATTCAAGATTATTCTAGTCTATTGTCTCAATATGATATCCATTTTGAATGATATCTTTAAAACTCAACAAGTTCCTTTTAGACTTGGAGGAGAACATTGCATTCTCTATGATAAATATTGTTCCTTTAGGCAGGGTTATAGTTGCTCTTCCGGAGCCTTCAATCAATTTACTACTACCAGAAATTGTAGTAACATCTGCCTTACACATACTTAAATGAGAGAAATATTTCTTCTCTTTGAATATCGTATGTGTGGTACATGATCAATTGAACAAATATTTTTACAGTTGGACATTGATCCAAGTTTGCTTTGTGAGATATCCGTATTTGTTTCCCATGGTTTGACATACAAAAGAAATATACGAACATGAGAATAAACAAATTTAATCCGTTGCTTCATAATTAAACAATATTTTCAAAATCTGCTGAGGTTAATCGATTAACTTAGGCAACAGTCATTAGGTTAGTCGATTAACTAAATCTGATAGTCGACTAACATGCCTTGCAGGAAAAAGTCCAGTTTAATACGAAATATTAGATAATCGATTAACTGATATGTTAATCGATTAACTTTACTGAAGAATAAAAAAATATCTTTGAAAATTAAGCATACTGAAGCATTCTAAAGAACGAATACTAACACTATTCCATAAATTAAATAATATGATTTGATACTAATGACTATTAGTTTATTCACTATCTAATACCAATAAGTAAAATAAAATCAAACCACTCAATCTTCCTTAATCACAGATCCATCATTGATTAAGTGGTCTATTTTCCCCTCAGGGTTCTTAAAGAATTCTGCCACATCCAAGTGGGTGATGTCAAAATTATTGTCAGAGACAAAATTGGTTTCAGGGCCTTTACTCTTTAGAGATGCTTGATAAAGCTCAACCAAATGTCTTGGTACACGGCAAATTCTTGACAAGTGCCCTTTTCCACCGCAACGATGACATATAGTTTCTGAACTATTTGCTTTTGGATCCTCATAATTACGTTTCTGCTTTTGGTGGTTATATCTCTTTGGGGAGTGACTGACACCAGGAAAATTTCTTCCTTGTCCACGTCCACGGCCATAACCCCGATTACGACCACGGCCATGATTAAAGCCATAGTTTTCCATGTTTAGCATAATGGGAATACACCTTATCTGCTTCAGGCAATGGTGTAGACCCAGTGGGTCAATTTTCGTGATTTCTCATGAGCAGGTCATTGTTTCGCTCAGCCACAAGGAGAAGAGAAATCAGCTAAGAGTACTTTTTGAAACCTTCTTCTTTGTATTGTTGTTGCAGAACCATATTGGAGGCATGAAACGTTGTAAACATTTTTTCAAGCATATCATAATCAGTGATATTATCTCCACAGAGTTTCAATTTAGAAGTAATTCTGAACATTGCAGAATTATATTCAGAAACGGACTTAAAGTCTTGGAGCCTCAGATGAGTCCAATCATTTCGTGCTTGTGGCAGAGTGACCAACTTCAGGTTGTCATATCTCTCCTTTAAGCCCTTCCACAAGATAATGGATCTTTGACTGTGAGATATTCAATTTTCAAACCTTCATCAAGGTGATGGCGCAAGAAAATCAAGGCCTTAGCACAGTCTTGGGTGGATGCATTATCTATGTCTTTAATGGCGTCTCCAAGACCCATTGCATCCAAATGGATTTCAGCATCCAACACCCATGTCATGTAGTTCTTGCCCGAAATTTCAAGGGCAACGAACTTTCTTTTCATAATGTCAGATATAATTAAAACCAAATTAGAAGAGAAAAAATACCTTAATTTTCTCAAGGAGATTCTTGAGATAGTAGAGCTTCGTGCTGATAACGTGTTATAAAATAATAAAAGAACAAGAACAATATTGCAGAGAGAGTAGGGAGAGGAGTATTCTTATTGATACTTTGGGATAATTTAAAATGGGGTAAGACCCCTCTATTTATAGGAAGAGAAAAGACTTAGCCTCAAAGTAAAACTCTTCTATAAGATAGACATTCACTCTAATTAGAGTTCTATTCTTAACAAGGTTAAAGTTGTAAAAAAAAAGATTTTTACTTTTGTTGAAGGAAGATGTGTATCTTGGTGGAACTTTGTTTGGACTCAACAACTTGTTCAGAGTTTGTTCGAGTCATACGACGTGATCGGGTTATTGTGTCCTGAGGAAGACAAGTCAAGTGGATTACTGCTCGACCAGTAAAGACAATGATGCAGTGGGCTTGAATCTTCTTAAAGGGAGCGAGATATTCGCGCCTCAACATGAAGATATTTTATTTTTTTTCATTTTAATTTTCAACTGTAATTGTATTTTCACCAATAATTTTAAGGAGACAAATGACTACAATTGAAAATTTTACTAATACTAAGGTTGGAGATCTTAACAAGCCATTCCGTTTCAATGGTACTCATTTCAAGAGATGGAAGGGTAAAGTACTTTTTAATTTGAGTCTTCTCAATGTTTCTTACGTTCTAACTAAGAATAATCCAAGCAAAATAAACAACTCCTCCATGAATGATGATGAGCCATTTCTCTTCAAGAAAAAATTGAAAAAAATAACGATGATTCATACAAGTGTCAGTATTATCTTCTTAATTGTCTATCTGATAATTTTTATGATTATTATGATAGAACTTACTCTACTATAAAGAAAATTTGGAAAGCATTACGAAGTAAGTATGATACCGAGGAGGCAGGTGCGAAAAAACATGTTGCTAGCAGATCTTTTCGTTTTCAAAAGGTGGACAATAAAAATGTAGTATACCAAGCTCAAGACTTCATAATGATCGTTGGAAAGCTCAGGTCCGAGGAAAATCTTATTATTTGTGGCATAATAGATAAACTTCCACCTTCAAGAAAGAAATTTCAAATGCGTCACAAATAAAAAAAACTTCACCTGAGACGTTGATAATGCGAATTCGCATGGAAGAAGAGGCAAGAGGCCAAGTGCACTTATGCAATCAGAAGAGAGCACTCTACAATATGTCACTACAAAGGTAAATTTAATTACTTCAAATAATATTACTCTTGAAACTCACAAAAATACTTTTTTGAAGCCGAAGAAGAAGACTTATAAGAAAAATTATGGTAGACCTCCCAAGAAAAATAACGGTGCAAACAACCAAGCACATAATTGAGAAGTTCAACTTGCGAAACCATGCTTTGTCTGTGGCAAGAGTGGACAAGTTACTCGATTTTGTAAATTTCGGAAACGTGATCCTACACCACAAGCAAACATTATGGAAGAGCCACTTGTGGCAGTGATAACATACACTAACATGGTAGAAAATATTGAAGGATGGTGGGCTAATTCTGGAGCAAACCGTCATGTTTGTTATGATAGAGATTGGTTTAAAGTGTATAATTCATTTGAGGAGCCCAAAACCATCATGATTGGTGATTCTCACACAACCCATATGCTTGGTAAGGGAGAGATAGAGTTGAAGTTCACTTCAGTAAGAGTATTAACGTTTAAAGACGTACTTTACTCATTCAATGGGAAAAAATTTGATGTCCAGTGTTCTTCTTAACAAGGCAGGCTTCAAACAAATTATTGAGAGTGATCAATATGTAATAGCGAAAAAGAAGATTTTGTGGGCAAGGGGTATACATGTGATGGGATGTTCAATTTGAATACTGAGATGAATAAAACTTCTTCTAAGTTTGTTTATATGGTTTCTTCTACTAATTTTTGGTATGCTTGTTTGAGTCATATCAATAATCGTTATGTGAGAATCATGAGTAGTTTAGGATTAATCACAATAATTAAAAAGAATTTGAAAAATGTAAGTCTTCTAGCAAAGCTAAAATAACTAAAAGGCCATATTTCCAAGTTAAAAGAAAACTGAATTATTGGAATTAATTCATAATGATATTTGTGAATTTCGAGGAAATTTAACTCGTGGAGGAATAGATATTTTATCACCTTTATTGATGATTTCTCTAAGTACGCATATGTTTACTTGATGAAAAATAAAAGTGATACATTTGAAAGTTTTTAAAAATTATCTCCATGAGGTTGAAAATCAATTCGATAAAAACCTAAAAAGAATTAGAATCGATAGTGGCAGTGAATATGAGTCTATTAAATTTAATTCATTTATTAGATCATTGGAATAATTCATGAAACTACTCCACCTTATTCTCCTGCATCAAATGGTGTGACTGAAAGAAAAAAATAGAACTTTGGTAGAGTTAACTAATGTCATGCTTATAAAGTCAAATGCACCTTTAAATTTGTGGGGTGAAGCTATTTTTTACTGCATGTTATGTGTTGAATAGGGTGCCTCATAAGATTACAAAATTGACACTATTTGAATTGTGGAAAAATCACAAGCCAAATTAGAATTATTTGAGAGTTTGGGGTTGTTTAGCCTATGTTAGGCTAACGGATCCTAAAATATGAAGTTGGGTAAACAAGTTACCACTTGTGCTTTTTTTGGTTATGCTTCTAATAGTACAATCTATAGATTTTTAAATCTTGAAGAGAATATAATTATCGAATTAGGTGATACTATTTTTCATGAAAATAAATTTCCATTTGAGGCTAAAAATAGTGGGGGTCAAAGAGATAAATATAATTTTTTATCTATGCCTAGTTCTTCTACTACTGTTTTGCAAAATAAAGAAAATAATGATTTTGAATTAAGAAGAAGTAAAGTAGCTAGAATAGAAAAATATTTTGGTCATGATTTTTATGTTTTTAATATTAAAAATGATCATCTTACTTTACAAGAAACTTTATTGTCACCCACAGCTATTTTTTGGAAAGAGGTTGTAAATGATGAAATGGAGCCATTAATTTCTAATAAGACTTGAAAGTTGGTTCATTTACCACCAGGTTGTAAAACAATTGGGTGCAAATATGTCCTAAGAAAAAAATTAAAACCGAATGGATCTGTTGTTAAGTATAAAGCTAGGTTAGTTTCTAAAGGTTTTAAGCAACTAGAAGGCCTAGAATTTTTTGATATTTTTTCTCTGGTAACTAAAATTACATCAATTAGACTTCTATTTGCAATTGCTGAAATTTTTTATTTTTATATTCATCAAATGGATATATGGATCAACCTAAGGATTCTATAGAAGCAGCCAAGAAAGTAAAGTGTGTAAACTTACTAAATCCCTATATGGCTTGAAACATGAACCTAAGCAATGGCATAAAAAGTTTTATTCTTGCATGATTGAAAATGGTTTTAAATCAAATAAGTGTGATAAGTAAATATATCATAAGTCTTGAAATATTCACATGTAGTTGTTTGCATCTATGTTGATGATTTACTAATATTTGACTCTAACATAAATGTTATTGGAGAAACTAAAAGCATGTTTAGTAGCCATTTTGACATGAAATATTTGGGAGAGGCAAATTCCATTCTTAGAATGAAAATTATTAGAACATGTGATGGAATTTTCCTTGACCAATCACATTATGTTGAGAAAATCTTGAAAAATATAATTTTATTTATTGCAAGCATGTTGTAACCCCTTTTGATTCTAGTGTTCACTTATTTCCTGTACAAAGTGATAATGATGTGATAAATCAAAAGGAATATGCTAGATTAATTAGAAGCTTGAGATATGTGACTGATTGTACTCGGCCTGATATTGCATACAAGTATGGGTGCTTAGCAAGTTTACAAGTAAGCCATGTAGCGAAAATTGGCATGCCATAACAAGAGTTATGAGGTTTTTACTTGGTACAAAAACATATGGTTTATTTTATAAAAATTATCATGCTGTACTCGAAGGCTTTTCTAATATAGATTGGAACACTTTATCTGGTTATTCATGTTCTACTACATGCTATCTTTTACTTTGGGAGGTGGTTGATATTTCTTGAAAATCAAAAAAGCAAACAATAATTGCTAACTCTACCAAGGAGATTGATCTAATTACTTTAGCTTCAGCGGGTGAGGAAGCGAATTGGTTGAAAGACTTATTATTCCAAATTCCTTAGTTTGAAAAACCAATTCCTCCTATTTTGATTCATTGTGATAGCACTGCTGCTATTGGTAGAGTAAAAAATCGTTATTACAACGATAAATCTAAACCTATAAGGAGAAAATAGTGATATGAGATCATATTCGACAAGTTATACCATTAATATTAAATATGCTAAATCTTATGATAATCTTGCAGATCAACTGATTAAGGCCTTAGCAAGAGAAAGGGTTTGGAGCACATCGAGGGGGATGAGATTGAATCCCACAAGCTCATAAGTCATATTTGAGAAAACCCAACCTGGAGACTAAAGATCCTATAACCAGGTTCAATAGGAAGAACGAATCATATGATGGCTTGGCTTGAAATGCAGTATTTTTTATTATTCCTCCCCCATGGTGTGAATGCATTTATCCTGTAATGATTTGCGAGGTTGAGTCTTATTAACTCTTAATGAAAATCTATATCTCATATGAGTGGGGTGTTAGAATTACAGGAGCACCCTTGAGAGATGTGAGTGTGGAAGTAGGCTGCTTCTTATAAGAATTGAGCTTGTTCTAAAAAACACTCATGAAAATCGGGATAGCACAAAGCCGTAATATATTGGCTAATAAATCTCATGTCAACACCTTGATTATTATGTGTAAGCAGTGATAATTTATTTTTCTAAAGCAGTCATAGCTCATGTTCGAGACCACTACTGACTCATGAGTAAAGATCATTATTTTATTAAGTGGAGGTTCAATGCAGAGCACACCTTCATTATGCATAATAGTCTCCCTTCAACTGGTAAAATCTTTTATATATTTTAATATTAAAATTAGTGGGAAAATATTAGTAGTTTAGTATTTTAATATTAAAAGAAAATATGTCATAACTCCCATAACTCCCACTACTCCATGATGTAAAAAATGACCATAACTCCCACAACTCCATGATGTAGAAAATGATCATAACTCTTCTACAACTCTTCTCCATTGTTCTCCATAATTTCATAACTTACTACCCCACTTTCTTCCAATTTAATTCAAGGAAGAATGACTTCACCTATAAATAAGAATCTTTCCTCCATAATGTGGTATGTGAAAAATAATTGAGAGTGTTTCAATAAAGTAAGGTTAAAGTTGTAAAAAAAGAAGAAGAGAGTTTTTACTTTTGTTGAAGAAAGTTGTTCATCTTGGTGGAGCTTTGGATTCAATAACTTTTTCAGAGTTTATTCGAGTCATACGACGTGATCGAATTGTTGTATCCTGGGGAGACAAGTCAAGAGTGTTTAACCAAAAAATGAAATTTCGATTAAAGCTATAATTTAGAAGAACACATGTTACTGATAATTGAAAGAATGTGTATAAAGAAGTAATTTAAATAGCAAGAATATAATCAAAAGGAAAACAAGTGAACCAGGGTGTATTCAGATGGTGTTGTATGTCTACAATTGATCAGTTGTCTCCCTTTTATAGCTATTTGAGAAACATACGTTTTGCCTTTGTCATAATAAGGTTATTATGATAATTAAGGATATTAAATATTGTGTTACATAATCATTATGTTTAATACAGATTCTCTAACGTATTCAATGTTCAATGCTCATTAAATATTGTATATGTACTCTCGTATATTGTCAGATTCATTCCCCTTGATTTTCGAATCTAAATGACTTGAATAGGTATGGGTGATGAGTCTTTTGAATAACTACCTGTGCCTCTTCCTTTGCCCTTGATCGTGTCTATTGCTATTCGTGCCTCTTTGCCAGTAACAATTTTTTGACTATTCCACGTGTCTTGACACGTCATCTTTATATGTACACTCAATGTCTCCCAATACAGAAAGTCCCTCCACTTGTCATTTATTCATCAGTTGAGTACTTGTGAAGTGGAACGAGAATTTTTGTCATTGTTAATGCTATGATAGAATTGACTCTTTAATTGTCACATCCATTTAATGCTCTTCATATGTGTCACCATTTCATTAACACTCTAGTTTTGAAAACCTTTTCAAGGCTTTTTATGGCTCCATTATCCACGAAGCGCCAACTATCATTATTATTGTACTTCCATCATTACACGTTTCCCTTCGGTGGTTGCTTATCAATATAAATATAACTTCTTCCTTTGTTTTTACCACATAAGGTTTACCGAATATTCAATTTCCCGAATCCATGCTTATTTCTTCATCGTATTTCTTTTCTTCACTATGTCCTCATCAAACCCTAACCCTAGGAGAGTTCCCATAGTTGATACCTTCCTTAATGCCCCTATCAGGAGCAGAAGGGGAGGTAGACTTCGTAATTTGGGGTCTGCTCGTGGTAGTTCTGTTGTGCCTTCACCTAGTTCTGGCCCTTCTTCTAGAACTAGGGGTTCACTTTCTCAAAGGTCTTCCTCAAGAGGCAAAGAATCTTCTGAGCCTCTTTGTGAACCCATAGTGGAAGAGATAGTTTCCATGGAACTATTCTTTTACCATGACAGAGAATCCCTTAGGAACCAAGTTTCTAGTTTAGATCGTGCTGACATTTATCCTACCCAAATTACAGAGGTTTTAGCTCCTACAGTTTGTAGAGACTGTCATTGGGGTAGTGATTTTCCTATTATCATCCCCAATCCAAATCAAAGAATCACTTCTTATTTAACGAGGTTTTCTTTTTTTATACATACCCCTTCACCCTAGGGTTCAAACCAGTGATTGACCCGGTCATTCTTGAATTCTGTCATTTTTTTTATTTCTGTTTGGGTCCAAATTAGCCCAATCATATGGAGGGTTGTTGCATGTATGAGGCATTTAACCAATACAGCCGGCGTTCCTTTCACTTTCCCTCATTTATTTCCCCTTTACTCCCCCAAACTCTTCCGCAATGGCGTTTTCGCACTAGTAGCCAAGAGCAAGAGGGTCTTGGTGAGTCCCAAGGATGACAAAGACCATGGCTGGTATATTAGGTTTGTTGCTGCCCCCACTATTGAGAAGTGAAATTTTTGCACGTAAGTTTTTTTAACTTTCTCGTGCCTTTTTTCTTTAAGTTTGGTAATTTTTCTAACCTTGCCTTTTTTAGCAACCATGGGAATTCTGGAAGTGTTCCCAACTTCCGTGATTGGGTAGACCATTTGCTGAAGACCGCACCAATGGACGGCATGTCCTGGAAGACACTTTCTAACCGTTTTGGTTGGAAAGTAAAAACTCCTGGTAAGAATTTTTGTTTTTTCTTTTTTTCATATAATTATTTTTTGCTAACTACAATCCCTTTTTCTATCAGGATTTGATATTCGAGGAGTTACAACTGAGGCAGTTGCGGCTTCCCGTGGCTCATCAAGGAACCGCATCTCTTTAGAAAGGGCTCAATAGATTTTTTTGGGTTCCTCGTCAAAGAGAAAAGCTGTTGAAGAAGACTCTGAAGAAGAGGAAGATGGGGGCTCTTTGGTGACAAGGCCACGAACTCGAAGACGCATCATCTCCAATGATGAAGTAGAGGCGTCTCCCCGTCCTTCTGTTCCTCTTGTCGAGTCTACTGAAGCCTTGGTTGTAATTCCCGATGATGACGTTGATCCCATAGATACTCATGAGTTCATTGAACGGCTTTTTGACAGTGGATTTGGTAGTGAAGGCTTGGGGCCTGTTTTAGATGAAACTCCTTTACCCTCCTTTTTGACTCCCGTATCTACGACTGTTCTATGCCTTCCTTATCAACCCCAGCTGTTCCTGTTCCTTCTTCTACCATTTTGACCTCATCTGCTGCTCCTCCTTTAACAACTCCTCCTCCAATCGTTCATCATACCAAAGCTGGCTCTTCAAGTAGGAGCGCTGCTATGAGGAGAGTAGTCATTGAAGTTCTTACGGAGAGTAGTATCTTGAGGAAATAAGGTCAATCAGATGCATGGCTAGAGCCTTTGATTGGACCAATCAAAAAAGTTAAGCTTCAAAGCCTTAGTTCATTGACGTTGTTGAATGATATCGTGCACGCCACATTGAAGGTATTTACCTCCTCTCTCTTTTTCCTTTTAATTTATGGTTTTTCTATCTTTGGGATTCTTATCTCCTTTTTTAGACCAATCTTATCGGCACGAAGATGATGAAAAGAGTTACCTCCTCAGAGCAGATTGTACGTGACTCTCAACTAGATGCATTTAATTGGAAGGAACAATACGAAAGCTTGCAGATTGATATGGAATTTTTGGAATAAAGCAAGAGTTCTTTGGAGTAGAAAGTACGGGTTTAGACTTCAGAACTGGCGGTTGAAAAGGCTTCCTCGATCCAAGCATATAAATAAAAAACTCACCTCGAAACCTCTTTCTTAGAATAGCTATCCAAGGCAAGTGAGAAAATTAGAGAGTTGAAGACTCTCTTGAGTGAAAAAGAGACTTAAGTTGGGGAGCTCGTACAAAATTTGACTCAAGAACAAGAAGACCTTCGAGCTCCTTCTGATAATGTGCGTGCTTTATAAAGCTCTCATGCCTCTCTTCAATCTTCTTACATCGCTGCTTTAGCTGAAAATGAGAAGCTAAGGAATGAGATTGCTGATTGGGAAAGGGATTACGGGGCCCGTGAAGAAGAAAATGCTTCTGAGGTGAGTTGGGCTTTTTTGAATTCACGCCGTGATACCCTAATTGAAGCTGGCCAATAAAATTTCAACTTAGAATCTAAGTTGGCTAAGGTTAATGAAACTATTGAGAAAGCTAGCAAACTCAAGATTTTCCTTCTCCTGTGGCCGAAGCTTATGTGAATGATGAAGTTGATTTGGTATCCCAACTCTTTCAAGCCCAGTCAACCCTGTTGCTGCAAGTCAAGTTCAACCCCCAACTATTGATACAACTGCCCAAGTTGAACCCGCTACTGTTGATGCTCCTCCAACTTCTTAGTGATTAGTCTTAAATGTTTGACTGTCTTTGTTTTTATTTGGAAAATTGTGATCAAACCCTTAGTTTCATTTGAGGGTTTATTTTGGAAATGCAAGTCCCCATGCCTTTCACTGGGCAATTTGTATAAACAATTTTCAGTTTTATGACTAAGTTCTTACTTAGTCTTAAGCTTTTTAATATTTTAGAAGTTTACTATCTTGAACTTCCATTTAGTTTATTCTTGCCTTTATTTTTAAGGGCTTATAGAATAATCTGCATTTTTATTCTTAGAAAATGCTTCTAGTAACTTCATGAATAGCTAAATTAAACATGAATTTTATAAAAGAGGGCCCTTTTATATTTGACACTTGATGAAGAAGACGTCTCAACTTTATAATGGTGTTTAACATATGATAAAAGAAATAGGAACATCCATGTTTCTTTGAAATAACTTTGACAAGTTTTTATTCGAACCTTGTCTAGTTTTGAATGGTACTTTACATGTATTTGAATTATATCTATAACTATTTTTCTTGTAACATATTTAAAAAAGAAAAAGTAATAAACACGAGGTTTTTATTTATAACCTATTTCATTACATATCATTTACCCTAACTATAAGGTTTTATTTGGCCTTAGCTCACGACTTCGTGACTTTTACTCTGCACTTGACCTTTTTAGGCTTGATCATCGATTTTTCTCAATCTTCATTCTTTGCCTTCTTTATACACATGCCTATGTATATTATGTAGTCCCCAAGTGTTTGAGTGTTGAAGTATGAAGCCTCAAGCACTTGGTTATTCCTCTCATTTGGTCCTTTCCCTGAAAAAGGAAAAACATACAAGACTCGGAAGTACGATTATAGATGAAGACTGCTTAACCCGTTTGAATTTCTATCAGAAACTTTGTAACCCTAGGCCGGGAAGTTTAACATATTCCACGCACTTTGCAGGTCGTGACTCATCATTTAGTATGGGCGAGCTTTCTGTCTATGATCTAAAATCATTAGTAAAATTTTAACAAATCAAAAATAGAATTTTAAAACAAAGATACCTGACCGAGGGTACTCCTTAGAAGTAATTTCTCTTCAAATGAACTACATTGCAATGTGAGGGTAGTATTTTACCATCCATTGTTTCCAATTCATATGCTCCTTTACCTGCAATACCGTGAATCTTATAGGGTCCTTCCCATGTTGGACTTAATTTACCTGTGTTAGCTACCTTTGTAGATTGAAAAACCTTTTTAAGCAAAAAATCCTCAATTTTAAAGAATCTTAGGCGCGCTCTTCGGTTGTAATCTCGTCATCATTAGATTCTTTTTTGCCTGAGTAAACCTTGTACTTGGCTCTCCTATCTCAACGGGAATTAGAGCTTCTGTACCATAAACCAATAAAAATGGTGTTTCTCCTGTACTTGTTTTTGCTATTGTATGATATGCCCATAAACACTAGATAGCACTTCTGGCCAATTTCCTTTGAATCTTCTAGTCGCTTCAAATTGTTGATGATGATTTTATTTGTTTATTCTGCCTACCCATTACCCATCGGATGATAAAGTATAGATGTAATCCTTTTAATCTACCAACTTTGAAAGAATTCAGTGATTTGAGCTCCTATAAATTGAGGTCCATGATCACACATGATCTCCTTTGGTACACCGAATTGGCATATGATATTCCGCCAGATGAAATCTTTGACCTCCTTTTCTCGTACATGTTTGAATGCTCCTGCCTCTACTCATTTAGTAAAATAATCAGTAACTAAGAGTAGAAATTTTACTTGTCCTTTTGCTTGTGGTAATGGACCCCCGATGTCCATTCCATATTTCATAAATGGCCACGGTGCAGTTACCGGATGTAGTAATTCTGCAGGTCTGTGTATATTGATACCGTACTTTTGGAATTTATCGCATTTAGCCACAAAACGTTTTGCTTCTTCTTCCATTTTAGGCCAATAATAGCCTGCCCTAATTAGGGTTCTTACCAATGATCTTCCTCTTGCGTGATTCCCACAATTCCTCTCATGAATCTCTCTCATTGCGTACTCTGTTTGAGAAGGTCCGAGGCATCTTTCTAAGGACCACCGAACATTTTATGATATAGGTTGCCTTGCTTTAAGCAATATCGAGCAGCCTTTTTTCGAAGCGCATGAGCTTTCTTCTTATCATTAGGGACGGTACCATACTGCAAAATAGCAACAATCTCGTTCCTACAATACCAAGTCAAATTATTAAAATTTACCTCATTCTTATCGGGGTCGAGAACTAAGTGGAATAAATGAATAACTGAGGCGTTTGCATCACTTTTCACGTCAGCTGCAAAAGTGAGATTAGCTAGGGTGTCCACTTCAACATTTTCATCCCTTGGTATTTGTATAACTTTTCAAGTTTGAAGTTGCTTTATTAATTCACGTACCTTTGCTAGATACTATTGCATCCTTGCTTCTCTGGCCGTATAAGTCCCTAGCATTTGATTAACCACGAGTTGAGAATTGCTCTTGATTATAATTTGGTTTATACTAAGTTCACATGCCAGTTCCAAACCTGTAGTCATAGCTTTATACTCTACCTCATTGTTAGTTATAGAATGACATTTGATAGTTTGTCGAATGATTTCACCAGTAGGTGGTACAAAAATAATTCCTAAACCTGAACATTTTACGTAGGATGAACCGTCCGTATACAAAGTCCAAGTTCCTGGATTAGCTCCATTGAACACCTGTAATTCGTTATCTGCTTCTAATTGCATCCCATGGCTAACATCAGCCACAAAATCGGCTAAAACTTGAGATTTTATAGCAGTCCTATGTTGGTATGTGATTTCGTACTCACTTAATTTTATAGCCCATTTAGCCAACCTACCTAATAATTCATGCTTATGTAATATATTACATAAAGGATAAATAGTTATAACAACAATAGGATGACATTGAAAGTAAGGTCTTAATTTTCTAGATGCCATGACCAATGCAAGTGCAAGCTTTTCTAATTGAGGATACCGTGTCTCCGCTTCTAACAAAGATTTACTAACATAATAGATGGGAGATTGTTTGCCTTGGTCTTCACGAACCAAAACGGCACTTACCGCTACTTCTTAAACAACAAGGTAAATGAGTAATCTTTCCCCAGCCTTTGGTTTTGCCAGCAATTGTGGATTTGATAAGTACGTTTTCAGATTTCTGAGTGCTTGCTGACATTCCTCATTCCATTCAAAATAATCCTACTTTTTAAGGACTGAAAAGAATTTAAAGCATTTTTCTGATGATTTAGAAATGAATCTTCTCAAGGCTGCAATCTTTCCTGTTAACCTCTGAACCTCTTTTTCACCCGAAAGCATATCAGGAATCTCTTCAATGGCCTTAATATGTGTGGGATTCACCTCAATACTACGGTTAGAAATAAGAAAATCAAAAAACTTACTGCAACACCAAATGCACATTTCTCAGGATGTAACTTCATATTGAATTTGCGTAGAATTTGAAATGTATCAGACAAATGTGATATGTGATCTTCTAAATGCTGAGTTTTAACAAGCATATCATCTATATACACTTTTATAGTTTTTCGCAAATGTTCTTGAAATATTTTAGTTACCAACCTCTGATATGTTGCACCACCGTTCTTTAGACCAAAGGGCATTAACTTATAACAGTAAGTCCCCATGTTTGTAATAAATAAATTCTTTTATTCATCTTCTGGATCCATTTTGATTTGATTATAACCTAAATATGAATCTAAAAAACTTATAATTTCATGTCATGCAGTTGCATCAATCAATTGATCTACATGTGGTAGTGGAAAAGAATCTTTAGGACAAGCTTCATTGAGATCTGTGTAATCTACACAGACCCTGCACTTACCGTTCTTCTTTGGAACTACAATCGTATTAGATAACCAGTTAGGATACTTTACCTCGCGAATGGATCCAATCTTTAATAATTTTCGAACCTCTTCTTGAATTACCTGATTCTTGAAGGCTCATTGCTTTCTTTTCTTTTGTTTGACCGGGGGTATGATGGATCTTCATTCAATTTAAGAGTCGTTACCTCCGGTGGTATCCCTGTCATGTCATAATGGGACCAAGCAAAGCAATCTACGTTAGTTTTTAAAAAATCAATTAAATTACCTCTCATGCCCTGGCTAAGATTGGCCCCTACGTAAACTTTCTTATCAGGCCATTGAGCAAATAATATTACATGCTCCAGTTCTTCAATTGTTGTTTTGATGTTATCATCATCTTCTGGTTCTTGAGCGGTATCAGTCCTTGAATCCATATCTGCTTGTCCTTGCTCGGTTGAGCTTTGTGTCGTGGCGCCCTCAACTGTCTTCTCTGATTGCTATTCTCCTTCATTTTTTGTACTTGCATCTGCTATGAAGTTAATGCTCCTCGATGTATGTTGGTTTTCATGTATTTGATGTATCTCCCATGGTGATGGGAATTTAAAGACTTGATGCAATGTTGAAGGAACATCATCCATTTCATGGATCCATGGTCTCCCAAGGATCATGTTATAAGCCATCTCCATGTCTACTTCCTGAAACTTCGTATCTTTGACGACTCCTTCTGCGAATGTGGTGAGAGTTACTTCTCCTTTAATAACAATACTAGAATTGTCAAATCTAGATAGAGTATGCACCTTTGGAATTATTCTATCTTCAGCTTGCATCTCACGTAATTCTCTTAGCAGAATAATGTTCACAGAACTATCGCACCCGTTTCCCTTGGGTAATAGAGATTTTGGAAATTTTGTTGACTGCAGTATATGATACGCCATTGATGTCCTCACCCCCAATTATAATGTTGACAGTTCTTTTGGGAGAAGGTGGTTTCGGGGTCTCCTACCTGTTTTTCATATAAGCTTGCTTACCTTTCTCACTAAACAACTCGGTGAGATATCCTTGTTTTATTATATGATCAACTTCACTTTGTAAAAACATGCAGTCTGCTATTTTATGCATGTGGTCATTATGAAACTCGCACCAATGATCAGGGTTGCATCTGTTTGAATTTTATCTCATCTCTTTCGGCCATCGTACCTTATCTCCCATGCTTCTTAGAATAGCTACGAGCTCAGAAGTGCTCACATTGAAACTGTAATCGCCAAATCTTGCTTTCAAATTTTTACAACATCTCGTGACTCATAAATGTTTCGCTCGTTCCTAAATCTTAATGAAGAACCTGATTCTATATTTCTTGATCTATTATCATACCTTTGATTGTCCTACTTTGACCGCGAGTCTTTTCCCGTAGGTCCCACATATGGCTTGTACATGTTTTTACCGAATCTCTTTTCGGTCTCCACACGTCTCGAACTTACTTTTTCTTCTTTTTGAAATCATAGGATAGTATCCTCTTCTACCCTCAGCTTCGTGCTATCCTGTTGTAAACGTCATTCCACGTTGTAGCTGGGAATTCGCAAAGGCTTTCCTTAAGTCGGCTCGTAGCTTCTGAGCTTTTTTTTCATTCAAATTTCTCGTGAAAGCTATAGCTGCCCAATTGTCAGGTACATATGGTAATGTCATTATTTCACATTGGATCTGTCTACGTATTCCCTAAGCAATTCTGAGTTCCCTTGCTTGATCTTGAAAATATCTTCCACTCTTTTTTCTACTTTTGAGCTCCGGAGTGTGCTTTGATGAAAGGATTTTCAAGCACAGCAAAAGAGTCTATAGAATTTTCGGGTAAGAGAGAATACCATATTAGCGCCCTTTGGTAAGTATTTCACCGAATTTTTGACTAATACTGATTCAATCTCCTGCTTAGTCAAATCATTGCCTTTTATGCATGTTGTTAATGCACTCACGTGAATCAATTTTTTGAAATGTCAAGCATTTTTAATTTCTTTGGAACTGACAGGGGAATAACACTTGGCTTCCAGGGTTGCTGTGAATATTTATCCATATCTACTCCTTTGATTACGAGTGGCACCCCAAGTATTTGTTCTATGCGTTCACTTTGCTTTTTGAGTTGTTTCTGCAATGTTAGTACTAAGTTATAAATCAGAATTAATTATATCACCTGGTTCTCCCTCCTATGATTCATTAGGAGTTCCACCGCTACCTGAGTTAACAAGTTCGGAACGAGGGTTCTCCAAAGTGTTATTATTTTGAGTGGGTGTGGGCGTCGCAGCTTGTAAACGGTTAGCAAATGCTTCAAGAGCCTTATTGACTTGTGTAGCAATTAATTTTTGCAAAGCTTCATCGATAACATCAGCATTTTCAAATTGAGTGTGCTCGTTTGTATGAGATCCATCAGGAGTACTCTCACGAGATCGTTGTGGAGAGCCTCGTGGTGAAGGGATCGGAGTGTTAATATTCTGTGGTTCTGCTTGATGTTGTTGGTTCTCTTGGTTTCGTCAAATATTGTCATTGTTAGTCGACATCGTTAATGTAACAAGATAAGTTAGGCTAAAAGAACAGATTATCAGATTTCCGGTAATGGAACCAATTTGTTTAACAAAAAATAAAATTTCGATTAAAGCTATAATTTAGAAGAATACGGGTTGCTGATAATCGAAAGAATGTGTATAAAGACGTAATTTGAATAGTAAGAATATAATCGAAAGAAAAACAAGTGAACCAAGGTATATTCAGATAGTGTTGTGTGTCTATAATTGATCAGTTATCTCCCTTTTATAGCTATTTGAGAAACATATGTTTTGCATTTGTCATAATAAGGTTATTATGAGTAATTAAGGATATTAAATGCTACGTTACACAATCATTATATTTAATACAGATTCTCTAACGTATCCAGTGTTCAATGATCAATATTATATCTGTACTCCCTTATATTGTCAGATTCATTCCCATTGATTCGCGAATCTACATGACTTGAATAGGTACGGGTGATGAGTCTTTTGAATAACTACCTGCGCCTCTTCCTATGCCCTTGTACGTGTCTGTTGCTATTTGTGCCTCTTTGCCAGTAACAGTTCTTTGACTATTCCACGTGTCTTGACACGTCATCTTTATATGTACACTCAATTTCTCCTAATACAAAGAAGATTATTGTTGGACCAGTGAAGACTTTGCTTCAGTTGGTTTGAATCTTCTTAAAGAGAGCGAGATATTCACCCTCGGCCTCAAGATATTTTATTTTCTTCATTTTAATTGTCAATTATAATTATATTTTCACCAACATAAATTATTGCATAAAGAGTTACTCGATTTTTGTGATAATAAAAAATAGTAAATATCTGATAAAATATTTAAGGTATTCAAACTCTCCAACACTATCGAAAAGAATATAACAAATATTAAAAACAACGACCCTTCTCAAGTCTAAGGTATATAAGTTGACTATGCATGTATATTTTACAACATGAAATGAAATTCGTAAGGTGAGTCATTATTATAAGGGAGGCACGTGCCTATTATTGAAATACACCTGCCCTATGAGTAGGGTACCTAAATAGTTACTTAAAAGAGATGGAGTGCTAACTTGCAAAAGTTGGTGAGATAGATTATTATAATAGAAGCAGAAACCCACATCAGAAGTGCAAAGAAAAATTTTGTCTTTTTAAAGTGTTGCTAATTCCCCAATTCCACATTAAACATATGCAGTTCTGTCATCAAGTGAGATGGGCTGGCACTAGAGATTTGAAATTATGATACTTTATTATATTGCTTAAATGGAACATGCTTTAATTGAAGTGTTTAAGTAAAATATGCTGACAAGATAGCAACAATAAGAAAAGCGTTATCGGATAGTAATTAATTACTTAAATTTATAAAAATAGCACGAGCTGAGACATTAGGATAAGTAATTGAAAATAGCCAGCATTTACAAAAAATAATTACTATTTTGCTGTTACACAAAAAGTTTCAGTATAATATACTGGAGATGATGTGTGTATGAACTTCCAGCATATTATGTTAGAACTCCAACACGCGAAAAGTTCCAGCATAATATACTAGAGATTAGAGTACATACGTATGAACTTCCAGCATATTATGTTAGGAATTCCAGCACGCGGAAAGTTCAACCATAATGTGCTGGAGATTGGTACACATATGCATATTATGCTGGAATTCTAGTATATTATGCTGAAATTTCACATGTAAAAAATTCGAACCCCAGTATATTATTGATAATTCTGAAAAGATGGGAGGTAGGATTGGAGAAACAACTTATTTTACAGGTTTTAAAATTTTTTTTATGGAATGTTGGAGCAGTAGATTTAGGTTTTAATGAAAACCTTGGACGTGGCGATGCTTAGAAAAAATAATGGTATTATTCAAAAAGGACATAGTAGAGTTATAGCTTCCCAGAAATGGAGATTAGATTTTAATCTAGTATATGTTACTCATTTAGAAACGGAGGCTTCTGATCATAGTGCTTTGTTAATGAACACGGAACCTAGCTCTATTAAAAGAAAAAAAAGATTTTACATTGACAACAGATGAAGTGAGAAGGAAATAGTGAATAGAGAAATCTTGGAATAGACATTTGGGAGATTTACAACAACAACAATCCACCGAGTATAATCCCATTTAGTGAGGTCTGAGGAGGATAGTATGTACGCAGACCTTACCCCTACCCTTGGGTAGAGAGGCTGTTTCCAAATAGACCGCCGGCATCCTTGTCTCCAAGAACTTCCCACCTTGCTCTTGGAGAGACTCGAACTCACAACCTCTCGATTAGAAGTGGGGGTTGCTTACCATCAGAGCAACCCTCTTGTCACATTTGGGATATTTGAACAATCAAAAGTTTCAAAATCAAAAAAATATCGAGCAACATTGTTAGCTTGGCTGAGAGGGGGTAAGAAAAGTTCAAATATGCGAATTCAAGGTATTAAAGATAGGATAATAAACTAAAACTAATACTGTTAATTTTCATCTTTTTCTTTTGGTAATTAAACTTTGTATCCATAGAACAGCTTTATACTCAGCTGCCTATCAAATAAAGGAACAAAAACTGACTAACCTCTACTGTCCAAAAGTTCAACATTACAGTAGGTAATGTTGAAGATGTACTCTTACTCTAGGAGGTGCCCTAACATTACAAGTGCAAGCAATGCATCTAAAGAGTTTGTCACTAGTACAGAAGGTGTTTCCAAATATTCTCACATTCCTTTCCAGCCATAGGATATAGAACATTTCTGTCAAGGTCATTTTGACTATATGAGCTCGAGGAGATTTCCCTTTAGCCTGCTCAATGAATCAAACTACTTCGTAAGGAATTAAGACAAACCTACAGAGATGAAGAAACATATTAAAAACAAAAGTCTAGATCTTTATGACTTCATGAAGGTGATAAAAATACCCTTTTTCCATAGGAAAATCATTTAGAGACGAAAATTCAATAGTATTAAAGGGTTTCAATTAGAGGATGGTCATTGGGTCTCTGATCAAGTTGATATTATAAAGAAAGTAAAAAAGATATTGTAAAGTATTATTTACTATTTCTTGACCAACAAATATTGACTCCATCTTGAAATTAACTCCTCCGTTGGTTGACAATCTATAAACCATAGTCTTATTAAAGGTGTTACTGATAATGAGATTCGAAGAGTTGTGTTTGATATGCGTCCTTAAAAGCACCGGGAGTAGATGGTATGACTCCTTTTTCTTACAAAATATTAAGATATTAGTAAGTTTGTCCGCGCTTCGCACAATTAAATTAATATTATGTTCCTTTCATAAATACCGGAATTAAAAGTAATGCTATTGAAGCAGTCATGTTATTATAGAAATTATTTTTATCTAATAAATAATTAAGTTAAAAATTATTCTTCTTTTTTGATAATTAAGAATTTTATTAATCACCAAAGATGTTGCAATACACTATTATAGTCCAGCTTTTACGCAGTTGACTATCTCATCATATCTATTTAAACACAACTATCCCTGTAACTATACCTTAACTATATTTACAAGAGAAATTGCTTCATCTGTTGTCTAACTTTAGGAGTTCCTCTAACATTACATATATAGGCTAGTTCCCTGACTAAAATTTCACTGCTACGAAAGTCATTCTCAAATATACGCGAGTTTCTCTCCAGCCACAGAGCATAGCATAATTCTGCAGTCACCATTTTGAAAATGTTGGCTCTACAAGACTTTCCTTTAGCTTTGCTAATTATCCACTGGAGTTTCTGGTCCCTATTCTGCATTCTGGGACGGTCCTCTTGAATCCAAGTCATTGTTTGCTCCCATAGGTCGTTGAATCTGGTCAAGGAAGGAATAAATGGTCTCTGGTTTCTGCATGGTTTTGGCACAACACACAATTCTGGTCTACAGTAATTCCCCATTGTGTTAGCCTATCCTTGGTTGGAAGTCTGTCATGAAGTACTAACCATAGGTTGAACACAACTTTGGGTCTGGCATAGTTTTGGACGGTTAAGTTCTTCCAAGAGACTCCCGGCACTTGCCCTATCTGTAGTAGATAAATCTGCCTGATGGAGCACATTCGCATATTGAAGCCTTGGTATTGTTGCAACACATCTCTTGCTGCTATGATCCTTCTAACCATCCAACTAGTCTGCCTGGGAACTGGCATGTTCTCTAATTGGTGCAGCTTTATATAGACATCATGTATCCATTTTATCCACAGCATGTCTTTCTTGTGAGCTATATCCCAGCAAAGCTTAGCAATTGCAGCCTTGTTCCATAGAGATAAGTTAGTAAGATTCAATCCACCAGCTGATTTAGGAGTACACATTCTTTCCCAAGATACATAAGTTTTTTTAGTGATGGCATTTGATCCAGACCAGATGAAGCTTCTACAGATTGCTTCAATTAGCTTTAGTATTTTAGCTGGAATGATGAAGAGTTGAGCCCAGTATGCTTGTATTCCAAACACCACAGATTGGACAAGTTGCAGTCTCCCAGCATAGAACAGTTTCTTGGCAGTCCATGATGTGATCCTAGCAGTGATCTTTTCCACTAATGGTTGCCATTGAATCAGTGACATCTTCTTGGTGGATAGAGGAATGCCCAGGTATTTGAAAGGTAATTCTCCATGAACATAGACAAGGTGGTAAGTTATCTGATGTTGCACTTCTTGTTTAACCTCTCCAAAATATACTGAGCTTTTGTCCAGATTAGCTTTCAGTCCTGAAGCTTCAGTGAATTGAGAAAAATACTGGAACATGGCTATGACAGACTTGATATCTCCTTTCGCAAATAAGAGTAGATCATCAGCAAAGCTTATGTGAGTAATGCCTAGTTCTTTACTTACTACCACCAATGCCATTAATAAATTTATTTATTCGGGTAGTAATAAATTCGCTCTTTCAGAGCCCTCAATACTTTTGTACTACAAGATCTTTTATACCACCATCCAAATGGTAAATTTTTCCTCCACAGAAAAAATTATCTTATAATTGTCACAATCAAAAACATTACAAGACTCATTTCTTTTTTTAATATAATGTTTCCCAGACAGTCGTCTAGGTTGTATTGTATTCAAAAAAGTGCAAGAGAGGGGCTAGACCTGACCTCACAAAATACAAAAACGGTGATGCCGTCACCCTAAAAGAATGACATGAGGTTTAAATATATACACCCTACTTCCTAAGACCTATGAACAAAATTAAATGACAAAGAAATTAGATTTTTCATACTTTGTTCTTAAACTAGGAAGTTGCCATTTATTCGAGGAGAAAGGGTCCTTTAGCATTGCTAGGAAATTCTTGGAGTGAGCGATACACCCTTCTCTTATTTGTGGCGGTAGCCAATTTAGCAAGACAATTTGCCACCCGATCCCCCTCTCTGAACAATGCCTGACCGTAGCTCGAGTTTTTTTAATAATGAGGAGGCTCAGCCTGTCACCTTTTTAATCTTCATGTTGTTAGAATTTCCCTCCGTAAGCATGTCCACTATTATCTTTGAGTCCAATTCAATAGAGAAATTAGTGTACCCATTCTGACTACACCATTTCCCTCCAAACTCGGTTATTTTAGCTTCTGCCATGGTATTATCATCACAACTGATAGGAATAGAAAAGCCATAATGAGGTCCCCTTGATTGTCCCTGACCACCCCTCCAATGCTTTACTTACCACTTTCATTACAGAAGCTTCCATCCGTATTAACTTTGACAATGTCGGGTAGAGGAAATTCACATGTAACTTGTATCCATTTATGAGATGGCCTGAGTCTCTCGATCTTACCACATAATAAGGTCCATTCTATCTGAGTGCATTCACCATGTACCATGTTGGAGATAGCACTTTCAATGTCCATGTGATTTGGTGTCTCATAGAGTTCAGCTAAAACTTCTTCTGTTTTTCATATCTGCGTGCATTTCTTTGTTTCCAAAGTTCCCAGCATATGATTGTGGGAGCTATCTGAAGCATTTGATTGTGCACTTTATTATTGGACATTGTCTTCCACCTTCTTTTGAAGGTATCATTAATAGGCTCATGTTGGTATTTGATACCAAGTGCATTTCCTATGTTGTTCCATATGAAGATGGCAGTTTCACTATTATTGAAGACATGTTGAACTGTTTCTACCTGTGCAGAAGAACAACAAGAGCATCTGGAAATAATATTAGTATCAAATCTACAAATAACATCATCAAATGGTAGTCTATTTTTGAAAATTCTCCAATATATAAAGGACATTTTAAAGGGGAGAGAATTATGCCAGATTTGATTTATGAAGATATTCTTCTGTTTCTTAAATCTAATAGAGTGTCACTATGAGTTAGAAGAAAATCTTCCATTATTAGACGTAGTCCAAACATGAAAATCATCCTTATCCGGGTCTCCTATTTCCAGTGGAACGATATTATCCATAATATGTGCAAGGAGAAAACCGTTGAGTTTGCCAATATTCCATTCCCCATTATTCATGAAATCTTTAACCTGTACTTTGGAAGATCTCCCACTACCTTGTAAGATGTTGGCTAATGTACCTTTACTTGTCCAGTTACCCCACCAAAATCTACACTTACCTTTCTGTATTTCTCATCTAATGTTTTCCTCAGCTTTGTCTTTGATTTTAAGCATGTTTCGCCAAATATGAGAATCAGGGGGATTTGTCTTTTTGTTGACAGGATGGGCTCTTTTGCAATATTTATTCTTGAGAAAGTTGGCCCAAAGGGAAGGATAAGTTCTGAATCTCCACCATCTTTTAATGCTAAGAGTATCTATGATATCCTCCATTTTTCTGACACCGGCTCCTCCCTCATCTTTGGGGAGACAAAGGTTTTCCATGAAGACCAATGATATTTGTTTTTACCTTCATTTGTACCCCAGAAGAAGTTTGCAAAGTGTTTCTCCATGAGCTTATTAATTCCTTCAGAAGGGTTCGAGAGATTGTATGACATGTTTAATCAAAATCATCCTCCCTCCAGAGGATATCATACTGGATTGCCATCCATTAAGCTTCTTGATCACTTTATAGAGTGTCAAATAGATTGCTTGTCTTCCTCCCAAAATGAATGGGGCATCGCAGATAAGAGAAAGGGAAAGGCTTATCCATATAGCATGTAGTATTTCTAACTCTATTGATTCTTGCAGCACCATGTGTGAGGGGTTGTAATAAAGAAGCTATTTTCATCGTTAACTTTTTGCCCAGAAGCCTTTTTATACCTGTCAATAGACCTTTTGATTAACTTGAGAGTCATGTTGTTTCCACCATAGAATGTACAATATCATCAGCATAGACTAAATGCTTGATCATCGGACCTCTCGGATCCATGCTAAAAGGAGTGAATCCAATAAAGTTATTCAGTGAATTAAGAGATCTAAAGAGGACCTCAGCTCCAATAATAAACAAAGAACGGGATAAGGGATCTCCTTGTTTGAGGCCCTGGGTAGATGTGAAGAAACATGTTCTAGCCCCATTAATAATGATAGAGTATATATATCTTGTAGAAGTCCCCAGAGCATGTCAATCTAATTTTCAGAGAAACCAAATTTCCTCATAACATCCATCAGAAAGGTCAGGAAATTATGCCATAAGCTTTTTCCATGTCAAGTTTTATTATAACATAGCCTCCTCTGTTCTTCTTGTTCACTCCCTGATAAATCTCCTGAGTTAAAAGATATTTTCAGTGATCAATCTCCCTTTCACAAAACCACTTTGATTCTCTGATATATGCTTCCCAAGAATAGGATTCAGCCTTTTGGAAAGGATCTTGACAATAATCTTGCCTGTAAAATTACTCAAACTAATAGGTCTCAAATCTGAGAAACTACTAGGAAAGTCAACTTTAGGAATAAGAACTAAACAAGTATGAGAAAAAAAATTGTGAGCCTCCTGCCATTGAAAATAGCTTGAACAAAATTAGTGATATCTTCCTTGATGATATCCCAACAAGATTGAAAGAATTTTCCATTATATCCATCTGGCCCTGCAGCACTATCAAGACTCATGTTGAAGACAACATCTCTAACCTCTTATGTATAAGGAATGGCAGTGAGACTTTAATTATAAGTATCAGTTATATGTTGAGGAATATAGTTGATGATATCATGATTGTAGTGGTGATTGATGTTAAAGAACTGTTGAAAGTGATGGACAACTGCTTTGCCAATATTAGAATCCCCCTCAATCCCGTGGCCCCTATGGCCTTTGATTTTAAGAATTTGCAGCCTTCTCCTTCTCCCCTAATGGTGCTATGGAAGTATTTAGTGTTAGAATCTCCTTCCTCAAACCAGTTTACTCTAGCTTTCTATTTGAGAATGTCATCATGCATCCCCATCGATCTAATGTACTCAGCTTGTCCTTTGTTTAGCTCAATTTTGGTTGTATCATTACTATTCATAAGATCCATTTGTTCAATGTCCTTCATTTTATCTTCCCGGTATTAACTTGGTTGAAAACATTGCGAATGTCGTACTTGGACCATTGAGTCTGTCTTCTGCTCAACATTTTAAGCTTTTGTTGAAGTCTCCACAAAGGATTTCCATTGACATAATTCATCCAAACCTCTTCAACTATCTGCAAAAAAGTAGGTTGATTAGTCCAAAAATTTAAAAACTTGAAGTATCTAGGCCCCTGCTGATTAGTGTCCTTGCATTGAATAAGAATAGGTCTATGGTCAAAGCCAGTCCTTGCGAAATGGTTGACAATATGGTTTTGAAAAATCTGGGACCAATCATCATTGATAAAAACTCTATCCAATCTCTCCCATATTCTTCTTCTTGGCTCCCAATTGTTACACCAAGTGTATTTTGGTCCAACAAAACCCAAGTCCATCATGCCACAGTTATCCATGCAAGTGCGGAATTCTAGACTTTTGTTCATTCTATGAGATCTGCCACTTTTTTTCTCATCCGGATCCAAAATGACATTGAAACCACCTCTAATGCACCATGGACCATTCACGTGAAGATTGGTTAACTCTAGACTATTCCATAGCTCTCTCCTTTCTTCAGGAGTACATTTATCATATACTGTTGTGATGTAGAGGTCACTGTTGGCTGCCCCATAATGCAATTTGATAGTAAGATATTGATCGTGGTTGTTTAATATAGTAGTCATGTTTTTTCCTGACCACATGATCCAGATCTGACCGTTTGTATTAGAAATACCCTGTTGATATCCAAGAAATCTCTTGCACCTTTTAATTAGATTGATAGTTACAAAAAGGTTCCATAATAGCAACAAGCTCCACCTTATAAATGGAAATCAATATTTTTAGTCTTGATAAGCCTTTTTTGGTATTTACTCCCCTAATGTTCCAAAATATAGCATTTATCATGAAAACAATATTCAAGGTTAGCATGAGTGTTCTCATTTAGGAGGTGTAGTATCTTTGCTTTTGTTCTTTTTTTCTTTTTTCTTCCTTTTATCTTTGCCAATTATGATCTGAAAGGACCTTTCCTCCTTCGAGTCTGTTTGAAGTTGTTCCTCAGGGACCATAACTGTCACCCTATTAGGGGAGGTTACTCAATTTGTTGGAAAGTGACATATTTATCTTATTTTGCTTTGGATTCCTTGTTCAGATCAACAACAAAATCAACCCCAGGGAGGTTTTTTATTTCAGAAGGTACACTGGTTGACTCATTGACATAGTCATTCATACGAAGAGCTTTCTTTTCCTTTTTCCTGTTTTCCAGCTCCTCATTTTCTTTTGTACTATCATTATCATGAATAGACTCTTGTTTATCCTCATTGGTTTCCCTAACATTGTTGTAACCATTTTTTCCTACCTATTTGTGTTTGAATTCGAGGGAGCCTTGTTACCCACAACTCTACATTGATTCCCCTTTTTATAGTTCGTCGACTGCACTTGAGTACTTGCAGTTACACCAGCAATACTTTCTTGGTTCAGATTTTGGGCAGACAAGGATATCTCCTTGTTATGAGTTTTTTCCTACTTTTTTGAGTTGGTACTTAATCGAGCCTTATTAGTAAAAGCTCCAATTTGATCTTCCTCATTCAATTCGGTTGACTGGTTTTGCACATTCATAGTCATATTTGGGTTACTATCTTGGTTGAGACTTTGTAAAGCCAAGGTTCTCAACTTTTTATGCATCTTTCTCCCATTAGAGTCATAAGAAATATTGAGCATAGGCTTGAAAGTAACTTTGTTTTCATTTTAGGAAGTTTCCTTTGTTTGTTCTTCTTAGAATTCCTTTTGGATCAAACTCTAATGTAACTAGGACATTGTTGCTGGTAATTTCTAGATTAATTTACATTATTTTTCTTCAATTGACTTGGGCCGGTACACTCTCTCATACCTTTGTTTTCCTCATTCTATTTTGAGACAGAATTCTGTCTAGCTAGGCTTGGTCCATTATTCTTTCGTCCATTCTGCTTTGCATCAAGCTTCTGATGTTCGTCATTTGTCTTCCTAGTTTCATCAACTTTTTGGCAGTCAAATTCAGTTGTTTTCCCATTCTGGTTTGCAATAGTATTCATTCAATTATCCTCAGATTTATTAGCATCCAAAATTCTGTTTTCTCCACCTTGATTATCGGCAATTATTTGGTCATCTAAAACTCTATTTTCAGCAGCTTTTTTCCTCTCTAAAGCTCTATAGTTTATCATATTGTGACCAAGTTTTCGATAGAATTTGCAGTATTTAGGAACTCCCTCAAATTTAATTTTTTGTACAAATCCTTTTTGAGGAGCACCGTCAAATATTTGTCCAACATAAACAAAGTTAGGTTGGTCCTTAAGCAAGTCAATTTCAACTCTCATTTTGGCCATACTAGGCATTGTTCTCCTCTAGTAGCCAAATCCATTTCAAGGGCAGTACCAATTTCACTCACCACTTGTTTAACATAATTCCATGGGTGCATATGAAAAGGTAAACCATATAGGAGAACCCATACCGGAGCAATAAGCAGGTCCTCATTCGGCTTGAAATCTGGTGACCAATTCTGCCATATATGCCGCCCTTCGATTTTACTTACTCTTCTAAACCAAACGGTAATAAAATCATCTTTACTGGTGAAATCCAGAAAAACATTGTAATTATCAAACACCCAAATCTTGACAGAACCCTTAATCGAGATTAGCTCCTTGAATTTCGATCTGATTTTGTAAATTTGGGGGCTTGGTTTTAGGAATCAGCCAACAATTTTGAGTTTTCACTCGTCAGCCATAACACCATAGTAGTCCGAAGCTTTGAAGAGAACAGACGGTATTCTGTTATGTGTAGTATGAGTTGCAACGACATTGTCTCTGCCATGGCAATTTGGGGGATTCGGAATGTGCGAAGCGGATATGATTTTGGTAGCATAGGTCAATTTTGTGTCACTTATCTCAGGGGGTTTGTTCGCGTGTGAGATGGAGTTGATTAACCTTCCAAATGCGCCAAAACTTCACCGTCCGATGGGTCCATCGGTGGGCGCGTGAGAGGGAGACGCTGGTTTTAGAAATAACCGTTGGTTCTTTTTGTAAAGAGAGAAGAGAGCTCACATACTTGACTTATTAAAATTTCAATGACTCATTTCTTGCTTTACTTTTGCCTTTGATAACTTTTTATAAGGTATGATAAAATATTTTGGTGTAGAACGTGTACGTGACGAATGACATATTCATGTAACCATATTGTAATATTCATTATCTTTATTTCTTTCAAACCACCCTTAAAGGTGAGTTGTGGTATTTATTCAACCATGCATAAGCACATTCTTATGCATAATTTTTATCACATATATATTTGAGCATTTACTTTCAGGATTGAGCCTGCATTTACAATACTTATCACAAGTCACATTTTCAACAAATGGACTATAATCATATGAACGTATCTCGTATTAACATACCACATTGATACATATTCCTTCAACTTTGAATGATCATTTTGAGAATCCTTATCGTTCTCCTTTATACAATTACCATAATGATGATTGTTATTATTTGATCTTTGGCACGCCCACGTTCATGGTCAACTATTTGTCTTTATTTAGACTTATTATGTACCGTTATCACATTCACTTCAAGAATGGAGCAAATCAAGCGAGACAATTTTCATGCCTTTTCATGAAAAATATGTTAATTTTCTTTAGTCATCATTATATCAACAATATGATATATGATATATGATATATTGAGATTCAAAACCAATGTCTTATTAATATAAAGGCTTGTTAGGCCATAATGCGTTGTGACTCAAACCAAACTCTTATAATCATGGTGCACCAGGACTTAAACCCGATATCTTATTTTCATGGTGCGTTGGGACTTGAACCCAATCCAAGCAAAATGACCACCGGAGGGGATTTGGAGTCTTCTTCTTCACTCGAATGGAGCTGAAAGTCAAGAACGAGAATGGAAAGTAGCGCCGCAACACCGGACCGAAAGCACGACACGAATGGCAAGCGCGTAAGCGCAGGTTTTTACCGTCTTACCCTTAACCAATGTCACAATATACCAAAATGCACTATGACTCACCCTTGAGCCTTAAGAAAGTATTACCACTTTAATTGGTCTATAGTGATGTAGATATAGATCTCTACCCGATCGTGCGTCCTAATATTCTTGATTTTGTTTACAATAATGTAAATATGTAGTAATCTACATGCACTAGATTAGTTAATAAGAATATACAACAGTTATATAACATATGAATTTCACGAACGAAATAAAGGTTCCTTGGTTGATTATCTATAAAGAAGTTTGATCATAGTCAACTGTATACAACGAGCAGAATAGAAAATGTGCATGCAAACTCTTATTTCTAAGATTGGTTTGAGTATAATGAGCAGAACTCAATCCTACCCAATACTTTCATTTTTAATTTGTCAGATATCTCCTTCTTAGGCACGGATTAACAAAAGAAAGTATCTACTTACATTTTCTTTTCCTTGAATATGAAACCTACTCACAATATCTACTTTTCTTGCCGCCAAATTGGTATTGGCCAATGCCATAGAAATTAAAAGGCACCTACTACGTAATCTTGATAGAAAATTATGAAATAAACACTTCGTGCGGATAATATGTAACAAAACTTAGTTCCAAGTAACAATATAGATAATAAAATAGACAATAATGTAGAGAGAATGAGACGAGAGAATCTTATTTCTTCTATGTATTCAAATGTGTACAATGTGATGCCCAAACCCTCTATTTATAGGATAATATCGGTAATACAAAGGAATACCATGAACATGGTATTAACTATTGAGAACATGGGGGAAGATCATGGAGGTATGAAAGTTACATCCATAATGGTAAGAAGTAGTGGGAGGTTAATAGAGAAGAGTAGTGGGTCCCTTAGGATGACATCCACCATAATCAAATATTTCATAACAAAACCTACATATATAATTCATTATAAGGTCAAATTGAGTGATTCAAAAGCCTAACTTGATTAGAATTTCACAAGGAATCTATTGGAGTCATAAAAGACAAATTTGGGGATCATTTGGCATGAGAAACGGGATAGAATAACTTGTAGAAAATTATATAAAATAAGGGTTTGTTCATTCGGCCATATTTTGAGTTGCGGAGCTTGGATTTGAGCGAATTTGGGCACCATTTTCACCTTATAGATTGGGGTAAGTGTTCTCTGCTCGTATTTGGTTATATTTCATGAATCCATCTTCATTTTTGGGATTCAATTGATGATTTTAAAGTAAAATTGACGGAGTTAGGACTTGAGTTTTCGAGAGTTGTAAGTGAGAATTTGAGGAACCAAAAGAAGTCCGATTTTGACGAATATTATATGTTAGACTCGGGAGAGGAAAAAAATTATTATTCTGCCATTTTTTACTGATTTCGAGATGTGGGCCCATATGCCAAATTTTGGCCGATTTCGAATTTTTAGCATATTTTATAATTTTTATTGTGGAATTCGATTCTTTAGCATTTGGTGATGGTATTAGTCTGTTTACAGTTAGATTCGGAACTTTGGAAGACCGAGTCCAGAGACGAGGGTATTCCGGAGTAGGACTTTATATTGTTGAGGTAAATAACAATTTTAACTCTAACTTTGAGAGTATAAACTTGAAGAATTTGATATCATGTAATTGTTTGGAGGTGATACCCACGCTAGATTACGGGCGTGTGGGTGTATACCTCAAGAGATTAAGACTTGGTCCGTCCTATGAGGCTATGAGGCCTAATGACTATTATCTGTGGTTATGTGTTTACTTATTGTTGAACTTGTTTGCCTTTATGTTAGAGATCATGCTTAGGCTTTATACATGCTCACATTATTTGTACTCAGTCATAGTAATTATTGTACATATTTACCTCGGTCTCTATTATTTGCTAATATGTTACGATACTTGATGCGGGTTGTGTCCCCTTATTTGTTGATGATGGTGAGGCCAGTGAGGTACATGATTGAGTGGGCCGAGGGCCTGACTATGAGGATATTAATACCATAGCACGTGAGTTATCCGCGTAGCACGTGATTTGACCATGAAGCTCTAGGTATTGATACTATAGCACGTATGTTGTCCGCATAGCACGTTAGTTGACCGTACAGGTTCAGGTATTAATATGATGGCATGATTGAGTGAGGTTGAGGCCTGGTTGTGAGAATATTAACACCATAGCACGTGAGTTGTCCGTGTAGCATGTGAGTTGACTGATGTTCAGGTATTGATACCATAGCGCGTGATTTTCCCGCGTACTACGTGAGTTGACCATGTGATCCAGGTATTAATATGATGGCACGTGAGTTGTCTGTGGTTAGCGCTAGGGCTTTGGGAGCTCTTCGGAGACTATACACACCACCAGTGAGCGCAGAGTGTTGAGTGTTGAGGATGAGTGATGAATTATGGAGTGACATTGTTGTGAGGTTGTATTTACTTTTGTTGTTACTCATTTATCTGTTAAATGTCTTTGTGGCATTTATTGAGTTATGGTATTTACCTATTTATTGATGTTTATTTTTAAATTATAAAAATAAATAATTGGACTGTTTTACTTCCCGTCACTACTTCTCAGTTCCTTAGTTATTTCTGTTACTACTGAGGTGGTTGTACTCATACTATATCCTGCACTTTATGTGCAGATCCAGGTGAATTAGAGCGTGTGATCGTTGAGTTTAGGTCGGTTATCTATGGAGATTGCAAGGTAGCTGCTAATTCCGCAGGACCTTGTTACTCCTCTTGTCATTTCTCCTTTTGGACAGTTAGACAATTTATATATCTTACTTTATGATTTTAGACGCTCATGGCTTAGTGACACCCCGATATTTGGGGCTTTACGTATTTTTCTATATTACATTTAGATTTGATTTAGTTTATGAAAAATTTAAATATTGGATATGTTTATTAAATTCTTATAATCGATTTAGTAGTAATATTTTGAAAAATAGGCTTGCCTTGTAACACTATAGGCGTCATCACGATCTGAGTTAGGTTTTGGGTCGTGATAACATCACTCTAAATCAGGTAATTATGAGATTAAATCGGGTTACATTTAGCTTTGAAAATTGCAAGATGTAGGGAGGTTAACAATGCTAGACCACAATCTAGTCATCACTCTTTTTCAAAAGCTTTTTGGTAGTTCTTATGGTCCCTGAACATTAAGAACAAGTATAAATATTTTCTTAGAAAATATATTCTGAATATGCTACTTGTTAATTGTATTACTTTTAAAAGTTTAAGTCATGTATGTGATATATGTCAGATTTTTAGCTTAGAAAATAAAACTATTGATCATAAAGCTCAACTAGTTTGGGTAAGTCCTATTAATTGGCCTAATTTAGAAATTACTTTAGATTTTGTTGTGTGATGGTAGGATGATTTATTAATGCTAATAAATATCCTGAATTATTGAAATTGTTAAACTAAGATTTCAATCATGTGGCAAATTTGGAAGGCTAAAAATTTACTGATTTTTTTTATTTGCACGAGGTGTCCGAGTTTCTAGGAGCTCCGACTAATTCCGGGGGTGCACAGGCCCTCGATAAGGAGTTTTTCGCAAGTAAACCACGGTTAATTCAGATTTTACCCAGTCTAATGGCCCTCAAAAATTATTTGCACCCAAAATTTACTGAATTTTAATGGGAATATATGTGAACCTAATGAAATTATAAATAAAACACTTTTTGGATTTCATGAATATAATACTTTCTCTTCTCATTCCCACATATCTAACTATTATAATAATAAAAATATTACTGTGGCACAAGATAGTTATGGTTGCAGATGATGGGTTACAATTGAAAAAGAAGATGGCAAGCATTGGAATGGCGACTATGAATAACTATGATCGTTTGCTTCAAGCCTTTGGCACCCCAATTCAATTAATTGAAAAATTTATTATTGCTCAAGCATTAGCAATTCGTGAAGCTTTGAAAAAAGCTATAGAAATGGATGGTAAAAGGTGTATAGTCTATCATATGCACAAAAAAAATGATGGATATGATAAGAAAAAGGGATAATGGTCTCATCGCAGATAGAGACTACTTGTGAAGATATTTAGAAAATGATGAATTTCTTTGAAAATATAAATATTATATATATATATATATATATATATATATATATATATATATATTCCTAAATCTTAGAATGTCTTAGCACATAATTTAGTATAGTTTTTTATCTCGCAATTACATAGAATTACTTGAATTTTTATTTTTTCTAATTGAATTATAGACGACGTTGTATCCTTTGACTCTTTGGGAGCTATTTTCATCTAATATAGTGTTTGTTGGGAAAAAAAAAAGTATATTATACCGAAATATTTTTCAAATATTGAACAGCATTTTTGTTCACAATCTTCACATAAAAAATTACTAAATTTTGATTACTTTAAAATTAAGTCTTTTTTTAATTATTACTTATAAATTTAACTATTTTTGAATTTTCACCCAATTTTAAGGGCCTTTAAAGTCATTATTAGACCCTTCTTATGCCTTTCTTTTAATGGGCTTGGACCATGTCTCTGGAACAATCTGAACAAGGCGCAAGACAACACAATTCCATATATCAATTCCTGAATGGGATTAGGTGTTTACAGGTCTTACGGCAGTTCCAATGTATTTTGCCAAATTTTAAAGTTTTCTACGGGAGTTTGGCTAAATTAAACTGTTATGAAATAATATAAGAACAAGTAAAATAATACAAAAACAAGAACAATATAGAGAGAATAGGGAGAGGAGTATTCTTATTGATACTTAGAGATTGTTAGGGATGATTTACAATGGTAGAAGACCCTTTTATTTATAGGGAGGTAGTGACTTAGCTACCAAGAATAAAACTCTAGAATCTCTCTAATTATAGACATTCACCTTAAATAGAAGTCTATTTATAACACTCCCCCTTGAATGTCTATTCAACAATGTGTCTCGTTAAAACCTTAAAACCAAAACCCAATGGGAAAAATTAAAGAGAAGAAAAAAGAGTACACATGTTTGAATATGCGCCTATTGGTTGCCTCGTTAAAAACCTCGCAAGGAAAACCCAGTTGGGACAAAACCTTGTAAGGGAAAAAGAGTGCAACGCGCATTAACTCCCCCTAATAAGAACATCAATTTATATCCTTGAGCATTTGCATTCCAATCTTGTGCATCATCTTCAAAACGATCTTTGGTAGAGATTTGATAAATAAATCAACCATATTGACTTGAACAAATATTCCGCACCTTAAAATCATCATTCTTAATAGATATGAACATCTTCATATAATGTCGCGGAATGACTCTTCAATATCTTCATAGATGTATTCTCAATGCCATCATGCTTATAGTTATAGCAAGATTCATATGTACACAAATTGTACTTGGGATGTGGTACTTCAGGACCAAGAATTGCATATGCTTCAAGCAACTTAAATCTTTCAAGTTAAGTCATGTAAGTCACATAATAGACTTTAGATGCATATCAAGTTTTCACGTCATGCTAAACAAATAAGATATTGAAAACTGATTATACATACCTTTGACTTTTATACTCTCAAGTATTTGAACTACATGTCCAAATCTACATGTCTTTCACATGGAATCAAGTATTTGTCTATACGCTTTAAGCGTATCCAAGACTTTGTCCTTCAGAGACTTAATATGAGCATTTGTAGTGAGAATATAGTTACATTCTTTGGGTCAGCAAATGCGTATAGCATGCTTTGCAATATGTTGCAATTGAATTATCCCTTTTATGAACTTCAGGTTCATATCATGATATTTGGGGATTTACATATACAAATGATAATTCATCCCATGTAACCTCTTCTCAAGTGTTTATCATGTCTCCCCCTCATGTTAGTAAAGCTAACTTGTTTCCTCAACTTTGGGAAATCATCTTTGTGCATTATTATGTCAATATACACAGCACATTAATAATAAGATGAAATTATTTGGTTCCTGACCCTGAACCACTTGTGAGGGGAGAATATACTTTCGTATACAACTTATATCAAACTGATATATATAACTTTGTTCTCATAAGAAACAGTTTAGCTTTTAAGTGGAGGCACTCAATAATTATCTTGCTAAACCAACTTTGATATAAACCAACTTATCAAGATGAACTATCTTGAGTAGAGAATCTGGAAATTATGCTCGAAGTTAGATTACTGAGCAATTTACCTCGCAATCACCGGTCAGGTTGCGGGTTAATAACAATTGCGCATGTAACCATATCATAGATGCATCATATGTGGTATACATGGCAGGTGAATGGGCCCATGTTCACCTTTGGTATTTCCAGAATTTATGGGCTTCAACCCGAACTCTTTAATTGGTCAGTTCATTAATGAGAACAAGTGATACAAGTGAATTCGTAAAGAATTTTCTAGTTCTTTAATATTCACCTATGTGAATTTGCACATCATACTTAAAATGAGATGGCTAACCCGAATGCCAACTGAATAAATTATCAATATTGGTAAACTTCAAATTTACACCATGACATGTGCACTTATCAATAAACTTCAGGTTTATTATGACATGGGTTTTTATACCAATAGATATCCATTTTATTGTGGCATTCTTTCGTTTGTATAGTACAAACTGGAGAACAAAGCGGGTAGCTTTTCATATACAAATTACCCCGCTACAAGTTGTAGTAATAGGAGATATCAAATCCTTCCTTTATTTATAGTCTCAATATAATCAGCGCTTTCGCGTGTAATTTGGAAACTGAATAAGTTTCTTTGAGACTTACTACAGCACAATACTCAATTGTGTTTCTCCAACATAGTAATAATTGGCTCTTCTAGAGCTCTCAATTAATTTTGTACTACCACAGATTCATCAACATCCATGTGGTGAATATCTTTCTTAAAGAGAAAGTTATACCATTATGGTCATGTCAAACTTATATGCAAGATATTTTTCTTGCATTATCGTTGTCCTTTAATAGTCATATTTCCAAAATACTTTGGCGTACAATAGGTACGTGACCAACGATCATTCATGCCATATATCATCTCAAACCTCCTTCTAGGGGTGAGTGTGGTATCATCTCAAACCTCCTTCTAGGGGTGAGTGTGGTATATTTAATACCAATTTCATGTTCATATTCTTCCAATAATGAATATGTATTCGTGAATCAGATGTTGTCACATTCACTTCGGGGATATGTGATTTTGTTATCCTTTTCAAATCTATAAATGCGTCTGGCATTCGATTTGCTATTCTTTGCAAATGGATAATCTTTTGTACCTCTCTTTCACAAATAGAGGTATGTGGATCAAGATGAGATAATGATGCATTTTTCCACAAAATTTCCCGTTTGGTTTCACCAATTTCTCCCCCTAATTTTGGGAAAAGTGTCTCATCAAATTGACAGTCTGCAAATCGTGCAAATCTCCTGTCAATGTTTCGAGGTAGCGAATAATGGAGGGCGATTCAAACTCAACATATATTCCTAACCTTCTTTGCGGACCCATTTTGGTGCGGGATGGCGGTGCAATAGGCACATATACTGCGCATCCAAAGATTCTTAAATGGGATATATTAGGTTCATGACCCAAAATCAATTGCAACGGGGAATATTTGTGTCAATTCGTCAGCAGAGACGAACTAGCATTGCTGTATGCAAAATGGAGTGACCCCAAACCGAAGTGGGCAGCCGACGAACTAGCATTGCTGCATGCAAAATGGCGTGACCCCAAACCGAAGTGGGCAGCCTCGTTTTCATGAGTAAATGAGGTATTCAAGATTATACTCATGTATTGTCTCACTGATATCCATTTTGAATGATATCTTTAAAACTCAACAAGTTCCTTTAAGACTTGGAGGAGAACATTTTGATTGATATCATTAAAACTCAACAAGTTCTTCTTAGACTTGGAGGAGAATATTGCATTCTCTAAGATAAACGTCGTGCCTTTGGGCAGAGTTACAGTTGCTCTTCCGGAGCCTTCAATCAATTTACTTCCCATGGTTTGGCATACAAAAGAAAATATACGAACATGAGAATAAACAAATTCAATCCGTTTGTTTCACATTTAAACAATATTTTCAAAATCTGCTGAGGTCAGTTGACTAACTAAATCAGATAGTCGATTATATGTTTTCCATAATCGTTTACTTTGCAGTTTGAAAATTTCAGTTTAAGCATTTTCTTAAAACAATCGATTGTTAAACACGCACAATCGATTGTTGAACATTGACAATCGATTGTTAAACACACACAATCAATTATTTTGCTATTTTGAAAAATTCCAGATCACAATGTCTTACGACAATCGATTGTTGATCATAGACAATCGATTGTTGAACATTGACAATCGATTGTTGACCATTGACAATCGATTATTTTGCTATTTTGAAAAAATTCAAATCACATTGTTTTAAGACAATCGATTGTTAAACATAGACAATCGATTATTTGTTATTTTGAAAAATTCCAGATCACACTGTTTTAAGACAATCGATTGTTAAACATAGACAATCGATTGTTGACTATTTTGAAAAAATTCCAGATCACACTGTCTCACGACAATCGATTGTTAGACATAGACAATCGATTGTTGGGCATTGACAATCGATTGTTGAACATTGACAATCGATTGTTTTGTAGTTTTAATGCGAAATATTAGATAATCGACTAACCTAATGGTTAGTCGATTACCTCTACTTGAAAATAAAAATATTATTGAAATTTGAGCATGTAGAAACATTCTAACGAACTAATACTAACATTATATCATGAACTAACTAATACGAGCTGATACTAATGAATATTAGTCTATTCATTAACTATTACAAATAAGTGAAATAAAATCAAACAATTCCATCTTCCTTCATCAAGGTGATGGTGCAAGAGAATCAAGGCCATTGGCATAGTTTCAAACCTTCATTAAGGTGATGGCGCAAGAAAAACAAGGCCTTAGCATAGTTTTGGGTGGATGCATTATTTCTGTCTTTGATGGCGTCTCTAGGACCCATTGCATCCAAATGGATTTCAGCATTCAACACCCATGTCATATAGTTCTTGCCCGAAATTTCAAGGGCAACGAACTTTCTTTTATAATGTCAGACATGAAACAGCATTACATCAAGAGCGTGTTCATACTTACGGGCTCTATTACAATTATCACATTCACTTCAGGGAATGGATCATAATCATCTGTATGTGCTATACACAATCTCATGTCAAATATTACTTTCATAAAGTGAAAGATTATTTTGAGAATCTTTATTATTTTCATTATCACAATAATGACGATTATAATTTCGTCTATTGCCACGTCCACATCCATTGATACCTTTACGGTAATAATTTTGTCTTCTTTCAGACTTATCACATACTGCTACCACATTCTCTAAAGGGAATGGAGCAAATTCAATTGGACGGAATTATTTGCCACGTCCACATTCATTGATACCTTCATGGTAATAATTTTGTCTTCTTTCAGACTTATCATATACTGCTTCCACATTCTCTAAAGGGAATGGAGCAAATTCAATGGGACGGATTTTTAATTCTTTGCCCACAATCATACATGAATTTAATCATGGCAGGACATAGAGATTTAACCACTTCATGTGGTTATAATTTCTTACACACTCCATTAGAGTTATAATCAAACTTTGTTGTCTATATTTGTATATAAAATCAAATTATAGAATTCCAAGAATTTGAAAAAGAAAAGTGAAATACTTACCTTAATTTTCTCAAGAAGATTCTTGAGACGGTAGAGTCTCGTGCCTTTTAGAATCACGAACACGGAACCGAGATCGAAATCTCGAATTTCTGTTTCCAATCTTTCTTTCACGTTTTCTATTTCTGTTTTCTTCCTTTTCTCTCTTCCGTTTCTGTTTCCTTTTTTTTTCTTTGTTTTTCGTTTCCACTGTTTCCCTTTTTTTTTCTTTGTTTTTCGTTTCTTATCCTCCTTTTTTTTCGTATAGAAATTTCGGGATTTGGTTACGGCAGAACCTCACGTGAAACCCTACACAAACAAAAGTTAAGACAATCGAAAATTTCAATTGGTTAGAGACTCGTGCTGATAACGTGTTATGAAATAATATAAGAACAAGTAAAATAATGCAAGAACAAGAACAATATAGAGAGAATAGGGAGAAGAGTATTCTTATTGATACTTAGAGATTGTTAGGGATGATTTACAATGGTAGAAGACCCCTTTATTTATAGGGAGGTAGTGACTTAGCTACCAAGAATAAAACTCTAGAATCTCTCTAATTATAGACATTCACCTTAAATAGAAGTCTATTTATAACATAAACTAATTTATAAGTATTTTTTAATTTATTTATATATTTAATAAAATTAAAAGTTTTTATAAGTTAAAAGTCATAAGTTGGTCTCCATCAACTTATTAAATTTTAGCTTATAATCACTTTAGGTTTAACCAAAATATTTACTATTCTATTTCTAAATATTTTTTTAAAACAAAACTCTTCGTATACTCAGTTCTTCATCTGTTTATTATTCATCTCAATACTTTTATCCAAATACGCAATTATTTATTTTTTAAATTAATTTTAACATTTAAAAATAATTTTTAATATCTAATACTTATAAATTACTTTAATTCAACTAAACCAAACAGGGTCATAGTAGCCCAAAGAAGAAAAGTCAGAATCAATTGTATTTCATAACTTTGAGGCACGAGCAAATGGTCAAATGAGGTGTGCCACAGTTCATGCACCAGGACGCTTTTGAAAGTTGCAGAGCCACCCAGTTGGAATTCTTTTTTATGGTCGGTCCAATCGTTTGCATTTAATATTTTTTATACTGTTAATTAACGCTTTTTAGACCAGAGGTATTGATTCCAACCGAGAGGTTGTGAGTTCGAGTCTTCCAAAGAGCAAGGTGGGAAGTTCTTGGAGAGAAGGATGCCGGGGATCTATTTGGAAACAGCCTCTCTACCCAAGGATAGGGATAAGGTCTGCGTACATACTATCCTCCCCAAACCCCACTAAGTAAAATTATACTTGGTTGTTGTTGTTGCTGCTGCCAGAGACACTTCTCTTTTTATTTATTTGCTAGAGTGACCTTTTTTACAAACTTTCAAGTGCAGATAATTAAATAATTACAAATTACAGACAGCTCAATATGTTAAAAGTTAATGGGCCTTTTCGTAAATTGTAGCCAATGAGGAAGTCCTATCCGAGAGAATATAAATATGGGAGAGAGGACCAAATTACCAGGTTAGGTCATCATCGAAATAGTCTTCTGTGAAGTTAGCGTCTCTTCTGCTACCCCGTTTTTCTATGGCTTCTTCCACCGTAAACCGTTGGCTGAGGCCCGAGGTCTGTTTTTTTCTCCTTACAAATATTTGGTTTTTCTTTTTCACTTGCCCTGAAAATCGCCGATTTTGTTTATGAATCAATTTGGAGATTTAGATCTGAATTTCTGAAGATGCTATTTTTATGGTGCTACAGGCGTATCCACTTTTTGCAGCCGTAGGCGTTGCTGTAGGAATCTGTGGAATGCAATTGGTTCGTAATATCTGCGGCAACCCTGAAGTCAGGTATGGCATCTACCATCTTTTCACTCTTTATATATTTGTTTATGCCTTGTCTAATTTGTGGTATATATGATTAATCAAACCTCAATTGGATATATGTACTTTTTGTTGAAAAAAATAAATAAAGAGTATTGTTGATAAATTTTCGGTTTAGATCCAGTGTTTGCTAGAGTCTTTTTTATCTGCTCAAAGATTTCTATGTCAGTGTTGGAGTTATTTATTAGCATTGGAATAAATTAAGTCCGCCTGGTTAGATCGGACATGAATATAGAGAAGTCATGCGACCCGCTTAGTTGAGCGATCAATTTGGGGATTCAGGATTTGATTTACCGGGTTCAAGATTTATTATTTGTATTTATTTAGTGGGTTGTTAAAAAAATACTAATACAGTGCCCGATCCAAAGTTACTGGTTTTAAATTAACCCATAAGGGGTTATTTGGTTGGGAAATAAGTTAACCCACGATTAATAATTCCGGAATTTGTTATCCTGGGAATATTATCCCACTGTCCTGTAGGGATAAGAATAACAACTTATTTCTGGATTAGTTATATGACGATTTTACTCCAACCAAACGTGGGATAAACTCATTTCAAGTTTAATTCCGGGAGTACCAAACAAGCCCCATGTGATACCCTAGATCCACCCCTGATGTAGATTACCTGAGTAGTGACGAGTGAGGATCTGGAGGCAAATGAAACGTTCCTAGCTTAAGTGTCTTGGACAATTTTCAACTATACGATAAATAAGGAAAGGCTATTGAATGTAACTGGTATGACTTGTAGAGCATCAGTTGAGGTTACAAATCTCTCTTTTGTGAGACCTTGAAAAGGAAGTGCGAAAACCTGGTAAAATTGGTCTTCTCAATGGATATTGCCTTTTTGGTCCGAATTCTTTGTTTGTTGGTAGTAGAAATTAAATCTGTTGATCAACTGGTATAACGTCAACTACACAATGAAAAATACCCAACTTTAAGTTTTGTTGTGTACTAGATTGCATCTTTCTACCCGTGGCATGTGGTGGCAGGGTCTGGAATACAGTGAAGGAGACGGTAAAAAGTATGAATGTCACACCTGATATTAGAACGTGCAGCCTAAATTAATTTTTGAGCCACTTTTTGGAAGCTTTTCTTGTGTCAAGGCTTAGACGATTCCCAAATTTATCGTTTTTTTTTTTTGGAATATTTGTACCCTATGTGCAAAAAACTGTTTTTCGATACAGAGGAATCAATTGAACCTTCTCTACCGGCATGTAGCTCTGTTACTACAACCCCCAAACTAAAAAGAAAGTAAACAGTGAAAAAATGCATTAATTTTTATTTAACAGTCAGTACTTAGTTTAACTGATATCTTCGTGTTTGCAAAAAATTCAGGGTAACAAAGGAAAACAGGGCAGCAGGGGTACTGGACAATTTTTCAGAAGGTGAGAAATATTCTGAGCATGCTCTTAGGAAGTTTGTTCGAAACAAGTCTCCAGAGATTATGCCAAATATCAACGGCTTCTTTAGCGATCCAAAGTGAAGGTTGACATGGATTAACATCATTATTCTCTGTCTTTTCCATTGAAAAAGACAGACTTGAAATGCATTTTTATAGCCTGTTTTGGGCCTAAAAATATTGAAAGAAAAATAAATGTAATTTCATATACAAGTTCCGCCCTTGTAACAGGGTACATTTTTACATATACTATTTATCGGTTGTTTTTTTATTTCTGGAAAATTGTTCCTTTACTATCATGAAGGAATTGCATTTATTTTGGATTTGGCTCTTTAGACATTCTGCTGTTGATCAAAGTGTGCTACCAGTTACCGGCATCAAGAGTTAAAACGAAGCACTTGGGATAAATTTAAATGACCAAATGTCTATGTATTGAATGAATAAACATAAATTGTGCTTGAAAATAAGTATATCCAGAAATATGACCAAGATCGCGAAACTTCAATTCGTTCCCACTTAACTAGGGTAACCAGGGCTTAGTCTGTCAAACTCACTTAAGGTTGCAAATAATGTAACTTGAAAGGTATACCCATTCTGCAAAATGTACATGTATGAGAAGCTCGTTTAAGCTCAAGTAATGACTCTTGGCAAATCCCGTCTTAACTTGAATCTCCAAATCAAAATCAAATATAAGTTGGCAAATCCCGTCTTAACTTGACTCTCCAAATCAAAATCAAATATAAGTTGGCCAACATATGTATATTGTCAGAAGAAACAGTTTTTCTGGCTTCCCCTCTTGGAATGAAATACAAAAAATTTCAATCGCTGTTGTACATTCCTTCCAAAGTGAGATGACAAGCGAAGATTTAAGATATCTGCATACTATTTACAACACAGTCGACTTAGCTCAATGAAATTTAAATAGAAGTATTAACTTCAGTTTGGAAAGCTTCAAGAGGTTTGAATAGGAGTGAGGGAACTTGAACACACATACATCATCAATGGTAGCAGGTATTTGTCTTTTACAACCTAGTAAGCTCGAGCTCTTGCAAGTGGAAACTCATCCAGATTGGGAACTACAATAGTACCGCACAGGACTAGCATCAGGGTGCGGATATCACAAACTGATAATAGCTGCATACTCACCCGATAGATGTATCGAGGAGATATTCAACCAATAACCACTAATCTCTCAAGTGAAACTGAGAGTAACAGCATCAGATATATTCCTGCTGAATGTGTTCGATGCCACCTGAAATAAAAGATATCCAAGATTGCATTAATTTAGATGTTTGTGCAGCTCATTGGCAGCTTCAACCTGCCACGACTCCCATGCCTCAACATAATGAGCAAAAAGCTCACTTGCAGCTGTAACATTTGGCAAATGGAAACATTTCAACCTCTTATTTTAGGCAATAACTACATGGGATATAAACACAGGTTGACATGAACAAAAAAAGCACATTTTACTCTAGTAGGAGCTAAATTGGGTGCTAGAAATTGGATACATTAAACTTGAGAAATGTAGTCTATCATAAGTAGTTTTTAAAATTGCAGAAGCAATTGACACCTAGAAATCTTTTCAAGAGCATGCTATAGACTGTTGGGCGTACAAAATCATCATTCTAATTAATTAATTGGTAAATATACAATATAAAACAAGAAAAAGAGCAACAAGCAAATTGGAGTATACTCTTCAGAAAAGCAGAAGCCTTAGTGATCAAAGGTAGCATTTTCTTGTTTCTTCTCTTTGTTTGTGGCATTTCTTATACGTTCCCCAACATTATGAAGTCTACTTACTAAAAATCTTTAATGATTGACTGCTAGTTCTAAATATCTCGTGGATTAAAGACGGTTTTTTTCAGAAAAGAGGCCAAAACAGTAAAAGTGGATGACTAAGCGTATGACAAGAGGGGTTGCTCTGATGGTAAGCAACCCCCACTTCCAACCGAGAGGTTGTGGGTTCGAGTCTCCCCAAGAGCAAGGTGAGAAGCTCTTGGAGGGAAGGATGTCGGGAGTCTATTTGGAAACAGCCCAAGGGTAGGGGTAAGGTCTGCGTATATACTACCCTCCCCGGACCCCACTAAGTGGGATTATACTGGGTTGTTGTGTTGTGTTATGTGTTGTAAGTGTATGAATAATATTTTCCCTTCTCTTTTTTTTTTCTCCTTTCGTTCAAGAGGAGAAGTAGGGGAAAGGGGAGCAGAAACAGGATCAAAACCAAGACCCTGCCTTGATATGAGGAACCTGTGAACTGAGTTAACTTCAGGACCAACATATATGAGAATATAGACCAAAATAGGTGTCACCCCTCCTCCCTACTCACTTGGAATGGGTAGAATGATAGGTGCTTTAACTTTTCCAAATGAGATTTTAGAAAGTACCCTTATTCTGATACTGAGGGCGATATGTAGAAGCCAGATCCTCCCAAATCTGAGTCTGTTTCAAATTTTCTTTTCTAGAAACTCCTGCTTTGGGCAGACTTGCTGGACCAAAAGGGCCAAATACAAAATCCATTGTACCATGTCCATTAAGCCGCTCTGTTAACATCTCCTGATTTTTATCTTTCAATTCATCATATTTGCAACTTTCAACCTCTTTACCTGTCCATTTGACACTAGATCAGATGAAGAATCAGCCCTGCATCTTTTTGAAATTGTATTTGTGATCTCTGCCCCAAATGTTCTCTTTGAATCATCTGATTTGGAAGCAGCAGGGGACCCACTCCTAAGATTTTCTTTCCAGGCTATCCACTTAAATGCTGGTTTTCCACTATCTAGGCTACGCATCTACATACAAAGATCAATCTCAAAAGAAATCATTCTCTACTTCACTATTTTGAGAATATTCAATTACTAATCAGTCAAATTCAATAACCAACCTTCTCAATGAGATTCATGGACACAAAAACATTTGCAATGTCATACAAGCGTCTGGTCTTAGCTGCAAAATATTCATGAGAGAGTAACAACTTTTCTATCAAGTTTTTCACCATAAGTTAAAGATAGCAACATAAGAAGAACATGAATTACTCTTCATAGCCATGGGATCGTGCATATCACCAAGCAAAGCTGATGCAGCCTTATCAAGAGAGATCAAGTCAACCTAAAGAAGGTAAGGCATTAGCTGACTTATAGTTGGCAACTGGTCAGAAGATCTATGTGCTCCACTTACATCAGAACAGTGGAAAAGCTTTACAAAATTATGGGCAAGAATCATCAAAGACTTCTCCTTCCGGTTGTCTACACAATCAGACATCAAATTATTCTCACTAAATACCGAATGTGATATAGGATATCCAGCAGTTCTTCAGAATATTAGAATAATGCCCTCAACTGGGAAAAAAATCAAGAATCGAATGCATTCAAAAATCACAACCATCACACCTACAGATAAGAAACTCACCAATTTAATGCGAATTAGAAGTCTTGTCTTGCCCTTTTTCCTTGAGATCTGAATGATTACAAGCTATTACCTAGTAGAAGAAGTCCGCGGTGTTACATCATGATAAGAAGACGAAGAAATCGCTGAGAAAATAAATAACTAATTGAGTGAACTAATTGGAGAGTATCTATAACCAAGCTATTACTCAACCCTATTACTGCTAACAGTCCCACTCCAAATCACCCGATATAGATGCCTTGGTGTGGGGAAGGGTGAAAGAAGAAAAAAGCATGGTGTACATACATTTGCAACGTTGTGGCTAGTGGAGGAGACAGCGGACTGATCTTTTAGTCCTTCTTTCTTCAAAATAAGCAAAAAATATCAAATTCCCAGGAAACGTCCATATGAGACAAGGAAAATGGATACCAACTACATTACGCACATCAACTTATCAGAAAGAAAACTACCTTAAGCAAATCTACAGCTTTAGGAATTGCACTAAACACATTCCATTTATACTGATTCTTAGTTTTTCGTGACAAAACCTGAAATGAACTGCCTTAGTCACTCATCATATAGATTTATGAATGGAAGACGAAAAGATAAAGAATTACCCCAACACTTTCCAAAATATTGACAATATCATAAATGCGACGCCTCTCGACACCTACAACCACAAAAAGATTATGTTTGAACACATGCAAGAAGAATCTGCATATTTGTGTTGACACAGTTGGAAAGATAATGTGAGGATTGAAAGCTGAGAAGACAGGGGAAAGACCTAATTGATCGGCAGCATTGTCCAATCCAATGGAGTCCACTCCTTCCCGATCACACAGCTTCAAGAAACTGAATAGTACAAAACTTATCCGGTCAAGAAAGTAGTGATAGAAATGATATGGTTGTTTTATATTGATAAAATCCAGATTTTTGGCTTAAGTTTTTCTATGTTTTATAAGGCATTTCATTGGTTTCTTCCATACATCTCTATCTAATTTTGCGGGCGGAAGGAAACAAAATAGTTTTGGCAAAAAAATATACAATCGTTATACCAGATAATCTCTCAACTTCAACAATTGATATTGAAAAAATTCCAATGAGCTGAGCTGTGGTTTTTGGAAATATGGTAACCCATTAAGTCTAGATTCCAGCGCTGTAAAACAATTCAAATTCTGATATTCTACAAAGAGACATGGCCGATTTACTAGATTTGCGAATCAGTGGCTCAGAGCTGCAGTGCTAGAAAACCATTGTTGTGTCCCTTCAACATATTAAGGCTTTAAATTTGACATGAAAGTTCCGATAGAAAGTGACTCCATGGAGGTCATAGACCATATTTAGAGCTTCAAGTTGAAGAGAAACCCTTTAGGAAGCTCCCAAAGAGAGGACAAGACGAAAGAAGAAAGGATCAAGTCTTCATTCTCAATCCATGTGATCAAGTCTTCATTCTCAATCTATGTGTTTTTCTTCTCATTAATTTACTTTCATTATCATGATAATATCTAGCAAACTTCTCTTGGTTTTGTTTAATTCTTTATGGAGTAGATTTTTTGAGTTAGGAGTGTATGAAACTAATGTTAATGTAATTAATTCAAACTCAATTTGCTTCCATGGTGATTGTATTTATTAAATTTTCCAAGTTTTACATCAGTCATTATGAAGCATCATTATGCCAACTATGTTTAGTCTGGATTGACTGAAGAAATACTTAAGATTGATTGGGTAGTTTTATATTCAACAACAACAACTACCCAGTATAGTACCACAAAGTGGGGTCTGGGGAGGGTAATATGTAGACGAGCCTTACCCCTACCCGAAAGGGCAGAGGCTATTTCCAATCGACCCTCGGCTCAGTGAAGAAAAGGAAAAACAAAAATTATAAACTCAACTGATTTAGGCAATTAACCAAAGAGAAACAATTGTCATTAGTCACACATTTGCATTACTTCATCAAAAGAATAGGTGGTACAGCCTAAGACACCTGGATCTCATCGCCTTCCAATTAGACATAATTAATGCTTTAAACATAAGAGAGACACCATAGCATGAATAATTGGGATAGCCAGTCTATAGGAAAGATAATTAGATATTTTAAGAATCACATGTCCCATGGAACCCATTCCAAAACCTTATTGTATCTTTAACAAAGATAATCTTAAGCCTTTGTAGAAGGATACATTTGGGGTTAATGATGTTAAAATGAACAAATTTAACTGAGAAGGACAGCTAACCAAAGGGTGTGGCCTAGTGGTCAATGAAGTGGGTTTAGAACCATAAGGTCTCACATTCGACTCCAACGGAGACAAAAATGTAGGTGATTTCTTACCATCTGGAGGTAGCAGGTATCCAGTGGAATTAATCGAGGTGCGCTCCGGACACCACATTTATAATATAAAACAGAGAAGGGATGTTGTATCGCAAGTGAAAATCATATTTGTTCAAACTCGATTAGATGGGCATCCGATGATTCTATCTCCTAACATCGATGTACATGTGTCTGCTTAGGGAGTTCTCTTTGGTTTCCATATTGAGATTATTCTGCTCCTCGTCCATAATTCAATATCTCAAAATTGACAAAACAGTCAAATCATTTAAGTTTAAACCATAATAATAATCCTCACGGGGATCAACATTCTCTCATCAATTTATCACTTACGCGACTACTATACTTACTAATCGTCTCGTTCTAAGATCGCATTGTAGTGTAGATACACTTACCTAAGCATCTCACGCATACAACAACAAAAAAAAAAGGGGGGAGAGAAGAGAGATTACTTGGAGCAAAGTAGACCGAGGGATTTTTCCTTGCGGCTGTAAATGTTAGGGTTTTTCCATTGGGCTTCTTCCGGATTGACTGATGATGACACTGCTAGGTTTCCCTGTTTTCAAAAAAGTTGAGCATCAATTGAAATGAGAGGGCTAATGAATAGTTCCGAGATAAACCGCTAAAGCTTGAAGGAAGAGGGAAATGATTTCGCGGGTATTAGTATTACAATTAATAATATACCCTAATTATTTTACTCGAATCTCGGGATTATAGTGGTAAATTTTCATAAAGCACTAATTTTTTAATAATAATTAGTTATTTATAGATATTATGTGCTATATTACGAATTATAGATAACTTTTATATAGTTATAAAATGTATTTGACGTATTTAAGTTATTGTATTCATGAATACAGTAGCAAAAATAGGCGTGAATCAGTAAAGTCCAGCTAATTAGTTATTGTATTCGAGTGTATTCGATTGTATTCGACTTTATCCATGGTGAAATAGAGGATTACATTATTTTTATAATGAAAAATGAATCAATTAACATAATAGACTCCTAGTATAACTTAAAAACTCAATAACACACAAATTTTGTATTTTCAGTTATAAAAAAGATTCTCAACCAAAAAATACCCCAAAATATAGCAATCTTCAGATAAATTATATAAATACATCTGAATACATAAATTATATTAATTAAGAAAACTTATAAATACATTCATGGTATAAAGCGAGACAGTGAATACAATGAAATACATAGAATACAACAGGATACATTGAAATACAATGAGAAAAAATATTGGGAATACGATGAAATACATGGAATACAACGAGACACGTTGAATTATAATGAAAAAAGGACAATGAATATAATGAAATATATGAAAATATATTGAAATATATTAACAGAAAATCAAGTTGCTCAGCCCCAAACTCCATCGTCTTTGTTCAAGAACAAATCAACCGGATTATATATCGGCGGCGGCTGTTCAAGAATCAGTTTAATATCGGCGACTTATGTTGTTGGTGAACCTTGAACATAGCAATTTTCAAGAATCGGTGCATCTATTATAATGGCATGGGGGCTTTGTACAAGAATCAGTTTTGATTGATAATTAATATATTTATAAATTAAGGAAACAAGGGACAGAGAAAGGGGGGAGGAGAAAATTAATTATATTGACATAAAAAATTTGGTGAGAATCTTGAACATAGCAATCTTCAAGAATCAGTACATCTGTTATAATCGGATAAGGGCTTTGCACAAAAATAGGTTTAATGTCGACGGCAGTTTTTCTTATTGATTGCCCATAGACCCTTTTTGTGGTACATCTTGGAACGAAAAAGTTTTCCCACTCCACGAATCAGCTCTAGATTGTAGGGACTCTTCTTTGCGGCCATTGGTGAAAGTTGTTCGGAGGAAGAGATTTGAAATTTAAATAGGATGGGGAAGAGAATAAGATGTATCAAAGTAGAGAGAGAAAGAAATAGCATAAATGATTAGTGTATTTAGTGGCTTAGGGCTAGGAGATAACCAAAACAAAATATTTTACTATAAATCTTAAAAGGTATCTATATAATATAATTTTTAAATGGTATTTATTTAAAAATAAATAAGGTGTTAATCTTTGTATAAGAGGTAAAAATTCATATAATTATTCCACTTCAAAAACAAGGGTAGCCCTGTATTGGGAAATTTTGTATTTAAATATAAATGTGACATGTCGAGACACGTAGACTGGTCAATTATAACTAGCCAATAAGCACGAGTTGCAACAAATACGAGCAAATGGCAGAGTAAGAGGCGCGGACAGTTATTCAAATAACTCAACGCCCGTACCTATCTAAGTCATTTGTATATGAGGATCAAAAGGAAAGAATCTGACAATAGAAAATAGTGTAGATACGGCATTTAATATGCATTAAATGTGAAATACGTTAGAGAATTTATTGGATGTAATGATTATGTAATGTAGCATTCAATATCTTTAATTACTCATAATAGCCTCATTATAATTTGGGCAAACGTATATCTTCGAGATATCTATAAAAGAGATATATTTGATCAATTGCAAGGACACGAAACATTATTGGAATATACTTTGATTTACTTGTTTTTCTCCTGATTACTCTCTTGCTACCTAAATTATTTCTTTTTATACTTTTTTTTTATTATCAGTAACCCGTGTTCCTCTAAATTCTAGCTTTGACTAAAAATTTTATTTTTTTGGTTAAACAAATTGGTTCCATTATCGAAAATTTGATAAGCTATTTTCTTTTCGCCTAACTTTCTTTGTTGCATCAACTATGTCAAACAACAATGACAACACTCGAGGAAACCAAGAAAACCAACAAAATCATGGAAATCCACAAAACATTAACACTTCAGTTCCTACTCCACAAGGCTCTCCACGACAATCTCGTGAGGGTACTCCTGATGTGTCTCAAACATGCTCAATTTGAGAATGTTGAAGTTATTGATGAAGCTCTGTAGAAATTAATTGCTGCTCAGGTCAATAAAGCTGTTGAGGCACTCGTTAATTAGTTACCTGTTGCAACACCCACACCGACTCCAAATAATAACACTATGAAAAAACCCTCGTTTCAGACTTGTTAACTCAGGCAGCGGTTGAACTCCCAGTGAATCACCAGAGAAAGGACCAGGTTATGTAGTTAATTCTGATTTACAAAACTTAGTACTAACCTTGTAGAAACAGCTCAAGGAGCAAAGTGAGTGCATAGAGCAGATACCTGGGGTGCCGGCCATAATCAAAGGGGTAGATATGGATCAATATTCGCAATGACCCTCGAAGCCAAATGCTGCTCCTCTTCCAATTTCAAAAAAGTTCAAAATGCCTGATATTCCAAAATATGATGGAACGACAGACCCATGAGACCACGTGACTGCATTTACGACAGGCGTAAAAGGCAACGATTTGACTAAGCAAGAGATTGAATCTGTTTTAGACTTTAGTTAAGAAATTTGGTGAAACGCTCACTAAAGGAATGCTAACATGGTATTTTATTTTACCCAAAAAATCAATAAATTCTTTTGTTGAGCTTACAGATTCATTCATCAAAGCACACTCGGGAGCTCAAAAAGTTGAAAAAAGAATGAAAGATATTTTCAAGATCAAGCAAGGCGACTCAGAATTGCTTAGAGAATTTATGGACAGATTTCAACGTGAAAGAATGACATTGCCACGTGTACCTGACAACTGGGCAGCTATTGCTTTCACAAGAAATTTGAATGAAAAAAGCTCGGAAGCTACAAGGAGACTCAAGGAAAGCCTTCGTGAATTTTCAGCTACAACATGGAATGATGTTTATAACAGATATAGCACGAAGCTGAGAATTGAGAAAGATATTGTTCCACGATTTCAAAAAGAAGAGAAGGTAAGTTCGAGACGTGCGAAGACCGAAAAAATATCCGTTAAAAATAGATACGAGCCTTACATGAGACTTGCGGAAAATGACTCACAGTCAAAGCAGTATAATCAAAGGTACGATCACATATCAATAAATAGAGAGTCGGGTTCTTCATCAAGATTCAGGAAAGAGCGAAACAACTACGAGTCACGAGATGATAATAGAAATTTAAAAGCAAGATTCGGTGGTTACAACTTCAATGCCAGCACCTCCGAGCTCGTAGATGTTAGAAGCATGGGGGATAAGGTTCGATGGCCAAAGGAAATGAGATCGAATCCAAACAGGCGCAACCATGATCATTGGTGCGAGTTTCATAATGACCACGGACATAAAACAACATACTATAGGTTTTTTACAAAGTGAAGTTGATCATTTATTGAAACAAGGATATCTTAGTGAGTTGTTTAGTGAGAAAGGCAAGCAAGCTTATATGAAGAACAGGCAGGAGCCTCCAAAAACACCTTCCCCTAAAGGAACTTTCAACATTATAAGTGGGGGTGAAGACATCATTGGTATATCATATACTGCATCTAACAAAATTTCCAAAGTAGCAATTACCCAAGGGAAACGGGTGTGGCACGTCTTAGAGGAAGACAACATTACATTCAACGATGCAGATGGCATATTAACACCTCATAACGACGCATTGGTAATATCTCTAATTGTATATGATACTAATGTGAAGCGAGTTTTGATTGATCCAGGTAGTTCCTTGAATATTATTTTTCTAAGAGTATTGCGCGAGATGCAGGCTGAAGATAAAGGATTACCAAAAGCGCATACTCTATCTGGATTTGATAATTCCAGTATTGTCACAAAAGGAGAACTCACCACATTCGCTGAAGGTGTCGTCAAAGATACAAACTTCCAGTTAATAGATATAGAGATGGCTTATAACATGATCCTTGGGAGACCATGGATCCATGAAATGGATGTTGTTCTTTCAACCTTGCATCAAGTTATTAAATTTCTGTCGCCATAGAGAATTTGTCAAATTCATAGAGATCAACATGCATCCGGGGCTATCAACTCCATTGCAGATACAAGCAAGAGAAATGAAGGAAAATAGCAACCATATGAGACAGTTGAGGACACCACAACACAAACCTCAACTGAGCAAAGGCAAGCAGATGTAGATTTAAGGCCTGATACCATCCAAGAACCAGAAGAGAATGAAAATATCAAAACAACAATAAAAGAATTAGAGCTTTTCGTGCTATTTGCTCAATGACCTAATAAGAAAGTCTACACTGGCCCATATTAGCCAAGGTATGAGAGCTAAGTTAATTGAATTTTTGAAAACTAACATGGACTGCTTTGCTTGGTCCCATTATGACATGACAGGGATACCACCGGAGGTGATGACTCATAAACTAAATGAAGATCTATCGTACCCTCATGTCAAGCAAAAGAAAAGAAAACAAGGAACTTTTAAGAATTAGGTGATTCAAGAAGAAGTCCAAAAATTGCTCGAAATTGGTTCCATTCGCGAGGTAAAGTATCCTAACTGGTTAGCTAACACTGTTGTTGTTCCAAAGAAGACGGTAAGTGGCGGGTTTGTGTAGATTACACAGATCTTAATAAAGCCTGCCCTAAAGATTCTTTTTCCACTACCACACATAGATCAATTGATTGATGCAACTGCAGGTCATGAACTATTAAGTTTTTTAGATGCATATTCAGGTTATAATAAGATTAAAATGGATCCAGGGGATGAAGAAAAAACTTCATTTATAACAAACATGGGAACTTACTGTTATTGAGTAATTCACTTTGGTCTAAAGTATGTAGGTGCAACGTATCAGAGGTTAGTTAGCAAAATGTTTCAAAAGCATTTAGGAAAGACTATGGAGGTATATATAGATGATATGATTGTCAAAACTCAGTATTTAAAAGATCACATATCACATTTATATGACACATTTTCAATTTTGCGCAAATTTAATATGAAGTTAAATCCCGAAAAATGGTGCATTTGGCGTTGCATCAGGTAAGTTTTGGGTTTTCTTATTTCTAACGGTTGTATTGAAGTGAATCCTGCACAGATTAAGACCATTGAAGAAATCTCTAATATACTTTCAAATAAGAAAGAAGTTCAAAGATAAATAAGGAGAATTGCAGCCTTGGGAAGATTCAGTTCTAAATCATCAGAGAAGTGTTTTAATTCTTCTCAGCCCTTAAGAAGAAGAATCATTTTGAATGTAATGAGGAATGTCAACAGGCACTCAAGAATTTGAAAATGTACTTATCAAATCCACCTTTGCTGGCAAAACCAAAGGCTGGGGAAAGACTAGTCATTTACCTTGCTGTTTCGGAAGTTGCAGTAAGCGTTGTTTTGGTCTGGGAAGAATAAGGTAAACAATACACTATCTATTATGTTAGTAAATCTTTGTTAGATGTGGATACGCAGTATTCTCAGTTAGAAAAACTTGCACTTGGATTAATCATGGCATCTAGAAAGTTAAGACCTTACTTTTAGTGTTTTTTATTGTTGTAGTGACTGCCTACCTTTACGTAATATATTAAATAAGCATGAGTTATCAGGTAGGTTAGATAAGTGGACAATGGATTTAAGTGAATACGAAATCACATACCAATCTAGAACTGCTATAAAATCACAAGTGTTAGCTGATTTCGTGGCTGATTTTAGCTAGTGGATGCAATTATAAGTAGAAAAAGAATTACAGGTATTCAATGGAGCTAACCCGGGAACTTGGACTTTATTCACTGATGGCTCATCTAATGTAAAATTTGCAGGTTTAAGGATTGTCATAGCACCACATACGGGTGAAACAATTCGACAAGCTATTAAATGTCACTCCATAACTAACAATGAAGCGAAGTATGAGGCTTTGATTGCAGGTTTAGAATCGGCATGAGAGCATGGCATAAATTAGATTATAATCAAGAGTGGTTCGCAACTCGTGCCTAATCAAATGTTGGGTACTTATACAGCTAGGGAAACAAGGATGCAACAATACTTAGAAAAGGTATGGGAATTGACAAAGCAATTTCAAATGTGGAAAGTTATACAAATACCAAGGGATGAAAATGTTGAAGCGAACGCCCTAGCTTATCTTGCATCTTCCGTTGATGTGGCAAGCGACACAAACGCCTCAGTTGTACATTTATTTCATTCAGTTCTTGATCCTGATAAGAAGATGTAAATTTTAATAATTTAGCTTGGGATTGGAGGAACGAGATTGCTATTTTTTTGCATTATGGTACCGCCCCTATGATAAAGAAAAAAAAGCTCATGCGATTCGAGAGAAGGCTGCTCGGTACTGCTTAAAGCAAGGCAATTTATATCATAAAATGTTCGGTGGTCCCTTAGCAAAATGCCTCGGACCTTCGCAAACGGAGTATGTAATGAAAGAAATACACGAGGGACATTGCAGGAATCACGCAGGAGGAATGTCACTGATAAGAACCTTAATTAGGGCAGGTTATTACTAGCCTAAAATGGAAGAATAAGTAGAAAGTTTCATGGCCAAAAATGTGATAAATGCCAAAGGTACGGTAATAATATGCATAGAACTACGGAGTTATTATATCCGGCCATTGCGCCATGACCATTTATGAAATGGGGAATGGATATCGTGGGTCCATTACTACAAGCAAAAAGACATGTAATGTTTCTGCTCGTACTCACTAATTATTTTACTAAATGGATGGAGGCAGGAGCATTTAAACAGGTGCAAGAAAATGAAGTCAAAGATTTTATTTTGTGGAATATCATATGCCGATTCAGTATACCAAAGGAGATCGTATGTGATAATGGCCCTTAATTTATTGGAACTCAAATCAATGAATTCTTTCAAAGTTGGCAAATTAAAAGGATTACGTCTACACCTTACCATCTGATGGGTAATGAGCAACTAGAATCAATAAATAAGGTTATTATCAATAATTTAAAGAAACTATAGAGGAATCAAAAGGTAACTGGCGTGAAGTGTTACCCGGAGTTTTATGGGCATATCGCACAACTGCAAAAACAAGTATAGGAAAAACACCATTTTCATTAGTTTATAGAGCTGAGACTTTAATTCCAGTTGAGATAGTGTAACCAAGTACTCGGTTCACACATGCGACACAAGAATCTAATGACGAGGAGATGTGGGTCAATATAGATTTACTCGAGGGGAATAGAGAGGCTGCATAGAATGGCAGCACAAAAACAAGTCATAGAATGATATTACAACCGAAAAGCACGCCTCAAATTCTTCAAAGTGGGGGACTTCGTGCTTAAAAAGGCTTTTCTATCTACAAAGGCAGCTAACACGAGTAAATTAAGCCCAACATAGGAAGGACCCTATAGAGTTCGTGATATTGTAGAAAAAGGAGCATATGAACTGGAGACAATGGATGGCAAGATACTACCTTCACATTGGAATGTTGTTCATTTGAAGAGATACTATTTCTAAGGAATACCCACGGTCAGGTATCACCATTTCAAATTTAAATTTTGAATTGTTAAAATTTTATTAACAATTTTATATGTTAGGCAAAAAGCTAACCCGTACTAAATGATGAGTCATGACCTGTATGGCACACAGAATAACTTTAATTCCTGGCATAGGGTTACAATTATTCTGATAGAAATTCAAACAGGTTAAGCAGTCTTCATCTATAATTGCACCTCCAAGTTTCGTAAGTTTTTCCTTTTCAGTAAAAGGACCAAATGAGAGAAACTATCAAGTGCTCGAAGCTTCATAATTCAATACTCAAACACTTGGGAGACTACATAATATACATAGACGTGTGTATAAAGAAGACAGAGAAGATTTAGGAAAAATCAAGCCTAAAAGAGAAGTGTAGAGTAAAAGTCACCAAAGCCACAAGATAGAGCCATGAGCTAAGGCCAAAGAAAAACCTCACTATAGTTAGGGTAAAGGCTATATACTAAAATGGGTTAGAAGGAAAAACCCCATGTCTGTTATTCTTCTTTTGTAAAAATTTGTTACAAGAAAAACAGTTACGAGAAAGTTATAGATGTAATTCAAATACATGTAAAGTATTATTCAAAACTTGTCAAAGTTATCTCAAAGAAACATGTGTGTTCCTGTTCCTTTTATCGTATGATAACACCATTATGAAGTTTAGACGTCTTCTTCATTAAGTGTCAAAAAATAAAAGGGCCCTCTTTTATAAAACTCATGTTTATATTAGTTAGTCATGAGATTAATAGAAGCATTTTCGAAGAACAAAAATGCAAATTATTCTATATGTCCTTAAAAATAAAGGCAATAATAAAGCAGACATAAGGTTAAGATAATAACATTAAAAACTTCTTAATACTTAAAAACTAAAGACTAAGTACGAACTTAGTCATAAAACTATGAAATTATTTACAAATCACCCCATAAAAAACTTGGGGACTTGCGTTTCCAAAATCAACCCTCAAATGAAGCTAAAGGTTTGATTACAATTTTTCAAAATAAAAATAAAAATAAAAACAAAAATATTCAAATGATTAAAACTGGTCACTGAGAAGTTTGTGGAACTAAATCAGGAGCATCAATGGCAGCGGGCAATTTGGGCAGGTGCATCAACAGATGCCATTTCAACTTGGCTTGCAGCAACAACCTTGATTGGGCTTGAAAGAGTTGGGATACCTGTATCAGCTTCAACATTCACGGGAGCTTCAACCACGGGAGAAGGGAAGTCCTGAGTTTGCTGAGCTTTTTCAATGGTTTCATTGATCTTAGCTAATTTCGACTCCAGTTTGAAGTTTTCTTGGCCAGCTTCAATTAGGGTATCACGACGTGAATTCAAAAATGCCCAACTTACCCCAACAATAGATCTTTCTTCAAGGATCTCATAATCCTTTTTCCATCAACAATCTCATTCTTTAGCTCTTCATTTTCAGCCAAGGAAAAGTTATAAGAAGCTTGAAGAGAGGCATGGGAGCTCTCTAAAGCACGCACCTTATCAGTAGAGACTCGAAGGTCTTCTTGTGCTTGAGTTAAGCTTTGTACAAGCTCCCCAGCATATACTTATTTTTGACTCAAAAGAGCCTTCAACTCTCTGTTCTCTTCACTAGCCTTAGATAGTTTCCTTGAGAATAAGGATTGGAGGCATTCTTTTTGTTTTTCTGCTTGGCTTGAGGAAGCTTTTACAACCGCTAACTCTGAAGTTAAAGCCCGCACCTACTACTCTAAGGTATTCTTGTCTCTTGTAAATCTTCCATATCAATTTGTGCACTTTCAAATTGTTCCTTCCAATTGATCGCCTCCAACTGAGAATCACGTGATATCTTCTCTGAATCATGTGCTACTTTCTCCAAGAGGGGGATTTTGTTCATCATTTCTGTGCCGATAAGATTGGCCTAAAAAAGGAAGGGAAATAAGAATCCCAAAGATAAAAAATTTTTACAAAGTAAAGAAATGAGAGAAGGAAAATACCTTCAAAGTGGCATGCACGATATCATTCATTAGAGTAAAGGAACTATGGCTCTCCAGCTTTGCTTATTCAATTAGGCCAATTAAAGCTCCATCCATACATCTTCCTGACATGACTTCCTCAAAAGACTGCTATCAGCAGGAACTTCAATAGTTACCCTTCTCATAGTGGCACTTCTACTTGAAGAGTCCACTTCTGTATGATGAACGATAGGAGGGGGAATTGTCAAAGAAGGAGCGGTAGAAGAAGCGAAAACATTAGAAGAAAGAACAGAAATAGCTGGGGCTGGTAAGGAAGGAATCACATGCACGAGAGTTGAAAAAGAAGATAAGGGTATTCATCTAAAACATGCCCTAAACTTCCACTACCAAAACCACTGATAAAAAGTTGATCAATAGACTCACGAGTATCATGAGGAGTGACGTCATTGTCAGGAATTATTACTGGAGTTCAGGTTCGGTAAGAGAATCAGAAAGACGAGGGGAAACTTCAGCTTCGTTATAAGAGACGATGCGTCTCCTAGCTCGTGGCCTAGTCACTTGGGAACCCCCATCTTCCTCTTCTTTAGAGTTTTCCTCTTCAACAGCTTTCCTTTTTGCAGAAGAAGAACCCAAGACTATTTCTTGGACTCTTTCTAAAAAGATACGGGTCTCCGAAGGAGTACGGGTTCTCGAAGAGACACGAGAGACCGCAACTGCTTCAGCAGTAACTCCTCGAATAACAAATCCTGATAAATAGAAGGATGGGAGTTAGAGCAATATATATATATATATATATATATATATATATATATATATGCGTGAAATATGAAATAAAAACTCTTACCATGAGCCTTTACTTTCCAACTGTAACGGTTAGGAAGTGTTTTCCAAGACCTACCATCCATTGGTCCGGTCTTCAGTAATTTATCTACCCAACTACGGAAATTGGGAACATCCTCCAAAATTCCCATGATTGCTAAAATAAAGCAAAATTAGAGAAGTTGATAAACTTGAAGAAAAAGGCACGAGAAGGATGAAAGACTTATGTGCAAAATCTCACTTCTCAGAAAAGAGAGCGTTATCCTCACCCACTAAGCCAACAGAGGGGGCAGCAACAAACTAGGCATATCAGCCATGGTCCTTGCCATCTTCAGGCTCACCAAAACCCTCTTACTCCTGGCCAATAGGGTATAAATGCCATTACGGAAAAGCCTAGGGGAGTAAAGGTGAATCAGGTGAGAGAAAGTAAAGGAAACGTCAGCCATATTGGTTAAATGCCTCAATCAGGCAACAACTCTCCATATGATTGGGCCAATTTGATCCAAATAGACATTAAAGAAATGACAAAATTCAAGAATGACTAGGTCAATAGTTGGTTTAAACTCTAAAGTGAAAGGGTATGTATAAACAAAAGAGAACCTAGTCAAGTAAGAAGTAATTCTCTGATTTGGATTAGGGATAATAATAGAAAAATAATTACTCCAAAGATAGTCTTTACGAACTACATGAGTCAAAACTTCTGTAATTTGAGTGGGGTAAGCATCATCACCATCTAAAGCGGAAACTTGGTTTCTAAGAGATTCCCTATCATGGTAAAAAGATAGTTCTGAAGGGACTATCTCCTCTACTAAAGGCTCACGTAATGGTTCAGAATGTTCTTTATTTACCCCTTAGAAGAAGATTTATGAGAAAGGGACCTCTGGTTCTAGAAGAAAGACCAGAACTAGAAGAAGGTATAGACGAACCACCGTCATGAGTAGATCCTAAGCTACGAACGCTATATTCTCTTCTATGCCTAATGAGGACATTGGGGAAGGTATCAACAATAGAAACTCTCCCCTTGACTATACATATAATTTAAACCCTCTCATTATTGTCTAACAATGTCAAATGAATGGATTAAAACGCGTCTGAGTCAACAAGCCTTTGTTCTCAAGATAGATCAAGCAACATGTCATAAGCCATAAAGCCAAGCTCACCAAACTACAATCTGGACAAGTTTAAATATGCTAAATCAATAAATAGATTCAATCAGTCAAAATTTTACTTAGATTTAGTGAAATTAAGATAGGTTAAGTGTTTGACTTGCTGATTTATTTGAATTAAGGTAGAGATCAACATCTTTAGTCGTTTGATACGTAGACTAAATTATTCGAAATTATTTAATTTATCTTGCATGAGAGTTGTGATAAAATAATTCTAAAAGTTTGATGGAATAAGGTGGTATATTTAGGATTATGTCTGAGATTAAATTTGTATTATGTTGGATTGACGATTAAATTTTATTTTGGAATAAATTTATACTGAACTTACCCTGAGATAGAGAGACTATTTCCAAATATACTCCTGACATCCTTACCCCTACCCTGGGGTAGAGAGGTTATTTCCAAATAGACTCCCGATATCCTTCCATCCAATAACTTCCCACCTTGCTCCTAGGGAGACTCGAACTCACAACCTCTTGGTTAGGTTGCTTACCATCCGAACTTACAGATTGATGGCAGGAAAAATATTGTTGTAATATTATCAGACGAAAATATGAAGTGTATAGGAAAAAACTGTATCAAACATGCTTTTGCGCTCCTTTCCCCTTTCTAAACTTAAATCTTTTCAGTGTTATCTATAAATTTTTCGTTAGTTAATTCTAATGGTACTCCCTAACCCGAGTATATCATGTTGTGTTATTACTAGTAAAGAAGGATGAAAGTACGAGTCTTTTCTCTCGAGTTCTTCATATTTTTTGTAATTTAAATTCGGGGAGAAGGGAAAGTGGCAATTTCACGGTAACAAGGGGCATTAGGAACAAAAATATCTTGAGGAATGTATTCAAAATGAAAAATGATAAAGGCAATACAGTACAGGCCAGACAAGAAAAATGTATATGAGCTTCTACAATTTCAACTCCTAGCTTAAGTGAAACTGATCGTCACGCATACTGAATAAAAGAGAAGAATCAAATCAAAGTAAATAAAGAGTCCTCAATTAAAATGCTATCTCGCTCAGCTAGGAAAAAGGTCTGAATGGTAGAAAGAAAACACAAACTTAAATTCTATTACTTTCCAAGTTCCATTTCTATTGGTCAACAGTGGAGGCCTGTTGCCACTCCCCATCAACAGCTTCTTTCCACAATGTGACATTGTTATCCCCCGCGGCAACTGCTAACAAGTTTCCAGTTAGAGACCATGAGACCCTCCAAACAGGAGTCTTGAAGTCTTTGAGAACCTTCCCCTCCCACTGATCTCCCTCCTTTGCCACAGTCCATATGACAACCGTACCATCCTCTGAAGCACTAGCAATTGTTGACTTCGGTAGTCCCAAGTTTGGTGCCCAGGCTACATCCCTCACCCAGTTAGTGTGCATCTGGAGTGCAGGGAAGCAATCCATCTTCCAAATGCCATTATATAACTTCCAAACCTTCACGGTGTTATCACACCCACCAGATGCCAGCTTTTGAACAGGTTCAAGCACACCTGAACCAACTAAAGCGCCAGGAGCCATTGATGGTGCCCATGAAACTGATGTTACCCCAACCGGATGAGCTTGGTCTATTCTCGTAGTGTCCCAACCACCATCTGACCTAGCAGTGTGCACTGAGATATTACCATCTGAAGAACCACAAGCCAAGCACAGCCCAAGTTCATGAGGAGCCCATGAAATGGAGTTAACCGATGATTTGTGGTCACTAAAAACATGAGCTTGTGTCCACTCATTCTGATTGCCTTCCTTCCAGATTATTACCTTACCATCATAGGAGCAGGAAGCAAGCATTGAGCCAAATTTGGGATGAGCCCAGGCAGCCTGCCAAACAGGACCAGTATGACCACTCAAAGTAGCAAGGTGTTGTGAAGCAGCATTGTAGCTCACACCAGTTATTTTTATGGTGGTATCAGAAGATGCTGTAGCCACACGTTTTCCATAATAGTCCATAGTAACATCGTGAACTATGTCATTGTGACCGGTTTCAATCTTCTGTGCTGGCATTTTCCCTTGCCGCTAAAGATGTCTCAAAGCTCCTGCAGTATCCAATTTTAGTATCTATGTCAGGTAGAAAGCTAAAATTTTAATGAGAGTTCTCTCCCCCACCCTTATTTGGATACAAAAATAAGAGATTCTTTAACCAAAGTCAGTTACAAAGCCTAAGAATAGAAATGCAACTCAAACAACTATACAACGTAAATTATAGATTGTAAATAAGAACATTCAGGCGAATTAATAATTACAGATCCATTTTTTAGAGAGAAAGTAAGAGCTTTCTTGTTCATTTCAGTTTACCAGAGAAAAAGATAAAGGAGAAGCCCTCATTTGTTACAAACACAGGCAGCATGAAGAAAAGATAAATGGTTTATCGCGGAACATGTTATATTTTGAATAAGATAGGGTAGGGGTTTTGGGAAGATTACATGGGTGAAAAGTCACTAAAAGGCAATAGCTGTACATTTAAGGAAGCAGAGAACCTAACTCAAAAAAGATTAACCAGAACATAAATCAGATTATGCATCCAATGAACTGATATGTTAATACATGATATGGATAATTATTTGGGGAAAGACTGCAGCTTAACTCATAAGACCCTCTTAAGATAGTCAAAAGAGATTGTTAGTTAGCCAACACATACATCAAGGAACAAAGTACACAGCAAAGCACTTTAAAAACTAAAACTAACTACTTAGAGTAGTAAATAGTCTTCGGGTCCGAAAGGTCAAATCCAAATCCCAATCCTCTCCTCTAACTCATTATATCTCACGATGTTCTCACCAACAATTAGTTAAACTCCCGTGATCAGGGTTTCTAGATTCAATGACAAACATTTTATTTTTTATAAGAAGTTTCAACGAAAAATATTACAGTTGGCTTCAGCATTATTTTGAACATAATACTCATAATAGATGAAAATACTAAGATGATCATTGATTCAATCGAAGTTAATGTTACCATGAAGTATCCTCTAAATTCAACAGGATAATCCTGAATAAAAAAATAACTATGTATTCCACATAAGTCTTTCCCTAAACCGATTACTGTTCAGAAAAGATAAACATGTCATTTTTCTAGAGATGACTTCCAACCAAAGTTTATATACGCATGAATTGTGAAAAAAAGGTATGTTCATAGATATAATTAACAGTACACAGAAAAATTCCTTACTAGCACATAACCTACTTCAGACATACTTACGCGTTCATCACTGATTTGAACCTCTAACCTATGTTCTGCGGACTCTCCAAAATGTAGCCGCACCCGTGTCGGATCCTTCAAAAATGCACTACTTTTGGAGGATCCGACATGTATCCGGCCACATTTTCGGAGAGTCCGAGTAACATAGCCTCTAACAATAAAGAAGTAGAAAACTAAGAACACAATTTTTGAACTGTTCTGCTGGATCTATTGGGGACTATTTTCCATAGCTTCCCAAGCTATGCTAGAGGAAGAAAAAGGAACTTTTGTCTGAGGACAATACAATGGCATAAGAGATTGATCCTATGGCAAAATTTAAAGAGCAATTTTTTGCAGCAGATGCCTACGTCCCTTAAATTCCAGGCTTACATGAGCACCACCTCGTCTTGCCAGTACTAACTAGACCGGTACTCGATAGGTAACGATATAGACAGATAGATATATATATTTGTAATGATTCCATCTCAAAAAACATATATATGCATAAAGAACATTCAAAGAGAAGCGCTTAATCAATTAACACCAAGATACAATAAATTGCTCAGGGAGGGGCAAACAAACGGCTCTCGAGAACAAATTGGGGCTCCCTGAGCTTCAGAATTCCAGATTACACATACACACATAAGATCAGAAGAGGTAAAAACGATATCTTTGGGTAAAAGTACGTCAATTGAGAATATAAAAACAAATCGAAAAATACATGCCTAACTAGATCTGGGATTTCCGTGTGGATCTTAAACCGGGTCGACCCAAACCGAATAAAGCAAATGGGAAAAAAATAGAACAGCTGGACATATAGCGCAAAAAATTATCATATACAGATCTAAATGCAACCAGATGAAGTTGTGGGGTGAAGGGAACTGTTTTACCTGTAATCAAGCGCGATAGAGAGGAGAACTGCTATTTCGCCTCAAAGCTTGAGAGAGATGATATTTAAGTGGTTTCTACTTCTAAAAATGCTCTTACATCATATGAACTCCCATGGGTTTTATTATTATTTTTTTAAACCTTTTTTTTGTTAGAGAATTGCAGTGTAAAATTCTGCATAAAATAGTGTATGTAGGATATTTGTTGGAGAGATACAAAATTGAAATTTTTTATATGACTAATGCATTTGTATGATTAGGCAGGACATGACTAGAATGCAGGTTTTCGAGGACATGACCCTTGATAGGAAAGTCTGGAGGGGTAGAATCAGGGTTGTAGGATAGGGGCTCTTAGAGCTTTTCGTACGCCTCATCCGGCGTTGGGTGTGGGTCAACAGGGTTACCCATAGATGATTTGTGTTTTAGCTTATGTCCCACCTATGGATGTTAGTTATGGTAGCTACTGTATGATATTATTGCATGCGATTGTATTTATGTCTCGTATGTTTAGATAAGTATTTAATTTATTTACACTATTTCTGCTGGAGTTACTAATGCTTTATTGTTTTTATTTGTCTTTGTTTCTGTTTTACTGCTGTTTTTCCTTTTATTCTATGAGTCGGGGGTCGATTGAAAACAGCCTCTCTACCCTTTCGGGTAGGAGTAAGGCCTGTCTACATATTATCCTCCCCAGACCCCACATGGTGGGAGTATACTGGATAGTTGTTGTTGACTAATGCATTCGTATATGAAAAAAAAATCTATATAACTAGTGAGTTGTTGAGTTAAAATATTAACTAAAATTCACATTAATTAAATTTATGCAACATGGATGTAGTATTAATTTGTGCAGAGTAAAATAAGATTAAAAAAATACATTAATTCACAATATGGAGATAAATGTACGTGGAAAAAAAATACCTTCATATAGTGTAATTATCATACAACATTTAATAAATCTATAGTGCATAACAATTCCTATGTTATTATTCACCATATAACAATCCCTTCATTGTTAGTTTCTTATATAATATATCACTACATAAACAATTTATGTATTGTAATCCCTATGTAACTAGCATGACTACCAAATAACCAAATAACAATTACCATCTAGTAAAATTCTACTAACAGAATATGAGGAAGGTAGTGTGTATGCAGACTTTGCCCCTACCCTAAGAAGTTGAGAGCATATTTCTGAAAGACCATCGGCTCAAGAAGATGAAAAAAAAGTAGAAAAGACTATTAGTACCACAAACAGATACCATAAGAAAAATAACAATATCATGAAAGCAAGAAAACAGGTGTAAAGTAAAAGCGGTAGCCAGTAAATAAAATCGGCTCTATAAAAAATGAAAGAGTAGTAAGACACAACATTGTCACTAGTTGTCTCGGACAAACCCTATCAAACTAGCCTCGCAAAGGTACAAATTAAGGAAATACTCAACTATCTCCTAACCTACAATCCTAATACTCGACCTCTGGAGCTTCCTATCAAATGCCATGTCCTCGGAAATTTGAAACCTTTCCATGTCTCGCCTGATCACCTCTCCCAAGTACTTATTATGCCAACATCTACCTCTTCTCGACCCCTCCAAACCCAGCCGCTCACACCTCCTTACCGGAGCTTCTGGACTTCTCCTCTAAATGTGTCTGAACCATTTGACCGATACTTTCCCATCTTGTTATCAATGAGAGTCATGTCCACCTACCCTCGAATATCATCATTCCTAATCTTGTCCATCTTAGTGTGCCCGCACATCCACTGCGACATCCTCGTCTCTGCTACTTTCACCTTCTGGATATGTGAATTCTTAACAGGCCAACACTCAGCCACATACATCATGGTCGGTCTAACCACCCCTCTATGAAACATACCTTTGAGTATCGGTATAACACTCTCCTATCACACAGGACTCCAGATTCTAACCTCCGCTCCATCCAGCCCACTCAAATATGGCGTGTGACATCCTCGTCAATCTCCCATCCCCCTTGGATAACCGACCCCAAGGTACTTGAAACTGCCTCTACTTGGGATGGCTTGTGATTCAAGATTCACATCCACATTAACTTCCCTCGACTTGTGGCTGAACTTGCACTCCAAGTATTTCGTCTTTGACATGCTCAGCTTGAAACCCTTTGATTCAAGAGACTGTCTCCAGACCACTAGCCTTTCGTTAACACCAGCTCGCGACTCATCAATCAGAACTATGTCACGAGCGAATAACATATACCATGGTACCTCCCCTTGATATATGGTGTGTTAACGCGTCTATTACTAGGGCAAATAAGAACTGGCTGAGCGCAAAATCTTGGTACACCCCATAACAACTGAAAAATATCCAGAGTCGCCTCCTACTATCCTAACCCCTGTCCTAGCCACATCATACATGTCCTTAATTGCCTTAATGTAGGCAACCGATACACCTTTAGCCTCCAGGCTTCTACAGAGAACTTCTCTATGTACCTTGTCATACGCTTTCTCCAAATCAATAAACACCATATGCAAATCCTTCTTACTCTCCCTATACTGTTCCACCAGTCTCCTAATAAGGTGTATAACTTTCATAGTAGAACGATCTGGCCTGAACCTAAACTGGTTGTCAGATATGGACACCAAACTTCTCACCTCGTTTCAATCACCCTCTCATAAATTTTCATGTTATGACTCATTAATTTGATACCCCTATAATTGTTACAACTCTAGATATCACCTTTGTTCTTTTACAAAGGAACCACCGTACTCCACGTCCACTCATTTGGCGTCCTAGAAATAATATTAAACAGTCGTGTTAGCCATTCCGGCCTGCTCTACCCACACACAATTCCATCCTGGTCGCTCTGCCCCTGCTCATCTTACGCATAGCTCCTACGACCTCCTCAATCAAATAACCCACTAGAAATCATTTGATTTACAAACAAAATTATGTCACAGTTGTAATGCATACATTGTAATATTACAACATTAATGATCACTGAAATTTTTAATGCTCATATAATGTGTTGTAGTACGTATGTAAATATATTATTTATTTTAAATAAATATTATTTTAAAAAAATTATATTTTCTAAATATCTTTGAATGTTTATAGTAAAATATCTAATTTTGGTTACCCCTAAGCCACTAAATAAGCTATTCAGTTACACTATTTTATATCTCTTTATTCTTTGATACATGCCATCCTCTTCCCTTATTCCCTTAAAACAAAATGCTCGATCTTAAGAATTTGCTCACCCATATCATTTACGTTCTCTCCGATCCCAATTTCTCCAATTTTATCGAACGTTGCTATCTCTTATATTTTTTTTAATGTATACCCGAAAGAAAAAGAAGTTAGAGACTAAAAGGAGATATCGGAACCGATGCTTTAAGCTCGTCAATCAGAAACTTGCAAGCATCCAATGCATCTTCTCGATTGACAGACGATATTGCCACATATACGCTAGTCTCTTCGACAGGAACGGTCCCCAAGCGGTGGGCAACAACAATCAAGTGTATATCCCATGATGCTCGGATAGGAGAACAAATGAATTTACTATGAAAGCAAATTAAGGACGAATTTAATATCTTCGAATTATATAATAGATACACTGATTCTTTACACCAAATGACATAGAATTGATAAACCAAAAAAGCTATGGAATTTCTCTTTAACATTTGCTTGTGCAATTAAATATAGCAACAGTTCATTAAGCATGACCTAACCAGAATTGGAAGAAGTCATATTGCCAAACAACTCAGATTGAAATTTCGACCAACGCGGCGCATTTTCGTTCCTGGTTTCTGGTGGACGGCAGATTCGTCGGAGAGTTTATTCTTGAACAAAAACGATAAAGTTTGGGGTTGAACAACTTAATTTTCTGTTAATATATTTCAATGTATTTTCATGTATTTTACTGTATTCATTGTCTTTTTTTCATTGTAATTCAATGTATCTCGTTGTATTCCATGTGTTTCATTGTATTCAATGTCTTTTTTTTCATTGTATTTCAATGTATCTTGTTGTATTCTATGTATTTCATTGTATCAACTGTCTTGCTCTATGCCATGAATGTATTCATATATATTTTTAATTAATGTATTCAGATATATTATATAATTTCTATGAAGATTGCTATATCTTTTGGGGTATTTTTCGATCGAGAATCTTTTTTATAACTGAAATTATAATTTTGTGTGTTATAATTGAGTTTGTTGAGTTATGTTATGAGTCTATTATGTTAATTGATTCACTTTCCATTTTAAAATAGTATAATCCCCTATTTTACGTCGTCAATACACTCGAATATAATAATTTGTCCAGATGTAATTCCATGTTTCTCTCAATGAATACAATCGAATACACTGGAATATAACAACTGATTAGCTGGAATTTCCTGATTCACACATATTTTTGCTACAGTATTCATGAATACAATAGCTTAAATACATCTTATAATCACAAAAAAGTATTTATAATCCGTAATATAACAAATAATATCTATAGATGGTTAATTACTACTAAAAAGTTGTGCTTTATGAAAAATTCTAAAAAAATTATCATTCTACATCCGTTTTTACCAAATAAAAAGTAGAAATGAGACCAACTTTATTTTGATCATTGAGATAACCCGTTCAACTCCACTATACTCGTACTCGTATGACATAAGGTAAAATTTATTTGTCCCAAATATTTAATGGTGAATTGACAGTCATGTAAAAAACAAAACAATAATGAAATCTCACAGTAATTGTTGTTTACAGTTAAGAATATTCTAAAAGCATTTGAGTAATTAAGGTAATGAAATTATCTTATATCAAGGTAAAAATAGTTGCAGTGTCATTACTTTTAAGACATTTTATTAAATGAATAAATACACTCTTATTACAAAATTATAATATATATTTTCAACTTAATTTATTAAACACCGGATCGGTTTCTGATCGTTGTCAAATGAGAAATATCAAAGTTTTCCTACTTTAGGTGGAAAAGTAGCAAGTCTTCCTTCCCATCACACTGGAGTACTCAGTAGTTCCGATACTCTCCGATCACCTATATTACTCAGCAGATCTGAGTCCTCCGCCGCCGAACACCGCCCTTTATCATGGCCTTCTCCTCCCGCCGCGGCGGAGCTGGGTGGGCCCATTCACTCCTCCCTACCACCAAACCATCTCCTTCCCGACAACCTCGTAAATCTCGCAAACGAACCGCCCTCAGAGACTTCCTTCGCTCAAACTTCTTCACCATTGGCCTCTCTTTCTCTATCTTCGTCTTCCTTCTCATCATCTACAGCTACGGAGTTCCTAAACCCCTTCTCTCATCCCATTTCCGGGCTGCCCGAGCCCGATTTCCTCGGCCCAGAAAGCCCAGTTACCGTAAATCTCCAGGAAGCGACGCCGTTTCGGGTGCAGTTGTTGATATTACCACCAAAGGTTTGTACGATAAGATTCAGTTTAAGGATGAAGATGGTGGGGCCTGGAAGCAGGGTTGGAAGGTGACTTACAAAGGGGACGAGTGGGATTCTGAGAAATTGAAAATATTTGTGGTCCCACATTCACATAATGATCCTGGTTGGAAGCTTACGGTTGAGGAATATTATGATAGACAGTCCAAGCACATCCTTGATACCCTTGTTGAAACGCTTCCAAAGGTAATTTCAGTGTCAAGTTCAGTGTTAAGAGTAATTAGGCGTGGATTTAAGTTATATGCATCGTCAATATAATTTAAACCTGTTATAAGAGGTAATTTACCATTTGTTCTATGTTACCAGTCAATGCTGTTAAATAGAGTTACTTGCAGTTACCTTTTAAGTACCTGATTGTGTAAATATATTTTACTCCGTCAGTGCATAAGACTTAAACTTATTAGACACTACTGAATTTACTGCGCTTCGCGCGGTTATAAAATCATTATTGAAATTTTTATAAACAATGCATATTTGACGTTATTCATACGTTAATTAGTAACTTCGATTTAGTTAGATCATATACAGAACATTAATCTTAAAACTACCAAAAAAACAAATAAATAAAGTATTATTAATCGTATATTAGAAGATCATATTTGTATTAATGACATTCAAACTTTCAGATCGGCAACAAAGAACCATTCGAAAAGACTAACGTCAACAAAATTGAAAATTTTGGTATTGAAGTCTTGTTCTTGGATGGTATATACTTAGTCTCCAAGTAACGCTCTTCGCATCGCAATATATACACACACATAAATGTATCACACATGTAAAATCTAAGAAATTCCCATATGAATACCATAACGGGCATTCAAGAACCGGTACATGAAATTTTAATGAATTTGAAAGAAATTGTAATAAGAAGTAATCTCTATGTAACTTCTGACGCATCTATTTGTGTCAAGTGTCCTGGATATGTAACCGCTCAAGATATCATCTTGCCGCCTTATGTAGAAATCAACAACAATATACAACATGTTGCCAATTTAAAGGAACCAATTGATTTTTGTATTGGATTACAAATAGAGAGAAATCGTGGATATCTTATAGAACTGCTAGGAAGTGCGTCGTAGTCGACGAAATGCTTCGGGGAGTTGAAAATAAGCATAGATCCGAAGATTCCCAAAAAGAGCAACCTTTCGAACTGCTGTTGTTATATATATACACAATATAGAAAACCCCATGGATATGAAGGAGTAACTTTTATTATATTGCCTAATTCCTAAGCAACAATAATTTAAATTACCTCCCTTGATAAGAATTCACCCAACCTATTGGTTAGATTAAAAACTCAAGTCCCTACCATTTACCCTGGTTTTGTAGCATCTTTTGCAGTTGAAATGTTTTTTATAACTTTATTTTTCAACTCCAAGTTTTTAATGCATTAATAGTAGTAATATAAAATAAAACATTGCAAACTGGCAAATATGATCCTCAGCTTTGCTCTGCAAGTGATTCTCCCTTTCTGTCTTCAAAGATGACTAAATGGAGATTGACTGAATGGTATAATTTACTCCAAGGATAGCTAAATGGGGACACCGGGAGAATTAGAATAATAAAGTGTCAGTGATATACTTCTTCTCCAAATATGTTTTCATTCTCAAGTTTCTTTTTCCTGTGGGCTATTGCCTGGAGATAGAAAACTAAATGTGACTTCAATTTCACATAACATTAACAGATAGTGACTAAAATTCGCAGTATATTCTACAATTGATTGATTAACAAACTATTAGTGGATTACCATTCAGTCAATCAATGCTCTAGATTGACTATACTGCAAGGTTTACAAAATAAAGACGATATATGATAGGTTCTATCAGTGGCGAAGCCACATGTCGTAAGGGTGGTCAATTGACCACCTTTCACCGGAAAATTACAATGTGTATTTAGGTAAAATATTATGTTTAGAGGTATATAACACATATTGAATACCTTTTGTAGAGATATTTTTTTTCAATTTCTTTCAAATTTGAACACCCCTGAAAAAATTCGTAGCTTCGCCGCTGGGTTGGAAGTATACTAACGAAAAATGCTTCAAGAATAGCTAAATGGGGACAACTGGAAAGTTTGTATGATAAATTATTAGTGATAATGATAATTTTTTTCACAAACTCATATGGCAAAAAAGAAAATAAGGAAAATTGGAGCTGAAGCATTATGGTTTTGTATCAATTAAGAATGAAATCTTGATCGGTGAAAAATGAAGAAAAATTTAACTATTTCAATGCCTGGAACAATAGAGACTATCTCCAAAGCCTTAAGCTTGCTTCTGACATCTTAGAACCGAACAATGTGAAAAGAAACCCCTGCAAATAAATCAAATCTTCACCAAATAGATTGTAAAAAACTGTAGGAACAATCAAACATAGCATGACAAGTAATATGAAAGATTCAAATACCAATTAGCGCTAATCAAATGAAAAGCTAATCAACCACCACAAAAATTATGTGGAAAGACTGTTGGAGATAATGGATACTAAAATGTCCAATACCCAAACAGAATATAAAGCAACAGTTAAAAATTTTGTGAAATATTGCAGAAGTTGAATAACAAAAAGACAAAGTCTTTAGTAATATTAAAATAGGAAATAAATAATAATAGAGATACCTTCATCTTGAAGTTAGAATGTAGAGAAAACAAAATTAAACATGAAAGAGAATAACTATGTTCCAAAATCATAACGAAAAGATTTACCTTGAGAATTGAGAGAAACAACTCCTCTGTGGCAATTTTAAAAAGAAAAGTACTAAAAAATGGAGGACGAAGAGAAAGCAGGTACGATAATTAAGAGTGAGGGACTGTTATGAAGGAATTTAAGGAGAAGCCACTGTTGGGGTTTTTTGCTCTCTAGTAAATTCTATCGGTTAGAAAAAGACGTGACTGTTTGTTTTTCAAGAGGGAATTATTTTTTCTTCATTAAAAAAGGCAAACCTCTAAGAAAAGAGATAAATAAAAACCCTGGCAGGTGAGAGATGCCACGTCAGATTTGTATTCCCCAGTTTTATATAATTATATAGATTGTAGTGTATGGTGGTTATATGCAGTTACTTCGATGATTTGGTTTGTAATGAGATTTGATTTTCCCTGTTTATCTGTCCGTTTTAATTGAGCTGATTTAAGTGTGTGCTTAGACGATCATAATCAAGAGCCCCTTTATTGATCTTGGAATGAAACTGGCCCAAACGGAGCTGAATGGATATGTCATATAACATGCCTTAATTAGTTTGGCATTGAGGCATATTAGTAGCGATAGTTGTTTGTTCATTGTTTATCATAGCTGCTGAATTGCGGAATAACTTTTTGGTTGTTGAATTCTGTTCCTTCTAGGACTCTCGGCGGAAATTTATATGGGAAGAGATGTCCTATCTGGAGAGATGGTGGAGGGATGCAACAGATGAAAAGAAAGAGGCATTCACCAATTTAGTGAGGAATGGGCAGCTAGAAATTGTTGGAGGTGGTTGGGTGATGAATGATGAGGTAAACCTTCGTGAGCGTCACATAACTTTGATACAGTAGAACATTAGTTTTACGGCCAGATGAATTCTGAAGTTGATGCTTGAAAATCATTGATTTTCTTTCTCTTGTTTATTTTTGATAGTTCTTTCTGAGCATGAATATAGTCAGGACTTGGTAAAATCAGGTCAAGCATGCTTCAAAGAACAAGTTTCCATGGTTTTAATATGGCAACTTATTCTGAGGGAGTCATGATTCTTCCTGTAATGCAATTCAAAGTGTAATTGCAGTGATAAATAGCTTTTCAGTGCATATATTGGTTAACATATTTAAAAGGAAATTCCACAATTATTAGAGAAATTCGTTAAAATACAGATATTAAATTGCTTTTGAAGGGTTCAAGTTTGTTTTGAATAATCCTGTAAACAGCATTAAGAAATGGAGCTTTTGGCAATCTTATGTCATTATGGTTGACTTACGGCCTTTCATCTTTTCTTTTTCTGCAGGCTAATTCACATTACTTCGCAATCATTGAACAGGTAAGCAAGAGGCTTTTCTTTTAATCTTCACTGCCTTAGTTATCTATGCAAATTTGCTGTATCATGCAGTAATGATTGTATCTATAAATGAAAAAGAGGAGATTGTATATTCCTTTTGGTTGTAGTTGTGGAATTTTGCTTATGATTTGTAATTATGACAGATAGAACACTATTAGAAATCGAGAATATTTCTTTAATTTAGGGAAGTGCTATGGTGGTTTTTGTCCTCTTTAGTATAATTCTAGATTTGTCTTCAATGTTATTGTGGACCTTGTGGTGAATGCTGATTGTCGGAATACTTGACACATGGAGTAAGTGGTTTATGTCGTTATGCTTTTGTATTTCAGGTTACTCTCAAATGATTAATAATATTAGGAACCGTAAAAAGCTTCTAATTAGTAGTCATTAGATGCATTTTGGAAAGAATAGTGTGAGCATGCTGAATTTGGTACTCTTGTGGCTGATAATTGGCTCATCTTGAGAAAATTAATGAGATATCTAACATTCATAAAGGCCACATCCTATTTCATTAGAACTGGTATATTTTACTTCATATATAATTATCAAAAGATTACGTCTTATATATAAAACAGTCATAGCTAAAATCTTAAAATCCATCCAATCTTTTTCTCTAGTAAATATGTTATAGGAAATTTCGTCTAGAGTTATTAAATATTGGCTGTAACTGGAATTATCTTGCGTGGAAATTTGTTAAATCGATTTCACTATTTGAGATTATTAACCTAAAGTGGTAATTAATTATTAAAGGTCAACTGAATCTGTTTGGTATATGGGTACACACGCTGGATTTCCGCATTGTGATAGTTTCACATTACGTAGACATTTTGTCGTTTGACTAACAATCAAAAAAAGATTTGATGTCATTTAACTCTAGTTAGTCTGCAAGATTGTTGCAAATTTCTTTGCCAACCTAACTTGATTTAAATTAGATCTACCGATTGGATAGTAGTTTTTCTCCCATCCTTGTTTTGCATGTTTTGGTGCTTATTCAGTTTTCTTCTTAATGCATGATGGTCTTTATTCATATGCTTCTCATTCTGTTATGTGCTTCAATATTCGCTGATGTAGATCTTGGTTTTTGCATTCATGTTCAGATTACAGAAGGAAATATGTGGTTGAATGAGACTATAGGTGTAATTCCTAAAAATTCTTGGTCTATTGATCCTTTTGGTTATTCACCAACTATGGCATATCTTTTGCGGCGTATGGGTTTCGAGAACATGCTTATACAGAGAACTCATTATGAGTTGAAGAAGGAGCTTGCTTTATACCAGAATTTGGAATACGTGTGGCGGCAGAGCTGGGATGCCGAAGAAAGAACTGATATTTTTGTCCATATGATGCCATTCTATTCCTATGATATTCCACATACTTGTGGGCCTGAGCCTGCAATTTGTTGTCAGTTTGACTTTGCTCGAATGTATGGGTTTCCCTATGAACGATGTCCTTGGGGAGTAAATCCTGAAGAGACCACCCCGGAAAATGTGAAGGAAAGAGCACTCAAACTATTAGATCAGTATAGAAAGAAATCAACACTATATCGAACAAATACACTTCTTGTTCCCCTCGGTGATGATTTCCGATATGTCAGTGTTGATGAAGCAGAAGCTCAGTTTCGGAATTACCAACTGCTGTTTGATTATATCAATTCTAACCCTAGCTTGAATGCAGAGGCAAAGTTTGGTACTTTAGATGATTATTTCCGAACACTGCGTGATGAGGCTGAAAGAATAAACTGTTCTCGTCCGCATGAGATTGGTTCTGGTGAGATTGGAGGTTTTCCTTCTCTGTCAGGTGATTTCTTCACTTACGCTGACAGGCAACACGATTACTGGAGTGGCTATTATGTCTCCAGGCCTTTCTTCAAGGCAGTTGATCGTGTTTTGGAGCATAACCTTCGCAGTGCCGAAATGTTGATGGCTTTCCTATTGGGATACTGCCAGAGAGCACAGTGTGAAAAATTGCCTACTGGATTTTCCTACAAGTTGACTGCCGCGAGAAGGAACTTGGCACTTTTTCAGCATCATGATGGGGTCACTGGTACTGCCAAGGACCATGTGGTGCAGGACTATGGGACACGGATGCACATGGCTCTACAAGACCTTCAAATTTTTATGTCTAAGGCTATTGAGGTGTTGTTAGGGATCCGCCATGAGAAAAATGACCAACATCCTTCTCAGTTTGAACCAGCACAGGTAAGATCTAAATATGATGCCCAACCAGTGGTTAAAGTCATTAGTGCCCGTGAAGGAACTGTTCAAACTGTGGTCCTTTTTAATCCATCAGAGCAGACAATAAATGAAGTTGTCATGGTCACGGTTGAGAGGCCGGATGTAACAATCTTGGACTCAAACTGGACATGTATTAAAAGCCAGATATCTCCAGAGTTGTCACATGATAAGGAAAATACTTTTACGAGAAGACATCGTGTCTACTGGAAAGCTTCAGTACCTGCCATGGGATTGCAAACGTATTATGTTGCTAATGGATTTGCTGGATGTGAGAAGGCCATACCTGCACAACTTAGAATATTAGTGCCGTCTGGAAATTTCTCCTGTCCTGCACCATACACTTGCTCAAAGTTGGACAGCAATGAAGCAGCAATCCAGAATGAAAATCTGACAGTAACCTTTAGTACCAAGTTTGGCTTGTTGCAGAAAGTAAGCCATAGTGATGGTAGACAAAATGTTATGGATGAAGAAATTGATATGTACTCTAGCTCAGGTGGAGCCTACCTGTTCAAACCGGAGGGTGAGGCTGAGCCAATCATACAAGCTGGTGGGATAATGGTTGTTTCGGAGGGCCATTTGGTACAGGAGGTCTATTCTTACCCAATGACAGCATGGGACAAGTCTCCAATTTCCCACAGCACCCGTATATATAATGGTCATAATACCATACAGGAACACATTATTGAGAAGGAGTATCATGTTGAGCTTCTTGGTCATGAATTCAATGACAGGGAATTGATAGTTAGGTACAAGACTGATATTGAGAACAAAAGGATTTTCTATTCTGATCTAAATGGATTCCAGATGAGCCGTAGAGAAACCTATGATAAGATCCCTACACAGGGCAACTATTATCCAATGCCTTCCCTTGCATTTATGCAAGGACCAAGGGGACATCGCTTCTCGGTCCACACTCGGCAGTCATTGGGTGTTGCAAGTCTCAAGGATGGATGGTTAGAAATAATGCTTGACAGGAGATTGGTAAGGGATGATGGACGCGGTCTAGGCCAAGCAGTGATGGATAACCGCCCAATGAATGTTGTTTTCCATATCCTTTTGGAGTCTAATATTACAGCAGCTGCAAACCACACTACAGGTCCTCATCCTCTACATCCTTCCCTCTTATCACATTTGGTTGGTGCCCACCTAAGCTATCCCCTTCATGTATTCATTGCTAAGAAATCTGAAGAAATCTCTGTACAGCCGCCCCCTAGGTCCTTTTCTCCCCTGGCAGCTTCTTTACCATGTGACTTGCATATTGTCAACTTCAGGGTTCCTCGCCCTCTCAAGTATACCCAACAACAACTTGAAGAGCCTAGATTTGTCCTAGTCTTTCAGAGACGTCATTGGGATTCTTCTTACTGTCGAAAAGGCAGGTCAGAATGTTCAAGTGTAGCTGATGTGCCCGTTAATCTCTTTGATATGTTCAAGAGCCTAGCTGTGTTGAACGCAAAGGCTACTTCTTTAAATCTTTTGCATGACGATGCAGAGATGCTTGGTTATAGTGGCCATTTTGGAGATGGGGCTCATGACGGGCATGTCCTCATTTCCCCAATGGAGATACAGGCTTATAAATTGGAACTAAGGCCCCACCAGTGAAGGTAGAGCACTTGTATATCTTTTTCCCAACTGAAGCTGAATTAGGCTGTGCTAGTGCAAGGGCCACTACTGCAACTGTTTTTCCAAATTATAACTGGAATCATCTACTGTAATTTGGAAAGATGAAGGTAGAAATTCTGACAGTTGTTTGCCTAGTGGGTTTTTTGACATTGCCAATTGAGCCTGAGGGCTTGGGAAGTTTTCCTGCTGTAACAGCTACTTCAGAAAATATGCAGAGAACTTTACCAAAACTGCTGGTGTTCACAGTATATCTCAGCAGATAAAAGGAGAAGTGCATTGCACATTGTTCTCTTCCAGGAATGTCTTAAAGTTTGCGGGATTAGAATGTTCAGTTAATTTTGAATCAGTTAGGATAGAAATTGAGGTTGTTTAGAATACAAAGTTCTTCTGTTATTATGCTAATGATGGCAATACTTGTTGTCCAAATGAGTCTTGAAACACAATTGTCTAAGAAGGATTCCTTAGGAAGTAAATGGCAGCATGCTGGGATGGAAATGTTGTGTTTCTCAGTTACATTCTACCTTTCATAAATTTTGATATAATGTATATTGACGGGAATTGGAATATCAGCGAATCTTGTTTATTGATTGGGCAAATACTCCACGTCACACAATTATGTAGCAGACAGACTCAACATATAAACATCAAACTTCTAAAATAAATGCTCGTCGAATACTTCGAGCGCACTGATGAATCTTGGGGCTGCAAGTGCACAGATAATAAGGGTGTTATTTAGAGATTAGTTAGTATCTATTTTGTCCTGAAATAAATCAAAAATTTTAAGGGGTATTATAACTTTTAGCCCGCGTCAGAAACTATTTTGCATTCGGTAGCCAAAAAATTGTAGTATAAATTTTGTATATAACATATAGAATATATACATACAAAATATATACATTTTTTCTGTTATTATTGTGAGAGAGACTACAAAATGTCATTTTTCCAAATCTTAATTTCAGGGCAATTCAAGACATGTCTGTCCTAAAAAATTAAACTTAAAAATTGAAATTGGACCTATTGGCTAATTTTTCATTTCTAAATAGCAGTTCATTAGAGTGGCTACCTGGTGTTTCTACGTGAACTTTTAACAAATATGGGCTAGCTATATATATATTTCTATAATATAATAGACCATATTAAATTGTTCTATTTCCTATTATGCATGAATTGCTAAGATGATCTCTTAGTCCATCTGGCACTGTAGTAAACTTGTAATTATATTTGTTGTATATCACATTAATTTCTATGAAAGCTGATGTCGATTATATAGATTCATCTACTTCTACTATTTTTGGTCAACTTATGGCTCATGTTTTGCTCATTATTTGAATCTGAAAATTACATGCCATAAGTAAGCAGTTCAATTTAAATGCCTAAGGAGTTCAATCTGCATCTTTTCTTTTGATTTATCTTTTTAGTATTATATTATCTCACTATATTTTCCACTATTACCTACAGTTAAATTAATGTATATTAAACGTAACTCACAGTCCAATAGTATCACAGAAATGAATTTTTGGGAACTATTAAGCATTTAAGAGTTTGAACAATTCTAAAACCTCTTAAAAAGCGGTAACAGAATGCTTTACACAAGTCAATCCCAATCACAATGCAACCCCCTTCTTATTTTCCCCCCCCCCCCCCCCCCCCCCCCCGGAGATCCCAACGAGATTGCATGCAAAACGGAGAAACTAAACGGTAACGGCTGAAACTCCACTTTTTCATTCGAATTTTTCTGCAGAGGGCTTAATTCAGAAAGGAAAGTAATTTAATTACAGCTCTATTCTTTCTCATTTTGGTCTTCGATTTATTATAATCATTGAGATTCCGACGAGCTAGAGTCTGATCGGAGAATTTCCGCCGACGAGCTTCTAATTGGCGCTTTGCATTCCCGCCTCCTTTGCGTGATTAAAGTTTAAATCAGGTGTGTATATGCCTTTACATAACTATACTTTCAACATGTTAACTTATTGCTATTAATTAAACAGTGGCAGATTTAGAACTTTTTGGTACAACTGTGCAGTACACTATTCATTTGCGACGTACAAAACCGATTGCCACTGAATAACTGATATTAATTTGAAATGAGTAAATACTATACTAAATAAAGATAAATTAATAGGCTTTTGTTTATTGTCAATAATAAAACCACCGGTGGTCTACTAACCATTTACGCAATTTCTTATTTCTTATTTTGGTACCCTCTACTTTATATCCATACATCTTTTTAGGAAGCGTACAGTGTTCAATTTTGTGTGTCATTACTCTGAGTTTGGACCATATATGCACCATTATGCGATACTTGGAGCTTGCAACCTTATATTATTGTTTAATGCATGCAAGAAAGGAGATGCACTTACACATAATAAAAAGTTTTGTGACTCTTATCTATATATAACTTCAATTAATAAAAGTCAATCTGGTGTACTAAGCTTTCGCTATGCGTAAGATCGAAGGAAGCACCGGACCACAAGGCCTTACACTGCATTTATGCAAGAGGCTATTTTCATAGCTGAAATATGTGACATCATGGCAAGGGCGGATCCAGTGTGTTAGATACGGATTCCCGTAAACCCAGTAGCTTTTACCTAGATCCGGTATTTGTATTGAAAAATTCATTAAATATATAAGAATATTTAGCTTGAAACCCAATCCTTTAATCTAGTTATTATTGTATATTAACTTAAAATTTGTATAGGAACTCATGAACTTAAAATTCTGAATTCGCCTTTGTCTCCTGATCATATAGCATTAACTTTATCAATTACGCCAAGGCTTTCCGTATATTGCAATAAATGTTTTGTAAAAATGGTGCGTATATGGCATTGGTGTCACAAATTTAGATGACTACACATTGGTCTAAATGTGATTAGTTCGTTCAGAATATTCGGAATAAGGTTAAACGTTTTGGTTTTGAACTTGATTTGCTTATGGGGTTTTCTAAGCACTAAGCAAAGGAAAAGTGCAGTCAAAAGGAAAAAAGGGAGTGAATTCCATATCACCAAACCACCACCACTTCACTGCCAATTGGAGCAATTTCATTACTCATTCACCACTAAACAAAAGACTTTTAACTCTTTGTTCTTTGTATCTTGGAGATGAAAACCTTTTCTTCTCGATGTTGTCATTGTAGCATCTTTATGTCAACATGCTCTTCTTTTGTTCCTAAAAAGGATATTGCATCACATAGATTAGTTGATGATCTGGATCAAAAAATTGAAGTGACATGGAGTAGTATTATTGCACTCGTTGCTTTTTAATTTTAAGTATTGGAAACATGTTACAATGGAGCATAAGGAATGATTTAAAAAGAATTCATTTAGTTGACCTTAGCAAGCTAATTCTAAGATTCAGATTTTTATTTATTATTACATCATACGATAAGGAACATCTGATTATATTGCTTGATCACGCCCAATTATATCTTACAAAAAAAATAAAACGATCGTTGTAAATATAATTCGATTTACAAATACAGAGTCGAATTTCACGAAAAATTAAGATTTAGCTACAACTCTTTACTATCAAGAAAAAGACAAGTTCAAATAATTTCTAAGTTATAAATATTAAGATTCTTATGTCTAATTAATTAACTAACAAATTAAAACACTAAATTAATAACTAAAGATACTAAGGGTTGGAGACAAAATTAATAAGGTCTAAAGTTCTGATTCCCCAAATTGTCGAAATGCAATAATTTACTAGACGTATTCTTCCGAACTACACTAGCTAGCACTAGTTTATCGCTCACTAAGATTGCACCAAAGTTTCATTATTCCTAATCTCACCTTTAAACTCTTCGTATTGATTTCTCACATACATTAAGAGTGATGTTCTTCAATAACTACCTAAATATGTACCCTTTCCCAAGCAATACGTAATAAATAGATACAATAAAATTAATGACCATTCAATCAACAGACATAAGCACGTAGCTAAACAAATAAAGAAATTCAAAGGCTAAATTATATTCAAACTTAATAAGAATTCATCCTCCAAAAAGTTTCATCAAAATCCTAAATAATAAATTAGCTACTCATAGTAGTATGTAAAAATACAATACTAAGATTTATCACCAATAATAGAATACAGGAAGAAGAAAGGAAAAAACTTGTGGTTGAATCTTTCTTTTTGCTCCTAGTGTATTCTTACCTCCATAAGAGTTGTATTCTTGCCTCCATATGTGTTGTGTAACCCTAAAGTAGTATCTCATCCTCTAAACTTATGTTTTAGGATGCATTTATATGACCTAAGTAGGTTTAAGGGCCGTCCAAGGCAATCCAAAATCGGATAGGAGAGTTGGAGGGCGCGTCTGCCTTCACGCAGCCGGCGACCATAGACGCGGTTGCTATTTTTTAGTTCACAAAGCGATCCGTGCCTTCGCTTCGATTTTGTGCCTTCATTTTTCTTCTTTTTCGCGTCCATTCTCGTGCCACACATGAAATTGGACGAGCTTCCAATTTTTTCCATCTCTTCCTTTTTGTGTCAGTTGTCATCTTTTGATTATTTATTATCCAAACTCATTCCTTCACATGAAAAAAACATAATGAGCATATTTCACTTCAAAAATCCAGTAAACTCCCGCGACTCACATATGAATTAATATGCAAATTTAATAAAAAATATACACTTTTCATCATTTTGTTGGGATTTTGCTTAAAAATGAGAATGGTCATTGTCCCACATTGGAAAAATGTTGAAGAGTAGCTTGTAGGCTTGCCTATATAAGGGGGCTTAAGTTATGTTTTCAAATGTACCAAACCAAATGTATTTCTAACACTTTTTGTTAGGAGAAAGTACTAAGGTTATGTGATTGTAAGAATTTTTCACATAGTGGTCGGTTGTTGTCTTTTGACAACAGTTGTGGTTTTTTCCTGGTTTTGGGTTTTCACGTTAAATTCTTGTGTTGTTTTATTTCTCATTTTTTCTCTTTACAAAAGGGGCGGAGATCTCGGGGTTTACGGGAAATGGTCATTTCTTTTTTTCCCAACAAGTGGTATCAGAGCGAGGTCGCCTAGCTTGAGGGGGGAATATTAGTATGCTCTGTGGTCGCAGCTTTGGCTGATCTTTCACATCAGAAAAGATTTTCTGGTTTAAGAAGCTTGTAGGAGGGGAAGTTGGTGCAATTGGAGTAATCGAGGCTTGTGGTGAATTCTGGCAGTTAGAATCAAGTGTGGAGGTACATGTCTAGGTAAGCTCTGGCTAGGAAAGACTTGGTAATTTAGTGGTCACGCCGGACCCACCTCTCTTTCCTGGGAACTTACCTGGTGTGCTGTTCACGAGCTACAAACGAGGTTCTAAGCAAGTGTTTTTCATCCACAGATATTGGTCAGCGATACAGTTACAATGGGAAGCATCAAGTTTGATATTGAGAAATTTGATGGAACAATCAATTTTGGCTTGTGGCAAGTTCAAGTCAGGGATATATTGATTCAATCAGGTCTACACAAGGCCTTGAAGGGAAAACCAGAAGCAGGTTCTAGAGATGATTCATCAAGCAAGAGAGATGAAGAATGGGATGATTTGGATTTGAGAGCTGCAAGTGCGATACGGTTATCATTGGCAAAGAATGTCCTTGCAAATGTGCATGGAATTGCAACGGCCAAAGAGCTATGGGAAAAGTTGGAAAAGCTGTATCAAACAAAGGGAGTCTCAAATCGGGTGTACCTGAAGGAACAATTTCATACATTGTGTATGAGTGAGGGTACTAAAATCTCGGATCATTTGAGTGTTCTCAATGGGATTGTCTCTGAGCTTGAAGCTATTGGGGTGAAGATAGATGAGGAGGATCAAGCGTTAAGGCTCGTCAGGTCTCTTCCTTCTTCTTTTGCGCACATGAAGCCAATATTGCTCCATGGGAAAGGAGCAGGTGGATCTTTCAGAAGTTATCAGCACGCTTATCTCTGAAGAAAGAAGACTCAAAGGAGATGGGAGGGATACGTCTTCTGAAGGCGTGTATATGTGCTACGGGAAACGAAAGGAAAAGAGGAACTCCATAAAGCGGAATGTTGTTTGCTGGAAGTGTGGAGAGCCTGGACACATGAAGAAGGATTGTCCAGTAGGTGGAGCAGGTTCGGCTACAGGCTCCAAGTCAAGTGATGCTGTTAATATGGTCTTTGATAGGGACCCATATGACCTTATATGACCCAAAGACATGTACATCCTTATGGCATGCCGCTATTTGCCATGGTGAAGGATGTGAGATTAATAGCAGAATTACACACAGGCATTGGTTTGGCAGGAATGCAAGGTGTGTGATGAAACAGTTATGTCGATAGTTGATGGACTTCCAAAGAGACCCAATAGTGGAGGTTGCACCATAATAATCAGCAAGGTGTTTTTCGACATGAGCCAAAGTGGAAATTCTTAGAATGGTTTATTCTAAGTGGCGATACTCTTTATGGTGGAGTATGACAGGTGTTCAGCAATGTGGAGTATGACGGATAGCTGCTGCTATGATCATTTTTAATCAAGGTGGAGTTTGTTGGGATTTTGCTTAAAAATGAGAATGGTCATTGTCCCACATTGGAAAAATGTTGAAGAGTAGCTTGGAGGCTTGCCTATATAAGGGGGCTTAAGTTATGTTTTCAAATGTACCAAACCAAATGTATTTCTAACACTTTTTGTTAGGAGAAAGTACTAATGTTTCTGTGATTGTAAGAATTTTTCACATAGTAGTCGGTTGTTGTCTTTTGACAACGGTTGTGATTTGTTGAAGAGTAGCTTGGAGGCTTGCCTATATAAGGGGGCTTAAGTTATGTTTTCAAATGTACCAAACCAAATGTATTTCTAACACTTTTTGTTATGAGAAAGTACTAATGTTTATGTGATTGTAAGAATTTTTCACATAGTGGTCGGTTGTTGTCTTTTGACAACGGTTGTGATTTTTTTCCGGTTTTGGGTTTCCACGTTAAATTCTTGTGTTGTTTTATTTCTCATTTTTTCTCTTTACAAAAGGGACGGAGATCTCGGGGTTTACGGGAAAGGTTCATTTCTTTTTTCCCAACACATTTATCATTGTTCGGACAGGGGTGTGGATCTAAATATTAAATTAATTATCACTTTAATTGTAAGATTTTAGGATACAGATCAACGTCTCTCTTAAATGAACAATAATTATTGTGTAACTATAACTTGTTTTTTCGCTTGTTAATTTAGTTAAATAGTCATGAGTTTACCTGTTACTAGTACTTAATTTCATTGACAATGTACATTTTTGAGAATTCAAACACGAGTTCTACAATATATTTTAAGTATAGTTGTTAGTATTAATGCATACTGCGTACGTGGTAATGTCAATCAGTTTGTTCCAATGAACATTCACAAGCTGCACATTTTACCTACTTGATGCCTTGCGTGGTTTTGGTCTCATTCAGCACCTAAGGCACACAAATCAAAGTTTGGGCGTAACGGTGCTCTAAAGCATATATAGTACTTTTCTACTTGAGAAAACTTTTTTTTTTCTTCTAAAACTTTTACAAAGTAAAAATAAATTTAATCTCTTCCTTAGTTGGCCTTCGTAACACTAATTTCTTTTAGGTTTTTATTTTCATCTCTCGTATTTTAATTTAAAAATTAATTCTGTGGAAAGCCTATCTTCTACGTTTTCTTTTGAATGTTTTGTTATGTTCCCAAAACACAATTTTCAGGGAAAAAAACTTTGATTTTTCTATTTAGGGAGAAAAAAAATAAAGAAAAACGCACATACGAAAAATGATTGTTCTTAGATTAAACCATAATCTATTTGTGAAGAAAACTCCAAATTCTGTTAGACTCGAAGTTATAGCAGTCACGTTTTCTGTTTATAGTTGAATAGATTTGATTATTGCGGAGGATTTTGTCCGTAACTGAAATAAAAAGTCATTATTTCTGTATTTATCCAATTTACAGAAGTAGTAAATATATGTTTCTGAAGCATATTACCTGGCAAGTTTTAAGGTAATCCAAGTGGTTGCAACTGCCAAATGTCAAGCAACCGTATAAGCATTAATATGCAACATCATGAAACGAACATACGTTTGGGAGTCAGAAATGTTATGAGCTTTTTTGCATGAAGACACAAATAAAAGTATCTAAACTTAACCGACGTGACGACTCTACCATCTTATAACGTGGAATGCCGTATAATGCATGCTTTTTAGACTTTGCTAAAAGGAAATTTAGTGATTGTCCAGTGTTCCATATTTAAGTCTTTTATGAAAGTTCATTATCTTACTACTCAAAGTAACTTCTTTCAGTTTTTTAGTATAGCGATAACTTCTGAGCCAACTTATATGTTCGAATATTATATTATTTCATAGATTTTTTTATTAATATATTACAATTCGATGTACAAAATATTTTATATTTATATAGGGAAGAAGTGTGATATAACCAGTCTATCCTAATATAAATATCAATATAAATTAATTATAAATTATATAAAAATAACTTTATCATTACTCTAAGATTCCCTTCTTACTCGTCGATATAGGTACGACAAATTTTTGTCTACCAAGATTTGAAGTAAATCAGAAAAGATCAATAATTTTTTTTGTTCTTTACATTGACAATATCGGAGTCAGTTTGCTTTCATTTCTGAGTACTATTTCACAAATATTTAGTAGTATTAGTTTCTCTTATCAACGTGCGACAAAAAATCATAACTTTTTTTCTTTCCCTATGCTAGATATCATACACTTGAGTGCTTTTGGTCTAGTGTTCCATAATACGTCTCTAAAAAAGATGATTATCTTACTGAGAGAGACTTGCCTTTTCTTTTTTCTACTTATACATCACTATGGCCTTGTTGGAATTGAGCCAATCTAAATATAAAGACATCATTGGAGTACGACACTATATTAATACTGTGTGTTTGTTTGTGTAGCACTGACTGAAATACTAAGAGCACATCGATGAAAGCAACAATAACATATTATTAACCTCGCTCTCCTCTCCAACCCCTCCTTTTGTTTCAACTTATAAGATCATTCTTTCTAGATCACCTCATGGCTGGCGGAAAAACTGGATCAAGTCTCAACAAACCATGTATTCTCCTCATAGGTAATTCAATCTTCAGTTTGTTCCAAGATTTTAATCTCCTCATGCTTTTTAATTCTGGTAAAGTTTGATGCTATATGACCTGAAGGAAGGTCATGGTTTCGAGCCATATAAGTAACCTTAAGCAGAAATGTTGACTGTGATTCGATACTTTCTTGAACCCCGCGCGTGGCAGGAACTTGATACATCGGGTTGCTTTTACTTGGGAGTTCTCGCAATAAACTTGTTTGCATATTTACATGGAAATGTTTTGTAATTGGGCAGTGATAGCGGGAATGGAGAGGTTTGCATTCAAAGGAGTGGCATCAAACTTAGTGACATATCTAACAGATGTAGCCAAAATGAGCAATTCAGCGGCGGCAAAGAAGGTTAACAATTGGTGTGGTATTACGTCTATGCTCCCACTCCTTGTTGCTCCATTAGCTGATTCTTATTTGGACCGTTACACCACTGTACTGGCTTCTTCCTCTCTATATGTTGCCGTAAGTACCCATTAATTCATTACCTTTCTATAGTCTGGCGGAGGTGGAGTCAGGAATTTTTTTAAGGAAGTCAAAATGTAATCACAAGAAAATTCAATATATACACACACTTAGCTACACACTACAATTTTCCGGCTAATGGATATAAATTGAGTTCTTCACATAGAGCAAACTTATAGTATAACATCATAAATGGGTCGCAAAAAATTTTTATGTTGCAACTCAAATGTGATATATATTCTTGTATTTTTGTAATATCCTCTTATCATAGTTTTAAGCTTCTCTTGATCAGTATGTCCATCAATATATGAAAAATCCAAACATGTCGGGTATAAATGTATAGAAGTAGAAATTTCTCGAATTTTAACATCAGTCCTTCGAATACGTTAATTAGGAACTATCCTGGCTATTCCTAATGTAGTATATTCATTTTATTAGAGAAGTAGCCTGTATGTCAATTAAAAAAAGACATAAGTAGATCTAAATTTTTTTAACCAAAATTGGAAAATGATAAGATGACTTTTTGCCACTACTGTGAAAGAAAACATACTCTATGTTGATTCTGTTGCTTATTTGGGTGTAACTAGTGCTGAGTTAGTGGATTATCTACACGTAAATCATTATCAAAAGCCACGGTGGATCGTGGACGTGGAGCCTGAGTCACCCACCTTTTTTTCATCTGTAGAGCGCAATAACATTGTATTATTTATAACCTAAATCTTGCACGTAATAAAATGTATCTTTATCAAAGCTTTTTTTAACGTATGAATACAGTTCTAAGTTTGTTTTTGCCAACTCATTTACGTACATTATTGCTGCTTCAGGTGTGACTTATTGTATCGGCCCATTTATTATGTCTGCTCAGTGCATAATGCATAAAGATTTAAGTTTGCCACTTCTCAGTTTTCATTTTCCTAAGATTACTTGCTGTTATAAACAGTTGATTTGAATAGTTTGTTTTGTCCTCTAAATAAGGGCGGTGCACTATGTTCCGCTATGTGCGGGATCTGGAGAAGAGCAAGACCACCGTATGCTGCCTTACCCTGTATTTCTGTAAAAGATTGTTTTCACGGTTCAAACTCGTGACCTCCTGGTCACTTGACCGTAAGTTTACTCATTTTTTCCTTTAAACAACAACAACAATAACCCATTATAATCCCACTTAGTGGGGTTGGAGAAAATAGTGTGTATGCAGACCTTACCCTTATCTTTGGATAGAGACATTGTTTCCAAATAGACGCTCAGCATCATTCCTTACAAGAACTTCCCACCTTGCTGCTGGGGAGACTCAGAGCTCACAACTTGGTTGTAAGTGGAGGTTGCTTACTATCAGAGCAACCCCTCTTGTTTTTTCCGTTAAACAAGGAGTAAAATTTTAAAACTATCGTACGTTGAACCTCAGTGCATGATTATTCTTGAATACTTACAATTTAGTACTGCTGGCGGTTAATGAAAGACATTTAACATTAACAAATAGTACAAAACTTTCAGTTTCCTAGCTGCATATGACCAACAGATTAGTACTACTATATAATATTGTGTCATCAGATATTAACAATAACTATCTTTGACAATTAAACAATCAGGGTCTTTTAGCTTTGACATCACTGGCATTACAATGGCCATGGACTAATTCAGCTGACAAATCTGGCTTCTGTTCATCCTTATCTTGGTCTCTGAAGTTAATTTCACTTGGCCAAGCCGGTTACAACCCGTCCTTGCAAGCTTTCGGAGCAGACCAATTTGACGATGATGAAGAATTGCCGAGTAGTAACAATGATCAAAGCTCAAAGAAGAAAAGTTCCTTCTTCCAATGGTGGTATTTTGGTATATGTTGTGGCAGCCTGCTCGGCGTATCAATCATGTCGTATATACAGGACACATTAGGATGGGGCTTAGGTTTCGCCATTCCTTCAATTGCAATGGCTATATCAGTTATAGTCTTCAGATTTGGGAATCGATTTTATACACACAAAGATGGAGAAATTAATCATATCAAGTCATTGGGAGATCATATAGTTAAAGCTGTTAAAGCAGCTACCTCAAGATTGACCTGTGGTGAGATTGCTGTTCCAACATATACTAACAAGTCAAATGTCGTTGAGATTGAGTAAGTATTTCTTTAATTATTTTGTTTGCGAGTTTAAAATTCTAATATAAATTTCTTGGCCGAGTGACCAGTGGCGGAGCCACCTTATAGGGAGTAGGTGTCAAATGACATCCCTTCGTGGGAAAAATACACTATGTAGGAAGGTAAAAAAAATTATATGTATATATACTATGTATTGACTCTCCTTAATTTCTTGGTATGTTTACTTTTATATATTTTGACACCCTTTAACGAAAATTCTGGCTCCGCCACTGCGAGTGATGCTCATTATGGCTATTTTTGTTCATAGACTCGAAGATAGACCGCTCTGCCAACGAGATTCAGGGAGCAAAGGTGGCGTGGACAAAAAACCGGAGAATGGAATCAATTTTATTAAAATTCTAAAAGTAGTATTGCCTCTACTACCAGTGTGGACTCTGCTTCTGATGTTTGCAGTAATTTTTCAACAGCCTGCAACATTCTTTACTAAACAAGGTGTGACAATGCAGAGAAACATAGGAAACAATTTCCGAATTCCACCAGCTGCGCTTCAGAGTTCAATCACCATATCTATAATTCTGCTCATGCCACTGTACGACACGTTCTTCATTCCCTTCGTTGGTGTTTTCACACGAAACGAAAAGGGTATCACTGTGATGCAGAGAATGGGAATAGGGATGTTTCTTTCAGTAATAGCAATGATAATTGCAGCTGTTACTGAAAGAAAAAGACTCGATATCAGTCGAAATTTGGTAACTTCTTCAGAAACTGTGCCAATGAGCATATTTTGGTTGCTACCTCAATACATCCTGTTGGGAATTTCAGATATATTCACAGTTGTTGGAATGCAAGAGTTCTTTTATTCTGAAGTTCCTACAAATAGGAGAACTTTAGGCATTGCCCTATATACTAGTGTTTTTGGGTGTGGTAGTTTTTTCAGCTCATTCCTTATATCTGTGATCGAAAATTTGACAAGTACAAGAGGAGCAAAGCAGAATTGGTTCTCTGATGATATGAGAAAAGCCCGTTTTGACAACTATTATTGGTTTCTGGCTTTGTCAAGTGCAGCAAGTTTTCTGTTATTCACGGTTTTCTGTCGATTTTACAGAAGTAGGACTACAGTTGATTAGAGTGTTGGTAGTGACTGCAAGTTGACAGATAGCTCATTATTGTCGACTGATGTATTTTGTGATGTGAGTGACATAATGACATTCATTTCTAGGAGAAATCGAAGGTTCTGCACTTGTTGTAAATCATCAAAGATTGTATATAAATTAAGATAAATTTTGGAGTTCTTATCGACTGTGACATTCTTTTTCTTTTCCTTCTGAGAGGACTCCTTATCTGTCATTAACTCATATGGGGGCACAGTCCAAATAACTGATAGGTTATGCATCATGTTATGCTTTCATAAGAATCAGTTGGGGAATCTGTTCCACATCTTCAAGTACTCAAGAATAACAAGTCGCAACTCGGCGACATGTTTCAGCATTTCAGAGTAAAAAAAACAACAGAGACAACAGATGAACATTAATTTTCTTGCTGACTGTATCAGTCAATTCCCACAGTGGTGAAGTCACTGCAACTGTTGCTCCACATGCGTAACAGTGCATCAGTTACTTTATGGAGAATGTCCTTATACCTAACATACGTGCGTCATTCAATGATATCACTTATGCAATATTAACATGAACAAAGGAAAAACATCACACTTGCACATTCTAAAATTCATCAACCTTTCTCCAAAGTGTGTCGTAATCTTGCAGGTGACTATCAAGGGCATCAATAACAAAGAACAACATAACAAAGGACCACTGCATTGAGTCATTATATGTTTTAAGTTGTGTTGCATCTTTGCTAAAATGTTTTATTTGTAATTTCTACTTATCTTAGTTAGAAGTATTGTGTAGGAACAACAATAACAACAATAACAACTACCCAGTATAGTCCCACAAAGTGGGGTCTGGAGAGGGAAATATGTAGATGAGTTTTAACCCTACCCGAAAGGGCGACAAAAGAATATTAGTAACTCTAGTAGAAAAAGCGTAAATAATTATCTAAACATAAGAACCATAAATAAAGTAGCATGCAATAATATCAGACAGTAACTCCCATAAATAACTACCATAAGGGAGACACAATCTAACACACAAATCATCTATGTATAGCCCTGTCAAGCCTCACCCAACCCCGGGTAAGGAGTAAGAAAAACCCTAGGAGCCTCTATCCTACCACCCTGATACTAGACCTCCAGACTTTCCTATCAAGGGCCATGTCCTCGGAAACCCGCGTTCTAGCCATGTCATGCCTAATCACCTCTCCCCAATACCTCTTAGGCCTCTCTCTGCCTTGCCATATACCGACCATCGCGAGCCGCTCACAACTCCTCACCGGGGCATCAGGACTTCTCCTCCGCACATGCCCGAACCACCTCAGCCTCACTTCTCGCATCTTCTCATCCACCAGGGCCACCCCTACCTTCTCTCGAATAACTTCATTCTTAATCTTATCTAACCTGGTGAGCCCGCACATCCACCTGAGCATCCTCATCTCCGCAACCTTCATTCTCTGAACATGAGAGTTCTTCACTGGCCAGCACTCCGCCCCATACAACATGGCAGGTCTAACCACAACTCTATAAAATTTCTCCTTTAGTTTCTGTGGGATTTTCTTGTCACAGGACTCCTGATTCAAGCCTCCACTTGGACCACCCCGCTCCTATACGATGAGTGACGTCCCCGTTAATCTCTCCATCCCCCTGAATCACCGACCCAAGATATCTGACACTATCCCTCTTGGCGATGACCTGAGATCCAATCATCACGTCCTGCCTACTTCGCTCGGCTCGACGCTAAACTTGCACTCCAGGTATTCTGTCTTAGATCTGTTTATTTTGAAACCCTTAGACTCGAGAGTCTGTCCCCATACCTCTAACCTCTCAATAACAGCGACCCTCGTCTCGTCTATCAAGACTATGTCATCAGCAAATAGCATACACCAAGGCACATCCCCTTGAATATGTCGGGTTAGAGCATCCATCACCACGGCAAATAAGAGAGGGCTAAGAGCCGATCCTTGATGGAGCCCTATTACCATTGGAAAATGGTCTGAGTTTCCACCCACTGTCCTAACCCTAGTGTTAGTTCCATCGTACATGTCCTTGATTACTTTGATGTAGGCTTCCGGCACGCTCTTCGCCTCCAAGCACCTCCATAGAACCTCCCTTGGGACCTTGTCATATGCCTTCTCCAAGTCGATAAGCACCATGTGCAGGTCCTTCTTCTTATCCCTGAACTGCTCCACCAGCCTCCTGACAAGGTGGATAGCTTTTGTAGTGGAGCGACCCGGCATGAAACCGAACTGGTTCACAGATATAGATGTCATCTCTCTCACCCTCGCCTCGATCACCTGCTCCCAGACCTTCATGGTGTGACTTATTAATTTGATACCTCTATAGTTGTTGCAGCACTGGATGTCCTCTTTGTTTTTGTACAAGGGAACCATTGTACTCCACTTCCACTCCTCCAACATCCTTTTGGTCCTGAAGATTGCATTGAACAACCTGGAGAGCCACTCCACTCCTGACCTACCCATGCATTTCCAGAACTCCACCGGGATCTCGTCAGGCCCGGTCGCTCGACCCCTACTCATCCTACGCAAAGCCCCCATGACCTCCTCCGCCCTAATGCATCTGCAGTATCCAAGGTCTTCATGTTGCTCTGAATACCCCAACTCCCCTAGCTCTATGTTGCGATCCCCCTCCTCGTTAAGTAAGTCTCGAAAGTACGCCTGCTACCTCTGCTTGACTTGAAACTCCCCCATCAGAACTCTACCATCCTCGCCCTTGATGCACCTAACTTGGTCAAGATCACGCGCCTTCCTTTCCCTTGCTTTAGCTAACCGGAATAACTTCATGTCCCCATCTTTTTCCCCTAATTCCTCGTACATGCGACCAAACGCCGCATTTTTAGCTTCCGTAGTCGCCAGCTTGGCTTCTCTCCTCGCCACCTTGTAGATCTCCCTGTTTGCTCTCCGTTCTTCCTCGCTTGTGCTCCCTGCCAACTAAGCAAACGCCGCCTTCTTCACCTTCACTTTTCCTTCGACTATATCGTTCCACCACCAGTCACCCTGAAGTCTGCCTGAATAGACCTTGGCTACCCCAAACACATCTCGTGCTACCTCCCTAACCAAGTTCGTCGTCTCTGACCACATAGCGTTCGCTTCCCCAGAACTTTTCCAAGCTCTGTCCTCAGCTAACCTAATCTCCAACTCCTATGCTTTCTCCTTAGTCAAAACATCCCATCTAATCCGCGGTTGTCCCAGAGCATAAAACTTGTGTTTGTGTCTTGACTAGAGTTAGTTGAGTTGTAAGCTTTGTAACAGAGTATTACAAAAGGGCTAGTGATAGAGTTATTGCAAGTTAGTGAGGGATGAAGAGGTTAATTTTTATATTACAATAGTTTGTAATCTGAAGTTTTCTCAGTGGTGAAGTTGACGAGTGTAGACATAGTTTTTAATCCCGTGAATTGAGAGTTTTTCACGTAAATTCTATTCTGTTATTTACTTAATGACGTGTGTGTTTCTGTGGGAACTAATAGAGAACCCGATTCTCTATATAGTTTGGTGGACCTTTAGTTTATATCAATAACCAAAATATTTGTAAAAATTGCACGGGGTGCCCTATTTGGTCGCCCCCATTAACCTATATCCATTATTTTAAAAAGTTTTAATTTGTACCCATTTTTTCAATAACTTCGGCTCTCTTTTTCCTCCTCATTCTTCTTCTTTCTCCTACTGTTGTTGGTGCTGTTATGAAACTTTAGTTCATGGGATGATTACCATAAATATGTTTATCAGATTATTTAAAAACAAATTATAAATAATTACATAAGTAAGTAGACAACAATTTGTGAATATTTTCACGTACATAAGTTAGTAGACAATGATAATTCTGTTCTTTTCACGTTTATTGTTTCCAAAATTTATGATGTAGATACTATTGACAATCTGATTATTTATTTAGTATGTCAGAAAGCTTTTTAAAAACTTCAGCTTATATATTGCTGAAGTTTTTACAAATAAACTAAATAAATTCAGCATCTTCTGTTGAAGTTTTTGAAAAAGCTTTATGACAAAGCTAATGAATACATGACAAAAAAACTTCAGCTTATTTCGTGCAATTACAAACAAAAACTTCGCAAATAGAGAACAAAACTTCAGCTACTATGCTTAAGTTCAGCAATTACAAACAAAATGTTCAGCAAATAGAGAACAAAACTTTAGCTACTATGTTTAAGTTCAGCAATTATAAACAAAAAACTTCAGCACACTTGGTTCAATACACTTGCTATTTCAGGATTATCAGAATGATGAAGTTTTGCGTGATTGTCTTTGCTACTTCAGCCCCGTATGATGAAATTACGCGAAAAAGTAGGTACGCTTGTAATTCTTTTGCAAAGCGGACAAAATTTAAAACGTGACTCAAAAAGCGGGTATAGATGCAAATCCCCGAAAATACTTAGTCACTTTAATTAGAAAAAAAAACGTTTGTTTACTGCTCCTTCTATAATAAAAACAGAGCCATCATTAGTTTGATTTGGTAAGAATACTAAAAAACAAAGAGAAATTCAAAAATAGCTGGATTTACAATTGGTCGTTCAAAAATAGCCCAATTTCAAATTAATCGAAATTTAGCCACTTTTCATGTAAAGATAAATCTGAGCGAAAACACTAATTAAAACCTAAAAATACTCCAGTATATTATGCTGGAATTCCAGCATAAGTATACTTGAACTCCAGCATATTATACTGGAATTTCAGGATAAATATGCTGGAACGCCAACATAATATGATGAAGTTCCAGCATAAGTACACTAGAACTCCAGCATAATATACTGGAGTTCGAGCAAGTATAGCGGTCAAGTATAATATATTGGAGTTTGGAGCACCGGTACTCCAGTCTCCAGTATATTATACTGGAGCCAGCAAAGTATACCGGTCCAACATAATATGCTGGAGTCAGCAAAGTTCATACACAGGTTCATCGAACTCCATTATATTATGATGTACCGATCTCTATTGTAGCAAAATAGTGGCTATGCTTCATTGACTTCATAAATACTGGCTATTTTTGAATGATCAGTCCGAAAATTGACTATACCGTGCTATTTTTACTAAGACAAACAAGCAAATAAGAAGATGGGTTTGATAGAATGGGTTAGGTTATAACACGGTAGGCCCAAATTGACCCAACACCATTTTCCTGACCAAATTTTAAATCATGACCACTTTAATACAATCCCACTTTAATACAATCTAGCCCAAATTTGACCAACTAACCAAAATGACACTTCTATGGTTCTACTACTACTCAGACAGGTTCATCAAAACAATATGCTTGGTTTGAAGCTAAGTATATTGAAGAATATAAACGTGAAAATTGTGTTCGTGATTGTGGCAAATATTAGCACTATTTTAGAATTAGAAGAGTTGATGAATAATAATTTGGTATAAAAAATAATTTGCTGAAAGTGAACACGAAATTAAACAAAGATCCAATAACGAGGTACTCCAGGCATATATAATGACTAGTGACGGTGTGCCCGGGCTATGCTCGTGCCTAACAGCTATTTAGTGTTGTTCTTAATCTTAAATGTCACTTACTTTTATATTTTAATTTGTTTTGTTGGTTTTGTATATACTTACATGGTAATAAACCTATGTCTTTACAAGCTACTTATAATAGTCAAGTATACTTTTTTTTCTCTCTAAATCACAATTAATTATGTGAATAATCCGTATATGTATATATATTTTTGGTTCTCCGTTAAAGATCATAAATATGCCAAAATCACTTAAAATCATTAATAATATAATTTACAAAAGTATTTTGTTACTCTATTTATTACGTCGTTTAACAAAACCAATGCCATTTGTTTGTTTGTATTTATGCTTTTCCGTAATTTAGTGGGTGTAAAATTTCGCTTCCCTTTTCAATCTTCTCTTCATGATTTAGCTTAATCTAAACTCTAATATTGAGCTAATAAAATCTTTCTCTGCGTGGTCCAGCTCAATCTAAACTCCTATATTGAGCTAAGAAAATCTTTCTCTGTGTGAAAATTTAGTTTTATGATTTTTGGACCTCATCTTATTAGATACACTATGTACTAACCGCAAAAACTATGCTAAATTGGTGAAAGCTCCCGATAGGAGTAATATTTCATATTCAACTTTGAAATAGGCCGACATCTTGATCTCTCAACTTTGTGTTTCCTCCTAGTTCAATAAGCACATTATATTATTATATTTGTTTTTGTTCATTTTTACCCATATATTTTAATATATTATTATTTTTATTTGGATGAGGTATTTCAAAAATATTATAAATATTTCAAGTGTGATAAATTTATCTACGATCGGTGCTAAATTTTATTTTAATAATCTTAAGGTCTTTCTTTGAAAGATATTAAAACAGAGATGAAAATTGATTTAAACATATAAATTCATAGTTCTTTGCATGATCAAGTTTCCAATGAAAAGTCTTAGAGTAAAAATAAATAATAAAAATTTCAAGAAAGCAATGTAATAATTAAAATAATTAAAAACCATTTGAAAAACTAATCATATAGAAACTTTCAAATTGTATAACAAATTAGTGTTTTGGGGTTCAATCTAAATCCTTTCTCTTAATTTTGTATGTGAATTTTCTTTAAACTTTGCTTTACAATTTTGTGGACTTGTTTTCATAAAGTTTTATCCTAATACAAATAATGCACTCAATCATTGTGTATTGGTGATAATATTATATTAATTTTAAATTAACTATACTCTCATTTGTCAAAAGTGATCAAATTGACCTTCAATAAATTTGGATAATGAAACATTGAAATTATTAAATTACCCCCTCCAGTCCAAAATAAGTAATATTTTTGGATATTTTTATATTAAAAATTCGCCTTTTAGCATTAATTAACCTAAAATTGACTATATTAACCTTTATTATCTCACATAAATACTCATAATATATATTCCTATACTACTTACTCCAAGAATAATATAGGAAAAAATAATCAATTTATTCTTAAAATTAAAAAATTACTTTTTTGTGTCACAAAAAAAAAACAAAAAAATTACTTATTTTGGACCGGACGAAGTAATAACACATGTTATAAATTTTGACAAACGAAGGCGAAACAGGTTGGGTAGGCTGGGCATGGGGTCCACATGAAGAGTACAAATGAATGCTATTGTATGTGAAAGTGAACAATGATTGATGATGACAAAGGACAACTTAGTGAAAATATTCAAAAATTTATACATAAACTACAGTAATATTCTTTTTGACCAATCATTATACTCTATTTTAACTAAAATAACCAAACTGTTAAGAATAGAATTCTATTTAGAGTGAATGTCTATCTTGTAGAGAGTTTTACTTTGAGGCTAAGTCATTTTTCCTCCTATAAATAGAGGGGTCTTATCCTATTGTAAATAATTCAAGATTCAATAAGAATTCTCTCTCTCTCTCTTTCTCTGCAATATTGCTCTTCTTCTTTTATTGTTTTATAAAACGTTATCAGTACGAGACTCTAACCAATTTGGTATAATGCTTTTGCACAACGATATAGTCATGTATTCGTATAATAATTCTTTGGCTCCGTTCTCTTATTTCAGATTTAAACAACCATTGCCGCAGAAAATAAAAATATATATTTCATAAGGCGAGTTCAACTACTTCCATTCCAACTTCCGTAATTTAATTCTACACAACCAGGTTCCTACTTTTTAGATATTACGCTTTACCTATATCCTTTGATATTTCGAAAGTAGAAGTAAAATTTTGAAAGGTACAGCTTGAAGTTGGAGAAAGATTAAGAATTATAGGAGAAGACTACTTCTACTTATTTTAATACAAGGAATAATTTTACCTATTCATTATATGCTTATAACCAATATGTACATGAATATTGGAGAGGATCGAAGGTTTTTTGTAAATATTATTTTCTTAAAAAGTAATTTTTGTGGTTGATAAAACTGTAATATAAATCTTTAATAATAAACTATTTAAAATTTGTATTATTCTTCTCCTATTAGAACAAGGTCTTATTTAATATGTTATGTGATAGGGAAGCTTTGGTTTCATTTTATTTTCTCCTTGTAAGTGATCGATATTTATGTTACAGATAATCCTATTGAAATTTCTATTTTATTTGAAAAATAATGATATCAGATAACTTTCAAATTAAATTTCTCTGGCTGTCTCATGAGCTACGTGGTAAGCATGACTTCTTTCAACATTACATGATAATTATGAATAGTTGTAAAATTTTGTCTGCTTATATCATACACTGTATTAAATTAATTAGTGATATCAAGCCAATAATGAAAAATATCCATGATTTTCTTTTGAGGTTAAATCTATTTTGGTAAAATAATAGAAATAGATCTCGAAATAGATTCTAATTCTGAATTTGTTGTTTCTCAATTGTAATTTTCATCTTTCATGTGACAAAACACTTGACAGACTTATATCTAGGGGTGTACATAAATCGGATTTGTTCGGATTTTACAATTACCAAACCAAACCAATTGTGTCGGGTTATTAAATCTAAAGACCAAATCAAACCAATAAATTCGGGTTTTTCAATATCGGTTTTTCTCGGGTTTTTTCGGGTTTTCGGGTTATTCGGGTTTTTTCGAATTTTTTTCCGAAAAAATATTCGTACAACAAAATATATAACGTATGCTCAAAATATTTCTTTAATCCTAGTATGATACAACTATATAAAGTATTTTTCAAGAAAATAATACAAAATATGAGATATGTCATGACTCATGACATTATCCTAAAGTATTCAACAATAAAAAATAATAAAATTATGTACTATAAATATTGCTAATTAAAAAGTCATAATAAAAATAAATATATTCTAAAAGCACTAATTCATGCTAAACTAGATAGACTAACGAGGGAGTATTAATTATATGCCTAAAAGCTAAAGAAAAATAAAAATAGGTTATGTATTTTTATTTAAATTATTGCAAAATAAAAATAGACATTTAATACATTCCCGTTCGTAATATTGAATTGAATGTCTTTTGTTAACATTAGTATTGATTGCTAGCATTATTTAATTTACTAATATTAGTGGCTATAAAACTTATTGGAGCATTCAAAAATTCTATATCAAACCTTGAAATAATACCTTAAAAGATAAAATTGTTATGAAATAGAAGATTCTTACACTTCTATTTAAGGTGAATGTCTTTAATGTATTTAATTAGAGAGATTTTAGAGTCCTATTATTGGTAGCAAGATCTTCCTCCTCCCCTATAAATAGAGGTGCCCCCTACCATTGTAAATCATCCCTTGAGACCCCTCTCAACTCAATAAGAAGAACTCTCTCTACTCTTCTCTCTATTGCTATTGTTCTTGTTCTATTGTTCTTGTCTTTTGCTTTAGTTTATAACACGTTATCAGCACGAGACTCTACCGTCTCAAGTATCATTCTCGAAAATCCAAGGTATTTTCCCTCTTCCTAATTTAATTTTCGAGTATGTCTGACATTATGAAAAGAAAGTTCGTTGCCCTTGAAATTTCGGGCAAGAACTATATGACATGGGTGTTGGATGCTGAAATCCACCTAGATGCTATGGGTCTCGGAGACACCCTCAAAGATAAAGAAAAAGCATCCACCCAAGATTGTGCGAAGGCCTTGATTTTCTTGCGCCACCACCTTGACGAAGGTTTGAAGATTGAATATCTCACCGTCAAGGATCCACTCGTTTTGTGGAACAGCTTAAAGGAGAGATATGACAACCTGAAGTTGGTCACTCTGCCACAAGCACGATATGATTGGGCCCATCTGAGGCTACAGGACTTTAAGTCCGTTTCTGAATATAATTCTGCTATGTTCAGAATTACTTCTAAACTGAAGCTATGTGGAGATAACATCTCCGATTACGATATGCTTGAGAAAACGTTTACAACGTTTCATGCCTCCAATATGGTACTGCAGCAACAGTACCGAGAGAAAGGCTTTACGAAGTACTCTGAACTGATTTCTCTCTTACTAGTGGTTGAGCGAAATAATGATCTGCTCATGAGAAATCACGAAAATAGACCAACTGGGTCTACACCACTGCCTGAAGCAGATATGGTGCACTCGCATTATGCCAAACATAAAAGGGACCATGATCACGGTCATAAACGGGGTCAAAGCCAAGGACGTGGACAAGGAAGAAATTCCAAAGAAGTCCGTCACCCCCCAAAGAGAGATAACCACCGAAAGCAGAAACGGGGTCCAGAAGATCCTAAGGCAAATAGTTCAGAAAATATATGTTATCGTTGCGGTGGAAACGGGCACTGGTCTAAGACTTGCCGAATACCAAGACACTTGGTTGACCTTTATCAAGCATCTCGAAAGAGAAAACGCCCTGAAACAAATTTTGTCTCTGATGACAACTTTGACTTCACCCACCTGGATGTGGCAGACTTCTTTGAGCAACCCGAGGGAAAGATAGACCACCTAATCGGTGATGGAACCATGATGAAAGAAGATGGAGCTGTTTGATTCTACTTGTATTAGTCAATGAATAAATTAATAGTCATTAGCATTAGCTCGTATTAGTTAATTCATGATATGATGTTAGTATTAGCCCTTTAGAATGTTTCAATATGCTCAAATATTTTTATTGTACAGTAGAGGTAATCGACTAACCTAAAAACTAGTCGATCGTCTAATATTTAGCAATAAAACGAACTTTTTTCCGCCAGGCCAGATATTCGAATATCAGAGTCTGATTTTCGAATATCTGGGCCAGATATTCGAATATCAGAATTCCTATATTCGAATATCTGGCAAGATATTAGAATATGTGCTTAAATATTCGAATATCTAATATTTTTCGCATTAAAGTATTATTTTTTCCGCAAGGCATTATATTCGAATATTAGAATACAATATTCGAATATCCTAAATAACTGCTTCCCAAAATGCTGTTTAAACGCGAAACAAAAGAATTGAAGTTGTTTATACTTATATTTATGTATTTCTTTTGTATGTCAAACTATGGGAAAGCAAAATGGATATCTCACAAAGCGAACTTGGATCAACATCCAACTGTAAAAGTATTTGCCTAGTTGATTCATGTACTACACATACAATACTCAAAGAAAGGAAGTATTTCTCTCAACTAAATATGTGTAAGGCAAACATTACTACAATCTCTGGAAGTAGTAAATTGATTGAAGGCTCCGGAAGAGCTATAGTAACTCTGCCCAAGGGCACGATGTTAATCATAGAGAATGCAATGTTCTCCTCCAAGTCTATGAGAAACTTGTTGAGCTTTAAAGATGTACGCCGGAATGGCTACAATATTGAGACAATGGATGAAGATAATCTTGAATATCTCGTCCTCACTTTAAAGAATGTCTCCGGCCAAAAGAGGGTTATTGAGAAATTCCCGTCTTTATCTTGTGGCATGTATTGGACAAGAATTAGTGCAATTGAGGCACATTCAACAGTAAATCTAAAGAATACTGAGTCCAATACATTTGTACTTTGGCATGATCGACTGGGTCACCCATGATCAACCATGATGAGACGGATTATAGAAAGCTCATATGGGCATCCGTTAAAGAATTTCAAAATTCTTTCAAGTAATGAATATCCTTGCACTTCGTGTTATCAAGGCAAGCTGATTATCAAACCATCCCCCACAAAGGTTGGGACCGAGTCACCCCCGTTTCTGGAACGTATACAAGGGGACATTTGTGGACCTATTCACCCACCTAGTGGGTCGTTTAGGTATTTCATGGTCTTGATAGACGCATCCTGTAGATGGTCTAATGTGTGCTTGTTGCCATCACGCAACCTTGCGTTTGCAAAGTTAATGGATAATAGATGAGAATAATCTTGAATTCTTCATGAAAACGAGGCTGCCCATTTCGGTTTGGGTTCACGCCATTTTGCATGCAACAATGCTACTTTGTCGGCTGCCCGCTTCGGCTTAGGGTCACGCCATTTCGCATGCAACAATGCTAGTTCATATCTGGCTGACGAATTATCACAAATATTCCCTATTGCAATTGGTTTTGGGTCATGAACCCAATATATCCCATTTAAGAAGCTTTGGATGCGCAGTATAGGTGCCTGTAGCACCGCCATCCCGCACCAAAATAGGTTTGCAAAGAAGGTTAGGAATATATGTTGAGTATGAATCGTCCTCCATTATTCGCTACCTCGAAACATTGACAGGAGATTTGTTCACTGCACTATTTGCAGACTGTCAATTTGATGAGACACTTTTCCCAAAATTAGGGGGAGAAGTCGGTGAAACCAAATGGGAAATTTTGTGGAAAAATGTATCATTATCTCATCTTGATCCACATACCTCTATTTGAAAGAAAGAGGTACAAAAGACTATCCATTTGCAAAGAATAGCAAATCAAATGCCTGACGCATTTACGGACTTGAAGAGGATAACGAAATCCCACATTCACGCGGAAAATGTTCCGATCCGTATTGAAGTCCCTATTGGACAAATATCTAGTGTCATATCCAATGAGTCAAATGCACGCCAGAAGCGTGGCAGACCATTAGGTTCCAAAGATCGAAATCCTAGAAAGAGGAAAAAGAACGATCTAAATGACACTATGAAAGAATCACATGAGGACGCTCATGATTTGATTAATTCCGAGATTCACGAAGAATCTATTGAGCCTGAGACTCTTGAAAATACGGAATGCAAGAATGCGAGGATCTCGAACCTCAGTCTGTGGTAGTACAAAATTAATTGAGAGCTCTCGAAGAGCCAATTATTACTATGTTGGAAAAACACAATTGAGTATTGTGCTGTAGTAAGTCTCAAAGAAACTTATTCAGTTTCCAAAGTACACGCGAAAGCGATTGATTATATTGAGACTATAATAAAGGAAGGCTTTGATTCTCCTATTACTACAACTTGTAGCGGGGTAATTTGTATATGAAAAGCTACCCGCTTTGTTCTCCAGTTTGTACTACACAAAAGAAAGAATGCCACAATAAAGGGGATATCTATTGGTATAAAACCCATGTCATAATAAACCCGAAGTTTATTGATAAGTGCACATGTCATGGTGTAAATTTGAAGTTTACCAATATTGATAATTTAGTCAGTTGACATTCGTGTTAGCCATCTCATTTTAAGTATGATGTGCAAATTCACATAGGTGAATATTAAAGAACTAGAAAGTTCTTTACGAATACTCTTGTATCACTTGTTCTCATTAATGAACGGACCAACTAAAGAGTTCGGGTTGAAGCCCATAAATTCTGGAAATATGAAAGGTGAGTATGGGCCCATTCACCTGCCATGTATACCACATATGATGCATCTATGATATGGTTACATGCGCCATTGTTATTAACCCGCAGCCTGGCAGTGCTTGCGAGGTAAATCGCTCAGTAATCTAACTTCGAGCATAGTTTCCAGATTCTCTACTCAAGACAGTTCATCTTGATAAGTTGGTTTATATCAAAGTTGGTTTAGCAAGATAATTATTGAGTGCTTCCACTTAATATCTAAACTGTTTCTTATGAGAACAAAAGTTGTATATATCAATTTGATATACGTTGTATACGAGAGTATATTATATTCTCCCCTCACAAGTGGTTCAGGGTCAGGAACCAAATAATTTCATCTTATGATTAAGGTGCTATGTATATTGACATAATGCACAAAGATGATTTCCCAAAGTTAAGGAAACATGTTAGCTTTACTAACATGAGGGGGAGACATGATAAACACTTGAGAAAAGGTTACATGGGATGAATTATCATTTGTATATGTATATCCCCGAATATCATGATATGAACCTGAAGTTCATAAAAGGGATAATTCAATTGCAACATATTGCAAAGCATGCTATACGCATTTGCTGACACAAAGAAAGTAACTAAATGGAAGAGATACAATTCAAGAAGAATTGATTCCATATGAAAGACATGTAGCTTTGAACCTATAGTTCATATGCTTGAAAGTATAAAGTCAAAGGTATGTATAATCAGTTTTCGATATCTTATTTGTTTAGCATGACATGAAACTTTGATATGCAGCTAAAGTCTATTATGTGACTTACATGACTTAACTTGAAAGATTTAAGTTGCTTGAAGCATATGCAATTCTTGGTCCTGAAGTACCACATCCTAAGTACAATTTGTGTACATATGTATCTTGCCATAACTATAAGCATGATGGCATTGAGAATGCATCTATGGAGATATTGAAGTGTTATTCCACGACATCATATGAAGATGTTCATACCTATCAAGAATGATGATTTCAAGGTGCGGAATATTTATTCAAGTCAATATGGTTGATTTATTTATCAAACGTCTACCAAAGATCGTTTTGAAGATGATGCACAAGATTGGAATGCAAATGCTCAAGGATATAAATCGATGTACTCATTAGGGGGAGTCAATGCGCGTTGCACTCTTTTTCCCTTTCAAGGTTTTGTCCCACTGGGTTTTCCTTGCAAGGTTTTTAACGAGGCAACCAATAGGCGCATATTCAAACATGTGTACTCTTTCCTTACTTTAATTTTTCCCATTGGGTTTTGGTTTTAAGGTTTTATGAGGCACATCATTGAATAGACATTCAAGGGGGAGTGTTATGAAATAGAAGATTCTTACACTTCTATTTAAGGTGAATGTCTTTAATGTATTTAATTAGAGAGATTTTAGAGTCCTATTATTGGTAGCAAGATCTTCCTCCTCCCCTATAAATAGAGGTGCCCCCTACCATTGTAAATCATCCCTTGAGACCCCTCTCAACTCAATAAGAAGAACTCTCTCTACTCTTCTCTCTATTGCTATTGTTCTTGTTCTATTGTTCTTGTCTTTTGCTTTAGTTTATAACAAAAATTATGAATTTTTTAAAGAAATATCTATAAATTACATTACAATAAGTATATTTATATATTAAATATATCTAAAATTGCTATATATGTAATGTCGGGTTGGTTTGGTTTCGGTTTGACTTTCTTTAGTTAAAACCAAACCAAACCAATTATGGTCGGATTTTTTTTTCCAACACCAAACCAAGTCAAACCAAACCATAATCGGGTTTTTTTTCTCGATTTGACTCGGATTATCGGGTTGGTGCGGTTTATCGATTTTCTTTGTACACCCCTACTTATATCAATTTAAAATGTGCAATCTGATGATTTATTTGGTTGTTCAAGAGTAGTAATTATGTCTGAAGCTCGCATGTTTAATTTGTCCCAATTGGTTTAGTTAAACTTTAATAAAAGACTATGGTTCAAATCACATATCCTTCCTTAATATTTTTCGTATATTTCTTTTGTATGTCAAACCATGGGAAGCAAATATGGATATCTCACAAAGCAAATTTGGATCAACATCCAATTGTAAAAATATTTGTTTAATTGATTCATGTACCACACATACGATATTCAAAGAGAAGAAATATTTCTCTCATTTAAGTATGTGTAAGGCAGATGTTACTACAATCTCTGGTAGTAGTAAATTGATTGAAGGCTCCGGAAGAGCAACTATAACTCTGCCAAAAGGAACAATATTTATCATAGAGAATGCAATGTTCTCTTCCAAGTCCAAGAGGAACTTGTTGAGTTTTAAAGATATCCGTCAAAATGGATATCATATTGAGACAATAGATGAGAATAATCTTGAATACCTCATCATTACAAAGAATGTCTCTGGCCAAAAGAGGGTTATTGAGAAGTTTCCATCTTTATCTTGTGGCTTGTATTGGACAAAAATTAGTGCAATTGAGGCACATTCCACAGTAAACCAAAAGGTTACTGATTCCATTACTTTTGTACTTTGGCATGATCAATTGGGACATCCTGGATCAATTATGATGAGACGGATTATAGAAAACTCATATGGGCATCCATTAAAGAATTTAAAGATTCTTTTAAATAATGAATTTTCTTGCACTTCTTGTTATCAAGGCAAGTTAATTATTAGACCATCACCAACAAAGGTTGGAACTGAGTCACCTACGTTTTTGGAACGTATACAAGGGGATATTTGTGGACCTATTCACCCACCTAGTGGGTCCTTTAGATATTTTATGGTCTTAATAGACGCATCCTCTAGATGGTCTCATGTGTGCCTATTGTCATCACGCAACCTTGCGTTTGCAAAATTAATGGCACAAATAATTCGATTACGAGCACAATTTCCTGATAATCCAATTAAGTCTATTAGACTAGATAATGCTGCTGAGTTTTCATCCCAAGCATTTAATGATTATTGCTTATCAATTGGGATAAAAGTGGAACATCCTGTAGCTCATGTTCACACTCAAAATGGTCTTGCAGAATCTTTAATTAAACGTCTGCAGTTGATTGCAAGATCATTACTCATGAAAACGAGGCTGCCCACTTCGGTTTGGGGTCACACTATTTTGCATGCAACAATGCTAGTTCGTCTCAGACCGACGAATTATCACAAATATTCCCCGTTGCAATTAGTTTTGGGTCATGAACCTAATATATCCCATTTAAGAATTTTTGGATGCGCAGTATATGTGCCTATAGCACCGCCATACCGCACCAAAATAGGTCCGCAAAGAAGGTTAGAAATATATGTTGGGTTTGAATCGCCCTCCATTATTCGCTACCTCGAAACATTGACAGGGGATTTGTTCACTGCACGATTTGCAGACTATCGATTCGATGAGACACTTTTCTCAAAATTAGGGGGAGAAGTTGGTGAAACCAAACGGGAAATTTTGTGGAAAAATCCATCATTATCTCATCTTGATCCACATACCTCTATTTGTAAAAAAGATGTGCAAAAGATTATTCATTTGCAAAGAATAGCAAATCAAATGCCAGACGCATTTACGTATTTGAAAAGGATAACAAAATTACATATCCCCGCAGAAAATATGATAGCACTATGTAATAAGTCTGAAAGAAGACAAAACTATTACCGTGAAGGTATCAATGGATATGGACGTGGCAATAGACGAAATTATAATCGTCATCATTGTGATAATGAAAATAATAAGGATTCTCAAAATATTCCTTCACTCTGTGAAAGTAATATATGTCATCGATTTGACATGAGATTTTATACAGCACATATAGATGATTATGATCCATTCATGGTGTGAATGTGACAACATATGATTTATGAATACATATTCATTATTGGAAGAATATGAACATGCTATTGATATTGAATATACCACACTCACCTCTAGAAGGAGGGTTGAGATGATATTAGAAAATAATGTCATTATTATGGCATGAATGGTCATTGGTCATCTACCTATTGTACGCCAAAATATTTTGGCAATATGATTATTAAAATAATGCAAGAAACATATATTGCATATAATTTTGACATGACCATAATGGTACAACTTTAAGAGCCAATTATATTATTTTGGAGAAACATAATTGATTACCAATAAGGTATTGTATTGTAGTAAGTCTCAAAGAAACTTATTCAGTTTCCAAAGTATATGCGAAGCGATTGATTACATTGAAACTATAAATAAAAGAAAGATTTGATATCTTCTATTACTACAACTTGTAGCATGATAATATGCATGTAAAAAGCTACCAGCTTTATTCTCCAATTTGTACTATACAAACAAAAGAATGCCACAATAAAGTGGATGTTTATTGATATAAAAACCCATATCATAATAAACTTAGAGTTTATCGATAATTGCACATGTCATGATGTAAACCTGAATTTTATCAATATTGATAATTTATTCAATTGGCATTCGGGTTAGCCATATCAATTTAAATATGATGTGCAACAATAATAGAGAATTCACATGGGTAAATATTAAAGAACTAGAAAGTTCTTTACGAATTCTCTTATATTACTTGTTCTCATTAATTAATTGATCAACTAAAGTTGGGGTTGAATCCCATAAATTCTGGAAATATCAAAGGCGAATATGGGCCCATTCGCCTGCCATGTATACCACATATGATGCATCTATGATATGGTTACATGTGCGATTATTATTAACCTGCAACCTGGCCGGTGCTTGCGAGGTAACTTGCTCAGTAATCTAATTTCGAGCATAATTTCCAGATTTTCTATTAAAGATAGTTCATCTTGATAAGGTGGTTTACATCATAGTTGGTTTAGCAAAATAATTTATTGAGTGCCTCCACTTAATAGCTAAATTATTGCTTATGAGAACAAAGTTATCTATATCAATTTGATATACGTTATACACGAGAGTATATTATATTCTCCCCTCACAAGTGGTTCAGGTTCAGGAACCAAATAATTCATCTTATTATTAATTGATGTGCAGTGTATATTAACATGATAATGCACACAGATGGGTTCCTATAGTTGAGGAAACAAGTTAGTTTTTCTAATATGAGGGGGAGACATGATAAACATTTGAGAAAAAGTTACATGGAACAGATTATCATTTGTATATATAGATCCTCGAATATCATAATATGAACTTGAAGTTCATAAAAAGATCATTCATTTGCAACATATTGCAAAGCATGCCATACGCATTTATTGACCTAAAGAAAGTAACTGTATTCTCATTAAATGTTCATATTAAGTCCTAGAAGGACAAAGTCTTGCATGTACTGTTATCTATTTATTTTTTTTAACCTTGTTATAAGTAGGAAAGAATATAACGGGCTTCTAGTGTAAGGATAGAGCTATTTCTTTCCATCTTAAATGTAAAGTTGGAATTCAGAATTTAATTGAACAAATTACAATAAGGAATTAAGAAAAAATGTATTAACAAATATCTCATTTGCGGTTTATAGACCTTCTCTGGTTGCTTGCCGACCAAATTCGGAACAAAGGTATCGTAAATAACTGGGTTGTTCTTAAGGATATCTCATTGTGGTTGTAGTAGTACATGGCATGCGAAAGCATGCATCAGATAATGCAAAGGCGGCATGCAGATATGCTCAACCTCTAGATTGAAGTTACCTCACAACTTTAAGCTATTAGTATACCTGATTTTATAGTTTCAGTCATTTTATGTATGCCCTTTCAACAACATTTGGCGCCAAAACCTGCCATATGTATGTCATGTTGACCTGAAACTAGTTAGTATTTTATTTGGAAGTGTTAAATAAGGATCTCTGCCTGTGATTTCTTGGCACCTACCTTAGTTGGGTGGTTTTTATGCTGAAATTGGTAAGACAACGGAGATATTGGAGGTGGTATGTTAGGAGCACTTACATGTCAAAGGTGAATGTTGGTGGGGTTTCTTTCCCTCTGTCTGAATGATTGTGGCAGTCCAGGCCACCTGTTGTCGATGAATGAGTAACTGTAGATACATATGTTTATACTACTTAACGATGTCGAAACTCCATTATCAGGTTTTTCTTACTACATGCCAGTAAATCACAAGTATTCAGATTGATCAGTTAATTTTCAACTTTAGCTTTCAACTCATTGAAGATTGAGATGTTCTCAGTGATTTAGTTGTGAATGTTCATTTTTACGAGTGATGATTTCAAGGTGCAACATATTTATTCAAGTTAATATGACTGATTTGTTTATCAAATCTCTACCAAAGATCGTTTTGAAGATGGTGCACAAGATTGGAATGCAAATGCTTAAAGATGTGAATTGATGCTCTCATTAGGGGGAGTTAATGCGCGTTGCACTCTTTTTCCCTTACAAGGTTTTGTCTCACTGGGTTTTCCTTGCAAGGTTTTTAACGAGGCAACCGAAAGGCATATTATTAAATATGTGTACTCTTTTTCCTTTTCTAGAATTTTTTTCCCATTGGGTTTTGTTTTAGTTAAGGTTTTAACGAGGCACATTACTTATTGAGTAGACATTCAAGGGGGAGTGTTAAGAATAGAATTCTATTTAGAGTGAATGTCTATCTTGTAGAAAGTTTTACTTTGAGGCTAAGTCATTTTTCCTCCTATAAATAGAGGGGTCTTACCCCATTGTAAATAACCCCAAGATTCAATAAGAATTCTCTCTCTCTTTCTCTCCAATATTGCTTTTCTTCTTTTATTGTTTTATAACACAAACTACCTTTTAAAACCCAAGCAGGTATGTTGACCTGCTTTCTGCTTATTTTCCCTCCTACTAAGTAATTAGTAATATGAACGGCATCTTTAATAGATTATATCATATAATAAGACGACAACTAAATACAGGTTTATCAACAACTTCTATGTTCGTTGCAGGTAATTCAAACGAGTGAGCAGCTTTTTTTCTTTTGGTTTTCCACCCGATTTCTGATTAAAATTACACGAAACGTCTTATTTGGTTTGCCCCCATTTAATCTGTACCTACTTTTTAATTATATTTTTTTAACTTGTACTTACTGTTTAAATAACTCGGATAGCTGTTTGACTCAAAAGTTAAAACACTTTCTAAGAAAATCAATCAAAAGCGATGAGGGTTAAATCGTAATCAAAGATAATAAACCCTAGAATAATCTTGATAATCGCTATAGTAGCAATAGTAGAAGGTAGAGAGAGAGAAGAAGTACTAGAGAGATGAGAGAGCAAGAGAACTTGTATATTAAAAATTATCTGCTTATTATAAGGCTCGGATCCCCTTTATATAATAGGGGATCCTTATTTAAGTATTGGAAAGACAAGATCAAAGTACATCCTATAACGGGATCGACGAGGTTGTGAAGTCGTTTCTCATATTATCCCCAGGTCGTCCCTCTGTATCGGCTCGCGGATGTTCAGCGGTCGGTCGTGTCGACTAAGGGACGTGATCAATCAAATTCGACCCTATACTGTTAGTCCCTCCGTTCGTCGGGGTCGCAGCGAGATGCGTCCTCGATGGGCGGAATCGGTGCCTCCGTTTAGGGAGAGTTTGACTTGTCAAAAGGTTACAACGTGATTGGTGGGAGACGATAATCATAACTGTCAGAGCGTCAAAATGCAACGCTTCTCCTTGTGTGATGTCAGCGTTCGCATACATCATCATTGCGCGTATACTCGAGGCAGGAAAGTAGATGCTCTGGCGCATGGTTTCCCACGCTGATTTAAAGTCTGCCACATCGATTCTGGCGCCACCCAACCCTATAAATAGGGGAAGGGTTTAACTCAATTCAAACTTTGGTCATTTGTAAGAATTTTCCAACCTTCAGTTTTATTTTCACATTCCTGTACTTTTGCCTTTGATCGAAAATTTTCTTCTTCTTCATTGTGCTGTGTGCAATTCCCTCTTAACCAAGATGATGCCTAAACCTCACTGTAATAACGAAAGGGTTTTGGTGACTATTTCATCGAATGCACCACCCTTTTCTGATGATAGAGAGGTGGAGGTGGAAGAGACATCAATCCTCTTACAGTAGAAGCATTATTACCAAGGCATTCTTTATCTCGGTGTGATTTCAACAAGGATACTCCTACTCCGAATCCAGTCCTTTCCAACTCAGAATAGACACATTCAGTCAACCTACGTACTAAATAGGGTATCTCCGCCCACATAGATGATCCCAACGGGGGAAGACCACACTGACGTTCATAGGCCAGGGTACTGTGCCTTCTATGAATACCCCTTTATGATAGGCTACGACCTTCCTCTTTTTCCTTTGGTGGAGGAATTCTATAGATTCTATAACATCTGCCCTGCTCAACTTATGCCGTATACACTTAAAGTGCTTCTGCTGCTGACCAAGTACGCGGAGTTGGCTGGATGCAACGTCTCGCTTCATCATCTCTTACACTTGTTTACCGCCTGTTTCTTGAGAGGGACCATGGTGCATTTGAGAATTCGTGATACAAAGGGATTGTTGGTTGGAATGACAATCGAGCAAGCCGTGAATTCTAGTATAAATATTTATTCGTTAGGACCAAGCACGTGGTCTCTAACCCCATCGGATTTCCAGAGAGGTGGAACTCGACGCGTAAGTGTTGCTATTTGTTAAGTTCCTCGTCACCTGTAGTTGTTGCAACTCTAATTCTTGTATTGCAGCTATGGCTCGCTCGCCCCAGCCTATCGTTGGTCTCAGGAACTTGGTCACCGGCCTGCTACCTCACACGGAAGAGACCCGCCCTTGGCTTGCTTTTATGCAACGCTACGGCCCCAAAGTCTCTTCAGGTAGACTTCTAATTCCTGTCTCGTTGGTTATACGACCTTGCTCACTTGTATGGTTTTATGGCAACAAGCCGATATGCTTCTAGGAGGAGGGGGCTAGTCCTAGCTTTCATGCGACCTAACATCGCCTCGGACACTCATGATATTCTGTGCAAGTCTGTCTGAGAGGGTCATCCTCTAACTTCCCAACATGGGGCTACGTCCGCCACTGCGGCTATAAGGGAGTCGACATCACCAGTACCGACCCCATAACCCGTCGATGAATCTTCCAATTGCGAATAGCCGTTAGAGAGAAAAATGAGAAGGCTGAAGATGGGAAAGGGGGTGGCCACCGAAGCCGACGAGAGTAAGATGCCTCGAATAACGCCAAGGCCTATGTTTATGGCTGATGCCATTCTATCAGGGAGGTCAGCTCGGGAAAGGAGTGCCACCTCTGGTACTAGTTCAATGCATGCTACTGAGGGAGGTTCATCCACTAACGTCGGGAGACTCGACAAGGAAACTGATTAGTCAGGCTTCGACATTGCCCAGAAGGACGTGAATGAGTTTATGGGTGGTTAAACCTATGTGGAGATAACGACAGATGGGTTTGACTGTCGCATTGTGATCCCGGGAGATTACAACTTGCTGCTAAATAGTAAGCAGGTTACGTCGACCCTTACCCTGCTGTGTGCTACTCCTGAGAGCGAGACGCTCAGAGCCAGATGCGGAGCTGTCCCAAAACGTTTTTCGGCATGACCCTACAAGTAGATTTCTTCATTTCCTTCCCCTTTATTGCGTATTGTAGGATTGACCTGGGAATGTACTTACTTCTATGTTGTTCTCAGACCCTTGTCTTGGAGGTGGAGAAAGGCCGTCACGAGCGGAAGAGGACAAACCTCTATAAAAAGATGTCGGTAAAATATCGAAAATACCCTGCTAAGCACCAAGAAGTGGTCGATCTCTACCAGCAGGACCCCAAGTTTCAAGTTTTTTGCAAGGGGCTCAAACAGATAGAGGCCCAGTTGGAACGCATGGGGGCGGAGCTGGAGGAGACGGATGGGGAGTTGATGAGGGTCGTTGCCCGCAACAGTGAGTTGGCGGCCCTCCTTAGGGAAAAAGATGATGAACTCGAATTGAGTCGGGGGGTGACGGCGGAGAATGACGACCAGCAGCGGAAGGTAGCTGATTTGACTATCGAGCTTGGTGCCAGAATAGCAGAGATTGATGGGCTCAAGGTCAATCTAAGTGCTGGTGCCAATAAGTTGACCGAACTGGAAAGGCATGTTATTCCACCGAGGTAAGAGGAAGTGGATCCCCTTTCTCGGCCCTCCTTGTCTCATCCTCTGTTTTGTCGAGGTCTGCCTTGTAGTCCATGTGAGATGTGGGTCTTTGCGGAGGCTCGACTTGACATGTATAGAGCTCTTCATGCCGAGGGTCGGGAGACAGAGGAGGAGGTCCAGGTGAGGTGGAATGAAGCTCGTACAACTCGCGAATCATGTAGGTATTACCCCGACTCTCCCAATGGGGCTGGTGCTGCTTCCGAGGACGTCAATTGCCTCGACTCGGATTCTTGGTATGAAGACGTTTATCCTACACGGGGTGATGAGAAGATCTAAATTTGTATACTTTTGTGTGTATATATATATTTGGATGTGGATTGTTCTAGAGCCCGTCCGTGGGGGCGAATGTAAATGTTTTTTTTGTTGTAATTGTCACACCTCCTTTTGGCTATCTACAACCCGGCGAAAGGCGTAGATAAGGGAGTTTTCCAATTAAAGGACAATCGAAACATGATTCAATTATTTAAGAGAATTTCAGAGTCACCACTTGGGAGATTTATGGTGTCCCAAGTCACCGTTTAGAATCCCGAGTCGAGGAAAGAATGACTTCTGTTAACCCAGGACAAGGTGTTAGGCATTTCCGGGTTTCGTGGTTCTAGGACAGTCGCTCAACTGTTATATTTGGCATAAATTACCTGATTTTATATAGTTATGAATCTATGTGCATTTTAATCTTTTAACCACTTTTATTATTATTTTTAAAGAAAATTGCAACGTCGTTAAAACATGTCTCGAACCACGTCACATAATTGCACACGTGGTTTTTGACACATTCTAACTTCGTTGGTATTTGAATTTGGGTCACATAAAATGCACACCCGTGTTTAAGGAGATAAAATTATTAAAGACGTGCCTAAAAGCAACTACCATGATGTTATCTTTGCGGGAAAGCCGTGAAATTCACTAAACTTCATGTCCCAATTTCTCTAAATATTTTAATAAATGATTCATGAGGGCCACGCAATTCGGATTCTATTTGGCGCGGCACACCCCAATTGTTATTTTCTAAGGCCATCCTTAAAATGAGCTACTTCTTTTCCTACACGTTGTATCTAGAATAATTTTGATCAATTAATAAATGTCTCCAATCCCCAATTCGAATCTAGGACGGGAGCATTGTAGTGCTCAGTCCAATTGTTGAGCCTAAGAGTCAGCCCAATGGGAGGAATTCAACCACGTCTTTTATCAAGTTACAATACTGTTGCAAATGCATGCCTGGATGTTAGAATTGTTTCTAGAGCTTTAAAAGAAAAAAACCAGTGTGTCTACTTGATATTTCATAGTTTGCTGCAGGTTATTAAGGAAGTAAGGGGTAGTTCTGAACAAATAGCTATCAACTATATATTTAACTTTGAATTTGCGGGAAGTCTGTAATAACCCAAACCTCTTTTTCATAATTCCCAGACTCAAATACTAAAGTGATATTGAGGTTCGTATATGGACTGTATTGCTAATGTAGAAGCTAACTCTGAAATATATAACCATGTCTTGAACTGACCAAATAAACACGACGGGCTTCAGTATTAAACAACTATGCATACATGTAAGTGAGAGTCCCATATAGTTTCATACACACTAATGGAGTGAAAACTACCATTAGCAAGTAAGATTCCATATAGTCTCATTACAACTGAATCAATTCTCATATAAATTACCAACATAAATGAAATCAAACAGAAATTAACAAATGATAAAATAAATAATCGTCCAGTGGGGTAAATGAGATTGTTGATCTGATCCTTTACATATTAGGGCTGAGAAGTACCTAGTAGCCAAATACAAAGAAGAATAAAGAGTCAGCAACAAGTTTAGAGATCAGTAGCCAAATGTGTAAACACCACAGCCTTGAAATTGAATCAAAACCCTTGGAAATGTACTCAGAAATCCCAGGAGTACCCACACCCAAATTACTTGATGCAGACAGACAAAACCAGACCAAAATCCCCTGAACCCTAGCTGGACCTTTAATGGAATAGTGCTTTCTGATTTTCCTACTGATTTAGAGTTTTAAATACCTAGATTTTTGAAAGAATGGCTCCCAAATGTTTCAGCTACCCTAATATTTTTTATTTTTTGTTATGATTGCAGGAATTGGATGTCTTATTTTCTAGCTATTGCTAAATATTTTCCCAAAAGATTTTCCAGACTATGTAACCCCCTTTTGAATTAATTGGGGTCCCTTTTTATAGCCAAAAACTAGGGCAACCCTCTTATTACAATTTAGCAACTAGTCCATCTTTTAATTTTCAGATTTTGACTAATTGGTCCTTCATTTTTTGAGTTGTTTCCCAAGTTACTACACTAAACTACTGATTTTTTAAACAAAACCACCTTTCTAGAAGGGTCCAAAAGATTCTAGCATTGTTCTTTACTTGTAGGATACCTATGCTACCCTTGTTTTGTTCCTAAAATTACCAAAGCCATGTTAAAAATTCTATGTCACCCCAATTTTATTCTAAAAATTACCAGAATTAAGTGAAAGTCCTATACTACCCTTTTACTGCTGAAATTACTGTTGTACTAATCTTGTAATTAACTACTAACAGCTAATACTAAATCCTGTAGTTAACTACTAACAGCTATAACCAATCCCTAATGTCATTGAACTATTAATCAGGAATAATCGACAATCAATCTTAGAAATCAAACACAACTGAGTGAAGATATCAAATCAAATACTAAAATTAAAAGAAAAATATGGAAGGCTACAACTATCATGCTATTAACAAAATTGAAGCGAGTCAGACTCAAAAGCTGGGAGCTACTACGCTGGACTAACAAAATTAGAAACTAAAAGCAACCCAAATCAAACGTGACAAAATTCCTAATTACATGTGAACCATTAATCAATACGCAAACTCAGGAATCAAGAAACTATTGAATCAGGAATGCTGAAATTAAGAAGAACATGGAAGTTATTATACTGGATTTCAAACTAACAATTTTTTTTTTAAAAAAACTAAAAGCAGCCCAAACAATAACAAATCAGATCTTGGTCTTTGAATCATGGTGTCTAGCTAAAATCTCAAAATAAGCATGTTCGGGGTTCCTAGAACGAGCAATTACCATGGAGTCGTTTACACAATAATAAATAAAAAAAAGAAGAAGAGGGAAAAAGAAAGACAATATTACTGGTTTCTCTTCAATTGAACTCGGTTGAAATCAATTTGAGCCTCCAAGCGGAGTCACATGTTTGTTTTTGGGCCAAAACAAATGTGTGACTCCGTTTCTAAACTCAAATAGGCTTTAACAGTCGAACTCAAAACTAGGTCAGGCTGGTTCTCAAGTTGGAGAAGTCTGGGAGTTATTTGAGAGGAAATAGGTGTGTTTTTGGATAGAGGACGGCCAAAGGGGTGGGTGGTGACGATTTGGAAACCATTGGAGGATGGTCACCGCCGTGCATGGCGGAGCTGCCCAGTTCCTATGGATATTCAAGGAGTTGGGGCCATATTCGAGGATGTCTAATGATGGGGTTGGAAAGAGGGGAGCGATGGGAGTGCATGGTTTGTTTTGGAAGCCATTGGCCACCGGACGCCGCCGTGGACGGCGAAGATGCTAGGCTTCAGATGGATATTCGACGAGTTCAAGTGAGTTTTGAGAGGCGATCTTAGGGTGTTTGGAAAGAGGGGAGTGAGGGGATTCTGGGGTATAACTTTGGAAGCCATTGGAGTTATGCCGCCAACGGCGGGTGGTGGAGACAAGGTGGAGGCGTGTTGGTGTTACACCAGCTGGATTAGGGTATATTTGGATATGGTACAAGGTTATACTGGGGGAGGGGGGCTGTCCGACATATATATAGGGGAATTGACCTTGCATCTTGACCGTTTGATCAAGGATGATCAACAACTCAGATGCGTTGGTCAAAACGACGTTGCTTTAGCTTTTGAGGCTTTTTGGACCGGGTGAGGGTATTGGGTTTGGGTCCAATTGATGGGTTTGGAGTTTTTTGGGCTAAGTTTTGGTCTCTCAAAGACCCCTATTAGTAAACAATCAATAGTTCTTTTTTGTATATATATATATGTTTTATTTTTATATATATTTCAGATTTTATAATAACATAAACAAAAATAGCCAAAATATATTTATTTTGAGACAAACTAAATAAACTCCTAAATCCTAAATCTCAAAGAAAATTAATCAATTTGCTATCTTTTCTCATTTTCGATATTAACTTAATTAATAACCTAAAAAAATGTAAAATTTAAATCCTAGATGCAGACACGCCATTTTTGTATTTTTATGAATTATGAAAATTAAAACGTGCAACATGCAAATAAATACAAAATTATGCAATTAATTCATAAAATTCGAACAAACTCAGAATCACGCAAATAAATCCTAACAATTCAAATAATAAAAAAAGACGCAAATAAACACAAAATCACCCAATTAATTCCTAAAAATTCAAATAATAAAAGAAAAATCCTAATTTAATGAATTTTATTGGAACATGTCAAGCGAGGCAAAAATCACGTGCTCACAGCTGCTCCTGTTTGCTTGGAGACATGAAGGGTCTCCAGGCAAAGATGAATGAGCAACTGAGGGATTTTTGTCTGCTTTGCATTCCATGAGAAGCATTTTGAAATATCTGACCTAACCATGCTTCAGAGGTTGCCTACATATCCTTGGCTATAAAGAAATCAGGTCAGTATAGTTCTGGAGTGTTTGGTAGCTGGGACTACCTTGAGCTGTGATTTCAATGTGTTGCTGCTGTTACTGCTTGCTGACCTCCTTATTACACTCTTGAAAAATAAAAAGAAGACTAGACTAAGTTATGAACTACGGATTACAAAGAAAAAACCTATCTATGTCTTCAATCTTGCTCTTGATCCTTGTTGCTTTGCTACCTTGTGTTTCTTCCTGTGAACTCCTCGTTGCCTTGTTGACTCCTTGCCTTTCCTTCTTTCATTTTTGATGCCGAATTGTTGGACTTGATGTGTATTCCCTTGTTTTGCATGTGGGTGCTTGACTATAAAACTTCGCAACTTGAAAGTCATTCCCTTGTTTTTCAGGTGGGCACTTGATTTGCATTTTGAAAGATATTCCCTTGTTCTACAGGTGGGTGCCTGATATCCAAACTTGAAACTTGGAAAAATATTCTCTTGTTCTCCATGTGAGCGCCTGATTACCAAATTTTCATTTTGAAAGATATCCCCTTGTTCTACAGGTGGGCACCTGATTTCCAAACTTGAAATTTTGAAAAATATTCCCTTGTTCTCCAGGTGGGCGCCTGATTGCCAAAACTTGGAATTTAAAAAAAAAATATTCCCGTGTTCTCTAGGTGGGCACCTGATTACCAAATTTGAATCTTGAAAAATATTTTCTTGTTCTACAGGTGGGCGCTTGATTTCCAAAACTTGAAATTTTGAAAAATATTCCCTTGTTCTACAGGTGGGCGCTTGATTATCAAAACTTGAAAATTTTGAAAAATATTCCCCTGTTCTACAGGTGGGCGCCTGATTACCAAAACTTTGAAGTTTTGAAAAATATTCCCTTGTTCTACAGGTGGACGCCTGATTATCAAAACTTTGAAATTTTGAAAAATATTCCCTTGTTCTACAGGCGGTCGCCTGATTGCCAAGACTATAATTTTAAAAAATATTCCTTGAGACTGTTGCATGTGTACCTGATCACAACAAACAAACAAAACACAAAAACTTTTCCTGCTCCGGTTTGATGCTGGGCGGATCCGTGAGTGTTAATCAAACCCCCTTACCAAATATCTCTAAACCTATGCTAAGTCTCATTATCCATGAGGGTCCTGACAGTTCTTAGCTGATGACAATTTTAAGACTGTCATGTTTCTCAAAAGGTATTATTTTCCACTATATCTGGTTGTGAGTCATATCTGTTGGGGGTCCGCTCGTGACTGGTGATTAAAACTACTTCCCATTGTCTAGGCGGGTCCTGACAACTCTTAATTTGATGACAAAATATGACTGCTAGGGGTTAGTATTTAGAGCTACGTCCTATTATCCAGGGGGTCCTGACAAGTCCTACAATTATATCCCATTATCCAGGCGGGTCCTGACGACTCTTGTTGGGGAAGTATTTGGGTTTAGACATGCCACCCGGCTGTTTGTGTTCTATGCTAAGTCACATTTTTCAGGAGGGTCCTGATGGTTCCAACTTCAATGCCAGTTCTAATTTCTGGTTGTTTCTGCTAGTGATTGTTATCCAGAAGGGTTTCTGCGACTCTTACTGGGGAGGGTATTGGTGCTTGCCCATGTTACCCGCACCTGTCTGAGTTTCAAACTGCGTTCCATCTCAACTTCCATGCTTTTTTTAACCCTCAATTGTTTCCGTTGGGGTTTGCTAGTTAAAGTTTGTCCCATTGCTTTTGCTGGGGAGGATATTTGTGACGGAGTATGTCCGTTTTGAGCTTTAACTGAGTCCCACTTCCAAGTGGGCCCTGATATTTCGATCATACCTGCCGTGCGCCCGCCCTTTTCTGTGGGCGGCATCCCCCTTAGGCTCTTCCAGAATTTTTGCCCCTGTGTTAATCAAAGAAAACTTTTTAGTTTGAAAAGTGGTGGTTAGCTTGCGGCATTCTTGTTGAAAGCGTCATCTCCCCTATCATATTCCGTTGTTTTCCATTGCCCATATTGATGATGAGTCGCTTAAATTGCTCAGCTGACCCCTCGAAACCTCTAGGCTTTAATTTGCCCCTATCCTGTGTTACATTTCTAATCCTTTACCGAAATTCTTTATGTCCATCCCCCATGATTGATAAGTTGATATATCATGCTTTGATCAACCCTCTGAAACTTGGGGATTCACTTTGTTCTTCACCTTTGTGTTACCTTTCCTCTCCTATGCCAAAATCCTTATACCCTTTTTGAAATCACCTAGTCTGTCTATGATATTTGGTTGGCTCTCTCCCTTTGTGCCTTTATTTTGCTCCCTACTTTGTGTTGCATTTCCAACCCTTTACCAGAATTCTTTTATGCCCCTTCCCGACTATTGGCGAGTTTATATATCATGCCGGGTCAACTCTCATGACAATTTCCACCTTTGTGTTGCGCATTTGCCTCTTTTGCGAAAAGCCTTATACCCCTTTCTGAGAGTTAGGGTGTTTATGCTTGGGTGATCCTCTGACCCTTGTGGCTTTGTTTTATTTCTCATCTTGGTGTTATATTTCCGAGCCTTTGATAAAATCTTTATCCGTTCCTGGTATTACTTGTTCCATTTATGATGCTTGACTGACTCTCGATCTTTGTGGTTTTACTTTGCATCCCCATCTTGCGTGGTGTTCCTCTACTTTGCCGACTCTTATCTCTTGCATCAATTATAGTTTTTTGTGAATCCTTCCCCTTGCTATTGCACACTTGTTATCTTCATTACACATTTGGGGGTCATGCGCTTTGTCCTTTTGGGAATTGATAATAGGCTTTGAAATTCCTCTCGTTTGCTTAAACAAAAGACTTTAGAGACCTGAAAGAAAAATGAAATGCAATGATTTCCGGACGGTGTTTAGGGTAAGGAATTCCTGAGTTACTGACTGTTGGAATGAAGAGAAAGAAAACGTATCTGAAGAGGAACAGCTGGTTCTCGTGTCCATGACATGTACTTCAGCCTAGTCGACCCAGTCCGCTTTGATGACCCACCTTTCGTTGCCGTGCTTTTGTTTTTGTGACCTTTCTTACCCGATTCCTTCAACCAAAGCCTAGCTTGGCCTGCCTTACAGTGTTCATCCCCCAATAGTCCCTTTCTGAGTTTGCTTTTTGCCTCACCTTCGCCTCACGGTGCCCGTGAGGGTTTTCACTAATAAGACTCTCTCATTTTATTATCTTTCCTGCTCGGACCAGAGTGTTTCCCCTGACATGAATCACCTCTACTTGCTCATTCTTGGCATCTCTTGAAGACTGATCAGAAGGTTTTTCTTTGGACCGTAACGTGAGCTTTTGGATAGGGTTAGAAAGAAAGGATATCAAATTCTCAAAGCAATTCAAATGGGTCAAAAGCTACAACTTTCGGAATCACATTCTTGCAATGACCATAACTTCTGCCCCAGTTTCGTGCTTGGTGACTTTTGGATTTTTATTTTGATGAGACCGAACCGTGAGGATGCCTACGTATCATTTTAGAAAGGAATCAGGTCAAACGTAGTTCATACCGATTCCTTGTTTTTGTTGTTGTTTTTCTTCTCTCTTTTTTCCCTTCTATTTTTCTTTTCTTTGTTTTCTTTAGTTTTATTTCTCTTTTCTTTTTCCTTTTCTCTTTTTTCTTTTCTCTTTTCTTGTTTTTCTTTTCTTTTCAGTCTTTCCTTTTTTTTCCTTTCAGTGCCTTCTCGCACTTGCGTTTCTGACTTTTGTCAATAGTGACGAAAGAGGGGTATGAAAGAAAATAAATAAATTTCAAAGGGTTAGCAAAGGATAACGTGTTTAGATAGCCGAATAAAATGCCTTCGTCATTCCAATTTTCAAAATATCCCAAGTACAAACAAGTGTCAAGTATGGACAATGATCTAAAAAGAAAATCATACATAATATCTTTTGACAGCATCCGAATTGATAGCCATTTCCACACATTTCCCTTCCACATTCATTAGATACAATGCTCCATTAGACAACACTCTTGATACGACGAATGGTCCTCGCCAGTTTGGAGCGAACTTGCCCTTTGCCTCGGCCTGGTGAGAGTGGATGTGCTTTAATACCAGTTGACCTACTTCGAACTTTCTGGGGCGCACTTTCTTATTATATGCCCTGGCCATCCTTTGTTGATACAACTGGCCGTGACAGACCGCCGCTAATCTTTTATTGTCAATAAGACTCAATTGCTCCAAACGAGCTTTGACCCATTCTTTGTTGTCGATTCCTGCTTCGGCCATGATTCGAAGAGAGGGGATTTCAATTTCAATCGGGATTACCGCCTCTGTTCCATACACCAACAAGTAAGGAGTGGCCCCTACTGAAGTGTAGACGGTGGTGCGATAGCCTAACAATGCAAAATGCAGCTTCTCCTGCCACTGGCTGGACCCCTCCACCATTTTTCGAAGTATCTTCTTTATGTTCTTATTAGCCACCTCAACTGCTCCGTTTGCCTTGGGGCGGTATGGAGTAGAATTTCGGTGCATGATCTTAAATTGCTGACATACTTCCCTCATTAAGTGACTGTTGAGGTTTTCCCCATTGTCCGTAATAAGCGTCTTGGGGATCCCGAATCGACAAATGATATTCTCATACATAAAGTCGACCACAACCTTTTTGGTCACTACCTTGAAAGTTTTGGCTTCAACCCATTTGGTGAAATAGTCAATAGCAACCAGGATAAATCTGTGTCCGTTTGAAGCTGCTGGCTCAATGGGCCCGATGACGTCCATGCCCCAAGCAACAAAAAAGCCATGGTGCAGACATCATATGCAATTCAGACGGCGGAGAGTGAATTAAGTCTCCATGCACCTGACATTGCTGGCATTTGTGCATAAAGCTGATACAGTCCCGCCCCATGGTAAGCCAATAGTATCCTGCCCGGAGAATCTTCTTTGCCAAAACATATCCACTCATGTATGGCCCGCAAACGCCAACATGCACCTCATTCACGATGGCTGTCGCCTGCCCCGCATCTACGCATCTTAGCAGACCAAGATTTGGCGTTCTTCTGTACAATATTCCTCCGCTGAAGAAAAACCCACTTGACAATCGGCAGATTGTTCTCTTTTGGTCACTCGTGGTTTATACCGGGTACACACCTCTCTTGATATATCCCTCGATGTCGTGGAACTAAGGCTCACCGTCAATCTCTTCTTCCACCATGTTGCAATAAGCATGCTGATCATGGACCCGGATACGTATCAGGTCAACATAAGCATTGTCCGGATGATGTAACATTGACGCCAAAGTAGCCACGACAGCGACAACCTCATTTTGAATTCTGGGGATATGCCTAAACTCAATTGACCAGAATCGTTGGCAGAGGTCATGCAAGCATTGCCAGTATAGTATGAGTTTTAAATCTCTCGTTTCCCACTCCCCTTGAATCTGGTGTACCAAAAGGTCCGAGTCATCCAAGACCAAAACTTCCTGGACACCCATGTCTGCTGCTAATCTCAGACCCAAAATGCACACTTCGATTATGCAATGTTGTTGGTGCAATAAAACCGGAGTTGAGCTGTGACTGGGTAATGATGCCCTTCTTCAGAAGTGAGCACTGCTCCTTTCCCGATGCTTTTTATTTTGGTAGCCCATCGAAGAACAATTTCCATCCCGATTTCTCATCCCGTTCCGCTTAATCAATATGCATCACTTCCTCGTCCGGGAAGTATGTGTTCAAGGGATCATATTCCTCATCTATCGGATTTTAAGCTAAATGATCTGCCAATGCTTGTGCTTTCATGGCAGTCCTAGTCACGTAGATAATGTCAAACTCCGTGAGCAGGATTTTCTATTTCGCGAGCCTTATCGTAGGCATAGGCTTCTGGAAAATATACTTCAATGGGTCCAGACGTGAGATGAGATAAGTGGTGTATGATGACAAGTAATGTTTTAACTTCTGGGCTACCCACGTCAAGGCGCAGCATGTCCATTCCAGATGAGTATACTTAACCTCGTAAGCTATTAATTTCTTGTTAAGGTAGAATATGGCCTGCTCTTTTCACCCTGTAACATCGTGCTGACCCAACACGCACCCAAATGAGTTGTCCAAGACTGTCAAATATAAGATCAAGGGCCTTCCTGGTTCCGGCGGGACCAATACCGGCGGGTTTGACAAATATCCCTTTTTCTTATCAAAACCCTCTTGACACTCTCCCGTCCATTTTACCGCGGCATCCTTTTTCAATAGCTTAAAGATGGGCTCACATATGGTTGTGAGCTGAGCAATGAATTGGCTAATGTAATTCAATCCTCCCAATAGGCTCATTACCTCTGTTTTATTCCTTGGCGGCGGTAATTGCTGTATAGCTTGATCTTTGATGGATCTAGCTCAATGCCTCGTCGGCTGACTATAAACCCTAGCAACTTCCCTGAGGGGGCCTCAAATGGGCATTATACCTGGGTAGCCTATGGAAGAATTTCCTCAGATCTTTAACATGATCAGATTACTTTCTGGACTTCACAATCTCATCATCCGCATAGACCTTAGTTTCTTTATGCATCATATCATGGAAAATGATTGTCATTGTCGTCATGTATGTCGCCCCGGAGTTTTTCAAACCAAAAGGCATGACCCTATAACAGTATGTCCCCCACAGTGTGATAAATGTTGTTTTCTTCGCATCTTCTTCATCCATTAAGATCTGGTGATAACTTGCGTAACAATCCACGAATGACCCAATCTCATGCTTCGCACAATTGTCAATCAATATGTGGATGTTCGGTAGGGGAATGTTGTCTTTTGGACTTGCTTTGTTGAGATTACGGTAATCACACAGACCGTGGTTTTACCATCATTCTTTGGTACGGGTACAACATTAGCTAACCAGGTGGGATATCGTGTGACTCGGATGACTTTTGCCTCAAACTGCTTGGTCACGTCTTCTTTAATTTTCACGCTCACGTCAGTTTTTATATTTCTCAACTTTTGTTTGACAGGAGGGCAGGCTGGGTTGGTGGGTAACTTGTAAACCACCAAGTCAGAGCTCAATCCGGGCATGTCGTCGTAGGACCATGAAAAGACATCTTTGTACTCAAGCAACACTTCAATTATTTATTCTCTACGTTGTGGCTCTAGATGGACACTTATTTTTGTTTCTCTGACATTATCGGGGCTTCCTATATTGACTGCCTCTGTATCATTCAGGTTTTGTTTGGGTTTCTCTTTAAATTGGGTCAATTCTTTACTAATCTCATCCCCTGCTCCTTCCTCATCATACCCTGGTTCATCCTCATGTTCTATTTCCCGAATTACTATTTCTGAACTAGAACGGTTTTGAAAACTGGGCCGAGGAGTCCTTATGCATGTCAGATCACTGGAACCAGCATAAAAATAACAGTACAAGAGAAAGGAGAGAAAAGTAAAGAGAAATGGAAACTATTAGCATTGCTGAAAGAGAAATTGCATTTCATTAGAATCAAAGATAACAGAGTTTACACATCCAAATGGACGGAAATAACAACTAGATTAACAACTCTGAAGCTAATCCAAACTAGACTGAAAGGAAAATCAAAGTTGACTACCACGACTCCCTCCGAGTGGGAAGAGGAGTGGCTTCCCAGTTATTGATTTTTGCGCATGCTCCCACAAACTGCACATCCATCGTGCTTGATCCTTATCCTCCCTCGACCATATTTGCCTCATTGAACAGTCTTTCTAACCCCTTATCAATATCTTCATCCGCGTCGATCAGCGGGCTGACAATCTTTGGTCTGGGCCTACTGCTAGTGCTGGGCTTGACTAATGATCTGGACAACCTTGGATGGGATTTGGGAGAGCCCAAGCCTTCTGCCTTAGCTTCCTGGCTCGCTTTATGTCTATGGCTATGGGCTTGAACCCTAGTCTGAAAGTGTCCAGATTTTTTGGGAGGGACACTGGTTGCACAATGCGTTGCAAAAGAAACCCCCAACCACTTACCGATCACAAAACAATTTTTCAATATTTCTGAAGCCACCATGACGGACGTGGTTGCTATCTTTGGGGTCATGAAAACCTCACCCTCTGGGATTTTCTAAACTGATACCATATCAAAAACCTGGTAGACCCGTGGCCCTTTACTGTCCTCAGATTCAATGAAAGGTACGATTGCGTCACCTGAAATGCACTGATTGTCTTCACCGTGCACCACAATCTCTTGCCTGTCCCATTCAAATTTGACCATCTGATGCAGTGTAGATGGCACTGCTTTGGGTGCATGAATCCAGGGTCTACCCAACAACAGCTTATAAGAGACTACTACATCCAGCACTTGGAATTCCATGGTGAACTCAACGGGCCCTATTTTCACTTCCAGCACTATATCCCCCACAATGTCTTTGCCTCCGCCATCTAAACCTCGAACGCAGATGCTATTCTTGAGGACCCTTTCATTTTCCACCCCCAGCTTGGTCAATGTAGAGAGTGGACAAATATTTTCACTGGACCCGTTATCGACCAAAACTCGAGTGACCGCAACATCTTCACATTTCACAGTCAGATAAAGAACCTGGTTGTGCTCAGTGCCCTCCATGGGCAATTCATCGTCAGATGGGCTTCATTCAAAATCTTCATCAATGCCCAGTGGTGTTCATCTGAGTGGATTAGTAGGGATAACAAAGAAATTTGAGCTGGTGTCTTCATCAACTGTTCTATGATGGAGTACTCTTGCATTTTTATTTTCTTTAGGAATTCCTCCGCCTCTTCTTCTGACATCTCCTTCTTCACTGGTTTCGGGTTATCTTTAATGATCTGCCCTTCCTGACCGAGTTAAACCCCTTGCCTCACACACTTCCTCCCTGACTTCTTTCCTTTGTGAAACACTATTGCTTGCTCATATCTCTAAGGAACGGCTTTGCTGTTGATGATTGGTGGCTAGATTACTGGTTTCACAATAACTGGCTCTATGTGAGCACCTTCCAGCACGACGACATGTTCTCTAGCTGCCCTATGTACTGTTACTTTTGCATGTTCCTTCTTTGGTCGACCGCGCATGCTGAGCTCCCTTGAACTATGACAGGTTTGCTGCCTCTTTATTTCGCCCCGGTTACTAGCTTCTCACTGCTTGAATTCTCAGTTGGCTAAACCTCACTGGCTTTGATCATCATTACTATTTGTGAGGACCTTTTGGACTCTCCCCTTCTTTCCACAATCTCAATCATGTTGGTTTCCTAATGGACCGGAAGCAGGTTTTGGTTAATATTGGGTACCTCTAGAGTCTGCACCTCAATCCTGTGGGAGTCAATAAGTTCCTGGATAGTGTTCTTAAATGCCAACACTTTTCAGTGTCATGCCCTAGTGCACCGGAACAGTATTCACAGCTGACAGAATAATCTAGCTTCTTTGGGGGAGGATTTGGCAATTTTGCTTCAATTGGTCTCAACATATCCAGTTGTCGCAGCCTGTGGAATAAGCTAGTGTAGGATTCTCTCAACGGAGTGATAATCCTCTTCTGCTGCACCCTTTCATTTCTCAAGACTGGATTAGCTTGGAAGTCGGGTTTCGATGGTTGTTGGTAGGCTCTTGGAGGTGGCTAATGATTTTGGGAAGTTGTGTAGGTGTTTTGCGGGGCCGGCATATGCCATTGTACGTGAGCGGGAGGTTGGGTGTATACTTGCGCATGATGGACTGAGAAGCGAGGTTCTGGTGGTGGATAGTAATGTTGTGGTGGGCCGTATGGGTGTGTGGGTATCTTTGGTTGTGAGGACGAGGCTGGGCATAATGAGATGGCGCCCGAGGTTTGAACCAAGTTCCCGACTCCACTGTCGCTACTTCCTCCTTCTTCTTCTTTTCGAATGTTCCCCTATATCCACCCTGGATAGCATGAGTAGTCGCCCTAATCGCAGAGTAGCTCATGATTTTGTTGGATTTGAGGCCTTCATCGACCATACGTCTCATTTTGACTACTTCTTTGAAAGACTTTCCCACTAGTGACACCAGATGTCTAAAATAGGTAGGTTCCAAAGCCTGTAGAAAATAATCAACCATCTCACTCTCCTTCATGGGAGGATCAACTCTGGCTGCTTGTTCCCTCCATCGGAAACCGTATTCCCTGAAACTTTTGTTGTGTTTCTTCTCCAGCTTTGTCAGAGATAGACAATCCGGGACAATCTCGAGATTATATTGAAAGTGGAAAGCAAATGCTTGTGCTAGGTCATCCCAAGTATACCACTGATTGTGATCCTTTCGAGTATACCACTCCAGCACCGACCCACTCAAACTCTGGCTAAAGTACTCCATTAGCAATTCATCTTTTCCCCCTGCTCCTCTCATTTTGCTGCAAAACCCCCTTAGATGCGCGACCGGATCGCCATGCCCATCATATAAGTTAAATTTAGGCATCTTGAAAGCTGGGGGAAACTGCACGTCCCGAAATAGGCAAAGATCCTTGAATACCACGCTCACCTATCTACCTAATCCCCACATGTCCCTGAATGATTGTTCCAGACTCCAGACCTTTCTAAGCATCTCTTCCTGCTCAGGATTTTTTATCAGGTTTTCAACTCCCACCAAGATTTCGGGACGGGGAGCATAGGAGTAAGGCTTATGGATCTTGTAACCAGGTTCTGGCGGATAGTATTAAGGGTCATATGCTTGAAGCAGAGGTTCACTTGATGACCTATGGAGTACAGGAGGCGGAGGATCCATATAGATAGAGGCGATTGGCGGAGGAGGGTGAGGAGTGACTTTTGGTAGTGGAGCTGGTGGTGGTTGGGAGGTAGTACCCTGATGCTGTGAATAGATAAGAAAGCTTGAGGGTGGGTCAGTGTCGGACTGGTCAGGTGCTTGGGCCAGTGACGGGATGAAGGTTGGATTAGCAGGATAGGTTGGGGGCAACTGTCCTCTTGCCTATGCCTGGTACATGTCAGCCATTTTGTGCTTGAGCTTATACATTTACTCCTTCATAGCATTAACGTCCAAATCCCCTGCTTCCTTCGTGGGGTCAATAATGCTGACATCGGTTTCCTAATTGGCCATGACTTGCTTGTTCTTAGATCGCGTGTTGTAGGAGTGGGTTGCCAGAATGCCGCAACTACTAATCACCTATCTAGTCTGAAACTGGAACAACACCAAAACTCGTTAATGGTTAGGTTCTGACACATAAGCGGCCACATATTGGGTATGAATACACCTAAATAACAGTCGATCACTACATGCATTGGTTGCTTGCATCATCCCGTCTTTTATTTCTTTGTTTGGAAGCCCCTTTGTTTTTGCTTTATTCTCTCCCTCTTTCCTATTTTATTCACTTTCTCTCTTATTTAATTGTGGCCGAATCCTATGTAGACTGCCTACGTATCATGACCCTGCATGAATCAGACCAAGCGTAGTTCTTGCAAATAAAAAGCGAAGTGTAAAATATTTTCAGAAATTTCCATTCTCATAATAACAAACTTCAATTACAAGGACTCAAAAGACTGGCAAATCAGACAAGAAATTAACAAGCTTTGATAAAAATGAACTACAGACACGAAGAACAGCTAACTATGCATAAAAGAAAAATTACAACCTCCGGGTTAAACTGATAGACTTTTAAATATATTTTTGACAAAAGGAAATGCAATCTTCAGGAATACATTAATGCTTCAAATGCTCCTGGGCCCTGCGAGGCATCGTCCGGCCTTGCTGCAGGCTTGCGTGCTAAACTCCCTTGGAGGTGGTGGAGGTCTTCCATCACTTGCCGAACAAAGGTCATAACGGTGGCGAAGAACATGGATCTTGTCATATCCTTGCAATGGTTTCACTTTGTGGTGATGTAAATTGCGATCACTCGTACTCTTTCCCTAATAGCACCCTTTTCTTGCAACAATTGCCCACTTTGCTCGACCCTTGCCTCTAGAGTTCGCTCTGCTGCCTGACTCAATTCTTGGAATTGTCGCAAATCCATATCCAACCTTGCTATCGCTGCGTAACACTGTTCTCTCTCGGCTTTGAAATCCCTGGCTTGCTTGGATAATTTTGTTCTCAGCCATGATGACCTTCCGTTTTAACCCAGCAACCTCTTCGTCATGCCTTTCCTTAATTGCTCAATGATGCTGGTTCATTCCTCCGCACTTCTAGCTAATTGTTTCCGAACCCTGGATAGCTAGACTTCTGCTTTATTCAAGTTAAACCCGTACTCGGTTAATTTTCCCCTCAAATTGTCCATGAGTTTTTCATCCTTCGCGCTCCTGGGAGGATTTTCCGCGGCTGGTTTCATTTTAGGATTTGGGCTCACAACTCCTCGTTTTCTTTGGTTAATCTTTTCCTTTCTCCCTCATTTGTTAAGGCTTGCAAAACCATTTTCAAATTGAAGCTGTTTGACCTATTTTTTTAATCTTCCTATGGTGGCCCTGTATTCATTTTCCTTGGCTAGCCAATCCCATTGTTCTCGTGATGTCTCAACAAATTCTTGGAGGTGCAGTGTTTTAGCTAGCCTTCCAGGCTCTATATTTTTTTTATACCAAGTAATGTATCCCAGTGCAACATCACCTTTAGATATGTCGCGTACTCGGTACCCACTGTCAAGTATTGATATTCGCTCCAGATTTGATGAACGACGACTTCAGGGAAGTGACCATTGGGGCTAATCTCAACCACATGGCGGCTAATATCCACGTCCCTGGGAATCATTTAGTGTGTACCTAATTGCCTTAGTAATCTGTATGGTGCATCGGGTTTGATACTTCGGAGACCTATCAGAAGGAAATGAGTCCCGGTGGCTGGCATTTACACGATTTCATCTACAGGGAGCCACCCGAACGTCCACTCTATCTGGTTTGCAGTGACAACCCGGAGATGCGACACCCATTCTGTGACACCCTCAGGTAACCTAAACCCATCAACCCTGATGTAGAATTCTTCTATGCAGCTCTTTGTTGGTGACCCATAATTCATGAACCGAGGCCGGTGGCATAAGTGCTCGATCATCCATATTTGTAAGAATAGGTTACATCCTTCAAAGAAGTCTCTTCCCTCTTTACAGGCGGTGAGAGCACGAAAGATCTCGGATATGATCATATGAGCGAGGGTGCTCTTGGCCTAAGTTATTAAAGCACTGACGACCCGTTCTATCGGTATGTCAACATTTCCATCCTTCCGGGGAAACACCAAAAGACCCAAGAAGAATACCATTAATGCAAAACATCGATGCTTTTCCCATTTGAGTTGGTTTCCTTTGCTCCAAATATGGTGTTCTGGGTTATTGAATCTCCCTATGTGCCCCTACCTCTGATATATAAATTGTGGGGTACAGAAGATGGCTGACAGGTCTGGGTTATGAACCTTCCTACTGATTTTTGAAGAGTCCAAGAACTTGTGCACGACGAGGGATCTGGGCGCAATTAGGTATTGGTGCCTCGGGGGAATCGTAGGGGTCCCAATGTATCCAGTTATTTCTTCCAATGTCGGTGTGAGTTCAAAATACGAGAAATGGAATACATTGTGAGTCGAGTCCTAGAATGTGATCAGTGCCTTTATGATATCTCCCCTCGAGTTAATTCAGCAACCGAGTAAGTCCTCCCAAATGCATGTTGACCATGTTTTGCCCCGCTTCCCCCAGGTCATTCCACCATATGTGTAGCTCCAAGGGAATATTGTTCATGAATGTTATCAGCAAATACTGACCCGTGCTCATTCTGCACATTTAGTAGGGCGAATTAGTATCTCAAGATTTTGTTCTATTTGACTCCACAAAATATTAAAACTGACCTCTTTTTTTTATGAAATTTATATTCTAAAACCATGGCCCAGCTTTGCAAATACGACCTTTCAGCACTTTCGAAGGAAGATTTTAAGGCTGTGTTCGCTGACCAGCCAAAATAAGACTCAAAGGTGGCCATTTGTGCAAAGTCAGCCTTCCGGCGTCCCTTTCAGAAACATTCGGCTATTCTTGGCAATAACGACATTACATGATTTATTTAGGAAAATAAATAACACCGGACATTTGTTTTTCCTTGTATTGGTTATTTTTGCAAAAAGGGAGGTTGGACCCGATGGGGGTTGCCTACGTATCCCGTGCCTGACGAGAAAAAAACCGGCGTAGTTTGGGGAAAACAATTTGTCAAAACTAAAATTTTGTTAAAAAGCCCCCTTTTTTTGTTTTCCCTTTTCTTTTTCAAAACTCCGGCGCATTTCGGCGCTATTTGAGCATTGGTTTTACAAGACAAATGATTAATCTCAGCCATCCCTAGTACCATTTATTTTCTCAATTCTCTTTCCTTATTAGCAAGCCGGTCAACATGCAAATGCAAAGCAGCTAAATGCACAAGTAACACGTAATATGCATCAGGATGGTCTTTTCATTTCGGGTCACCTGTCCTAGACGGAACCAACCCCTGTGTTGAGTCCCTTAAGTCAAATGCATTTTTGATGCCGAATTGTTGGACTTGACGTGTATTCCCTTGCTTTGCAGGTGGGTGCTTGACTATAAAACTTCGCAACTTGAAAGTCATTCCCTTGTTCTTCAGGTGGGCACCTGATTTGTATTTTGAAAGATATTCCCTTGTTCTACAGGTGGGTGCCTGATTTCCAAACTTGAAACTTGGAAAAATATTCTCTTGTTCTCCAGGTGGGCGTCTGATTGCCAAAACTTGGAATTGAAAAAAAAATATTCCCTTGTTCTCCAGGTGGGCACCTGATTACCAAATTTGAATCTTGAAAAATATTTTCTTGTTCTACAGGTGGGCGCTTGATTTCCAAAACTTGAAATTTTGAAAAACATTCCCTTGTTCTACAGGTGGGCGCTTGATTATCAAAACTTGAAAACTTTGAAAAATATTCCCTTGTTCTACAGGTAGGCGCCTGATTACCAAAAGTTTGAAGTTTTGAAAAATATTCCCTTGTTCAACAGGTGGACGCCTGATTGTCAAAACTTTGTAATTTTGAAAAATATTCCCTTGTTCTACCGGTGGGCGCCTGATTGCCAAGACTAGAATTTTAAAAAATATTCCTTGAGACTGTTGCATGTGTACCTGATCACAACAAACAAACAAAACACAAAAACTTTTCCTGCTCCGGTTTGATGCTGGGCGGATCTGTGAGTGTTAATCAAATCCCCTTACCAAATATCTCTAAACCTAAGCTAAGTCTCATTATCCATGAGGGTCCTGAATGTTCTTAACTGATGACAATTTTAAGACTGTCGTGTTTCTCAAAAGGTATTATTTTCCACTATATCTGGTTGTGAGTCATATCTGTTGGGGGTCCGCTGGTGACTGGCGATTAAAACTACTTCCCATTGTCTAGGCGGGTCTTGACAACTCTTAATTTGATGACAAAATATGACTGCTAGGGGTTAGTATTTAGAGCTACGTCCTATTATCCAGGGGGTCCTGACAACTCCTACAATTAGATCCCATTATCCAGGCGGGTCCTGACGACTCTTGTTGGGGAAGTATTTGGGTTTAGACATGCCACCCGGCTGTTTGTGTTCTATGCTAAGTCACATTTTTCAGGAGGGTCCTGATGGTTCCAACTTCAATGCCAGTTCTAATTTCTGGTTGTTTCTGCTAGTGATTGTTATCCAGAAGGGTTTCTGCGACTCTTACTGGGGAGGGTATTGGTGCTTGCCCATGTTACCCGCACCTGTCTGAGTTTCAAACTGCGTTCCATCTCAACTTCCATGCTTTTTTTAACCCTCAATTGTTTCCGTTGGGGTTTGCTAGTTAAAGTTTGTCCCATTACTTTTGCTGGGGAGGATATTTGTGACGGAGTATGTCCGTTTTGAGCTTTAACTGAGTCCCACTTCCAAGTGGGCCCTGATATTTCGATCATACCTGCCGTGCGCCCGCCCTTTTCTGTGGGCGGCATCCCCCTTAGGCTTCCTGACCGAGTTAAACCCCTTCCAAGTGGGCCTTGATTTGGTCACGTCTTCTTTAATTTTCACGCTCACGTCAGTTTTTATATTTCTCAACTTTTGTTTGACAGGAGGGCAGGCTGGGTTGGTGGGTAACTTGTAAACCACCAAGTCAGAGCTCAATCCGGGCATGTCGTCGTAGGACCATGAAAAGACATCTTTGTACTTAAGCAACACTTCAATTATTTATTCTCTAAGTTGTGGCTCTAGATGGACACTTATTTTTGTTTCTCTGACATTATCGGGGCTTCCTATATTGACTGCCTCTGTATCATTCAGGTTTGGTTTGAGTTTCTCTTTAAATTGGGTCAATCTTTACTAATCTCATCCCCTGCTCCTTCCTCATCATACCCTGGTTCATCCTCATGTTCTATTTCCTGAATTACTATTTCTGAACTAGACAGATTTTGAAAATTGGGCCGAGAAGTCCTTATGCATGTCAGATCACTGGAACCAGCATAAAAATAACAGTACAAGAGAAAAGAGAGAAAAGTAAAGAGAAATGGAAACTATCAGCATTGTTGAAAGGGAAATTGCATTTCATTAGAATCAAAGATAACAGATTTTACACATCCAAACGGACCGAAATAACAACTAAATTAACAACTCTGAAGCTAATCCAAACTAGACTGAAAGGAAAATCAAAGCTGATTACCACGACTCCCTCCGAGTGGGAAGAGGAGTGGCTTCCCAGTTATTGATTTTTGCGCATGCTCCCACAAACTGCACATCCACCGTGGTTGATCCTTATCCTCCCTCGACCATATTTGCCTCATTGAACAGTCTTTCTAACCCCTTATCAATATCTTCATCCGCGTCGATCAGCGGGCTGACAATCTTTGGTCTGGGGACACTGCTAGTGCTGGGCTTGACTAATGATCTGGACAACCTTGGATGGGATTTGGGAGAGCCCAAGCCTTCTGCCTTAGCTTCCTGGCTCGCCTTATGTCTATGGCTATGGGCTTGAACCCTAGTCTGAAAGTATCCAGATTTTTGGGGAGGGACACTGGTTGCACAATGCGTTGCAAAGAAACCCCCAACCCCTTACCGAGCACAAAACATTTTTCAATATTTCTGAAGCCACCATGACGGACGCGGTTGCTATCTTTGGGGTCATGAAAACCTCACCCTATGGGATTTTCTAAACTTATACCATATCAAAAACTTGGTAGACCCGTGGCCCTTTACTATCCTCAGATTCAATGAAAGGTACGATTGCGTCACCTGAAATGCACTGATTGTCTTCACCGTGCACCACAATCTCTTGCCTGTCCAATTCAAATTGACCATCTGATGCAGTGTAGATAGCACTGCTTTGGGTGCATGAATCCAGGGTCTACCCAACAAAAGCTTATAAGAGACTACTACATCCAGCACTTGGAATTCCATGGTGAACTCATCGGCCCTATTTTCACTTCCAGCACTATATCCCCCACAATGTCTTTGCCTCCGCCATCTAAACCTCGAACGCAGATGCTATTCTTGAGGACCCTTTCATTTTCCACCCCCAGTTTGGTCAATGTAGAGAGTGGACAAATATTTTCACTGGACCCGTTATCGACCAAAACTCGAGTGACCACAGCATCTTCACATTTCACAGTCAGATAAAGAACCTGGTTGTGCTCAGTGCCCTCCATGGGCAATTCATCGTCAGATGGGCTTCATTCAAAATCTTCATCAACGCCCAGTGGTGTTAATCTGAGTGGATTAGTAGGGATAACAAAGAAATCTGAGCTGGTGTCTTCCTCAACTGTTCTATGATGGAGTACTTTTGCATTTTTATTTTCTTTAGGAATTCCTCCGCCTCTTCTTCTGACATCTCCTTCTTCACTGGTTTCGGGTTATCTTTAGTGATCTGCCCTTCCTCAATTCTTCCGGGGAAAAGTACCTTCCTGACCGAGTTAAACCCTTTGCCTCACACACTTCCTCCCTGACTTCTTTCCTTTGTGCAACACTATTGCTTGCTCATATCTCTAAGGAACGGCTTTGCTATTGATGATTGGTGGCTAGATTACTGGTTTCACAATAACTGGCTCTATGCGAGCACCTTCCAGCACGATGACAGGTTCTCTAGCTGCCCTATGAACTATTACTTTTGCATGTTCCTTCTTTGGTCGACCGCGCATGCTGAGCTCCCTTGAACTATGACAGGTTTGCTGCCTCTTTCTTTCGCCCCGGTTACTAGCTTCTCACTGCTTGTATTCTCAGTTGGCTAAACCTCACTGGCTTTGATCATCATTACTATTTGTGAGGACCTTTTGGACTCTCCCCTTCTTTCCACAATCTCAATCATGTTGGTTTCCTAATGGACCGGAAGCAGGTTTTGGTTAATATTGGGTACCTCTAGAGTCTGCACCTCAATCCTGTGGGAGTCAATAAGTTCCTGGATAGTGTTCTTAAATGCCAACACTTTTCAGTGTCATGCCCTAGTGCACCGGAACAGTATTCACAGCTGACAGAATAATCTAGATTCTTTGGGGGAGGATTTGGCAATTTTGCTTCAATTGGTCTCAACATATCCAGTTGTCGCAGCCTGTGAAATAAGCTAGTGTAGGATTCTCTCAACGGAGTGATAACCCTCTTCAGCTGCACCCTTTCATTTCTCAAGACTGGATTAGCTTGGAAGTCGGGTTTCGATGGTTGTTGGTAGGCTCTTGGAGGTGGGTAATGATTTTGGGAAGTTGGGTAGGTGTTTTGCGGGGCCGGCATATGCCATTGTACGTGAGCGGGAGGTTGGGTGTATACTTGCGCGTGATGGACTGAGAAGCGAGGTTCTGGTGGTGGATAGTAATGTTGTGGTGGGCCGTATGGGTGTGTGGGTATCTTTGGTTGTGAGGACGAGGCTGGGCATGATGAGATGGCGCCCGAGGTTTGAACCAAGTTCCCGACTCCACTGTCGCTACTTCCTCCTTCTTCTTCTTTTCGAATGTTCCCCTATATCCACCCTGGATAGCATGAGTAGTCGCCCTAATCGCAGAGTAGCTCATGATTTTGTTGGATTTGAGGCCTTCATCGACCATACTTCCCATTTTGACTACTTCTTTGAAAGACTTTCCCACTAGTGACACCAAATGTCTAAAATAGGTAGGTTCCAAAGCCTGTAGAAAATAATCAACCATCTCACTCTTCTTCATGGGAGGATCAACTCTGGCTGCTTGTTCCCTCCACCGGAAACCGTATTCCCTGAAACTTTTGTTGTGTTTCTTCTCCATCTTTGTCAGAGATAGACAATCCGGGACAATCTCGAGATTATATTGAAAGTGGAAAGAAAATGCTTGTGCTAGGTCATCCCAAGTATACCACCGATTGTGATCCTTTCGAGTATACCACTCCAGCACCGACCCACTCAAACTCTGGCTAAAGTACTCCATTAGCAATTCATCTTTTCCCCCTGCTCCTCTCATTTTGCTGCAAAACCCCCTTAGATGCGCGACCGGATCGCCATGCCCATCATATAAGTTAAATTTAGGCATCTTGAAAGCTGGGGGAAACTGCACGTCCAGAAATAGGCAAAGATCCTTGAATACCACGCTCACCTATCCACCTAATCCCCCCATGTCCCTGAATGATTGTTCCAGACTCCAGAACTTTCTAAGCACCTCTTCCTGCTCAGGATTTTTTATCAGGTTTTCAACTCCCACCAAGATTTCGGGACGGGGAGCATAGGAGTAAGGCTTTGGATCTTGTAAGCAGGTTCTGGCGGATAGTGTTAAGGGTCATATGCTTGAAGCAGAGGTTCACTTGATGACCTATGGAGTGCAGGAGGCGGAGGATCCATATAGATAGAGGCAATTGGCGGAGGAGGGTGAGGAGTGACTTTGGGTAGTGGAGCTGGTGGTGGTTGGGAGGTAGTACCCTGATGCTGTGAATAGATAAGAAAGCTTGAGGGTGGGTCAGTGTCGGACTGGTCAGGTGCTTGGGCCAGTGACGGGATGAAGGTTGGATTAGCAGGATAGGTTGGGGGCAACTGTCTTCTTGCCCATGCCTGGTACATGTCAACCATTTTGTGCTTGAGCTTATACATTTACTCCTTCATTGAATTAACGTCCAAATCCCCTGCTTCCTTCGTGGGGTCAATAATGCTGACATCGGTTTCCTAATTGGCCATGACTTGCTTGTTCTTAGATCGCGTGTTGTAGGAGTGGGTTGCTAGAATGCCGCAACTACTAATCACCTATCTAGTCTGAAACTGGAACAACACCAAAACTCGTTAACGGTTGGGTTCTGACACATAAGCGGCCACATATTGGGTATGAATACACCTAAATAACAGTCGGTCACTACATGCATTGGTTGCTTGCGTCATCCCGTCTTTTATTTCTTTGTTTGCGAAGCCCCTTTGTTTTTGCTTTATTCTCTCCCTCTTTCCTATTTTATTCACTTTCTCTCTTATTTAATTGTGGCCGAATCCTATGTAGACTGCCTACGTATCATGACCCTGCATGAATCAGACCAAGCATAGTTCTTGCAAATAAAAAGCGAGGCACAAAATATTTTCAGAAATTTCCATTCTCATAATAACAAACTTCAATTACAAGGACTCAAAAGACTGGCAAATCAGACAAGAAATTAACAAGCTTTGATAAAAATGAACAACAGACTCGAAGAACAGCTAACTATGCATAAAAGAAAAATTACAAACTCCGGGTTAAACTGATAGACTTTTAAATATATTTTTGACAAAAGGAAATGCAATCTTCAGGTATACATTAATGCTTCAAATGCTCCTGGGCCCTGTGAGGCATCGTCCGGCCTTGCTGCAGGCTTGCGTGCTAAACTCCCTTGGAGGTGGTGGAGGTCTTCCATTACTTGCCGAACAAAGGTCATAATGGTGGCGAAGAACATGGATATTGTCATATCCTTGCAATGGCTTCACATTGTGGTGATGTAAACTGCGATCACTCATACTCTTTCCCTAATAGCACCCTTTTCTTGCAACAATTGCCCACTTTGCTCGACCCTTGCCTCTAGAGTTCGCTCTGCTGCCTGACTCAGTTCTTGGAATTGTCGCAAATCCATATCCAACCTTGCTATCGCTGCGTAACACTGTTCTCTCTCGGCTTTGAAATCCCTGGCTTGCTTGGATAATTTTGTTCTCAGCCATGATGACCTTCCGTTTTAACCCAGCAACCTCATCATCATGCCTTTCCCTTAATTGCTCAATGATGCTGGTTCATTCCTCCGCACTTCTAGCTAATTGTTTCCGAACCCTGGATAGCTAGACTTCTGCTTTATTCAAGTTAAACCCGTACTCGGTTAATTTTCCCCTCAAATTGTCCATGAGTTTTTCATCATTCGCGCTCCTGGGAGGATTTTCCGCGGCTGGTTTCATTTTAGGATTTGGGCTCGCAACTCCTCGTTTTATTTGGTTAATCTTTTCCTTTCTCCCTCATTAGTTGCGGCTTGCAAAACCATTTTCAAATTGAAGCTGTTTGACCTGTTTTTTTAATCTTCATATGGTGGCCCTGTATTCATTTTCCTTGGCTAGCCAATCCCATTGTTCTCGTGATGTCTCAACAAATTCTTGGAGGTGCGGTGTTTTAGCTAGCCTTCCGGGCTCTATTTCTTTTTTATACCAAGTAATGCATCCCAGTTTAGATATGTCGTGTACTCGGTACCCACTGTCAAGTATTGATATTCGCTCCAGATTTGATGAACGACGACTTCAGGGAATTGACCATTGGGGCTAATCTCAACCACATGGCGGCTAATATCCACGTCCCTGGGAATCATTTAGTGTGTACCTAATTGCCTTAGTAATCTGTATGGTGCATAGGGTTTGATACTTCGGAGACCTATCAGAAGGAAATGAGTCCCGGTGGCTGGCATTTACACGATTTCATCTACAGGGAGCCACCCGAACGTCCACTCTATCTGGTTTGCAGTGACAACCCGGAGATGCGACACCCATTCTGTGACACCCTCAGGTAACCTAAACCCATCAACCCTAATGTAGAATTCTTCTATGCAGCTCTTTGTTGGCGACCCATAATTCATGAACCGAGGCCGGTGGCATAAGTGCTCGATCATCCATATTTGTAAGAATAGGTTACATCCTTCAAAGAAGTCTCTTCCCGCTTTACAGGCGGTGAGAGCATGAAATATCTCGGATAAGATCATATGAGCGAGGGTGCTCTCGGCCTAAGTTATTAAAGCGCTGACGACCCGTTCTATCAGTATGTCAACATTTCCATCCTTCCGGGGAAACACCAAAAGACCCAAGAAGAATACCATTAATGCAAAACATCGATGCTCCTCCCATTTGAGTTGGTTTCCTTTGCTCCGAATATGGTTTTCTGGGTTATTGAATCTCCCTATGTGCCCCTACCTCTGATGTATAAATTGTGGGGTACAGAAGATGGCTGATAGGTCTGGGTTATGAACCTTCCTACTGATTTTTGAAGAGTCCAAGAACTTGTGCACGACGAGGGATCTGGGCGCAATTAGGTATTGGTGCCTCGGGGGAATCGTAGGGGTCCCATATATCCAGTTATTTCTTCCAATGTCGGTGTGAGTTCAAAATACGAGAAATGGAATACATTGTGAGTCGAGTCCTAGAATGTGATCAGTGCCTTTATGATATCTCCCCTCGGGTTAATTCAGCAACCGAGTAAGTCCTCCCAAATGCATGTTGACCCTGTTTTTCCCCGCTTCCCCCAGGTCATTCCACCACATGTGTAGCTCCAAGGGAATATTGTTCATGAATGTTATCAGCAAATACTGACCCATGCTCATTCTGCACATTTAGTAGGGCGAATTAGTATCTCAAGATTTTGTTCTATTTGACTCCACAAAATATTAAAACTGACCTCTTTCTTTTATGAAATTTATATTCTAAAACCATGGCCCAGCTTTGCAAATACGACCTTTCAGCACTTTCGAAGGAAGATTTTAAGGTTGTGTTCGCTGACCGGCCAAAATAAGACTCAAAGGTGGCCATTTGTGCAAAGTCAGCCTTCCGGCGTCCCCTTTAGAAACATTCGGCTATTCTTGGCAATAACGACATTACACGATTTATTTAGGAAAATAAATAACACCGGACATTTGTTTTTCCTTGTTTTGGTTATTTTTGCAAAAAATGAGGTTGGACCCGATGGGAGTTGCCTACGTATCCCGTGCCTGACGAGCAACTAACCGGCATAGTCTGGGGAAAACTGTTAGAAAATACGCTTAACGCTAGAGGGGGGGTGAATAGCGTTAAAATAAAAAATAGCGTAAACTTGCGGAATTTAAAAATTGCAGGAATGAAATAAGTGCGATAAGTAAATAATAAGGAACGAACGCACCGATGTATCCTGGTTCACCACAACCCGTGGCTAGTCCAGTCCCCGAGAGACTCTCTCGAGATTTCCACTATCTTCGTCAAGCGTACGGGTGCTTAACAAACCATTACAGTTGCTCAAGGATACCACACCTTAAGACTTCACTTGCTTGAGGATACCTCACCCCAAGACTTCAACCACTAAGACTTTGAGTACTTAGCAAACCCGACAAATGAGAAGTTATGTTCTTCTCAAACAACTCTCTTTTACAACAAATATTCTCTCAATAGAGTGGATAAAGAGATACACAATAAGCTCTATGAACAACACAAAGTTGTCTATCAAATGGCTCAACAAAAGCTCTAAAATGATGCTTGAAAATGATCAATATGTATAACAATGTATGGAGGAGTTGTGTCTTTAAAATCAGCTCAAAAGACCTCTTTTTATAGGTGAAAAAGTGGTGCTGACCGTTGCTTAATTGACAAATAAAATCCCTGAATTTTTGCTCATACAATCGATTGTGTGACCTACACAATCGATTGTTTGAGGACCGTTCAAAAAACAGACTCCTGATTTTAAGGGAAACAATCGATTGTAAGACCTGTATAATCGATTGTTCTTCAACGTTCAAAAATCAATTTAAGATTTTATGGGAACGGTCTGAATATAATCGATTGTATAAAAACCATAATCGATTATTCTGATTATAATCGATTGTTAAAAACATATAGTCGATTATTTAGCTGATTGAAAATTTCAGTTTAAGTACTGTCTCGATTGTTAAAACTGTATAATCGATTGTTTGCTATTTTGAAAAACACAATCGATTGTAAGGAGCATATAATCGATTGTTTAGGTCCAGATTTAAAAGACATGTTTAAAAACCATTTTGACTAAAATACAAATTATTTTGGTTTAACACAAAGATGCATGTTTATGATAAATAAGATTTAATCAAATGTTTTATGCATGTTTATGATGACCTAATATTGAGCCAAAAGACGAGATAACTTAAGCGTTGTTCTTACATTGGTTCTACCAAACGACCTACGTCTTGGGTCTTCGGTCTTGAACTCTTTGAGCTCGTCTTTGGCTTCTTCATGCAATTTTGTCATCAGTATGCTTCTCGCCATTTGATTGATTGTCATATTATATCGTTGTTTGACACTTGACTTCATTGTTTGTCATTCATCAAAACCTATACCTGAAAATCATGCTCATACAACCAAAGCGCACATGTCATAGATATACATGATTTCCAACAATTTCCCCCTTTTTGATAATGACAAACAACGGAAGATATGCATATTGAATTCCCCCTAAATTCATGCTATATCTCAACATACAATTTATGCAACCAATTCAATTCAATGTAATTCCCCCTTAATTAAAGCATGCATATCGCCCATATTCTTCCCCCTTTTGGCATTAGCAAAAAGAGTATACCAAAAGTTATTTAAACCATTGACGATACTAATCGTTATAGACAAGATCATATAAAAAGTTAGTAAATGACATACTAATAATAACGATCATTTTTCTCAACTATGACAATTGTTATTTAAACTAAAAATATTCATCAAAACATGAATCAATCATTTATTATAAAACCAATTGATACTAATTGTTATTCAAAAATAAAACTTGTTAAAGCATGTATCAACCAAAACTAATATAGATTATTTGCACATACTCATTGCGTTTTTATTCAAAATATGATAACTAACCGACGTTCCCCCTTAATGAATTAAGGTTTCGTGCTTGGTGCATCCACTACAATATTGTAGTCTTCAAGCACACCTGCAAAAAGAACCTAAAAATAGGTTTTTGGTACCCAACTTCTTTTGGGTCCTTGGGGGTTAGGATAACAATAGTCATAATCAACACATAAATCTCTATGTTTAGCAAAACAAACGGGTGCAATGTGTCCTACCCGATTACAATAGTGACATATAACATTAGGATTGTGCATATGTCTAGGTTGAGCCAAATGCGTTCTAGGTGATCTAAAGGTGTTCCCCCTAGAAGCGTTGAATTTCCTAGAGTCATGTCTAGGTGGTCTAAAATTATTCATTCTAGACTCATTTATAAAATTCCTAGAATTGTGTCTAGGTGGTCTAAAATTATTCATTCTAGACTCATTAACAAAATTCCTAGAGTTGTTTCTAGGTGGTCTAAAACAATTAATCTTAGACTCATTAGTGAGGTTCCTAGAATTCTTTCTAGATGGTCCAACCTCATTACTTACATCCTTTTTAATATCTTCAATTTTAGGACTATCAACACTACGTGTTTTTAGTGCTTTCCTAAGTTCTGTGTTCTCTAGTTCTAAAGAACTACAAGAAGGACAATTGGAACATTTATCAATAAAAGAGGCTTCATTCAATTCCTTGATTTTATTTTTAAAATCAACAATGTCATTTTTCAAAAAATTATTTTCTTTTTCTAAAACTTCAATTTTATTTTTAAGAACATCATTTTCATTAGTCAATTTTTCAAAATCTATTTCTTTCAAAGAAGAGGATTTTTCAAACTCTTTTTCTTGTAAAGAAAGTGTTTTCTGAAAATCTGTTTCTTGCAAAGAAAGTGTTTTCTGCAAAGAAAGTGTTTTCTTCAATTCTATGATAGTTTTGGAAGCATTAACAAATTCACCATACAATTCATCATAGGCATTTTGTAATTCTTCAAACGAGTGAGAGTTAGATGTACTTACCTCTTCTCTTCCGTTAGCCATGAGACACAATGCGGCGGTTTCATCGCCTGAGCTGTCCGAATCCCGTGATAAGCGCCTATGGTGTTTCTTCTTTTTCTTGTCTTTTTTCATAGACTTACAAAACTTTTCAATTATATCATTTGAAATATTATCATCATCCCTTTCCGAATCACTTGCCTCTTCTCGTTTAGAGGATGAGTCTTTGAAGGCGAAATTCGAATTGCTTCTAAGATAAGGATTAAGAATTGTGCTATCATAAGTTTCGAGGTTACCTCTTAGTCCATCAATTGTGATATCCGTGAATTCCATCGACTCTTGGATGGCATTGGATTTGGAGCACCATTCGGGAGTGAGACTCCGTAGGAATTTTCGAATAAGATCTTTGTTCGTGTAAACTTTCCCGAGAGCATGGAGATCGTTGACGATTCTTAAAAATCGTTCAATGGGTTCCTTCTCCATTTTAAAGATTTCATATTTATGTGTTAGAAAATCAATTTTGGCTTCTCGGACTTGAGGCGTACCTTCATAAATGATCTCGAGCTTATCCCACATCTCCTTGGTGGTTGTGCAGCAAGAGATTTTTCGATAATCATCTGGATTCACCACACAATATAATACATGGATGGCCCTTGCATTATTTTCAACTTTCTTGATGTCCTCGGCATCATATTCATCTTCATTCTTTGGAACCGTGGTCTCTCCAACTTTCTTTGTTGGCATTGGTTCACCGTTTTTGATGATTTTCCACAAACGAAAACTGTTTGCTTTGAGGAATATGCTCATTCGCTCTTTCCAATATGTATAGTTTGTTCCATCAAATAGTGGAGGGCAAGTGGTGGACTGTCCTTCATCCATCGTTCCTGCACTCAATATTCTCAACAGAAAAATATATATTTCTCTCAACCGGTTAAGGCTTTCAGAGAGTTAGGCTCTGATACCAATTGTTAGAAAATACGCTTAACGCTAGGGGGGGGTGAATAGCGTTATAATAAAAAATAGCGTAAACTTGCGGAATTTAATAATTGCAGGAATGAAATAAGTGCGATAAGTAAATAATAAGGAACGAACGCACCGATGTATCCTGGTTCACCACAACCCGTGGCTAGTCCAGTCCCCGAGAGACTCTCTCGAGATTTCCACTATCTTCGTCAAGCTTACGGGTGCTTAACAAACCGTTACAGTTGCTCAAGGATACCACACCTTAAGACTTCACTTGCTTGAGGATACCTCACCCCAAGACTTCAACCACTAAGACTTTGAGTACTTAGCAAACCCGACAAATGAGAAGTTATGTTCTTCTCAAACAACTCTCTTTTACAACAAATACTCTCTCAATAGAGTGGATAAAGAGATACAAAATAAGCTCTATGAACAACACAAAGTTGTCTATCAAATGGCTCAACAAAAGCTCTAAAATGATGCTTGAAAATGATCAATATGTATAACAATGTATGGAGGAGTTGTGTCTTTAAAATCAGCTCAAAAGACCTCTTTTTATAGGTGAAAAAGTGGTGCTGACCGTTGCTTAATTGACAAATAAAATCCCTGAATTTTTGCTCATACAATCGATTGTCTGACCTACACAATCGATTGTTTGAGGACCGTTCAAAAAACAGACTCCTGATTTTAAGGGAAACAATCGATTGTAAAACCTGTATAATCGATTGTTCTTCAACGTTCAAAAATCAATTTAAGATTCTATGGGAACGGTCTGAATATAATCGATTGTATAAAAACCATAATCGATTATTCTGATTATAATCGATTGTTAAAAACATATAGTCGATTATTTAGCTGATTGAAAAATTCAGTTTAAGTACTGTCTCGATTGTTAAAACTGTATAATCGATTGTTTGCTATTTTGAAAAACACAATCGATTGTAAGGAGCATATAATCGATTGTTTAGGTCCAGATTTAAAAGACATGTTTAAAAACCATTTTGACTAAAATACAAATCATTTTGGTTTAACACAAAGATGCATGTTTATGATAAATAAGATTTAATCAAATGTTTTATGCATGTTTATGATGACATAATGTTGAGCCAAAAGACGAGATAACTTAAGCGTTGTTCTTACATTGGTTCTACCAAACGACCTACGTCTTGGGTCTTCGGTCTTGAACTCTTTGAGCTCGTCTTTGGCTTGTTCATGCAATTCCGTCATCAGTATGCTTCTCGCCATTTGATTGATTGTCATATTATATCGTTGTTTGACACTTGACTTCATTGTTTGTCATTCATCAAAACCTATACCTCAAAATCATGCTCATACAACCAAAACGCACATATCATAGATATACATGATTTCCAACAAAAACAATTTGTCAAAACTAAAATTTTGTTAAAAAGCCCCCTTTTTTTGTTTTCCCTTTTCTTTTTCAAAACTCCGGCGCATTTCGGCGCTATTTGAGCATTGGTTTTACAAGACAAATGATTAATCAAAGCCATCCCTAGTACCATTTATTTTCTCAATTATCTTTCCTTATTAGCAAGCCGGTCAACATGCAAATGCAAAGCAGCTAAATGCACAAGTAACACGTAATATGCATCACGATGGTCTTTTCATTTCGGGTCACCTGTCCTAGACGGACCCAACCCCTGTGTTGAGTCCCTTAAGTCAAATGCATGATGCAAATAAGCGTTCCTACTAGGGATCCGACATGAGGCTGATTTATTCTAGGTTATATGTCCTAGACAGTGTACCCGAGCGGACAACTCGAGTCAAGGAGGGGGCTACATATCGGGAACCAAAAGGCCATCCGACTTAGTAACTTGTCCGGCCTCTTTCTTATTTTGGGGTATGATACTAATAGAATGGGGAGTCTCAACCAGTAGGCACATCCCCTGAGGTTAGAAAAGAAGGGTTTTGTAGCAATTTATATGTACAGTTCAGATAATATCAAAGCGGTAAAAGCATCATTTTGCACATTATGCCAACATGTAAAATCAGATAATAAACAAAGCCAAATACAATAATTATTCTAGGCTCGAATTCTTGAACCCTAAACCAGAGATTCTGGATTCGATCCCCAGCAGAGTCGCCAGAGCTATCACACCTCCTTTTGACTATCTACAACCCGGCGAAGGGCGTAAATAAGGGAGTTTTTCCAATTAAGGGACAATTGAAACGGGATTCAATTATTTAAGAGAATTCAGAGTCGCCACTTGGGAGATTTATGGCATCCCAAGTCACCGTTTAGAATCCCGAGTCGAGGAAAGAATGACTCTGTTAACAGTACGCGAACCAAAAATCCAAGGAAGGAATTCTGCTAACCCGAGAGAAGGTGTTAGGCATTCCCGGGTTCCGTGGTTCTAGCACGGCCGCTCAACTATTATATTTGGCTTAAATTACCTGATTTTATACAGTTATGAATCTATGTGCATTTTAATCTTTTAACCACTTTTATTATTATTTTTAAAGAAAATTGCAATGTTGTTAAAATATGCCTCAGACCACGTCGCATAAATGCACCCGTGGTTTTTGACACATTCTAACTTCGTTAGAATTTGGATTTGGGTCACATAAATGCACAACCATATTTCAAGGAGATAAAATTATAAAAGACGTGCCTAAAAGCAACTATCGTGTTGTTATCTTTGCGAGAAAGCCGTGAAATTCACTAAACGACGTGTCCCGATTTTCTAAATATTTTAATCAATGATTCATGAGGGCCACGCAATTCGGATTCCATTTGGCGCGGCACACCACAATTGTTATTTTTCAAGGCCATCCTTAAAATGAGCTACTTCTTTTCCTACACTTTGTATCTAGAATAATTTTGATCAATTAATAAAAGACTCCAGACCCCAATTCAAATTTGTGACCGGGAAATTGTAGTGCTCAGTCCAATCGCTGGGCCTGAGATTCAACCCAATGGGAGGAATTCAACCAAGTTTTTAACAAGTTAAAATACTGTTGCAAATGCATGCCTGGATGTTAGAATTGTTTCTAGATTTTTAGAAGAAAACAAGCAGTGTGTCTAGTTGATATTTCATAGTTTGCTGCAGGTTATTAAGGAAGTAACGGGTAGTTTTGAACAAATAGTTATCAACTATATATGAACTTCGAATTTGCGGGAAGTCTGTAATAACCCAAACCTATTTTTCATAATTCCCAGACTCAAATGCAAAAGTGACATTGAGGTTCATATATGGACTCTATTGCTAAAGTAGAAGCTAACTCTGAAATATATAACCATGGCATGAACTGACCAAATAAACACGACAGGCTTCAGTATTAAACATCTATGCATACATGTAAGTGAGAGTCCCATATAGTTTCATACACACTAGTGGAGCGGAAACCACCATTAGCAAGTAAGAGTCCATACAATCCCATTACAACTGAATCAATTCTCATATAAAGTACCAACATAAATGGAAATCAAACAGAAATTAACAAATGATAAATTAAATAATCGTCCAGTGGGGTAAATGAGATTGTTGATTTGATCCTTTACATATTAGGACTAAGAAGTACCTGGTAGCCAAATACAAAGAAGAATAAAGAGTCAGCACAATGTTTAGAGATCAGCAGCCAAATGTGTAAACACCACAGCCTTGAAATCTAATCGAAACACTTGGAAATGTACTCAGAAATCCCAGGAGTACCCACGCAAAAATTACTTGATGCAAACATACCAAAACCAGACCAAATTCCCCTGAACCCTAGCTGGACCTTTAATGGAACAGTGCTTTCTGATTTTCCTATTGATTTAGAGTCTTAAATAACTAGATTTTTGAAAGAAAGGCTCCCAAATGTTTCAACTACCCTATAATTTTTGATTTTTTTGTTATGATTGCAGGAATTTAATGTCTAATTTTCTAGCTACTGCTAAAGATTTTCCCAAATTTTTTTCCAGACTGTGTAACCCCTTTTGAATGAATTGGGGTCCCTTTTTATAGCCAAAAACTAGGGCAATCCTGTTTTTACAATTTAGCAAGTAGTCCCCCTTTTGATTTTCAGATTTTGACTACTTGGTCCTTATTTTTTGACTTGTTTCCCAATTTACTATACTAAACTACTGATTTTTAAACTAAACCACACTTCTAGAAGAGTCCAAAAGATTCTAGCATTGTTCTCTACTTGCAGGATACCTATACTACCCTTATTTTGTTCCTAAATTTACCAAAGCCAAGTTAAAAACTCTATGTCACCCTATTTTATTCTAAAAATTACTAGAATTAAGTGAAATCCCATGCTACCCTTTTACTGCTGAAATTACTGTTTTACTAATCTTGTATTTAACTACTAACAGCTAATACTAAATCCTGCAGTTAACTACTAACAACCATAACAGATCCCTAATGTCATTGAACTATTAATCAGGAATAATCGCCAATCTCAAAGATCAAACACAACTGAATCAAGATATCAAATCAAATACTAAAATTAAAAGAAAAACATGGAAGGCTACAACTATCATTCTATTAACAAAATTGAAGCAAGTCAGAATCAAAAGTTGGGAGCTACTATGTTGGACTAACAAAATTAGAAACTAAAATCAACCCAAATCAAACGTGACCAATTCCTAATTACATGTGAACCATTAATCAATAGGCAAACTCAGGAATCAAGAAACAATTGAATCAAGAATGCTGAAATTAAGAAGAACATGGAAGCTATTATACTGGATTTCAAACTAACAAAATGTTTTTAAAAAAAAAAACTAAAAGCAGCCCAAACAAGAACAAATCATAGCTTGGTCTTTGAATCATGATGGCTAGCTAAAAACTCACAATAAGCATGTTCAGGGTTTCTAAAACTAGAAATAACCATGGAGTCGTTCACACAATAGTAAATTAAAAAAGAAGAAGAAGAAGAGGGAAATAGAAAGACATACTTACTGGTTGCTCTTCAATTAAACTCGGTTCAAATCAATTTGAGCCTCCAAGCAGAGTCACAGGTTTGTTTTTGGTCCAAAACAAACATGTGACTCCGTTTCAAAACTCAAAAGGGCTTTAAGGGTCAAACTCAAAACTAGGTCAGGCTGGTTCTGAAATTGGAGAGGTCTGTGTTTTTAGGTAGAGGAGGGAAAGAGGGATGGGTGGTGACAATTTGGAAACCATTGGAGGTTGGTCACCGCAGTGCATGGCGGAGCTGCCCAGTTCCAATAGATATTCGAGGAGTTGGGAACATATTCGAGGGTGTCTGATGATGGGGTTGGAAAAAGGGGACCGAAGGGAGTGTACGGTGTTGTTTTGGAAGCCAATAGCCACTGGACGCTGCCGTGGACGGCGGAGCTGCCAGGTTTCAGATGGATATTCAACGAGTTCAAGTGAGTTTTAAGAGGCAATCTTAGGAGGGTTGGAAAGAGGGGAGTGAGGTGATTATGTGGTGTAACTTTGGAAGCCATTGGAGTTACGCCGTCGGCTGCGGCGATTTCCGGCCTGCGGCGGGCAGTAGAGACAAGGTGGAGGCACAGTGGTGTTACACCGGCTGGATTAGGGTATACTTGGACAGGATACAAGGTTATACTGGTGGGGGGCTGTCCTACATATATATAGGGGAATTAACCTTGCATCTTGACCGTTTGATCAAGGATGATCAACGGCTCAAATGCGTTGGTCAAAACAACATTGTTTTAGCTTTTGAGGCTTTTTGGACTGGGTGAGGGTATTGGGTTTGCGTCCATTTGATGGGTTTGGGTTTTTTCGGCTAAGTTTTGGTCTCTCAAAGACCCCCATTAGTAAGCAATCAATCATCCCTTTTTGTGTGTATATATATATATATGTTTTATCATTATTTATATTTTAGATTTTATAAAAACAAAAACATAAATAGCCAAAATATATTTATTATGAGACAAACTAAATAAACTCCTAAATCCTAAATCTCAAAGAACATTAACCAATTTGCTTTTTTTTTCTCATTTTCGATATTAACTTAATTAATAACCTAAAAAATATAAAATTTAAATCCTAGATGCAAACATGCCATTTTCCATTTTTATGAATTATGCAAATTAAAACGTGCAACATGCAAATAAACACAAAATTATGCAATTAATTCATAAAATTCGAACAAACTCAATCACGCAAATAAATCCTAACAAATTAAATAATAAAGAACGACGCCAATAAACACAAAATCACCCAGTTAATTCCTAAAAATTCAAATAATAAAAGAAAAAACCTAATTTAATGAATTTTATAGGAACATGTCAAGCGAGGCAAAAATCACGTGCTCACAGTAATATAAACTTTACTTTTGTCGCTTCGCCTATTTGTTGCTTTTCCCTTCTTGGGTTTTTTTATAATACTTAGCCTCTGTAGAGATTGCTTTTATTACTTGATAAAAGGGTCTTGTCGTGGTTCGAGTGAGGTCGTACTGATGTTGATGGCCTTGGCCATTAGGATGTTGCTTTGACTGTCATTAAAGTAGTATCCGTCGTGGTTCGAACGAGGTTGAACTAATTTCGATGGCCTTAGCCATTAGGATAATTCTTCGACCGTCATCGAAGTAGTATCTGTCGTGGTTCGAATGAGGTCGAGCTAATATCGATGGCCTTAATTAGGATGTTGCTTCGACTGTCGTTGAAGTAGTATCCCCCGTGGTTCGAACGAGATCGAACTGATGTCAATGGCCTTAGCCATTAGGATATTGCTTCGACTATCGCCGAAGTAGTATCCGTCATGGTTCGAACGAGGTCGAACTGATGTCGATGGCCTTAGCCATTAGGATGTTCGTTCAGTGGAGATTCCCGTTCGTAGAATGGAGGTCAACTTTTGTTCGTATAGTGGAGATTTCCGCTCATACAATGGGGATTTCTATTCATACAATGGAGATTTCTGCTCATACAATGGAGATTTCTGTTTATACAATGGAGATCAACTAGTGTAGTCCCTTCAATTTGTCAGCCTAGAGACCGTGTAGATTGGCCGATTTGATGAATCTGTGCTCTAATACCATCGGGAATCCCCTTCTTCGCCTCGTTAAAAACCTCTTTGAGAAAACCCAATTGGGACAAAACTCGAGTGAGGTAAAAAGTGTAAGACTTAGGAGACGCCTTTTAGAAGTGGAAGTACTTGAGGTGGGCGACGTTCCTATTATTTTGGAGTGGTTTTTCCTCCATCTAGTTGGAACGATCCTTTCTTTGCGGCTGCTATGATTTTATACGGTCTGTCCCAGTTGGTTCCCAACTTTCCCTCATTCGAGACGTTAGTTGTCAGTGTCTTGGCTTTGAGGACGTAGTCGCCGACTCTGAGCATTCTTACTTTGGCTTTTTTGTTGTAGTATCTTTCTGCCTGCTATTTTTGGGCTGCCATTTTTATATGGGCCATGTCTCTTCATTCTTCAGCTTGTCTAGGTCTTGCAACTTACTTTCGTCACTGTCTGCCCCGATGGTATGGGAATATCTCAGGCTTGGTTCCCCGACATCGACGGGTATGACTCTATCGGCCCCGTAGACCAGTGAGTATGGTGTTTCTCCTCTGGTGGACTTGGGCGTAGTCCAGTATGACCATAGTACTTCAGGTAGTAATTCGGGCCATAGCCCCTTAGCTTCCTTGAGTTTTTTTTCCAATGTGTTCAATTTTTTGTTGTTGGAAGACTCGGCTTGGCCGTTAGCAGCAGGATGACACGAAGTGGAGAGTATCCGCTTGATGTGCCATTTTTCCAAGAACTCAGTTATTTTCCTACAGGCGAATTGGGGCCCATTATCGTAGCTGATTTTGTTGGGGATGCCGAAACGACTTATAATATTTTTCCATATAAATGTGATGACCTCTTGTTCGCGTATTTGGACATATGCACCTGCTTCCACCCATTTAGAGAAATAGTCAGTTAAAACTAAAAGAAAGCGTACCTTTCCTCGTCCGGCTGGCAGAGGGCTTATTATATCTATTCCCCACTTTATGAAGGGCCATGGCGAGGTAACTGAATGGAGGGGCTCCCTCGCTTGGTGTATCATGGGGGCATACTTTTGGCACTGCGCATATCTCCGAATATAGTCTACTGCTTCTTTTTTCATGGTAGGCCAATAATAACCGGCCGGATGAGGCGTCGGATGAGGGCGCAATTTCCCGTATGGGCACCGCAATGGCCTTCGTGCATCTCTTCTAATACTATTCTTATTTGGTGTGGTATGAGGCATTTAGGGAGGGGACCTCCAAACATTCTCTTGTAGAGGTCATGATTTACAAGGTTGTATCGGCCAGCCTGGACTCGGAGCTTCTTGGCTTCTTTTTTATCGTGTGGGAGTATTCCATCCTGCAAATAGGATACGAGGTAGTTGCTTCACTCCTAAGTTATCTTTAAAGAGAATACCTCGGCGTAGTCAAAGACCGAATGGAGGAGGGTAACCACATTTTCTTTGTTGATATTCTTGGTGGCCGCGGCTAGCTTGGCTAGGGCATCTGCCTCGATGTTTTGTGCCTTGGGGATCTGCCTGAAGCGACATTCGTCGAACTCAGGCATCAACTTATGGATTTCTGATTGGTACTTATGTAGTCTCTGTTCTTTGATTTGATAAGTCCCTGTGACTTGATTTACGACGAGTTGAGAGTCGCAATGGAGGAAGAGTCGTCGTGCCCCGTATTTGAGTGCTAGTTTCATACCTGCAATCATGCCTTATACTCAGCCTCGTTGTTAGTCATCTCGGGGCATCATATGGACTGGAGAATTACTATACCCATGGGGAATTCGAGGACAAGTACCAGTCCCGATCCTGAGGTGATTGAGGCACCGTCAGTATAGAGGGTCTAGAGGTTGGTATGGGAGGAGGCGCGAGGGGCCTCTTATTCTGCCTCTGGCAATATCTCCGCACTGAAGTCGGCAAGTACCTGCGACTTGATGGTTGTTCTTGGGTGATAAGTAATGTCATGCTCGCTGAGCTCTATGGCCCACTTGGCGAGTCTACCCGAGAGTTTGGGCTTATGTAGGATGCCCCTTAGGGCAAAGGTTGTTATTACCTTTATCGGATGACATTGAAAATAGGGTCTAAGCTTTCGTGAAGCTACGACCAGCACTAGAGATAGTTTTTCAAGGTGTGGGTACCTCGTCTTGGAATCCATTAATGTTTTGCTGATATAATAAGTAGGGGATTGAGTACATTTCTTTTCGCGGACCAAGACTATGCTGACAACGACTTTAGGTATTTCCAGGTACACTAGTAGACACTCGACTAGGCATGCTTTGACGAGTAGTGGTGGCGAGGATAGATATGTCTTTAATTTCCTTAGGGCGTTGATGAATTCCGCGTTCCATTGTAGCCCATGATCTTTTCTGAGTACACTGAAGAACTTGTGGCATCTGTCCGAGGATCGTGAGATGAACCTTGATAGGGCGACTATTCGCCCCGTTAGTTTCTGTACCTGCTTTTTATTGTTCAGAACCTCAGGTATCGTGTCTATGGCCTTGATATGATACGGGTTGACTTTGATACCTTGTTGTGACACGAGAAAGCCTAGAAATTTTCCCAAGGCCATGCCGAAGGCACATTTTTCTGACTTCAATCATCCCGTACCGCCTCAGTATCTCAAAGGCTTATTTCAAATGATCGATGTGGTCCTCTTTCTTTGTTGATTTTACTAACATATCGTCAATATAAACCTTCATTGTCTTGCCGAAATATTCCTTAAACATCTTAGTAACCAACCTCTGGTATGTGGCTCTCGCGTTTTTAAGTCTGAAGGGCATCACTTTATAGCAGTAAGTCCCTTGGTGGGTGATGAAAGTTGTCTTTTCTTGATCTTCTTCAGCCATTAGGATTTGGTTGTGGCCGGAATAGGCGTCCAAGAAACTCAGCAATCTGTGTCCCGCTGTTGCGTTGATTAGCTGGTTGATACTGGGCAATGGGAAGGAATCTTTTGGACATGCCTTGTTCACATTGGTGAAGTCTGCACACATTATCCAATTCCCGTTTTGCTTTTTAACCATGACCACATTGGCGACCCATTGAGGGTATTTTGATTCTCTAATGGAACCGTCTGCTAGCAGTTTGTCTACTTCTTTACTGACTGCCTCATTGATCGCAACATTGAATTTGCTTCTCATCTCCCGTACGGGCGAATAGAGTGGGTCGACATTCAGCTTATGAGTGGTGATATCTTTTGGTATTCTCGGCATATCAGAATGAGAGAAGGCAAATAGGTCTGCATGGTTAGTTAAGAATTCATGGTACTTACCTGGGTCGGAGAGGTTATGCTCGATATAGGCCTTCTTTGTGTTGTTGGAGGCGTCGGCTGGACCGGGTCAAGGTTTTCACCAGTCGCTTTGCAAGCTTCTACGACATCTGGGTCTCTGATGACCTTTGCTGGCGGGTTGGTTTTAGTTCTTGACATGGCTAATTGCTATGCTTCCGCGCTTGCTCCTTTCAATTGTTTGGTTTGCGTGCAATCTTCGATGATCCAGTAGCATTCCAGGGCAATGCGTGGCTCGCCTCGAATGTTGAATATTCCCCATGGGATGGGAAATTTGATTACTTGATAGAAGCTCGAGGGAATGGCTCGCATGGTGTGTATCCATGGATGCCCTATGATGGCATTATAAGCTATTTCCTGGTTCATGACGTGGAATGTGGTTTCCAGCATGACTACCCCTGCCAAAACTGGCAGTGATATTTCTCCGAATGTCCGCTTTACTGTATTGTTAAAACCCATTAATGTTATGCAACATGGTATTATCTTATCTTCGAGTCTCATTTGTATGAGAACTCTCAGGTGGATAATACACGCACCGCTTCAGTAATCTACCATGATTCTTTTCACATCAGTGTCAGCAATATGTAATTTCATTACTAAAGCATAGTATTGAGGGAAAGAAAAATCGTCGGTGTTTGACTTATCGAAGGTGATACTGTCTTTGAAGTCATCATACCGTTCGAGAGCGATCATATGCTTCAACTTGTTTGTGGTGGTGAACTTTACATGATTAATCGCCGAATCGTCGGCTCTGCCGATGATCATCTGTATGGTGCGTGCCGGGAATAGTGGCTTTGGTGGTCCTTGGGATTGACCACGTCCTCGGGCGAAATTAGCCCTTCCTTTATCGCTGAGCAGTTCTTTCATGTATCCCTAATTCACTATTCTGATCACCTCTTGTCGTAAGCCTATGCAATCATCGGTCTTGTACCCTCTCTCCTAGTGGAATTCGCAGAGGACATTCGACCTCCTTGCACTTGGATCTGATTTTACTTTTTTTTGGCAATTGTACGTTCGTGCCTAGCTTCTCTAGTGCGTACACTATTTGTAAAGGGAAAACAAGAAAGTTATGAGTACATAATAATATGGGCATACCTTTTTCGTTCGGAGCGGGGCGACATGTCATGTTATGGTATCTGCATGCTTCAGAGGAGGCGGATTGAGAGTTCTGACATACAGCTGATGCCTTTCTGTGATGAAGCATGGGAGTTGGTCCCTTCGCCCGTCATTGCGTCAATCCCTATTTGCCTAAAATTATACTGATGTTAGTCGCTGGGTTGGACTGTTGAGATCGTCTTTATCTACTCTTATTTCGGCGCATTAGGCATTATGAATATCTTCCCATGTGGAGGGGGGATACTTCATGAGTTTGTTGAGCAACTTCTAGGTCGCTTTTGATCTGTTTCTGTTCAACCCATTTTGGAAACCTGCGACCGTCATTCCTTCTGATACATTTGGCAGTCCTATTCTTACACTGTTAAATCGCGCCAGAAAGTCTCGGAGTCCTTCACCCGCCGTTTACCTGATGGCGAAGATATCGTCGACCCTAGCTTCGGCCTTCTTTGCTCGTGCATGAGCGATGGAAAATTTTTCTGCCATCCTCTTGAACGTTGATATTGACCGAACTGGTAGTTGAGAGTACCATGTTAATGCCCTCCGTGTCAAAGTTTCACCAAACTTTTTCAGCAACACGGATGACACTTGTTCTTTCGACAAGTCATTGCCTTTTACAACCGTGACATAATAGATCATATGATCTTCCGAATCCGTGGTCCCGTCGTATATTTTCAAGTATGGTGGCATTTTGAAGATTTTGGGATGGGGTGAGGAGTAACTTCCTCACTATACGATTGCTCGAAAAACCTTCCCACATCGCGTTTTGGCAGTAGCTAAGGGGCGCAGATATTTTGTCAAACCTTTCCTGGTGCTCTTTCATTTGATCGCGAAGAACTTTATTCTTGTTCTCCATTTTTTCCATTTTATTGAGGTTGGTTGCGAGTGCACCATCACTTGTGTTGATTACAGTAAGGATGTTGCTTGTTCGTACAATGCTTGGCTCACCGGTGAGAGCAGCGATTTCTGCCGTTGGCGAATCTTCGGTATTTCGCTAAGGGAGTTTCTCGAGCATGTTGCTTAGAGCGCTTGTTAACCATTCCTCTAGCAGTTTTTTGACTGTATGAGGTATTTCTTTTGCCGCAGACGTAGCAGCTTCCCTTTCACGCAAGATCGTCAGATATTGGTGTTACATTCTCGGTATCTTCTCTACCAACTTTGTTGAGGGAGTCTATGAGGTTATTTGAGACATCTGCTATCATCTTCAACCTTGCTTCTTTCTCTGCCATCATTGATTTCTATGGAGTATGAAGAACAGTGATCGTTGTTTTTGATATCCTAGGTGTGAACTATGATTTCACTATCGAAATCCTCACCAATGGCGCCAAATTATTTGACTCAAAAGTTAAATCACTTTCTAAGCAAGTCAATCAAAAACGATGAGGGGGTAAATCATAATCGAAGATAATAAACCCTAGAATAATCTTGATAATCGGTATAGTTGCAATAGTAGAAGGTAGAGAGAGAGAGAGAGAAGAAGTAGTAGAAAGATGAGAGAGCAAGAGAACTTGTATATTAAAAATTATCAGATCCCTTTATATAATAGGGGATCCTTATTTACGTATTAAAAATACAAGATCAAAGTAAGTCCTATAGCGGGACCGATGAGGTTGTGAAGTTGTTTTTCCTATTATCCCCAGGTCATCCCTCTGTATCGGCTTACGGATGTTGAGCGTTCGGCCATGTCGACTAAGAGACGTGATCGGTCAAATTTGACCTCATACAGAAATAATAATTCTTTGTGGCGTTAGTGAACATATTTAAGGTAGTTTATGATATTTTACAGTGGTGAGTTGTTATGACGCTTTATTTTTTACTATTGCTTAAGATTTTTTTCTTTTTCTTTTTCTTAATTACAAACAAATTCGTTAAATTTATCGTTGTTTAACACATTGCTGATTGGGGTTTATTCTTGATAATATTTGGAGATCATGTTTCAAATTAGAGTTCATCTCGAGGAGATTTAAGTATTAAATCGTATATTGAATTGTTAAAATTCAAAGAATAAATTTCTGTTGCAGGGTAATTTGCACTTCAGGCCTATTTGGCTTTAAGACGTTGGTGGCACTTCAGACCTTCTGACCTTAAGTGCATATGAAGTGCAATTTTTCACTTCAAACTTGTTGACCTTAAGGGTAGGAAAACATTTGTTGCACTTCAGGCCTTTTGGCCTTAAGTGCATCTAAAGTGCAATTTTTTATTTCAGACTTATTGACCTGAAGTGCATGAAACCATTAGTCGCACATTAAACCTATTAGGCCGTAAGTGCATCTGAAGCCCAATTTACTTCACTTCAAACTAAATTTTTTTAAATTTCAGACCCGATAAGTCTGAAATTGATCGTAAAGTGAGTACTCTTGCAAATTATTTTTGCAAACTGGCTTCTATTGTTCAATTTTTTTTGCAAAGTGGCTATAGGTTCAATTGCCCCCCCCAAAATTGGGTATAGATGAAAAAGGCCCCAATTTTCAATACCCACATTAGGGGCCGAATAAATCAACACTGAGAAAGTACCGCCTTATGGATCAAGCGCTCCCTAACAAAAGTGACTTTATACCAAAGCGCTCTAAGTCGAAGCCTTTGGTTGAAGATATATAAGTACTTACCACCTACATAACCTTAGTTGGTAATGACCAGATTTAGGGTGTGTTTGGTATGACAAAACAAGTAGTAATCTTATTCATTTTCCGGTGTTTGATAGGCAAATCAAGGAATATATTTTCTCAAGACTATTCACAAATAATTTTGATACAATAAACATGAAGCCATAACTTTCGAACCAATAACTTTGCAAACCCACAAATTTCATAAACTTCTGAACCGCAAAACTTTCTTTTGCAAAATTTCGAACTCCTAAACTTTATAATTCCTAAACCCGTAAACTCCGAAACACATAAACCTCCAAACTCATAACCTTGAAACTTGTAAAATTTTAAACCCATAAAGCGAAAGATAAAAAAAGTAAAATTGAAAATATATTAAAAAATATTTTTTCTCGAGGGGTGGGGTAGGCAGGGGGTGGGGTGCAGAAAAAATAACAAAAAAGAAATCTTGTGCGGGAATTTCTTGTGCAAGATTAGGGCAGGGGGTGGTGGTGGGCGGGGGTAGGGGTGGAGTAAAAAAATAATATTTTTTTAAAAAAAAGTAAAAATAAAAATTTTTTTTCTTGGGGTTGGGGTTGAGAGTGGACGGTGGAGGATGAGTGTATTGGTTAGGATAAGGAATAGGGTGGAGAAGGTTGAGAAGGAGTTTTGGAAAATGTTTTCCCTCCTCTTGATAGGGAAAACGTTTTCCTCCGGAGTAAAATGGGTCGATGAAGAAAATATTTTTTTAAATATTTAAGCCAATCAAACATGAAAAATTTGAAAAATATTTTTCGAAAAATATTTTCCTTCGTAAAAAACGCACTGTTAGATTTCAAAGTTCAGGAGATGCTGCAACCAATAGCTTTTGTTAGTATATTCAAAGCTAATATCTATTTTCCAGAGATCATACAAGGTAGGACTAATCTCTAGCTCTTTACCGAACTTGAACTTATTACAGAAATTAAAATGTCAAATATAACCAAACAAATAGACAGCAAAAGATTAAGGATGTGAAATTTGAACTGATTACAGAAGCCTTTTTTATCTATTAGTACAAGAGTTGTAGTTATATAGAAGCGTGCAGAAGCTGCTCTCCGTCGACACGTGTACTGAAGTTCGGTGAGTAAGCCATGTAAAATAACAACATATCTACAAATATTTCTACTTCTTTTCCATGGAATTTCATTCGGCTCCATCATCTCTTCGCTATCTCAAATACCAATCGAGTTCTCTCCATCGATTTTTATTTTGTGAATATCAGTTCTTTTACTTAGTTTGCATCTTCTCCTTCAGTTCTCGATTTTTCTCCGCGGATTCTTTCTTGGTCAATAACAATATTTCTGGTGAGAGTTTCTCTGTTATTGTAGTTCCATTTCTTTTTATTAGCTCTGAGTGAGATCTCCATGTTAAAAAACTATGAATATTAAAAATGATAGATTTATGTGAATATCTGGGTCTCCATCTCCATACACTACGAAATCTGAGCCCTAACTGCACCTTCAATTTCTACTAATGGATTCCAATTTCTTGCTTTCTGACCATTAAATCCAAAATATGTTGTTCTTTCTCCTATTTTTGTCTTTAGCTTCTCGGTTAGTTTCAAAAGAATTTTGATCCTTATTGGTTTTTTTCTTACTGGATTTTATGCTTGCATGTCAATTTTTACTTCACATTTTTAGCTAAATGTTGCTTAGGAATAGGTCTCTAGGTGCATGTTTGTGATTATAGTGGGATAAATTAGAATACTTTAGGATGAATGAGTTTTTTGGAGTGCCTATTGAGGATGAAATTCTACACAGAATTTAAGCAAAATACTACTCCCTCTGCTTTCCGTTTCATATTGTTTGAGGTAGTTTGACTCGGCACGGAGTTTAAGAAAAAAGAAGAATACTTTTGAAACTTGTGGTCTTAAAAGAAGAAGGGGTAAAAGGTTTGTGGGGCCATGCCATTTGTGTGACTATAAAAGCTTCTCATTAAGAGCAAAAAGGATAAAATGAAGAGATTAAAGTTGAATTATTTCCAAATTTAAAAATGTGTCACTTATTTTGAAAGTGACTAAAAAGAAAAGTACCTCATTTAATATGAAACGGAGGTAGTAAGTCTATTTAAGAATGAAAAAAACCAAAGTACCGACATCACTGGTTATGGAAATGTGGGAAACTTGGGCAAACGGAAGAGAGCCACCAAGTACAATCCCGGGATTCGCCAAACATTTCCTTAGAACGAGTGGTACCTCCAATGTTCCAATCAATCACCCAAATATCCCACTGGGACAGCCAACTATATCAGCTCATTTCGTGGAAACACTTTCCGAGATTCACCCCCAAGTGTTCATATCTGGTGCGGCCTCAAACATTTTCACCGCTCCCCTATGCTCGGCCACAGTACAGCCTACCTAGGCCCACATTAGACCCTTCAGCTTTCACATTCCAAACACCCACCTTCCAAATGGAGCCTCCCCAGTTCCCCACTTATACTTACTTTCAGCCACCTTAACTTGAGTTCACTGCGGGACAAGAAAAGACTCCAAAAACTCTTGAGAAAGAAGAAATCACAAGAAAGATGAGGACCATAGAACAAAGTCTCAAGAACATATAAGGTTTGAGTGGACAGAGAAGTGTGTTTTATGCTGATCTATGCATGTTCCCCCATGTGCACTTACCATTGGGATTCAATACTCCAAATTTGAGAAGTACGATGGGCACAGTGATCCTATTGATCTTCTCAAGAAATATTGCAATTAGTTGGGAGGGGCCGGCGGAAAAGAAGAATTACTTATGGCCTATTTCGGAGAAAGTCTAGTTGGCATCGCCTCCGAGTGGTATATGGATCAAGATATATCCCGATGGCACATCTGGGATGATCTTGCTAGAGACTTCGAAGTCACTTCCATGACAACATTGATATTTCTCCAAATAGGAATTCGCTAACAAAATTGAAGAAGAAATCATCGGAAAGCTTTCGAGAATATGCGGTTAAGTGGCGTGAGAAGGCATCTAGGGTAAAGCCTCTGATGGACGAGGTCGAGATGGTCACACTTTTTTCTTCAAGCTCAGGAATCCGATTACTTTCAAAATATGATGTTGGCTATGGGTAAACCATTCGCGGAGGCCATCAATATTTGTGAAATGGTTGAAAACGGGTCAAATTCTAAGCCAATCCACCATCAGAGCTAATTCCCAGGCCATTCAAGGAGGATCTGGAGGAATAGCAAGGGTGCAAGAAAAAGGAAGAAACATCCATGACAGCATCAAAACACCGTGCTCCCAGATCCCTTTTCCCAGAAACAACCCCTCAGCATTATTACCCTCACCAGGATACGGCCTATGCTCCTCAGCCATACGCAGTTATAAATTCTCAACCTTATGTCCAGCCTCATCAACAAATCAACCGGAACCAAGCTCCATTTCATAGAAACCAGCCTTCTCACTAAAACCACTACAACCCCCGTCCTCCACAAAATAACTTCCGTCCTTGTGACCCACCCAGGAGGCTAAATTTTACACCAATTGGGGAATCCTACTCCAGTCTTTTTCCAAAGCTTGTCCAAATAGGTTTGTTGCAGCCTGTGCCCCCAAATAGGCAAAATCCACAATCATCCTCTTACCAACGGGGCGCCCGATGCGCTTATCATTCAAGAGTTGAGGGGCATGATACAGAAATTTGTTAGACTTTGAAAAGAGTCGTGGAAAATATGATAGAATAGAGGAAAATAGTGCTAAAGGACGAAGATATCCCCAATATGACCAGCAACCCACTGCTAGCCCACAACAAAGGGCCGATAATCGGAATGATTTGTGAGAATAAGAAATTTGATCCGCAATTGAAAGCTATCATCACCATTACTGATGTAGAAAAGAAACCAAAAGTTGTCCCGGAGCAAGACAAAGGGGAGGAAAAGAACAAAACCACCCACCCAAAATCAGAGGGGAAAATTGAAACAGGAACTTGGACTACGCCTGCTAATGATGTTGTTCTCTATGTCCCTCGGGGCCGCAAGGAGAAGCAGATGAATTTGAGCCCTTCCAGGAGGTTTGACTGAATAAGGCAACTCAGATATATGTGCCCAAGGAGCTTATGTGATACGCGGGCCAATTAATCCACCAAGGCTGAGTGAGCCCGTGGTTATTGGCCACACGCCACATAAGCCTATCACAGATACTTCCGCGGTGCCTTGGAACTACAACAAATCAGTGGTAACTTATAAGGGTGAAAAAATCTCAGGAGAAGAAAATTACCCTGTCGAAGAGTACTCCAATTTGGAAGAGGTGAACAACACCACTAGGAAACGCTTCCCATCAAAAAAGCCCGTAAGTGTCGAAGAAGCAGAGGCGTTCTTTCAAAAAATGAAAATGGCGGACTACGAAGTGATTGACCAGCTTCGAAAATTTTCTGAACAAGTCTCCTTACTATATTTGTTGATGAAATCCCCCGAACACCAGAAGGTATTAATCAAACCCTCAGTGAAGCGCATGTGCCTGCTGAGACTTCCGTGGAGCAATTAGAAAGAATGACGGAAAGATCTTTCACAATCAACTAGATCTCCTTTAGTAAGAATGACTTGCCCCCAGAAGGGGCCGCACATATAAGAGCCTTGCACTTAACAATCAAATATGAAGGGTACTACGTGAAGAGAGTTATGGTAGACGGAGGCTTTGGGGTGGACATCTGTCCACTCTCAACACTACAGCACATGGAAATCAGGACTAAAAGAATTTGACCCAACAATGTCTGTGTATGGGCCTTTGACGGTATAAAAAGGGACATAATTGGAGAGATCGACCTGACCTAACCATCGGCCCAGTATAATTTGAAGTGAATTTCAAAGTGCTACATATGGACACCTTCTACAATTTTCTTTTTGGGAGGCCATGGATCCACACAGTAGGAGCGGTACCCTCCACTCTTCATCAAATGGTAAAATTCGAGCATGAGGGTCAAGAAATTGTGGTCCATGGAGAAGATTAGCAATCAATTTATTGGGACCCATAAGTCCATTGTCTAGAAGGGAGGGAGGGGAGTGAGCACATAGTTTATCAAGCCTTTGAAATTGTGCTCGCAGACCAATATGAGGAAGGAAGCCCATGCCCCCAACCTTTCCTTTATAATGCCTCAATCATGGTAGCCAAATAAATGATCCGACATGGCTTCAAACCCGAGAAATAACTTGGGAAATCATTGCAAGGAATATCCGAACCGATCACCCTACCTGTTAGCGAAAAGTTCTTTGGGGTCGGCTTCGTACCCACACCAGCTGATATAAAATGGTGGGATAGTAGGAAGATTGATGGATGGATGCTACCACAGCCGGTGCCGCACCTTTACAAAACCTTTGTCAAGCCCAAATACAATGAAGAAGAAAAGGATGAGGCTTTTACTACTGAAGAGATTGAAGAAATTTGTGGGGAAATGAGGAAGATATTCTATGAAACCCACATAGTTTAGCCAGAAGAGGACTCAAGCACCGCTGAGGTGTTGTATGTGGAACAAAACACCAAACTACGGAATTAGGAGGCTACGCCATTCCCAATCAGGTCGGAGTCCCAGTAGACCTGTCCTGCCACTTTTACAGCATCGCGAGTTATTCCAGGGTGTAACTCGGATGTCTTCTTTAGTTTCTTGTCTTTTAATTTCCAAAATGTAAACCCTGTTATCTTCAAATTCCAAAAAATGAAATCAATATTTCATTTTTCATCTTTCTTTATGCTTTCTGATTTTGCTATTTTTCTCTTTTACTTCTTCTTTCAGTTCTAATAATGCGGCTTTAAATAACATGACATGCTTGCGTACTTCGGGCCCAGATCCAAACGTGTTGTCTAGTTGTGAAATAATGAACCAAGAATCAGAATATGACAAAGAAGAAGCTTTTAGAGAAATAAATCAAGAAGTGGAACATTTCGAAAATAAACCTAAGCCAAACCTAAATGATACTGAGCCAGTTAACTTGAGTAGTTCCGAAAAAACCAGGGAAACCAAAATAAGCAGTCACGCAAATGAGAAAACTCGGGACACATAATCCAACTCATGTTTGAGTTCAAGGATGTGTTTGCTTGGTCATATGACGACATGCCGGGACTGAATGTTGATTTGGTGGTTCATAAATTTCCAACTTATCCCGATTGTCCCCCAATCCAGCAAAAGCAGAGAAAGTTTAAAATTGATGTCAGTGATAAAATCAAAGAAGAGATCACGAAACAATTGGAAATAGGGCTGATCCGAGTGGTCCGGTATACCACATGGCTAGCTAATGTAGTTCCAGTACTGAAGAAAGATGGGAAAACTCGTGTGTGTGGCTTATAGAGATCTGAACGGGGCAAGTTCCAAAGATAACTTTCCATTTCCAAACATCCACATCCTTGTTGATAATTGTGCCAAACAAGAGATACAGTCCTTCGTAGACTGTTCCGCAGGATATCACCAAGTGTTGGTGGATGAAGAAGACGCAGGTAAGACAGTTTTTACCATACCCTGGGGAATCTATTGCTACAGGGTCATGTTTTTTGGTCTGAAGAATGCCGGGGCAACCTATATGAGAACCATGACCACCATTTTCCATGATATGATGCACCAAGATATAGAGGTGTATGTGGAAGACGTGATCATCAAGTCCAAAACTCAAGATGACCATGTGCGAGATCTGAGGAAGTTCTTTGAACGATTGCGTAGATATGATTTGAAACTAAACCTAGCCAAATGTGCGTTCGCGGTCCCGTCGAGCAAACGTTTAGGCTTCATAGTCAGCCGGAGAGGTATCGAGTTAGATCTGACAAAGATAAAATCTATTCAGGAATTACCTCCTCCAAAAACCAAGAAAGATGTGATGAGCTTGTTAGGAAGATTTAACAATATCAGCCGGTTAGTTGCTCAGATGATCCCCACATGTGAACCCATATTCAAATTACTAAAAAAAGATGCAGCAATCAAATGGACAAATGAATGTCAAGAAGCTTTCGATAATATCAAAGAATATCTATCCAACCCACCGATCTTGGTCCCACCTAAACTGGGGAGGCCTTTTTTCTTGCACCTAACAGTCTTGGAAAATTCCTTTAGTTGTGTCCTCGGACAACATGATATTACCGGGAAGAAAGAGCAGGAAATATATTACTTAAGCAAGATGTTTACCAGCTATGAAGCCAAGTATACTTTGCTGGAAAGAACCTGCTGTGCTTTAACTTGGGTCGCTTAGAAGTTGAGGCATTATCTGCAAGCCTACACCACTTACCTCATAACCAGGTTAGATCCACTAAAATACCTATTCCAGAAACCAATGTTCACGTGAAGATTAGCAAAGTGGCAGATCCTGCTCACTGCATTTGACATATTCTATGCCACTCGCACGGCAATGAAAGCCCAGATATTTGCAAATCATTTAGCTGAGAACCCGGTTGATGATGAATACCAATCTTTGAACACTTACTTCCTAGATGAAGAGATAAACTCGATTGAGGCAATATCCAAGAATACGACATCTTGGAAAATGTTCTTTGATGGAGCAGTAAACTCAAGAGGTATGGGAGTTAGGGTAGTCCTGATTTCACCTACTGGTCAGCATTACCGGCACAGCCCGACTTCAATTTTCTGCACAAACAACACATCTGAGTATAAAGCCTGTATCATGGGTATGAACATAGCAATCGACCAAAATGTCAAAGAGTTATTGATCATGGGAAACTCAGATCTGATTATACGGCAAGCCTAGGGAGAATAGGAAACCTGAGATGTTAAACTTATTCCCTATCGGCAACATGTGGAAGACCTTAGCAAGCAGTTCAAATCAATAGAGTTCAGGTACATCCCTCGTTTTCACAATGAACTAGCTGATGCACTCGCCACTCTGGCCTCAATGTTGTCCTACCTAGGCAATGCCCACATTGATCCCTTGGAAATCCAAATCAGGGAAAGGCACGCTTACTGTAATACAGTTGAGGCAGAACCAAGTATTCAACCATGGTACTATGACATCAAAAGATTTTTGAGAACATAAGAATACCCCGAGCAAGCCAGTGGAGATCAAAAGAGAACCATTAGACGGCACGCAAATGGTTTCTTCTTCAGTGGTGATGTCTCGTACAAAAGGACTCTGGATCTCAATTTGTTAAGATGTGGTGACGCTGAAGAAGCCGAAAGGATCATGCATAAAGTACACACAAGAGTGTGCGGACCCCACATGAACAGGTATGTTTTGGCAAAGAAAACCCTTTGAGCGAGCTATTACTGGAGAACCATGGAAAGGGACTTTCAGTTTTGTCTGAAAGTTCCATCAGTTCGAGGTGCGTGGTGATTTGATTCATGCACCGCCCATGGAATTGTATCGTATGTGAGCACCTTGGCCATTTGTCGCTTGGGTCATGGACGTCATCGGGCCAATCGAGCCAAAAGCTTCAATAGGCAAAGGTTCATACTAATTGCCATTGATTACTTCACGAAGTGGGTTGAAGCCATCACTCTCAAATTTATCACCAAGAAAGCTGTAATAGAATTCATGCACTCCAATCTTATCTGTCGATTTGGTATTCCCGCAACCAACACCACAGATAATTCGGCAAACTTGGATAGTCGTTTGATGGAGGAGATATGCGAACAATTCAAAATAACGCATGGGAGCTCTACTCCTTATCGACCCAAGGCTAATGGTGTTGTTGAAGCAGCAAAATAAAACATCAAGAAGATTATAAGAAAGAGGATTCAGAGCTCTAGGAAATGGCATGAAAAGTTGCCTTTCGCATTACTGGGATATCGAATCATGATGCGCACGATAGTAGGAGTAACCCCATACCTCTTAGTCTATGGAACTGAGGTTGTGATACCCGCGGAGGTGGAAATATCCTCTCCGGATCATCGTTGAAGCCGAGACTGATGACACTAAGTGGGTCAAGACTCGTTTAGAACAACTAACCTTAATCGATGAAAAATAAATGGTTGCGGTCTGCCACGAGCAGTTGTACAACAAAGAATGGCCCGTGCTTATAACAAGAAAGTACGGCCCAGAAATTTTGAAGTGGGACAACTTGTGTTAAGGCGCATTCTTCCTCATCACCATGAGGCAAAAGGAAATTTTGCTCCTAATTGGAAAGGCCCGTACATCATCAGAAAGATATTGCCGAGGAGTATTGTATCTGGGCAGTATCGAGGGAAATAATCCCGAAGCAGCTGTGAATGCGGACGCAGTAAAAAGGTACTATGTCTAGGTTTTCTGCAGCAATGACTCTGTTCAATTGGGATGACAAAGGCTTTCATTCTTGCTATCCAAACACTATTAACCCTTTTGCAAACCCATTTGGTATGGTTACTCTTCTTTGATTACCCTCTTTGGAACCTGAAAGTGTTATTCAAAGATGAAATGGAAAAAAACGAAAGAGAAAGAAATTGAAATGAAAAAAAGAAGAAGAGAAAAACAAAAAAAAACAGAAAAATAAAAGAAAAACAGAAAATAAAAAAACACAAGAAAACCAAAAACAAAATTTTCTGAACTACGTCTGACTTGATTCCAAAAGGATACATAGGCAGCCTCTCCCTGGGGTTCAGTCATACCAAAACAAATATCCCAACTCCCCTAAAAGTAAATCTGGGGCAAATGATATAATGGCTTGGCAATAAGCCCATCAGAACGGTTCCGAAGTTGTAATGCCATCCAGATTCTTTTTACCCAAACCATGTCCAAGTCCTTCTAATCAATTAGCAAAGGCATCAGAATCGGAAAACACTATTGTTGGAATCTGATACAGTTAAACTGAGAGAAATAAAATGAGAGTCTTATTGGTGAAAACCTACGGGTACCATAAGGCGGCGGTAAGTAGAGAATTTGAAAACGAGAGAGTCTGTTTAGTGAAAACTCATAAAGAGCACTATCGTGCGACGGTGAGAAGAGAAATAAGAGAGTTCGATTGGCGAAACCCGCAAAGGGAACCGTCGGTCGAAAAGAAAGCATTTCCCATCACCGATAGAGTCTCGGCAGGATTCCCTGGTTTTAAAACACAGGTCAATGAATGTATGAGAAGTTCGAGAAGTTTGTGCAGGTCAGGCATCCAGTCCAAGAAGCATCTCATGTCTATTTGAAGTCTGCATGCGCCCCATATAGGTTCTTCTTGCCTCTGTTTATTTTTTCCTTGAATCCCTTTCGGTTTAATGCTATTCCCAAAGCTAATATAAAGAAAAGGTGGCAAGATTGGCTTTACAGGGCTTTGCCTAACAAAAGCTGAAGAAAAGCACCCAGCCTCAGAGGGTGCATCAAGACGATCCTAACTGGCCATGATGGTTGATGCTAGGAAATCAAAGTTATTAAAGAAGGAAAGAAAGTCAAGGACAAAGGTCCTAAGGGCAGAATAAAGTGAAAAAGCCAAAGCCCCCTACGGGCGAACCGTCATGAAAAATTCTGAAAAGCTGAGTTCCTAGATTTTAGGAGAGAAATCAGTCTTCGAAAAAACCAGCAAGTAGTGGGGGTTCTCACCAAAAGTTGGTCCAAGACCCAGTGATCAAACAATAAAGGTCACAAAATCAACCACCATTTCAAACTAACAATTGTTCTTTGTTTGAAAATTTAAAAAAAAGTTTGATCCAAAGCAACTATGCAAGAAGAAGGTGCAACCAAAAAGGAAAATGTGCAGGAGCTAGAATAGCTTCCCAGCAACAATCAACCCAAAAGGGAAGTTTCCTCCAAATTCTTTCCTACATTTTTACTAAAAAAAGAGAGAGAGAGAGCAAACAAAAGATCCCAAAAAATCATGGTAGCATAAGGCCTCCAATCTCTAGTTGCATCCTTTCTAACCTAGGATCACATTCCCTAGTTGTCCCCGGCATAACCCGTGGATCTCCCTGGCATAACCCAAGTACCTTTTTTTATCCCGGCATAACCCGTGAATCTCCCTGTCATAACCCAAGAATCTTTTTCTTTTATCCTGGTATAACCCGTGGACGTCCCTAGCATAACCCACAGAGCCTTTTTCTTTTAATCCCGGCATAACCCGTGGACATCCTTGGCATAACCCACGAACTTTTTTTCTTTTATCCCGACATAAACCGCGGATCTCCCTGGCATAACCCAAGGACCTCTTTCTTTTATGCCGGCATAACTCGTGGACCTCCCCGGCATAACCCAACTCTTTTCCTTTCTTTTGGCATAACCTGATGACTTCTCCGGCATAACCTGAGGACCCCTTTTCTTTTCCGGCATAACCCAGTTAGCTTTCCAGCATAACCTGGCAATCCTCCCAACTTAGGGCTTCAATCCATATTCCAAATGATACGCAATCCTGATTTTGATGCTTTCAGTAAAGAAATAGCTTAGATTTTTGTCACAAATAACTCACGAGATTTTCCTAGTGAAAACTATGGCAGCAAAATTTTGTTTGTTTGTTTGTTTTGGTGCTTGAGTACGTTTTACCTTGAAGCACAGAATTCGAGATGGCCAAGAAATGAGTCTCAATCCAAACTAAAGAAAAATAAGAAAAGGAACAAAATGAAGTAAACTCAAAGTGCTGAAGTGGAGAAGGACGCAGACTGCTCAAAAATTTGACCGAAGTCACAAGCTTCGCATGTCCCGTCTTGATCCAAAAGCTGAAAGAAAGAACCATCATATGCACTTGATGAGCATCAAGATTCAGATCAGAGTGTGCATCAAAAGCTAGCCAAGACTCAAGATCAAGCTTCAAGAGATTTATATATAGAAATCTTGTAACTAGTAGCTGATAGGCCTAGCTAGCTTAGCTTTTGATTTTCCTTTTTTGGTGTAATAAGAAAGCCAGCAAGCAGTAGCAGCAGCAACATCAGTGAAATTACAGCTCCCGATAGTCCCAGCTACCAAAACTTGCAGAACTACACTAACCTGATTCCTTTATAGCCAAGGATATGTAAACAACATCTGAAGCAAGGCTCGGTCAGGCATTTTTCAAAAATGCTTCTCATGGAGTGTCAAGCGAGCAAAATTCCATCATAATTGCTCATTTATCTTTGCCCGAAGACCCATCGTGTCTCCGAGCAAAAAGGACAGCTGTGAGCACGTGATTTTTGCATCGCATGATTTACTCCTATAGGATTCTTAAAATTAGGATTTTTCTTTTAATTACTTGATTTTTAGGATTTAATTGCATAATTTTCATGTTTATTTGCATTTTTGTGTGAAATTTTAATTTATATAATTCATGAAAAATACAAAAATATGTATTACATTTGTATTTAGGATTTAATTTTCATAGTATTAGATTAATTAGTTATTAAGGTTTTACAAAATACAAAAATCACAAAATTTGATTTATTTTTGCTTGGTTTAATTTTTAGCTTTGAATTTTGTTAGTTTTATTTTAATTTGGTATTTAATTATTGGAGTTAGCTATTAATTAGAGCTTAATATAATTTGGTAAGTTAATCTAGTTTTTAGAAATAATTTTGGTTTTTAGTTTTAATTTGAAAAGGAAAAAAAAGAAATAAAGGAAATTGAGAAATTACTTAAGACCCGATCTGGTCCAGTCAAATCAAAACCCTCCCAAATACCCGTTAAATTCGCCCATACCCGGCCCAAAATTCGGTCCAGCACCCCCCATAACCAAAACGACGTCGTCTCATAGCCATTAAATCCGAGCCGTCCAGGTTAGAAGCTAGGATCCATTCATATATAACTGTCCTAACACACCCCCTACCCCATCCAGTCATCTCTCTCACCCCACCTTAGAGACCACCCTCGCCATCTCCACCGTCCGCCGCCGCCAGAAATCACCTACGGCGGCAGCGAGTCTCCAATCTCAACCAAATTAACACCACAAGCTTCCCTTGACCTCCTCATCTTGAATCCACCATTGGTTTTCCTCAAATATACCCAGAACTCTTCGAATATAAATTTGAAATTACGAAACCTTGGTGCCGCCACAGTTTCTCCGGTGGTGGTGCCACCCCTATTCAACCTCAACTTTCTTCCAGGCAGCTGTTACCCTTTCTTTAACCCTAATTCATCACCACATCTCTTCAAATCATCACCAAGCGGGGCCAGTTTCAGATCTAAGAGAAAAGAAAAAGTAAAGTCTCCCACTGTCCAAGAGTGATTTTGGCCTGAAATTTATATTAATCGTTTGTTCTCAACAAGAACATTCGGTTGATACTAATTTTGGTTCAAATCGAAGAATACAAGAGACATGTTCAAGCCAGCCATCTGACTGTTTTGCTTAAGGGTACTTCCTGTCCTTTTCATTTTTTTGTCTTTGTTTCCTTTTCCTCGTCTCCTTCATGCTTTATCTCATTCTTCTTAGTCTCATTTTATTCGACCAGTAGTGAAATTAGATTAGCAAGACTTTGTTAGTATTTTTCAAACAAGGTCAATCCTACTTTGTTTAATTTTATCTTCTTGGTTTTTATTTTTATCATAATCGAATTAATAGTCAGCAAGGATCAGATTGGTTGCATTTTCGCATTTTTAATATAATTAATTTGTGGTAAGGCCTGTGTCAGAATTTGAGTCTTGGATATTCATGTGGGCTAATTTGAAATCAGCCTTGGGTTGTTTGAGTCATTTGTAACCCAATTCAAAGATGCCCAGTTGTTTTGAGCCTAAGTTTGTTTGGTAGCTTAGGTCATTAGGGGTAGTATAGGTAATCTAACTTAGGGAATCTCTTGGTAACGAAATAGGAAGCTTCTAGTGAGGGTTTCTTTGTGAATTTCAGACTTTTGATAGTATAACTTGGCCAACAAAGTCAAGATCCTAGGGATTTTTAAGCAAAAAGCATAAATCAAAAAGGACCTAAGGGTTAAAATAAATCTGAAAGGTTACCCTAAATTGCTGGCCTATAAAGGCAAGCCATTCTGGCATTGCAAAAAGAAAAATGGAGATATTATCTAAAAAGAAAAAGAAGGCAATTCCTACTCCCAATTAAAGAGTTTCTAAACCCTTCCATGTTTAAGGAATTGTTTTTCTTTTCCATATTAACAATTTACTACTTCTTAATGCTCTGTCTTTTGTTAGAGTGTACATATCGTAGGCTCCTTATATGCCGCAAGATATACTCAATTTTGGAGCCATAGAGTCACTTTGCAAGAATATCTTCTAATTACTGGTTTCAACTTTCAAAGTATCTAGCGAGAAAGATTAGTATTTAGTTGTGTGCAAGGATCAATTGTGCAAGGAGATTAACAAAGAGTTTTGTGCAAGGAGATTAACAAAGAATTTTGTGGTTTCATGGACAATTCAAGTGTCATCAGTATCAACAGTTTCTCAAAGATTTGTAAGCAAGAGTTATCATAGTACTCTTTACATTATCAAAGAGTATTTATCGAAATAAAACATGCTCTAATGCAAAGTACTGGGCCCGGGCTTGCCCGGGCTAATCCCATCTAGTATTTATATATTAGTGGTGAAGTACAAAGGCAGTAGAAGTAGAATGCAGTAGTGCCATCACTGAAGTGTAATAGAGGTGTTGAAAATAAAAAGGATACCAGTTGCTGTTAAACAACCATCATTCAAAGCACCCTAAAGTTGTGACCTAGTAGTCAATGAAGTAAGTGAAAAAAATGGGAAGCCAAGGTTCAAATCCTCGCAAAGACAAAATGTTAACTGATTTCTCCTCACCCACCTAAGCTTTGATCAGCAGAATTATCTGATAACTATGCTAGTAGGACGTAACAGGTTTTCGATTAAATAGCTGAGTAGCACAAGTTGGTTCCAACACCATGAGAGAGAGAGAGAGAGAGAGAGAGACACGAGGATTGACAGCGTGCCATTGCCAATAGTAATCCCTACTAACATAGTTTCTATGCAACGAAGTTAGAAAGTCATCCCCCTTAATCAGAGAGTAGTAACCATGTAAAAACCTTTCAATATAAACCAGACCTGGATTCACTTTGGTAGATTAATGCAGTTTAACCTTGTGCATGAATTCATATCAACGGAGTAAGATAACCTCATCGAATACTCTTGGAAATCAACATATTAACTCAATGTTTTATAATAATCAAGTTCTCTTAGATGGCCGGATCATCATGTAATTCAATGAGAGACGAGAAGTAAAGCCACTGACTGAAAAGTGAAACTCTGAAATTCCACTCTCTTCAGAACGTCCAGCTACAAAGTACTAAAATCATCTAAAGCCTCTAAAAATATTCGACCTTTCCTTTATTCAATTACCATCAGATATACTTGTTGACGAAAAATGTTACAGAACTATGTCCTACCTATGAATATGATAAGATTATCAAACAGGATCAAGGCAATAGATCATCAAAATGCATTTAAGTTTCCAAAATTCCAAATTACAAACAATTCCAGTAATTCAGAGCATGGTGTTATGAGTCATGCTTAATGCTGCCTTTAACCTAAATCTAATTGGTATAGCATAGACCATTTTGTGCTGGTTAACTACGAGGCACTAGAGCTGCTGTAGCAGGATTAAGTGTGCAGCCTAGTCAAAACCTCTATTACAAATGTTAGGCCAAAGAATGCATAACTCGAATAATTTTATCAGCATAATACAGATCAGAAAGTATGGCATTCAAACTAGCAGACAAAGATTTTTATTAAAATATAACCACTCTATATTCATGTAGCAGACACAGTGGAACCTAAAGCATCACTATTTTTCTTTTTATAAATATAAGCCAAAACATCATATTATTACTTGATATCATTCTCCTTTTTCCAGAACTGTTATGCTCAAATCTCTTAAAAGCAGTTTCAGGAAAATGCGTAGAGAGGATGTTCAAGGGAAAACATTAACGCAAGCATTAACTTGTATTGTGGCCACGTTACATCTGAGCTTGTCCATACGTTTTAAGCATTGTGTCCTCATCAACAACAACAACAACCCAGTATAACCTCACATAGTGGGGTCTGGGGAGGATAGTATGTACGCAGACCTTACCTCTACCATGGGGTAGAGAGGTTGTTTCCAAATAGACCCCCGGCATCCTTCCCTCCAAGAACTTCCCACCTTGCTCTTGGGGAGACTCGAACTCACAACCTCTCGGTTGGGAGTGGGGGTTGCTTACCATCAGAGCAACCCCTCTTGTCTCTCATTGTGTCCTCATCCTTTTACATAATTGTAAGAAACACCAGACAGAATGGATATATCATGTCCGTTAAACCAAATTCTCCTTGCTTATCAAGATGCTCACAGGAAGTGCATTACTTCTAAGAACTTCACTTATCTATGCAATGTCTAGTGTCTAGAAAAAGTTGAAGCTCAACAGCCTCGACTCTAAAGTTTTACAAGAAAGTTCATTTAAAATTTAAAAGTCCAAATATAGAAAATGAACTATGAACCGGAAATATAGTAAAGCTCCTATTGAATAAGAATTATTCATCATTAGTATCAAAGAGCAAGTCTTTCGTACATAACACACAACAAACAAGACTATATTTAAATTAGGTTAAAGAATTTCAAACACAATACCATAATTTGAACTAGATTCATCAAACAGAAAAAGCCTAGGACCTTTTTTTCTCAACTCCTTTTTACAAAGAGAACCCCAACGTCTAAACCATATAACTACCTTTGCAAAGAATAGATCCTTATACCTAGTAACAAAAAATTCTAACCGCGGATTACCTCAAGGATGTGTATGATAGCCATTAGTTCCTGATTCAGGAACTGTCACAATAGCCTTTTGCATTTCCACATTCCTCTCTTCTTTTATCCCATTCTCATTGTCATCTTCATCAGAGTCCAACGTAAAATGACCTTGACTATCCAATTCCAAGTGTTGCATCTCAACTCCAATAGGTCTATATCGCATATGTTCACGGCCAATACCATTCTTTTTACACACAATTGAGTACACAAAAGCAATAACAGACACAAGAAGAGCAAGATGGCAATTGAACTGAAGGGTAGCAATAGCTCGACCACGATGATACTCATGATGACCTTTACACTTAACCGTATAATTACCTCTACTCTTTTCATGCAAAGAGCAACCTTGAGCAATCAAATCAGAGAAAAAAGAAAACCCCATTTGCAGAATCCACATTCCTTGCAAGATTAAACCAATCCCACGTCCCAATTTAGCATATTTCAATTTGGGATCTTTTAATTCAAGAATTGAACAAAATGCACAAATAGTAATAGGCGCAAGCAAGAGATCATAGTAACGATTCTCAACTCCACTTGGGTCTTTACGTTGAAGGTAAAAAAGCAAAAATTCCTCAGCGAAAGCGAAAAGGCAAAGCAAATTGAGGATCTTGGAAGGTAAAAGATAAGATTTTTTTAAGTGGGTCATTAAGCCTAAAACCGAATAGAGCAAGAAAAGAAGAGAAATTGCAATTACCTGCAATTGAAGCACTGAACCAATTTGATCTTTAGAGTTAAGTGCATCGAAAAGGGATAATAAGGAATTCAGAATGAAGAAAAATGAAAGGATTAAGATTGATACAAAGGTGATTAATGAAGAAAAAACATAATCTTGGGCTTGCTTCTCTGTCAGCGATTGGGAAGTGGAAGACGGTGATGAATTTGTCAGGGCAGTAGAGGAGGAGATTAAAGATTCCCAAGCGCCGATTAGAATGAATCCACTGCCGGCTACAGTATAGGAGAAAAGCCCCATGGTTGACTTTGATTTTCTTTAGATCTCTCACTTAAGGAAATTTCTGTTTATATATGTTGAAGGGGAACGGGTTGTGCCAGCCTGCGCCCCTATAGTTGGACTTGTCTGAATTTGCTTTCTACTTTCATAAGAATCAGAACTCCTTTTTTTTCTGGTTGGGTGGTGGGGTGGGGGTGATGCGTATATTTGTGTTTTCTCAAAACGAGAAAAGATTTGAAAACATTTATGTACTCCAAAGTTGTGTGTTGCGTTACACAAGCTCAACTTGCACAGGTATCTAGATTACTTCTTATCTTTCTTTGGGAGGGTTTATTTTTAGCCAAAAATGTTTTTTCTTGCCAAAAATACTTTTAATTAAAAGTTATGGTATTTGGCCAAGTTTTTAGAAGGGAAAAAAATGCTTTTAAGGAAAAGCAAAAGCAGTTTTGGATAAGCAGAAAAAAATAGCTTTTCTCCGAATATATTTTTTTGAGAAGCACTTTTGAGAAAAATACACTTAGAAGAAGTTTTTTAAAGCGTGGCCAAACACTAATTGTTGCTCAAAAGTACTTTTTAAAACTACTGAACTCCATTCCTTGTTTTCTCGCTGAAGTTTACTCTGTTTTCTGTTAAAACTCCCGTCCTGTTTTTGAAATAATCTCAGAATTGTGCATTTATTTTATCACATTTCTACTGGGTTATTTTCTTATCCGGACTCGTGCTACTTTTATTTGTTTTATGTCTTGTCAGGTTATTGCATCTTTAATATCACTACTATATTTTTCAAAGTGTGTTTTGACAAATTTATCTCCACTTTACAAATTGATTAAAACTCCCGTCCTGTTTTGACATAATCTCGGAATCGGACATCTGTTTTATCATGTCCTGTACTAGATTGTTTTGCCTGTCCAGAATCGTGCTATTTTACTGCATCTTTAATATCATTACTATATTTTAATGTATGTTTCAACATGTCTAGCTATACTTTACTAATTCCTAAACTACTATATACTCACTACCACCTTTAGTTACACTTCTCAAATTCTTCACTCCATTTTAATTAAACATTCTGCTTTTCACTGAATTTTACTTCTTTCCGTCATCCTTTTTACTTTTGTTTTTGAGACCTTAAATGTGAAAGACGTGCTAACTACATATTTACTTCTGGAGGGATTCGTGAACCTCTTATTTGCCTTTTATGATCCCTTTATGTGTAGCCTACTTGTTATGTATGGCACCTAGCATTTTGTCCTTTAAACCTAAGCGTTTAGCTAAGTCCTTACCCTATAGGAATAGTTGGTCCTAAATACCTTCTAGAACTTATATGAGGGACGGGTAATAGCACGCAATAAGCATTCGTGACCAATCCACACGTTTAAATAACCTTTACAGGGTGGGAAGGGTAGAATATGGAGATAATGATGACCGATGCGCTAATATCTCATGTAGCCCCTCTTCCAAGGAGTGATTACTGGATATTGTATTGACGTGATCCATATTAATCATAAATCTAGGACCCCTTTTTCCTTTGTTTGTCTTCGTCCACTTTCTTTAGAATTGCTTAGACCTTTCAAATTTCTACTCTCTCTCTACTTACCTTCACAACTTTCAATTTAATTGCAAATCCTTATTTGAGTCTTGATTGCTTATTTATAAAGTCATAATTGTAATATGGCCGGAACCATACTAGTGGATCTTGAGGGGTGCCTAATACCTTTCCCTCGAGATAATATCTAGCCCTTACCCAAACTCTGGTTCTTCAACTCAAACTCTTCTTAAAGTGTCCTAATGCACTATAATCATTAGGTGGCGACTCTCCAATTCCAAAACCCAATTCTCGAAAGGGAATAGAATTGTCCTCCCAAATGTCGTATACCTGATTTCAACTCTCAGAAAGAGGGTGCGTCGATAATTATTATTATTATTATAGTTTGAGTTGTTCGCTATAATTGGGCTTCGTGCTAATTGATTGAATCCTTCAGGAATTGCTATTACTGGTTTCTTACCATTTTTACGTATTATTAAACTCAGTCTTGGCATATAATACTATTTTTCAAACTCAACCATCTTTTCTCAAACTTGAATCTTAAATAATATTTTTAATAAAGTTTGGGCTGAATATTTATATATTATTGTGCCTGAGGGACTTATATGATTCAGGACTGAGCATGGGATCTGGTTGCAGCAGTATTATATTGATATTGATATGAGACCGAGGGCCTAGTTGATGCCACGAGATGGCTTATATTGTGCTTGGTCCGTAAGGGGCCCTCCCGGAATCTACACACTCCCAGTGAGCGTCGTTAACGACAAATAAAGGGAGCGGGCTGCACGCCACATCATGTATTAGAGAGTATCGGACTAGTGTTGCATTTCTTATTTGCATGTCATTTACTTATTTATCTATTGTAGCATTTCTATAATTATTGTTATTTGGGTTACTGATTGAATACTATCTGGTTCAGGTTGTTGTATTTAAAGAATTACTTTGTGCCTATTTAGGATTTCTTATTTTCAGCTTTATTTATATTTATTACTCACTGGGTCAGAATACTCACATTACTCCTTGCACCTTGCGTACAAATCCATGTACATCTGAGGCTGAGTGAGGATTTCTCTACAGAGCAGCTTATTCGGGAGCATCAAGATAGTTGCATGACGTCCGCAGTCCTGATCTTCCTTCTACCTCAGTTGATTTATTTTTGCATTTCTTTAGAACGATATGTAGTAGATTGATACTCATGTATTAGAGACTCAGACTTGTGACACCAGATTCATCGGGCTGTGTAGTAGTATTGGTATTTGGATTTCCGTATATTTTAACTCTATTTTGGGCTTTCAGTATTATGACTTAGTAATTTACCTGTGTTAATTAAGTCGTGAGATATATAAAATGGTTAAAGTTATTAAATTGATCAGGCTTGCCTAGAAGTGTGTTGGGAACCATCACGACCGGGATTGGGGTTCGTGACATTTTAAGATCTGCAGCAAATCCACAATAACACAAATGTTCCTTCCTCATTATTGAAGGAGAAGAGGCGACAATAGCTTATTTTTTGCAAGAGAAGCAGATAAAATCGACTTTCAAAACAAACGGAGATGGAAAAAATTGATGGGCAGCGAAGAATCACAGGAAAATAAAATTCTATTTTTCACTATTCAAGCTAACAAACAAAGAAGAAGGCATTGCATTTGGATAGAAATTAGCTTCTATAATGTTCAACAACGGAGAATAAGGTAGAAAGAAGAAGATGTTTGTTAAATAGGCTTAATTATTACCGTTAGGGCTTTTTAACTGTCTTCACGCTCCTTACAGGCGTGTAAATCACACACTGAAGTCATATATGTCACATAGGATAAGCCACATTGGATAAGCATTTATTATTCACGTTTTGAATGAGCATAAGTTTTTGATTGGCAAATATATAAATTTGGGGACTGACATGACAAAGCGATTGAAGTACATATGTTATTTAGGCTATTCTTTCAAAATTAAATTAGGGAAAATGCATAAGTACCTTGAACGGAGGGCAGATTTCCAACTAAATACCTTTACTTTGTATGAGTCTCATTGCCTCTTGAACTATCTCAGGATAAAATATTTTGTCATGCTTACGTGATAAAGTACGTGTATTTCACTCTCTCAAAGAGGGGGAGAAGCAAAAAATATATTAAAAACGTATTTTTATAGCATTTTCTTGTATTAAATGTGTATTATTTATACTGTTTTTCTTGCTTTCTTCTCTTGTTGTATCGCTCTGGTTCCCAACTGGAACAGGAAGTCGCCGGGGATTTTTTTGGCATTCTCCTTCTATTTTTTGTTAATTTTTTTTTCTCTCATACACATAATCACACTTAACAAAAACTTATGCATATATAAAGCAAAACGAACTGGGCTTATAAACTGGTCAAACCAGCTTTTAAGTACTTGTAGGGTTAATTTGGTATTTGCTTAACATTTAAGTGTTTTTAAGTTAAAGTGCTTTTAAGCCAAAACAAACTAAAAGCCATAAGTTGGCTACCCCAACTTATTGCTTTTTAGCTCAACAACTCTTTTTGTTTGACCAAAAAAATTACTTTATTATCCCTTTAATTATTTTATAAAACTCAAAATACCATTCCCTCGGTAAAACCCTAACTACGACTCTTTTCTTTTCCCATTCAGTTTTGATATTTTCTTTCTACAATCTTTCTCCCAAACATAACTTTCCTTCATACGTTGCAATCTCTCCATCCCTCATCTCTCACTAGAGCTAAAAATCTCTTTCTCGTTTGGAGATAAAAGCATGTGTGCAGTAAAGAAACTTGGAGGTTGAGTTGCTTGGTAGACAATGTTGTTGATCAGTTTAAAGTAAGGTCCTCTCTTTTACTTTGATTTTATTTCGTTTTAAGATCACGATGAGATATTAGTGATCCACTAACAAAAAAGTTATATCAGTTCTTTTTTCTTTTGTTATTTGAAAAAAGTTCAATATGAATGGTTGAAGCAATTTAACATTGCATGAATGAACAATTGCAATGTTTATGGTATATCTTTGTTTCTATTATATATCTGCCATAAGATTACTATAGTCTTGAGTATATTGATGTCATTATTTGATGCAATTTCTTTTCTGTTGCATAGTAGAGAATCCATTATGATAAAATTGAATATATTGGAGAAAGCATCTCACTTGATAGCATCGTACAGTTCATATGTAGTAACTGCTTTAATGATAAATAATTTAATATTATGAACACTCTATGAATTTTTGTATTCACAAGGAAGATAATACATTGTTTGGCTACAAAAAAAAAAGTTCTTATTATTGACATCCTGTAGATACTCTATTTATAGAAAGAACATTAGTCGCCCATTACATTTAGTTTCTATTCACAATCTAAGAATTTTAGAAGCTACTATTTTCTATTTCCTTGTATGATGAAATATTTCTATTTACTTAATTCTTAGGTTAGAATATTATTGTATAGAGCTTGTGAAGAATTTTTATTTTCTTCAGATTGTTAACATTCAAACATGTCGAAAAATTTTACCGGATGAAATAATGCTAAATGGGATAATGATCTCCATATTATATTTATTGAGTTGTATGAACAAGAGATACGAAAAGGGAATAGACCTAATACTTATTTGTCTAAAGAAGGATGGAAAAATATGGTTAATGAGCTCAATAATAAGACGGAATAACGTATGATAGTAAACAAATAAAAAATAATTGAGATTATACGAAAGCTGAATGGACTCTTTTTAAGCAGTTGATGAAGGGGGAAACATGTTTAGGATGGGATGAAAACAAAAAAAAACAATGGTTGCGGATGATGATTGGTGTGAGCAAAAAATTAAGGTACAAATCACACGCTCTTCTATATGTTTTTAAGAGTATTTCATTGTTAATCTTTATTATTGTCTTAAATTAATTGATAATTTATGTTGCAGGAGAATGCTAAATATAAAAAATTTAGGAATAAAAATCTTTCTTTTATATAGTTTCGATATGATGCGAATTTTGCTGATATTATTACCATATGAGAGAGAGCACGAGCAGCAAGCCAATAATAGATATCGGGGATTGGATTATACTTAGATAATAAAATAAATAATTTTTATGATTATAATTATGGTGATCAATTTGGTAACTTTAATGATGAGAAGAGCGACGATAGCGATGATATCTTACAACATGCACATTCTTCCAAATCTATTTTTAGTCTTTTTTCTTGCAAGAGTTGATTAATGATAAACATACTTATTCGCATACAATCTAACATCAACATTATTAAAGTTTTAGCATTCCCCCCAACCAAATAGAGCATTGAACTGTTGAAGAAGGATCAAGATTTAGCTCCACTACCACAGAATCGGCAACCAAGGCTAGAAAAAACTGAAAAAATAAGAAAGTGTTATAAATAGAGTTCTGTTAAGGTGAATGTTTATATTCTAAAAATTGTAGAGTTTATTATTGTGTAGCTAAGTCACTTTTCTCCTATTAATACAGATGATCTATTCTATTGTAATTAATCCTAAATCAATAAGAATTATCCGTCTCTCTTTTTTCTGCAATATTGCTCTTATTCTTTTATTATTTTATAACACGTTATCAACACTAGACTCTAAACAATTGAATAGAAGCTTTGCGATTAATCATAATGATTGTTAATAGTTTTATGAACTTCCTTTATGATTAAATTTTGGATTTAAGGTAAGTATTTTATCATATTTTTCTCTTTTATTCTATACTTTGATTTTATATACTAGCAAAGACAATAAAGTTTCATGTATGATTGTGGGCAAACTATTAAAAATTCGTCTCATTAAATTAGCTCCATTCTCATTTCTTTAAGAGAATGTGATAGCAATATGTGATAAGTCTGAAAGAAGTAAAAAATATTACTATGAATGTATCAATGGATATGAACATGGCAATAGACGAAATTATAATTATCATCATTATGGTAATGAGAACAATAAAGATTCTATAAATAATTCTTCACTTTGTGAAAGTAATATTTGTCATCGATTTGACATGATATTTTATAAATCACATATAGACGATTATAGTCTATTCAAGATGTGAATGTGACAACATCTGATTTACGAATACATATTCATTATTGGAAAAATATGAACGTGCTAGTGGTAGTGAATATACCACACTCGCCTCTAGAAGGAGATTTGAGATGTTATAAGAAAATAATGTCATTATTATCGCATGGATGGTCATTGGTCACATACCTATTGTACCCCAAAATACTTTGATAATGTGATTATTAAAGAATAACATTAATGTAAGTAACATATCTTGTATATAATTTTGACCATAACCATAATGGTATAACTTTCTCTTCAAAAAAAGTATTCATCACATGGATATTGATGAATATGTGGTAGTACAAAATTAATTGAGAGCTCTAGAAGAGTCAGTTATTATTATTTTGGAGAAACACAATTGATTACCAATAAGGTATTTTGTTGTAGTAAGTCTCAAAGAAACTTAATTGAGTTTTTAAGGTATTCGCGAAAGCAGTTAATTATATTGAGAATATAAATAAAGGAAAGATTTAATATCTTCTATTATTACAACTTATAGCGGAATAATATGTATGTAAAAACTTACCTGCTTTATTCTCCAGTTTGTACTATATAATTAAAAAATACCACAATAAATGGATGTCTATTAATATAAAAACCCATATCATTATAAACTTGGAGTTTATTGCTAATTGCACACGTCATGGCGTAAACCTAAAGTTTATCAATATTGATAATTCATTCAGTTGGAATAATGGTTTAGCCATATCAATTTAAGTATGGTGTGAAAAAAAAATAGAGAATTCACGTGGGTAATGTTAAAGAGCTAGAAAGTTTTTACGAATTCTCTTATGTTGCTTATTCTCATTGTTTAATGGATCAACTAAAATTGGGATTGAATCCCATGAATACTGGAAATATCAAAGGTGAATATAAGCCTACTCACCCGCCATGTATACCACATAAGATGCATCTATGAGATGGTTACATGTGCGATTATTAACAACCCGCAACATGGTGTTTGCGAGGTAACTTGATCAATAATTTGACTTAGAGCATAATTTCCAGCTTTTTTTATTCAAGATAGTTCATCTTGATAAGTTGGTTTACATCACAGTTGGTTTAGCAAAATAATTTACTGAGTACCTTCATTTAATAGATAAACAATTGCTTATGAGAACAAAGTTATCTATATCAATTTGATATATATTATATAGCAAAGTATATTATTTCTTCCCTCACAAGTGGTTCAAGGTCAAGAACCAAATAATTCCATCTTATTATTGTTGATGCGCAGTGTATATTTTGATTAACACCATAATGCACAAAGATGGGTTCTCAAAGTTGAGGAAACAAGTTAGTTTTTCAAATATGAGGGGAAGACATGATAAACAGTTGAGAAAAGGTTACGTGAAATGAATTATCATTTGTACATCTAGATCCTCGAATAAAATAATATGAACTTGAAGTTCATAAAAGAATAATTCATTTGCAATATATTATAAAGCATGTCATGCGCATTTGCTGACCCAAATAAAGTAACTATATTCTCAATGCAAATGCTCCTATTAAATCCTAGAAGGACAAAGTCCATGGTACGTTTAAAACATATATACAATCGGTTTCAAATAAACTTCTTGATAAAGAATATGAGCAAATGATCAAAATGATCATAATAAAGAAGGCAAGTGATTTAGAAGATCATATATACATAACACTTTATAAAATCTCATGAGAGATTCAGGTATCTGATGAAAGAAGAGATCTCTATGTTATATCTTTATGAAAAATAAGGAGGTTGGAACCGATATAAAATGACATTGATTATAGTGTTAAATATATATGAGTATCTTAAGTCTGGAGAAACAATTCAAGTGAAATTTGGTTCCATATGAAAGACAAGTAGTTTTGGACCTGTAGTTCAAACACTTAAAAGTATAAAGACAATGGTATGTTCTATCACCTTTATGTATCTTATATGCCTGGCATGACATGAAAACTTGATACAAATCTAAAGTCTATTTATATGGCTTATATGACTTAACTTATATGACAATCCATGAATTTAAGTTGTTTGAAGCATATACAATTCTTGATATTGAAGTACTACATCCTCAATGCAATTTATGCCCAAATGTGTCTTGCTATAACTATAAGAATGATAATGTGATAGTGAGAATACCTCTATGGAGATATTGAAGAGTCATTCCACGATATTTGTAAAGACATTATATATCTATCACGACTGATGATTTCAAGGTGCAAAATATTCATTCAAGTTAATATGGCTGATTTATTTATCAAATCTCTACCAACGATCTCTTGTAGACGGTGCACAAGATTGGAATATGAAGGCTCAAGGATGTGTATTGATGGTCTCATCAGCGGGAGTTAATGCGCGTTGCACTATTTTTCCTTACAAAGTTTTGTCCCGCTAGGTTTTCCTTGTAAGGTTTTTAATGAGGCAACCAAAAGGCGTATTGTTAGATATGTGTACTCTTTTTCATTCTCTAAAGTTTTTTTAATTAAGGTTTTAACGAGGCACACTATCTGTTAAACAGACATTCAAGGTGAAGTGTTATAAATAGAATTCTGTTTAAGCTGAATGTTTATTTGATAGCTAAGTCCCTTTCCCCCTATTAATAGAGATGATATATTCATTGTAATTGATCCTAAATCAATAAGAATTATTTCTCTCTCTTTCTCTGCAATATTGCTTTTGTTTTTTTATTATTTTATAACATAAAGAAAATAACTAGAGAAGAAAAAGTAAGAGACTGAAAAAGAAAAAACTAAAGGAAATGTGATAGAGTGAGAAATAAGGAAAAAAGTAAAGAAAAAGAAGAAGAAAAGAAAAAAATGATATAGCACGTGGCAGCGTGTATAGTCGATGCATGTTGTGAATCTAGATATAAGGTGGTATTTATTTTGTTTTGCAATAGTCCAAGGTGGTAATTCGACCAGCAAAGAAGGGTGTCAATGGATATTTGATAATCGGTTACTCGATCGAACTGTATTGAGCCGAATTAATTTTTAGGTTTCTTTTAAAAAATTATAATTTTTTGTATATATCTATAATTATACTGATAATTAGGATATATTTTTTATTTTATAAAAACAAATTAAAAAACTGAACCGTACCGAATAAATTTTATATATGGAAAATATATTTGTATAGTAAGCTTAAAATGAATAAACATTAAATTCTAATTGGGTCTTGAAATTCTGAAAACTGTTACAAGCCAACACTCAAAATACTAATTCCTAAATCTATTATGTTATTTATACTTAAACTAAGTTATTTCAAGTATCTTTATTAGAAAAGCACAACGTGTTCTAGCGATTATGAGTAGAAAACTATAATGTATTGAATATTTTTCCTTTCATAAAATTTAGATTTATCATTTGAATATTTAATATAAACTTTGTTCTTGGGTCCTGGCTTGGTTAAAATCTTTTCACTCGTGTAATTTATATTTTTTTTATTTTTACTTGGTTTCTTTACTTTGTTGTCGAATAGTTGATAGATCTATACTCTAGCCGTCTTTCATATTTTTTTAATTCATCACTCCTATAATAGCAAAAATATCTAGAAAGTTTTGGTAAGTCTTGTAAAAGAACATGTATTATTGCATTGTACTTCTACTGGTGAATATTATATAATACTTAAAATATAAAAATTAATCGAACGTATTGATACCGAAGTGAAACCTCATGATTGAGACGATTTCGAAAAGTCTAATTTTGATATATATAATAAAACAACCGAAATTTTATAAAATAACCGTTCGAACCGAATTATTGACACCCCTAACATCAACTATAAAGTGTGTAATTGGAAATTACTCCATAGTTCAAGAGGAAACTCATGCCTTTCTATTAAATAAGAGTAAATATCTTAAATCCCATCTAAACTTGGCTTAGATTATTAGTATCCTCTTCGAACTATACACGGTCTTATTACCCCCTTCAACTTGGCCAATTGAGAGTCATTACCCCCTAGACGTTGATGTGGCAAAAAGTGTGGGTGCACTCGCCTGCCACATGGATTTTTCGTGTCTATGTGGTATTTTTTTTAAAAATACAATATTTTGTACATTTTTAAGAATATTATTTTTTTAGATATTTTCTTCGGATAAAATTTATAATAAAACTTGGATATAACTACATTATTTAGGCTAAAAAAATTTATTTGGCCAAAACTAATAAAGTTTTAGTTAACTTTTTTTGAATTTGACCTGAAAATAAATATTTATACAATTGAAATAAATAGTCAAGGCATCTAAAAAGTTACAAAAAAATAGTTGAAATAAATAATCATTGCATCAAAAGATGAAATAAAAGAGTGTACAAATGCACTTGTAATTTCTTGCAATTGTACACTCTTTTTATTTTTCTTTTGATGCAATGACTATTTATTTTAACCGTGTGTTTTTACTTTTTTAAGGTAAAATCTGTTAAAAAAATAAAATTAGAGCACTGTAATTTAGAGCTATATAAAAAATTATAGCCAAAATAGTTAATTTCAAATTTTATATTTTTATAACTTTTTAAATGCCTTTACTATTTATTTTAATTATATAAACTTTATTTTCATATCAAATTCAAAAAAATATTAACTAAAACTTTATTAAAGCAGGGGGGTGTGCGTTCACTATTAAGCCTACGCCCGTCCATTCCTTTCAAGCTTGATCCTTCCCTTAGACTCGTTACCTTGTTCGACTGAACTCGTTGTTTTTGACCAAATAAAAATATTTAGTCTAAATAATGCAGTTTAATCCAGATTTTATTATAAATTATATTTGAAAAAAATTATCTAAAAAGTAATATTCTTAAAAAGGTAAAAAAAAATATTTTTTTAAAAAAGCTACATAGACTAAAAAAATTCACGTGGCAGGTTAGTACACCCACATTTTTTTGCTATATCAGCATCTGGGGGGTAATGACTCTCAAAATGTCAAGTTAAGAGGGTAATTAAAACCAGACATAGTTCGGAAGGATATTTATAATTTAAGCTAAGTTTAAGGATGATTTAAGGTATTTTACCATTAAATAATAATAAAAATACATGTAATATAAATTAGGAAATTAAAAACTCACAGCGATGTACATATTGATCATGTATTGATGTTATATCCTTGTCTTCCCACTTGGCCTTCTCTCCTCTAATAATTGTGATTCTAATGTATATATTGTCCTTAATATTATTTAATGAAGGAAAAAGTCACAAGGTAAATAATATTTCACCTGATTTTACTGAGCGGACAATTGAGTTTTGGCATTACAGATGCCTAAAGAAAGGGAAAGAAAAATGTGACATAGGTTTACCAACAGCCTTTCTTCATAAATAAAGTACACCAGAATTAGCACCCTTTTATACCCCAAGCCCACGTTATCCTTCACATTTTTGTGCCTATGCTTGTTTTAATATACTATAGTTTTTCTCGTGTACGCATCATGCTGATCCCCTTGGAATCTTCTGTTAACAAAGTAAAAAACTGTACTTTCCATTTGGCTTTTTTACTTTTCTATTATCAGTCAAAATTGCAAAATCCGTAAAATATAAGAGTAGTTCTTACTTTGTACTGAGCAAGTATATAAATACCAGAAACTCTCTTATCTATAAATTGCCTCTTACATTTTCTTCTCCACTCCAGTCTTTACTTTAGAATACAGTAAACAGCATGAATATCAACAAGGCAACTTCATTTTTACTTCCTTTGGTGTTTTTCTTGGCTTTATCCCAAGAATTTGTTAATGGGCGCCCTCTTATACTTTCACGTACCAGACCCAAGCCAGATGATGCTGCCCTCTTTGCTCGTTGGCTTGTTTCTCAGAGTTCTTGGGGTGTTCTTAAGTAAGTCTTTTTCTTCTGTCTCGTAGACCATAGCTTTAATATTCTTACTTAATTGCGTGAAATTATCGAATTGGTATCTTTTTGTCAGAAAGATCGAATCTTTTACTGTGGTCTATGATTCTTAGCCAACCCCAACTAGTTTGGGATCTTGGGGGTGTTGATTGATTGGTTGTTCTTGATTTTTAATTTTTTGCTAGATCAGATGCAGTTTCATTTTCCTACCCCCTTGTCGATTTTAACATGTTAAAATCTGAATTATGGCTGCTTTGTTGTCTATGCTGTCATTTGTGGCAGCTAAAGTCAACTGATTGGCTATAACAGTACTGGCTTAAAGATTGTTGTTAAGAATGGAAAAATGAATTCCACTAACAACAACCTAGTATAATCCCACATAGAGGGGTCTGGGAAGGGTAGTATGTACGCAGACCTTACCTCTACCCTGGGGTAAAGAGGCTGTTTCCAAATAGACCCCCGGCATCCTTCCCTCCAAGAACTTCCCACCTTGCTCTTGGGAAGACTCGAACTCACAACCTCTCGGTTGGAAGTGGAGGTTGCTTACCATCTGAGCAACCCCTCTTGCTGATTAAATGCCCTGGTAATTTAAACTGACAGCTGATTTAGTGACATTTCTTTTGCAGTACTATAGCAAGTGATATGGGAGGAGCACCGTTCGGGTATGTTAGACATCTTTGGACTTTGTTTGGGAAACTCTTTCATTTGTTTCTTGCACATTTAAGTTCTGCCTATGTATAGATTCTGATTATCTTACCGTCTTAAGTGGAATATGTTTGAAATGCATTTTAGCAGTAAGAGTATCTTGTTGTTCAGAAATCTCATACCAATACAAAAAAGAAAAAGTTCTGTGTGTCCTTTGTTTGATGTTCAGAAGGGGAATGGTCAAGCAGATTGTCGTAATGTTAATTGGTATTAAAAATGTGTTTTGTTTTAGAATTAATCTTACACTTTATCCTATTTCTTTTTGAGATGATCTAGATAGCATGATCGTATATCAAGTATCACTCTAGGAAAAAGAAAGGTCTACATAGAAAACTTTGAAAGGTGATAATCTTAGTTGGGGATATAGTTCTTTGTTCAATTTTGAAGGGAATGGGGCTTTGAATTCTTTAGAAACTCTCAGGGTAGAACTTTATGTTTCTTGAACCCCGAGTAACTTTAGGACTAGAGATTGTCGGATGTCATCCGTTATGGATATGAAGCTGTTTAATCTTATTTTTGTTACCAGTCATAACTTGTTTTAGTAGTCTTGAATCTCGTGAAGTACATTGTGTTGTGCAGGAATGTTGTCTCATTTAGTGATGGATTACCAGACAAAGGTCGTGGCATACCGTACTTCTACTTAACAACTCTTGATCCCACAGCTAGAAATGCATTAAAAGACCAGAGATCATCACTTACAATCAGTGAGTACGCCATTGGCACTTGTGGCAAGACAGATCCTGAGAACCCATCTTGCGCCAAAATTACCCTCATAGGAAAGGTAGTTGCACTAACAACTCCTCTCTTTTAAACAAGAGTTTTTTGTAGCTCGATGAATATTTTGTATCCCACTCTTCCAAGCTCTTTTCTTCACTCCAAAGTTCAGTGCATCCCCTAAATCTCAATGTTATGCTGCTCCAAGAATTTTTAAAGTATACTTTCACATCGCTGCACACATTTAATTCTGAAACAGATATGTAAACTTATGGCTTGAATGTCATGAATGTTAAAAGTTGCCCGTTCCTTTTGTA